>JANBPO010002302.1:7175870-7775870 GCA_024336825.1 Amorphophallus titanum
GATGGTTTTTTTGTTATTACGTGTTTTCTTTAGACTCAAGATGCTGCCTTACGGTTGGAGGAGAGCTCCGGCTCCTTGGGACGAGAGTGGCACTTCCTCTACCACAGTTGTGCCAGCTCCTGTTAATCCTACCCCGCGTGAAGAAATGCCGGGTGGTCGTGGCAGAGCCTTGAAGGAATTCTTGCTTTTTCACCCACCGACTTTCGAGAGACAATCAGATCCTGAGGTAGTGAGAGCGTGGCTTGATGCCACTGAGTCCGCGTTCTAGTCGGTGGAGTACGCGGAGGATGAGAGGGTCATGCTGGCGACCTATCAACTGCAGCATACTGCATGCACATGGTGAACCACGGAGTGGAAAGTTGCCTTCCATTCCCGTCTGCTCCGGCAGATCACTTGGACGGAGTTCGTTGATGCTTTCGAGTGTGCTTACACTCCGGCCTGCCTCAAGCTTGCCAAGATGTATCAGTTTCTGGAGCTAACGCAGGGGGGGATGTCTGTACAGCAGTATCGAGATAAGTTTATCGAGTTGGGCTGGTATGTGCCCCATATCTTTACTGACGAAGCGATGAAGACTCAATAATTTCTGCGAGGGCTGAAAGCGGAGTTGAGCCTGCCTTTGTTTGCTACTCGAGTATCTGAATTGGATGCGGCATACCAGGTGGTCGTTGCTGTGGAATTGGAATTGGCGAGGACCCGAGGACTTCCTCAGGCTGGGATGGTTCAACAGGCGGTGCAGTATTAGTCACCTTACCAACCGACTGTTCCAGGAGTTCCTCCTACTTTTCCTGCTGCTGGTGGTGCTCCCTTTTCTAAATCCAAGGGCAAGAAGTTTAAGTTCAAGAGGTCTAAGAAGAAGTTCGATCAGCAGGCGTCTTCTGGTGCTGTTCAGCAGCCTGCTCCTTCCTTCCCTCAGTGCCAGGGTTCCGCGACCAGTCAGCAAAAGCGGTGTTGGAGGTGTGGTGGCAACCACCCAGGCAAGCCTTGCTCGTTGCTGGTGGTTTGTTTCCATTGTGACCAGCTGGGTCACATTGTTCGTGACTATCCGATGAAGTCGATGCCGGCGTAGTTTTCTCAGGCTGCGCAGCCCCAATAGTCTCAATTCAGACTTCCTCCACCACCTCAACCTCAGCAATTTTATCCACAAGCTTCAGCATCTTCCCAACAATCTTCTGCAGTAGCCAGGAACCAAAAAGGGAAGGTCACCCACATTACTCGCGTGGAGGCTGTTGCATCTCATCTTGTGGAAGGTACAATTATGCTTTATGGCTATGCAGCTCGCTTATTATTTGATTCTGGTGCTTCTCACTCCTTTATTTCTGAGGACTTTCTGACATGCATTAAGGAGCCCACTACTGAGGTCACGTGTGAATTGCTTGTTGAGTTGCCCTCTGGAGATTTCATGTTTACTCCGTTATATATCAAGGAATCACCTGTAGTGATCAGTGACCGTCAGTTGCCAGCATGACTGTATGCCTTGCAGTTGTCAGATTATGATGTTATTCTGGGCATGGATTGGTTAGAGCAATATAGAGCCGTGGTTGACTACAGATCGAAGAAAGTCTACTTTCAGCCACACGAGTGTTGACACCCATTTTATGACCAATTAGTTGGGTCGCCTCCTTACTCATCTTAATGATGCTCCGAAAAAAATGCATGCATTCTCACATTTAGTTCCACAACACGTCTCATAACCCTCAACAAAATCACACCCCAAAAAATGCATATAGTTTTATTCCATTTGATAGTTTTCCTTAAAAAATCAAAAGCAAATAAAATGCTAGGCAGGCGCTAACAATCAAGTGCACCGCCTCGTGAAAAATTCATTCACCCTCGACATAGAACCCCACAAGTAGTCAATATATCACCTCAACTCATCTTTGTCCTCCTCCACATCGATCCAAGCTTTAGTCACAGCAGCATGGCGCCTCCACGCCTTCCCGCTCTTGTGAAGCCGCCGTCTATCCTCGTCGATGCCCAAAAGACACCTCACAATTAAAGCTCCTTTTGAGGCGGCCCTTGGGATCTATCTAGGTAGCCCCACCTGGCGATGACAACAATGGGCCTGGTATGACACCAAGTCTAGAGCTCCCACAAGCCATAACTCCTGCTCCTATATCCCCCGTATCTTGAATTCCTAGCGCCGATACATCATCGGCACAAACAAGAACTGGTCTTTAGGCAGGAAGTTCAAGTAGTTTCGCCAGTCATCTCTGGTCTTCAAGAATGCAGTTCTGCATATCACCTGATCTTCAGGACCAAAGATGGCCCTAGCTCGGTAGAGTGTGCTCTTCTCGAAGATTCGGGAAGCTGTGGTCACTATGTCGTCAAAGTCAAAGGTCAGGTGGACCTCCATCCACACCTATAGTAAGTAGAGTCTCCCCATGGTACTCCCTCTCAAACTCATATGAGTAAGTCCACAGTACAAGTGAGCGAGCATCGCCTGGGAGAGGGAGCGCCCCATCAATAGGAGAGTGAGTGTCCCTACGTGCTCTCGCCTCAGAACATCCCCTGTCGTAGTGAAGAGCAATGCCCCGCCTAGGCACAATGTCAGTCCTCGCATCAGTCAATCCGTCTCCACTAATTTGTCCTTTACCTAGCTCCACAACCACCAGGCTAGGCGGTCGACTAGTATCCCCTGCTGGTCAGTCATCCACCAAACCTCGCACCTATCTCGCACGATCTCTGCCAGGACTTCCTCCCAGGGGGGAAGATCGGTCAGGGCACCCGCTTCTGGGTCAGTCCACTGGAACAAGAAGTCAATCTCTTCCACTAGCACTGAAGCTTCAAACTCAGGAAACACAAAGGTATGCGTGTCAGGGTGCCATAGCTCGATCAGCGCACCTAGGGCCTCCCAATTCCATCTCATGATATGAAGACGCTTCCCCATGACGACCAGGCGCGTGAGGTGCCACTGGTGCATAAATACCCTGATGGTGGGTGTCACGATCGCCAATAGGTCATGGAGCTAGCCATTGCGGCGGGCATGTCCTGTCCCCGGGAAGGCTGGGAGGGGCTGAAATAGTGGAAAAGGGGTAGAGAAGAGAGAGATCAATCAAACAATCAATTCCAGAAGTAAAGCTAACACACACATATATGGGGCCATGACATTACCTGGCCGTTCTTCACCAGCATGCTCAAATGTCCCGGCACTTCAGAGAGGACGGCAAGCTCCCTATCTCCAGATGGATTAGAGGAAGATAACATCATCTCATGATCTTGCCCTCCTTGCTTTCGTCCCTCCATCATAAAACCCTAGCTTGATGGCCAGGGGCATCCATTCGTTGGTGATTTATGGAGGAGAAGTCCCCATCTGTTCAGGACTCTCTAATTTTCAGATAAGAATAGATGGGCGGCCAAACCATTGGCCACCTACCCCATCCTAGAAGGCCACATGGGTGGCCGCCCTCTAGCTGAAGAAGACACGGCCTTTGGCCACCTAGAACCCAGGGAATGGATTGGTTATGTCTCCCCAAGTTCATTTATTAAATGATGATCAATGCTTTATGTTCATATTAAAGTGTAAAGAACACAATGGCGCATGCTGACGATCTATCAGAGCTTCGAAAAATGTGGAGGGGTAAGTGATGACCCCATCACACCTTATGCCACAAGAAAGAAAAGAAGCAAAAAGAAAAGGAAAAGAAAGGAGCAAATCATCTTATCTCAAAAGTCTATCTTGAAAGTCTATCCAAAAGCTCCAAGAAAAATGAAAATTAGGCATGGCAAGAGTGGCAGTACAGTTTTCCCACGGGACGTTATAAGCCTGGTCATATGCGTGCCTAGAGTAGACAAAGGTTCGATGACGGACACAAAGCCTCGGCGCAACAGACCGAATCTCTGAATGGGTCGTCTCGAGAGGAACTCAAGCCCTAAAAGCTTCTATACCTGACCTGGGCTCATCCCCGTATTCTATTTTTCTTTTTAGGACTAGATAATACCTTGGGTATGGCCTTGGCAGAAGCACCGTCACGCAAGTCAGGCCCCAGCCAGGGGTTGTCACCTCCATTGCACACCGACCTCGAAAAACTCTTGATGAAATAAGGGATGACCTACGTTGCTAGGGAGGCGCTGGTTTTCAAAAAAAAATATCAAACATCTCAAAACTCCAAAAACAACAGATATTTCAAACTCCAAAAAAATCAAATACTTTCTAAAATCCTCAAAAATACCATCATGTTGCATCGCATGCATTGCATTTTTCTTTCGTATTTTTTGCCTATTTAATAAGGCTCCACACCTTGACCAAATATCAAGAACGGTCAATTTCTAACTTGCTGAAGGCAAGGGGTTGAGCCTATGAACGGATCTAACTTGTTTCTTGTCTAAGTGTGTGCAGAATGCAGGTTCAAAGCCCGAAGATTCGAACCCCACAAGTTAACAATTTCTGGTCCTATGACGCACCTGTTATGGCCCGTCACCTTCCATAACGGACCAACAATGGCCCGTTACTTCCTTCCGAAATCCCAAAGACTTGGTCTCAGAAAAATTGTTCTTAACGCCTCCATCTTAGTCCGTTATTCTCTCCTAGCGGATCACTGTCGGTCTGTTAAGCTCCCCCGAACACAGTAAAAACACTCAATTTTTCTGGGTCATTCTTCTAACGGATGACGGTCTGTCCGTTAATCTTTGGTGGCGGCCTCTATCGAGTCCGTTATGTCATACAGAAACTTAGTTTTGCAGAACAAGTTTGGCTCAATTCTTCAGTCAATTCCATATCTTTCAAGAACAGAACTTTCATTCTTATTTCAACTAAACTCATTGTACATCAAGTGGTTGATAAAATTCAGAAATTCTGATACATCAAGAATAAAATTCAAATTACATTCATTGCCTTATTCGCATGAGCCGGATATTGCATAGCTCTTTTACGTAAGCATGGCATTCTTCGTCGTCTTCTTCCACTTCCTCTTGCCACGGGTGCATTTTGCTGATCTCCCACGTGATTAGCGCATTTCGAACCGCTCTCTCGTCCTCCTCGGTCCCCAACTTCCTAGCTCGAAGGGGAGGATGGTGTGAAAGTATAGGAACTTCAGTTTGGGGTAGCCCAACTTGAAGATAGCATCGGTGAGGGTTGTAGATCGCCATGGTAGTGTCCCCCACTAGCTGTAGATCTAGGCCTGGCCGTCGTGGTATTCTAAGTATGGTTCTTCGGAGAATGCTTGGCCGCATCGTGAACTTGTCCATCAGCAATGTGTTGAGGAAGAGGCACCATTCATCACGTGTTTTCTTGTCTGCTGTCCGACACTCCACTTGTTGAGAAAACCCAAAGGCACCTTCAATAAAGAACAAAGGGTAGCTCCCAAAGATCCGGCTAGTGGTGGTCAAATCTTCCTTGAGTTGGAATTTAATTCTCACTCCCATCCAACACTCAAGGAGTACCATAGAGTGCATTTGATAATGTCAACATTCATGCATTTCAGGTCAAGCCAACATTGGCAACAAAATGTGTCTACAAAAATAGAAAGAAATCAAGTAAGGCATAGAAAATGAGGCATTTGACTGCACAGAAATCAAGGCAGGTGTCTATATTGATAAGTGCACAGAAGTCAATGAAGTCAACACACAGTCATCGAGAAAAGTCAATAGTCTTGGTTGGCCAGTCAAAGTTTCAGACAGTACAAGCTGTCAAAGCTCCAGACAGAAAGGTTAATGCACCTTAGTGATTTAAGGAGTAAGGTCGATGCATATCGCCTTCAGATAAGAAGCAAGGTCGGAACACCTTTTGCTAGCACGTAGCCAAGGTTAGAGAATATTTTTGCTAGCACGAGCCAAGGTCGGAGCACCTCTTGCCAGCACCAGCCAAGGTCGATGCTACTTTGCTGTCAAGGTTGGAGCACCTCTTGGCACATCAGCTACTTCCAAAGAAAGGTCGATGCAGTTACTGCACAAATCGATGCACCTTTAGTCATCCAGCAATAAAGGTTGAGGCAAATACTTTTCATGAAGAACTAAGGTCGATGCACATCCTGTAGTTCAAGAACTAAGGTCAACGCACATTCTTGGTTTGAAGAACTAAGGTCGATGCACATCGAGTCAATGCAGAATGAAGGTTGACGCACATTTACCTTGTGCATATGGAAGGTCGGTGCACAACTTCCTTGTGCATTATAAGGTCTGTGCACATTTGCATGATAGCATACAAGGTCGATGCACATTTCACTTCTTGCTTTGCAAGGTCGGTGCACATGCCAAACCAAGGTTGATGCACATGTGCATTTCTACTCACAAGGTCAATGCATGTCTTTCCATCACTGCACTTAGGTCTATGCATGTTTTAGGGTCTGTGCACATGTAAGTCTGTGCATGTCTAGGGTCTATGCACATGTAGCATCCAAGTCTGTGCATATAGGTCTAAGCATACTTAGGGTCTGTGCACATGCAAGTCTGTGCATATAGGTCTAAGCATACTTAGGGTTTGTGCACATGTAAGTCTGTGCATGTCTAGGGTCTACGGACATGCAATATCCAAGTCTGAGCACATAAAGGAACCAAGGTCTGTGCACATGTGGAAGCCAACTAACAAGGTCTGAGCATACTCCAAACCAAGCTCTGTGCACATTTGGAATTCAAGGTTTGTGCAATGTTTGCCTTCAGATAAAAAGGGTCTGTGCACATATAAAGACTAAGGTTGATGCACATGCAGCTTTTGTTTGATGAAATGCCTCAAGAAAGAAGAAGGTCTACCTGTCTGCTCTCCTAGAAGCATTCCAAGCCAATTTTCTATCAGATTAAGTGGGTCATCTAGAGAGAGAAAAAAGGTACTGTAAATGTCTAAATTTATAGATTTGGAGGTCTGGATGGAGTACCCAGGTTTAACTTTTGTCCATGTCAGCATGTCTTATCCAATTTACCTCTTTGGAGATGGCTTTGTTAGAAATCCACCTGGAGAAAGGACACCTCACAGTCTGCCACCTATTTACTGTCACCCCATGTGACTCCTGTCCTAGCAGTCCTCAGTAGATAGAATTAAGTCTAGCCAATGAGAAGACCCCATGTCTAAAGGGCATTTAATATGAAGACTTGAAATTGACTAATGGAAGCTTTGGTATGTTCCCTTCTTCTCTGCCGCCACTGCTCTATCCTTGGACTTGATGCCAACCAACTCAAGTTATACTTCTGACAGAGTATCTTTCTCAAAGAGATTTTGGAAGAAAAATTCTTCACTACATTTGCTTAAGACCTGGCTATAAATATGAAGCTTCCTCAAGAGAAGAAGCTGCTGCTGCCCAGAGAGAGCCACGCCCTTGAGCCTCTAAGATAGAACCTAGGTGGACTAATGGGAGAGAGGGTGGGGGTCCTGTCGGGCCTACGTGGCCTTTTGCAAAGAAACCCAATAGTTTCTAAGGACTAACACACTGGCTTATAATTGCCATACAATTACAAACCCAATTAACTCAAGGATATAAATACAAAAAAAAGGATACAAATGCAAACAGATGCAAACTAAAAAATGTTAGCGCCTGGTGTTAATTCTCATCACCTGTGCTACAGGATATTACCGCTACATTGAAGATCCAACAGCGGCTACTTGAGGAAATGAGGGCTTTCTTTCTGACTAGGGTGCAAGGGGCTCGCATTGTCGCTGATGCAGCACCTCCTAGCCCAATTCAATAAAGTACAGATGATGCCATGCCACCGCAGGCACCCCGTGGAGAGGAAGTGCAGGGGGCTAAAAATGTTGAGAAAAATATCTGTCAAACTTTGGTGGACATTGACACTGATGTCCCAGCTCTATGGCACCTTCAACAAACTACGGATGATGCCATGCCACCATAGGCACCCCCTAGAGAGGAAGTGCAGGGGGCTGAAAATGTTGAGGAAAATATGTGTCAAACTTTGGTGGACATTGTTGCTGATGTCCCAGCTCCAAGGCCCCTTAAGCAAAGTACGAATGATACTGTGCCATGTAAGGTAGCCCCTGAAGAGGATGTGCTAGACGATATCCAAGCTCAGGTGGAGGCAACCAATGGCCATGGTGACCGTCGTCCACGTGTCTTTTCTCAGTCCCTTCATCAACGGGACGAGAAGCTCGTGAGGAGACAAAGGGCACTGCAAAGAAAACAGTACGGGGGAAGAAGAAGGTGAGTATGAGTTTGATCCTACTTCTTACAGTATAGAATCTAAGATTGGTATATTGGCATAAATGTAGAAGGGAGATGAAGCCGACCAGACAAAAGCTCCTACAGAGTGATTGAATCTGCAAAGGCCGACTAAAGGAGAGAGTGAACAACATTGTGAATGAATTCATTGATGCTTGTGCCTCAGGAGATGTTGAGTAAGTTGTCCTCTTTTAGTTTATGTAATTATCCTAATTCACCTTACTCTGACTACCATGAAAATTTTTGTCCAATATAGTGGCCCCATATTTCAATTAGAGAATGAGATTGTTTTGACACGTCGTCATGTCATTGATGTATTATACGGCCGGATGATAGATGATACGATACTTTCTTTCATTAATTGTGTAATTTTTCACCTCACCCTACCCTGACTTGTGTTTCTACTGCTAATAGAATTGTGATAGTTAATTTGCAGGTGATTGACGCCATGATGTACCTCCTCCAATCAAGATGCAATGAATCTGACATCTTTCATCAGTGGGTCGATTTTCCCACCATTTTAGTGAATCACATCAACAACACGATAGTGGCCAACTCCACAAAATCCAACGAATTGTTGCACTGCACCTACGAGAATGTGAAATTATCAGAACTGCATAAGAACAAATATTTATTCTTCGTGTTACACTCTGGAAATCACTGGCATCTATTTGCTATTGACACGGAAAATCACTTTGTCTCATACAATTCCATGACAGGCATGGCCATCCATGATGCCACTACAAGAAAATAGGTACTTTTTCTTATCCATGTACTTGTATTAAAGATATTTACAATGTGTCTTTTAATTATTCTTTAATAATGTCAAATATTTCTTTTACCGGCTATAATTGTACGGGCTACTCTGAAGGACTATGGGACATTCGAGGGAGTTGAGGAATGGGATCTTGTATTCGACAATGAATGTCCCTAACAGGCAGATGGAAGCCTCAACTGTGCCATTTATGTACTAAAATGCGTTAAACCGACAAGACATTCAGCCATCGGGGCTTCAAGCCGACCACTACCCCTCGGGGCGTGACAGTTTAGGTGGTATCAGAGCCTAGGTTTAATATTCCTAGGTTTTCCCTCAAGTTCTAGGTTTTCTCCCTCAAGTGAAGGGTTAAGACCAAACTCCTCAAAAGTCCCATTGAGCAATGTGCAATGTGAGAGGAGTTTAAAACACTTTATAGCTTGACTGACATTAGAAGAACATGCATGGAAAACAATCAAAATGTGAACAAGAGTTATATGCATGTTAGCCCATTCTAGATTTCAACAAGAAGATGACCACTTTTCTTTAATCCAACACAAAAACTCAAGATAAAGTCACCAAGACTAAAACCCCATATGAATATGCATGAAATACTTTTGAAAGCTCAAATATCATAGCTAAGCATCAAGATTTATGGATTTGAATTTGTACACAAGAGTGATCATTATGAACCCAATTTACCAAAGTTGATTAAAAACCCTTAGCCAAGAATGAGCCTTGGAAAACCAGTGCAGAAAATGCATAAAGCACACACACATCAAGAGTCGCATGGATTATTTTCAAAACACCATGGCCATAAACCAGATTTTTGGTCGACCTAAGGATGATGGTCGGTTGATCGAAATGTAGAACTCCCACTGAAAGATTTTGCAAATCTTAAGCCTTACCAATCTTTGAACATGAATAGAATTTTCAACCTATTTTGAATTCTAGATAGCAATATGCTTATCCATGCATTCATTTGACTCCCAAAATAATGTCCATCATTTGTTTCCAATCCTGTGAAGCAAGGTAATTAAAATATGAGCTCCTTAAGCATCAATGGACATTTTTCATAACACTTGTACTCACGATTGTCACTTCTACACACACGTAATGCACACAATATTTTGTTATCATCAAAACCATTACCAAAGACCAAGAGGAAGCACAATGAACCCAACAGCACACATAGACTATGCGTCCTAAGTCAGGTCCTCTAATTGGTTTTCCCCCCAGCCTAGACTCTGGCTGCAAGACAAGGGGCCCTATAGTAACCAGCCTAAAAATCATCTCTCTCGGGTGAAGCTCTCCACCTACTCCCAGGTGGGTCGGCACACAAGTGCCCAGACAAGCTCCGACTAGTGGGGGGCCACTAAGCAGATGACTCTCGATGGAAACCATAAAAATACGGATAGGCTTCGCTCAAGCCCGTTATGATTAACTCGGGAAACGGGTGGCATGAAGCCTCCGGACTCTAGGCAGTCCACTAGACCTACTAAATCTAACGGTCCTTGAGTCACAAGACTCAGGGTCAAGACGGTCGTACAGGACAGCTCCATGCCGTCAATCTAGCCTATCCCTAGGACAAAAACCATGATAATATAATTATTTGAGTGGTGCACGACCGCCAAACCTAATCCATTTCAAAGGGAAGCTAACAAACCCTCCAGCCCCCGGCTGGGTAGTTGAACTCGTAATCCACAGGCCATACGCATGGCCCACATGGAAACTACTTTTCAGGGAAGCTACCAGCGTGTAGGAATGACCCTCTGCACTCAGGCCGATTCACGGGGACTCGATTAAGCGTAACATGAAAGCCCAGAGCACAAGAGGGTCACTCGGACCCAGAAACCCATGGGCATGCTAATCGAGGCAAATGGTAACTCTGGACACCCAAAAATATAGTCACGGTACCCACGCAATGCCTGGGACATCTACGGTGTCAAAGGTTGACCAATGGGTCACAATCGGGTCGACCGGAGGCTGAAACGGGCAAGATTGGTACAGTTTGGTTAACCAATGCACCTTGTGCCGGTCGGTCGAACCGACCAGTCTGGTCGGTCGACCGGCACAGCCAAGGGTGCCAACACAGCGCGGCTGCGCCGACCCCACCAGCAGCAGTCGGTCGATCGACGCCCGAGGCTCGCCTCTGTTAGGAGTGCTTCATACTGAGCTGGCGATTGTAAAGCATCTATAATAGCCTGCCGAGCTTCTTCACTCAAGGAGAGTATTTCCCATATAGAAAATCTTGTAGGGAGCTTCTTCAACATCTTCATGATTCGGCTACCCACTCGAACATTGGACAGTCTCATCTCTTCCACCCAGTGGGGTCTTGGATGCTCATGGGGTGCCTATGGCATAGCTTGCCCTTCCTTTACTTCCTGCTTCTGAGGGGACTGTAGGGGAGTCTTTGTCGGGGAAGTCATCTCTGGTGCTGAGGGAGGATTGATGTTTGCTTTATCCTTCTTTTTGGGTATTGCAGCAGGTGGTTGATGAAGTATCTTGTCTTCAACTGTAGTATTCCGAGCCGGTTGTTTGCCTTCTAGGATGGGTAGGAATTCAATAAATGATGGAGCTTTATCACTTCCCTTTGCTTTTGCATAGAGGCCTGATGGAGGAGGAATTTCAGTGCCCTGGACTTCTGGCTCTGGTATCTGGTAAGGTTGCTCACCCCTGAAGATAATATTATGGTTAGCCGGAGGTAGGTGCCCCCATTTCCTCCCGGAGCAGGTAGTATGCATTGAGGTTGAAGCCTCGACCTGATTTGCTTCTAGTGATGGAGTGGAAGACTCCCCTTCATCCTCTTCCCCTGGCAGGGTGAACAGTGCTGACAGAGTATTGCATTACAATGTGATTGTTTTTCTCTTGCTCTTTGATTTACTCTTTTTCTGGCATCTTTACTTAGCCCGCTCATGCCCCCAGAAGAGGTCGGTTTCAGCTTTCTCTTGTTCCCTCTCTGGCTGTTCCTTGATGGTTAACTCCTCTAGCTATTCCCAGAGGATATGATCTTTCATTAGTATCGACTTTGGCTCAGACTGTTCATATTCATCGAGCTGGTTGATATACTACTACAAGCGCTTCACCTCGGGGCTTATCTCCTTGTGAACAGGTAGCAGAGTTTGCTTTCTCCGATTATGGGTAAATATTCAGACAACCGGGGGGGACTTTGTAGTGTGCCATATAGGGTTTACCGGAGGCGAGGTCTGTCTTGGAGAAACACCTCGAATAGAGACACCTGACGCTCCAGAGACCGGTGGCCTTTTTCTTGTCTTAGCCGGCACTATCTGCCATCAGCATGTATAGCCTCAGCCCAAAAACTATTAGAGAGATTCATATCTTTTAGCATACTCCAAGTCATCTCCACTATTGTCTTGTTCTTTCGCTCGGCTACTCCATTTTATTAAGACATATATCTTGCTATTAGCTACTTCTTTATTCCTTCATTCCTGTAATATTCTTAAAATTCTTTTGAAGTAAACTCTCCTCCACGATCAGTCCTTAAAACTTTGAACTTTTGACCACTTTGTTTCTCGGCAAATACCTTAAACTGTTAGAACATTGTAAATGCCTTTGATTTTTCCTTCAGAAAGTATTTCCACATCATTCGGCTATAATCATCCACAAATAGTAGAAAATATCATGAACCATTAAGTGAGACAGTCTTTGTTGGGCTACTGTTGGCATCTACTTATTTTCTCTAAATTACTTGAGAATTGAGCATAGGGAAACATTCCCTAAATAGAGCAAAATGACACAATGCTAAAGGTGCTCTACCAGTCGAGTCGGCCTCAGAAATTGAGATGCGTCACCAGGCCAGGCGGCACGACATAACAACTGGGGATCGCACTCGAGCACATGGCACTGCACCAGTCAGTTTCTCGATAACCGAGCTGGATCCAAGGTTCGGGATAACTTGCCGCATTGAGCGGCACTCTGAAGAGATTCGGGGATCATCCCCGAACACCCTGCATACAGTATCACACCGTCGACACCTTTTTTTTTAACTAAAGCAATACCTCTAGCAATGTACTCAAAGCGCAATTAGACATCCACATAAAAGAGGAATGCACAAGAGAATATAACTCCAAATTCAATTTTGTTAAATAAGAATCAAAGGTTTACATGAAGACATAACTTTGACTCCAATGGCTAACTAGACTCAATAAAAGAGAAAATTACATCATTTACTCATGACACTTAAACTAAACTAAGGCTTCTCTTGACCACGAGTCGCTCTCTCCCTCGGATCCATCATTTGTATAATTCGTATCCGTACTGCTAGAGTTTCTTGAAAAGATTAAAAAAATAGGTAATGAGCACACTTGCCTAGTAGATATCTTCGTATAAACATGAAGATAATATTTAAGTAATTATATTTTTGCTCTAGAAGGTTGGAAAATATCAATGCGATGAAGCATACACATAAAACTAAAGTAACAACTAGTAACAAGGATATAATAAGGTAGTTCGAGATAATATGAGAAGATTGATCAAGCATGAATATAGTTTGGCCTTTCTTGAATGAGAATGTACTAGCATGTAATGAGAATGTACATTTCATAACTATGTAGGTTATGCATGAGAAAGTCATGTAAGTAGCAAGCATGTAAATTTAATCATGAGATTCATGGATTTCACCCATTTATAAAAAAAGTACTCCCAGCACAATGCGACGCTAGTGTTCATCATATCCCATGATTTATAGTATGTTTCTGGCAATCAACCGAGGGGGCTAGTGTCGAGCCCTTGGACACAATCAGTGCCCGATCTGCATCTTTGAGGAGAAGGTCAAGTTGATCATCTCCAATGTCAATCCTACTTACCGCAACATCGTGGCCATGAACGATATTGCAAACATGCACCAACTCTATAGCCGGGCCATGTATATCCAAACCCAATTTTAGGACTCTGCCATACATGCCATGTTTGAAGCCTAGATGCCCAAACATAATAGAAAACCCTAGGGGCCTATTACTAAGGTAGTCCAAATTAACGAACAGATGCAAGTTGTTAGCTTTCCATTCCCTGACTAGTCTGCTCCACCTCACTTCTAATAGCCTGCCTGCAATCCTCAGCTCTCAGTCCAAGAAAATGCCCAGCCATCTTTTCCCATTCGTCAATAGCCACAACAACCACCACCATACCATAACATTCCACCTCCCAATAGCTAAGCGCCCAAGCACCCAGGTCCGAAGAGGGCTCAATATCCTCCTCTGCCTGAAACCCTCCCGAACATTTTGTCAGCTCTTATGTCCATTGGTGCTTTGCAACTTCCTCTGGAATGGCCTAACTAGAACCTGGCCGTTGACTAGTCCAGATATTGTATATGCCACCGGCAGCCTGGGCATACAATAAAAGTTGATTTTAGTTTAGAGATTTTGTCTATGATTTGTATGAAGGGTAGCGCATTGATTGGGCTGAGATGCACAATGTTATCACAGAGATCAAGGAAAAGAGAAGACAAGCACCGAGACAGCAGCAGCTGATGCAGTAGCCACAGCAACCACCACAGTAGTAGCAACAACAGTCGCCTGCGAAGGATCTTGGGATCTATCAGAACCCAATGTCAAACCATGCACTCACTCCGAATCCTCAGCTGTCAGCACTAGCTCAATTAAATATTGTTCATCGCCTAGCCTCTAACGTCGGGTGGCCTTATGATGGTAAGTCATCTATCCAGTGGCTTATGGCCCTCCACCACACCTACCGTAACACCCTCTCTCCCTCATCTTCACCCTCAGCGCCTATTATCCTTCTGCCAATCCTTCAACCTGTCACCACCATCATACCCTCCACGCTTGTCATTCCTCCTAGACCCTTCATTCTACCTCCTGCATCCCCTGTTGCTTCACTAGTCCTTGCTTCCCCACAAGCGCATATTCCACCCGTTGTTACCATCCTGCCATCTAATCCTCAACCCATCATCCTCCCGCCAGGGCCTGTCAAAACCATTGCTACCCCCATTATCCCCACTATGACAACAACCCCTACCCTCACACCCTTTGTTCATCCTATTGGGCCAATTTAGCCACCGACCATAAGCTCGTCTGATACTTTGCCGGCCCATAATCTTGCCCTTCGGGGCAGGCGTTTGTTTCATCGAAATTATCCTACAATTGGTGTGTCTATACCCAATCCCTAGTTTTCATAGCAGGCTGCTAATGAAGAGGAAGTGGAACCATTGCTAGGCACCCAATATGACTTGCTACACCACTTAGATCGAATGCCAGCAAAAATCTTAGTTCTAGAGTTGATTAAGCGGTCTAAACTTCATCAAGATGCTTTGTGAGATTTCCTCCAAAAGGTCTTGGTAAATGAAGACATGGCGATTGACAGTTTGCCATCTACTCTGGCCATGATTTCCAAGGGGCCGGCCATTACTTTTTCTGAGATCTAGTTAGCACCTCTTGATGCTCGCCAAATGCCACTTTGCATCTCCATTACCCTGAATAAAGTATGTATTGATGTGGCTTTGGTTGACATTGGGGCTTCGACTTTGGTTAACACTGGGGCTTCTTTTAATGTTTGTCCATTGAGCACCCTGTGAGCCTACAATATTTTAGAAGACCTACTACGGCCTACTCCTACCACTATTGTAGCCTATGATAATTCAAGGAGGCCGTGTCATGGCGTGATCACTGTACAAGCTGAGCTCAGGTTGTTCATGATGCCAATTGAGTTTTATGTACTCGATATCGACCAAATCTTTAAAGCCATTCTGGGTCACCCGTGGATTGATAACCTCAATGTTGTGTCATCTATCACCCACCAGTGCATTAAATTCCCATTTCAAGGGCCGGTGGTAAAGGTCAAAATTGTGTCCACGGACCAGTCAGTTGATGCCATCTCCGATAAGATCTTGCCAAAACTTTGGCCTAGCAATAGGCCTGTTATCTATGTTCTAGATCTTAACTTTCCATGGGCGTATACGCAACGTAAGCCGGCCATTGTGCAGGTGAGTGTCAAAGAGAAGCTCAAGATGTGGGACTCCAGAGGTTGGAACATGATAGTGAAGCTGGGATACTAGCCAGGGAAGGGTCTCATTGCTCAGTTACAGGGATGCACAAAGCTAGTCCCGAGGTGCAAGAAAGTAGACCGAAGAGGTTTGGGCTACGAAGAGTCACCACTGTCTATTCTTGAAGATCTTCTTCCATTGACTTGGAACTATCGTGAACACTTCGTGAGTGGCCGGTTAAAGCCTGGCACTTCAAAGGCCCCACCAAGTCATGATGAAGAGGAAGATGTTCCTTGCACAATTTCTAGTCCGCCTTTGTTACCTAGTGGACCTTTGGATGGCATGGAAGACTTTTGTGAAGCGTTTGCAAGTCTATTTTATGAAGAGAACCGTCCGAGCAGCCCGGAGGTGCGGATTGTAGAGTACTCATGCAGAAAGCCAACTCACTGTCCGTGGGAATAGGGGAGCTCAACCATTGCCTTTACTTGGTCTCCTTCCTATCTAATGTCTTCTTTTCAAAAGCTGCATTTTATACCCCATTCACCTCCCATCTTGGTTGATCCATTAGTATTTGAAGTTCCAACTGATTTTCTTATTGTTAAAGCTTGTGATTGCGGGCACTGCACACCAATTGAATTTTCAAATCTTTCATTCTCCTCCTCTGATCCCTTCTTAGATCTTTTCTGTCCTTCCACCTATCCTCTCGCACTTCCTTCTTCTCCCCCTTCTTCATCTTGTTGTGTTATCTACACTGATCTTCAAAAATAAAACCTCAAATTTGAAATGGAGATTTTAGTCGAGGATTATGCTCTGCTAGATTCATCCTCCTCCTAGGGGCATGAGGTCCCTGATTCTCTTCTAATAGAACTCATTGGTCCTATATCTCTTCCTAGGCTAGGATTAGGGTTTATCGAGTCTTCTAGAGAAGTAGGGTCTGTCGAAGTAGGGTCATGTTCTAGTGTCTCTAACCCTTCCCCCATGCCTGAGGCGTGCCTAGTGATGCGACATTCCAACTCTATCCCAGATAGATTCCTCTAGGATTTAGCTCAGTGTTATCATGGCCTCCTCAAGTGTCCAGAGTTTGTTGAGACATCGATTGTGCTAGAAGAGGATGAGGAGCAAGATAGGGTGTGGAGCGATGACGATCAAGGTGTTTATGAAATCGTGGATGAGAAGGGCCCAGTCGATCTTGAGGATAGCGATGTATAGGACACTGCCAATCTATATGCACAAGGTTTAAAGAGGTTTGATGAGCCATCAACAACAGTGGATGAACCTACAAAAGAGATCAATCTAGGAACCGATGAGGACCCCAAGCCCAATATTATTTCTGCTAATCTCCTCCTAGGATTGAAGTGGAGTTGATTAAGGTTTTAAGGGAGTATAGCGATTCCTTCGCTTGGTCATATGAGGACATGCCAGGTCTCGACCCCGCCTTAGTGGAACATTAGCTTGTGCTTATGCTAGGTGCAAACGAGGTATCGCTACCCTATCTTCAGAGGTTTATGCTGCGATATGATTGAAGTCTTCTGCCCAGAGTATAACACCTTCTACACTTCAGAGAGGGAGACTTCTTTAGACCTCTGGAGTCTTTCATAGCTTAGTGACTTGTCGATCGACGGTGAGCCATATGAGGATGTTTGTTGGCCGGAGTGGCTGAAGGATCAGATCGACAGAGAGGGCCAGTATCTAGCAGGCTTTGCTTATCGCTACCTAAAGAAGGCGTATCGTATGCTCTACCGCCTATCGCACAATACCAGTGAAGCACGCAAGCCTGGGGAAAAGAGGCACATGCGAATGGGCACTTGGCTCCAATATTTCTTCAGTGGGCAGCAAAAGTACGAGGACTTCCCCACGGTAGCACCAACTTCCCTGAAGCGGAGGAAGAGAGTCTGGCGATAAGCTACTTTCCCGCCTATTCTGAAGGAAGGGTAGCAAGGAGGTATGAACCCTGCTGGTGTTAATGCAGTCACGCATTGTGCTGCATACCTGACTTATTGGATTTGATCCTTCGCTCTCCCACAAGGCGATGAGAGAGTGATCAGAGCTGAAGCCATCTATATTGCTTGCCTGATGGTTTGGGGAACGAAGCTTTCTCTCTACCCAGTGGCTTTATGCCTCATCTACAAGATGTTTGGAGATGTGCACCGGACTCGTCTCCCCAGGAATTTGTGGATGGTTGGTCCACTACATTTCTTCAATGCCTAGGTATGCACATTATTCTCGGAAGCTGCTCCTCAGGGCTACAACTCTCACGGCTCGTCCCGAGGATGATAGAATTTACTAGTGCCAAGCCGGCACAGCCAGCAGGGCAACTCTTTGCCATCAGGGGAAAGCTGAGCAAGGTTCCAATTGACGTGACTGGAATTCTACACTTTTGGAGATTGGCAGCCCACTCTAGCCCGCTCGTGAACAAGATGCGAGGATGCTGTCTCTATGAGATAGTAGAATATGTTCACCCCATTTGTGGTGCCAGATGTGCATGGCCTATTCTGGAACCGGAGTTAGTTGATTGGGCGCTGGCGATCAGATCGAGCGTCCTAGTTTCTCGAAAGAGTGGCATCTTATTGCTAGAGCCGTACTATCCCTTCTGATTCAGTCAAAATTTTGGCTATGATCAGCACATTCCTCCCTCTTCCGTGCAGTTTGTACTACCAAATAGGCATAGAGCCGGCCAGGTGGGCAATGATGAGGCTCGTGCATGGTGGGATTTCTTTCACTGTCGAGAGGAGGCTTCATTCAGGGTTCCGACTCCTGCTCATTTCCCTCACGTTAGCCCGGAATATATCAAATGGTGGATTGCACGAACGGGATTCTATAGAAACCTCTGCCACGAATGTTGGGCCTTTGCAGAGCGCAAGTTCCTGGATTCTCAGCTAGAGCCAGCTGTAGACATTGATCCTGCTTACTTGAAGAAGATGAAATCTTGGACCAATGTGGAAGTGATGGCATATCTAGAGGATCGGAAAGCCACGAAGTGGCACTCGCCTAGGGCGGAGCCAAAATTGCCTGAGATCGGCAAGGATGTCTTCATGAAGATGCTTCAAGGGCTATGCCATGTAAGTAGTGAATGGGTGGTGCTTCAACAACTTCCCCTGCCAGTGGAAGAGCCTATCCCATCTGTAGCCAAATGGCGTCCCGAGACCAACAGCCTCCATCCCTATAGAACATTCATCAGAGGGGGAGATCGGCGAGATGGACTCTACAGCAATACCCCCTGGCTGTTTGCACTACTTCGCTCTCACAGGCTTTCAGTAGGTGGCCCAAGCGAAGCCATTTTGGGCCAGCCTCTTCTTCTTTCTTTCAAATATGCTGATGGGTGGGGACTGGACCATCTCGGGTTGCAAGGGATCCACTGTAATGCCATCTTTAGAAATGATGTGACCCAAAAAAGATACCTCTTGAAGCAAAAACTTACACTTACTGAACTTGGCGTATAGTTGATGATCCCTTAATATCTACAACCCATCCTCGAGTACTCCTCATGCTCTTCCTTACTTTTGGAATATATAAGAATATCATCAATGAATGCCACAACCCATTGATCAAAGTAGGGTTGAAACACACTATTCATTAGTTGCATGAAAGGTGTAGGTGGATTCGTTATACCAAAAGGTATTACTAAAAATTTAAAATACCCATACATGCTCTGAAAAGCCATCTTAAAGATATCATCATCCTTGATTCTCAATTGGTGATACCCCAATCCGAGGTCAATCTTGGAGAAATACTGTGCTCCTGATATCCGATCGAACATGTCATCGATCCTTGGCAATGGGTACTTGTCTTGACAGTAAGCTGGTTCAACTGATGATAATCAATGCAAAGTCTCAACAAACCATCTTTCTTCCTCACAAAAAGCACAGGGGCTCCCTACGGGGATGTACTCAGACGAATGAAACCTTTTTCCAGCAACTCCAACAACTGGTTCTTCAACTCCTTTAACTCTGTGGGGGACATATGGTATGGAGCCTTTGAAACTGGTGTCGCATTAGGAACTAGATCAATGGAGAAAACCACCTCCCTCTCAGGAGGAAGTCCTGGCAAATCCTCTAGAAACACATCAGGAAAGTCTCAGACAATAGGAATGTGCTTCAACTCTAACTCCTTTTTATCGATCAAAAAGACCAAGGCCAAGAATGCCTGACACCCCTTCCTTAATAATTTATCAGCCTGAAGTGCCGAAATGAGTGACACGGACTTAAAATGCCTATAGCCAGAAAAGGAAAGCTCTGGGTGCCCGAAAAAAGACACTGAGCCTGATTTGTAATAAACGCTAGCCCCATGTCTAGCTAACCAATCCGCTCCTAGGATTACATCATAATCCTTCATCTCCATACATACTAGATTAGCTGACAAATTCTGACCATTAACTAGAACCTCACTAGAGGGGTAGAAATGTTTGATCCCTGATCCCAAACCAATAGGGGTTGAAATTACTAAATGAGAATCCATCAACATAAGTTTTGCAGCTATAGACTTAGCAAAATTCTGAGAGATAAATGAGTGAGTAGCTCCGGTGTCGAAAAGAATGAATGCTAGCTTAGAATGAATAGTAAGATTACCTTCGACAATCCACCCTCCACGGTGGCCTCAGTTTCGGTTTCCTAGAGGGCTTGGAACTTGCCCTGCCAATTCTGACTCCCTTGTGGCTTCTCTGATGTAGCTTGATCAGAAATGAGAGGACACTCAGGGATCCGGTGGTCTTTGCTTCAGCAACGTAAACAGGCGCCAAACTTGCGCCTACACTCTTCCATCTTGTGACCCGGCCAGTCACAATACTTGCAAACTGCCTTGGATGGAGCAGTCGATCCTGCCTTCTTGTCACCTTCTCTCAGTTTCTTATCCTTTGAAAAACTTGGCCCGCCATTGGGCCTCTTCTTGCCATTGGTGGGTTTGAAGTTCCCGGAGCTGGTAGCCTACTCACTCTTCTTATTTCTTCCCCTGATCTGTTCCGTCATCTCCATGGTGTCTTCTAAAACTTGGGCCTTTCTTACAATCTCGACATAATTATGAATCTCCATCAATGCCAACTGGTTGATGTACTGAAGTTTTAGCCCATTAAGGAAGCGCTTGGCTTTCATCTTCTCGGTGGATATTAGGTGCGGCGCATAGTGAGATAGTCTCGAGAACTGCTGCTCGTACTCGGCTACTGATAGGTTCCTCTGCCTAAGAGAAGCGAACTCAGCCGCCTTCTTCTCTTGTACTCGATCTAAGAGTATGCCTGTGTACTTGTACTTTTTTTTTGTTGGCTGTACTTAATTTAGACATGAGATACTCTGGTCTTTGTAGTAGTTTAGTGAGTATTTATTTATTTCATTATTTTATTATTTAGATTACTGTGTGGTTTCTACAGTTATTCTAGCTTCTTGTGCACCCTCACACCATCCTTTAACCCTTTCAAGTCTTCGAACTCGTGGGTGGCAGGTCAAGGTTCGAGCCGTGCCGGTTCCTTTCCGGTACTCGGATCTTGGGTCATTACAGTTGGCATCAGAGCCAGGTTGTGGAGGTATACAAGAACCTGAAATGATTGCAATGCCCTATACAGTCGACAACTGACTTAGGGCACCGTGTGTTTATTGATTTTGTTGGTTGTTTTCCTGCTGCCAGGGGAGTTATGGCACCGAAGAGGAGGACTCGCTCCCAGCAGGGGGAGTGAGGTGGGGGCCAAGAGGAGTAGAGCAGAGCATCACTTCTAGGAGACACAACTAGAGAGGTGCGAGTTCCTAGAGCAGAGGAGTTCTTTAGGGGCATGTATCAGTATGTTCTTCAGTAGCAAGGGGGTGAAGTTGACGAGGGCTCGTCATCTCGGGGTGGTCGCAGTCATGTACTGAAGGAGTTTTTACACTTCCAATCGCCTCCTTACAACGGGCAGTCAGATCCGGAGGCAGCCAGAGAGTGGTTAGATGACCTGGAGAGAATATTCAGTTCAATGGAGTGTGCTGAGGAAGAGATGGTGGTGTAGGCTACCCATCGGTTGCAGGGGTCAGCCCGGACCTGGTGGATGGCAGAGTGCGAGGCAGCATTCCAGTCTCGTCCCCTTCGACAGATTTTGTGGTGGGAGTTCGCCATGGCCTTCAAGCGTACTTTTTGTCCATCCTTTATCAGATCGTAGAAGATGCGTGAGTTTTTAGAGTTGGTTCAGGTGGACATGGCAGTGATGTAGTATCGATCCAAATTCATTGAGCTGGGCCGTTATGCGTCGCACATCATGGCGGATGAGGAATTGACCGAGCAGTTTGTTAGGGCTTTGAGGCTAGAGCTGAGGCATCCCTTGCTTGCGTCGGGTGTGACCAACTTGGATACAGCTTGCAGGGCAGCGGCGGCATTAGAGAGAGATTTACTGAGGACTCAAGGGCAGGGTAATGCTGGCCAGACTCAGACGGGCCCCAATCAGCTGGTGGTCGTGCAGCAGCAGATTATCGTTTAGCCCTCGATAGGCGGATCGGGGGCATCTCCATCCGTGGCGTCTGTAGTAGACTCGTCATCTTTTAGCTCGAAGCTCAAGAAACTGTTCAGGGATGCTAGTTTCGGTAAGAGGCATCAGGATCGCAAGGAGCCGAGTAAGTAGTCAATGAGTAGTGTTCAGCAGCTCGCACCCTACCAGTGTCAGGGCACGGTGAGTGGTTCTCGGAGTGGGTGTTCTTAGCGTGGCAATTCTCATCCAGGCAGGTAGTGCTCGGTGCTCATGATTTGCTTCAGGTGTGACCAGGAGGGGCACATGGCACGTGACTGTCCTCAAAGACCGCGTCAGCCGCATGAGTTTCAGCAGTAGTAGTAGTTTTAGCCCCAGTAGTTACCACCGCCGCAGCAGCTGTTCCAACAGCAGGGCCAGTTTCCTCAGTTGTCACGGTCAACTACTATAGGGAGGCAGAGATCCCTTCTCTCGGAGCTGACTGGCCTGGATTTGATCCAAGGTCCAGTAGAGAGTGATCTTCAGATTCTTCTCTATGAGCTCTCTCTCTATCTCTCTTTCTCTCTTCCTCTGCTTCTTCTCTTCACCTCTCTACTCTCTCGTAATTCTCCTTTTTCTTCTTCTCACCATCTACTTCTTCTCTACTCTGATGCTCACTCTTTTTCTATCCCGAGCCTTAGACGACTCGACGGCCTATCGGTGCGATCGAGACTCCCCTGGAATTATCACTATTTTTGTTGAAGGGGAACTCAAATTCTAGATTTATCAAAATCACAAGGTCCTTGATATGCTCTAATAGCGTAGGTAACATATAGTAAAATGCATACAGAAGGAGATACAGGGGAAAGAGAAATGTCACTAGAGGAAAACTCAGAGCGCCTTGACAACCTGCATAAGACTTTATTCTTCCTACGCTCAAAAATCATTAGTCCAAGAAAATTCAACCAAGCAATTCTTATATGAATATGAATGAAACTCAGGCAGTTCATATGTATTGAAGTTCATCACAATAGCATAAAAACAGTATTAAACCAAATATTGTAAACAAAGTCGAAAATGGCACTATTGCAAGAATGGACGACTGTCTAAAATGGTGCCAAATTAAGAATTGGCGTCAATAACTTGGTCGCCATTTAAAGAAAGATCGGCTCCTATAGTGATTGCCAATTTCTTGGGATTCCAGCAACTCCTTTCCTGCTCGAAAACTAAACTTTCATCCCCAATCTAGCTTGAATTCGAGCTACTCCAGCAGGTTGGAGTCTCCTCTCTATAAATAGCACCTCCAACGCTCCTCCTTTCATCAAATAAGCCATCCAAAGGCTCCAAAGAAGGTCGAGGATCAAGGATTTGAGATAGAGAGCCAATAAAAATAAGGGAAAGCCAATCAAAATAGGGGGCTAATCAAAGATTACTCATGGAGAGCTTGGTGCATCACCCCGTGAAGAAAATAAGGTTCGACTTTCCAAGGATAACGGAGATTGATGGGCACATAAGCGGGAGGATAGTTATGAACCAAGTTACAAAGAAACTCTAATCCCCTTCTAATTCTCTAGCTCAACACCAACTTTAAACAAGTTCTTACATGCTCTCCTCTTCCCTTTCTTTCCCTTTTCCTAGGATTATCCCAACATACAGGGCGCAAGAAGATACACCAAAATCAAATGGCTCCCTCTTCTACTCTCCAAAATCATATTAGATATGAGATCCATACTCTCTAAATAGCACCTTCTAAGTCTAGTCACCCATGCCAAACACTACACTGATGTACACTTTGATTGGGCCGCTATGGGAGTGTGGATGCACTTGTGGAACACTTCTTTAGTTTGTTTGTTTATTTGTCCATTCATTCATTCATTTGGTTTATTAGTGCGAGGGCATGCCAGTCACCTAGGTGATGACTTATTCGAGCTTTGAGGAAACCCATAGTGCGCTCGATCTGACTAGTAAGATGATTATCTGTATCGTGTCAGGACTGAGAACCTTCCGTACCATAAAGGTTTCGACGTTAATTATATCCCCTCGGAGAGAGGAAAACCCTTAATTGATTGCCAAGATAAGGGGACTCATGGCCTGAAATTCACAATAATGAAAGCGAGAGCTAAATCTCAGATTGCGTTCAAATAAACCCTGTATTGGGGTGTGAACGTTCATGGATACATATATGTTAGTCACCTACAGATCATTTCTTGTTCGGACGGAAGTCCGCAATCCTAGCATCGAAGATGGCGATAAAACCATGCAACTGTCTGCCACAGACATGGCAAGTTTGATGAGGATGCGGGATTGGATCCCGGTATAAGCGGGTCGAGTTAACGAACTATTGGCCCGAGATTAATTCAGATCATGGCCACATCGGGGGGCTCCCGAGGTTGTCACGCCCCGAGCGCGGAAGATTACTTGGAAGCGGCGTGACGAGTTCTATAACGTTCATGTCAATCAGAGCGTAGTGCATTCAACACATACAGACAGAGTGCGTGATATAGAAATAGCCCAAAACTTTATTAATAACCATGTTTCTCTCAAATAGTATGAAGACTAAATGAGTAGGCTTCGTCGAAGCCTGAATAAATCGTCACTTAGGTGGCTGGCATGCCCTCGCACTAATAAACTAAAAAAATGAACGAATAGACAAATAAATGAATAAACAAAATGAAGTGCTCCCGAAAGTGCATCCACAAGTCTGGCACACTCGATGGGACTGATCCTCCCTCATCTCTTCACCGGGATTAGGGGCCCTACGGCCTCTTCTTGAAATTCTAATGTATTTTATTTACAATTGCATGTTATACTTTGACGACTACAATGCTGTCTCATTTGGACCACTAGTCATCACAAGCCATGTTAGGGAAGGCTACCTGGCGATTCTGGTGCAGTTCGTGATCTTTCCTCTGGTGGTGGGCTTCCCCAACTTCCTGGGGGTGGCCTTTGTCAACCTGCTGAAGATAGAGAGGCCCAAGCCCATCGAAGTCCATGACCCCACCTTGGGGACGTCTACCACCAACCTTGTTGCTACCAGGCCGTCGGCGGCTACCCCTGACTGCATGGCGATCAAGACCATAGGCTATTTTGTCCCACATGTCTGATTCGACATAGGCTCGGCCACCAAAAAGATGACATTCTGCCAAAGAAGGAGCTGAGGAAATGCTGCTACTGTTACGCCCAAGGGTCAATCTCTGACACCGGCAAGTCGGTCCTGATCGGAGGCATTCGGGTCCACCTTAATGGCCGGAGGGCCGACGTGATTCCCGACTGAATCGTGCCTAATGTCTCGGTGCGCAACTCTTTCCAAGCCTTAGGGAGAATGGAGAAGAAGAATCTTGGAGTGGCCTGTCAGCTGAAGAATGAGCCAGCCCGCAGGCCATCCAAGACCAAGCAAATTTGGGTACCCAAGCCCACTCGGGTCCCAATGTCAACTCGGTCGGGGCCTGTTGAAGCCAACAAGCCCAGGAATGAAAGGATGAAGAAAAATGAGATGCCAGTAGGGGCGTCTCGCAAACCACCTGTCCAAGCCTACATACGATAGGAGAATACTTCTTTACATGTTGAAAAGCACGGCGTGATTGCCAAGAGGGATCGGCTCGCCTATGGGCCCCCAACACAAGTAAGGGTGCCACCACCCATGGACCACTATAACTATGAAGAAGAAGACATCACCCAGGCTGTGCACGGATATCTCCGTGGCCTCGGGAACACCTCCCTAGGGAGGCAGTAGTTGCTACAATCCATCACCACCATTGAAGAGGGTCGAGAATGTCCAATCGACCCGGTTGAAATAGAAGATGCGGAATCAAGATGTTATGAGCGTCCTCGCCATGAAGAAGATCCACCGAGAGTCTCGGTGTTTGAAAGATTGAACTTCCCTGGTCAGCCAACCAGACGTGCAAGGAGAAGAAGTGAAAATATACAAGTTTATACTTGCAATGTGGTCGGAACGACTAGCCATTATGGGGCCCTACCTAAAGAGCATGAAGAAGTTGCCAGAATTGCCGAGAGGCCCGACCCTCTCACAAGAAGAGGAAAGGCCGCCAATGAGGCATTACAAATTCTCGATGAGACGACAAGTCCGGAAGAAGCCGCGGCAACTCTAGCTGCTAATGCGGTTACAACAGAAGGAGATGGCACCATTTCGTCCACCTCATCTGAAGAAACACTTGGCGAGGATAGGGGAAGCCACCCCAACCCTCCCGTCGGTGACCCAGCCTTGCTGATGTTGCTACACAAGTACCAACAAAAAATTGAAGCATTAATGAAGCAACTGAGTGAGAGGGATATGCACCTCTCCATGCTCGCACAAGGTGAAGGCCCTCTTGGAACATCAGGGGGCAGCGGCTAGGCATTTGAAGTTTCACTGCAGGCAATCACCTCATAATCAGTGCACAACTACACCTGGGGCATGCCTCCCCTGCAACAACAACTTGTGTGAGAGGGATGGAGGAGAGGGAGGGGAGGAGAAGAGGACTATGAAGGAACTGATTAGGAGATGTAAGATTGACATCCTGTGCATTCAAGATTCTAAGTATGAAAGGGATGAGAAGTCCATCATGAGAGAGATCGAAGGAGCAAGACTAGCAAAGGGGGTGGCCTCTCCAGCGGAGGGGAGATCCAGGAGGATCATGATCCTTTGAAATCAGTATGAAGTAGAAGAGGTGGAGCAAGACATGCAAGTCAACAAGTGAGCTATCTCCTTACAATTCCATAATGTAAGGGATGGCTTCTCTTAGGATTTCATGGGGATGTGTGGCCCTCAAAGTAGGGAGGAGAAGCGACTCTTGTGGGAAGACTTGGCACAGCATCATCACACCTATGGTTGGCCATGGTGTGTAGGCGGGGACTTCAATACGGTGGTAGCACCTTGGGAGAGGACGGGGGGGCTATGTCCACACAGGAGAGATGGATGACTTCACTGATTTTATTGAGGAAGCAGCACTAGTTAACATCGGCATGGCAAATGGATAGTATACCTGGTCCAACCTGCGGACTAATCCCTCATGCTTGAGGTTGGACAGGTATTTGGTTTCTGTTTATTAGGAGAATCACTATCCTCATGTGCAAGTGTTGTCGTTGGCGAGATCAGTATCAGACCACAAACCTCTTCATCTAAAGACTAGTCGTCCATATGAGAGGAGGTACAGATTCAGACTAAAGAAATTCTAGTTCAGGGAGATAAAGTTTATGGAGACTGAGGGGAGCATGGAATGTACAGTGCAAGGGTAGATCCGCTATGGCTACACTGGTCAGAAAGTTGAAGTATGTGACTCAGGTTCTCAAGACATGGGGGGCAAAGAAGAGCGTCCCTGGCAAGGCAGCTAAAGATAAGAATACTACAACAGATTGAGAGTCTAGACAACTTAGAGGAGCCAGGGCTACTGGATTATTCTAACAGGAGGCTCAGGGACAAGAGTTTGATTAGATTCTCACAAGGCAAGAGATTTACTAGAAGCAGAGATCGAGAGATAGATGGATCACAGTAGGAGATAAGAACACCGATTACTTCCAACACGTTGTCTCAGGGAGAAAGAGGGTCAACACCATCATATGCATCCGTGTGGGTGATCACTCTTTCTCTAGGAACCAGAAAACAGGCAAAAGATTTTTACTCTTGATTGTTCACAAAGGATGAGTCCAGTAGATCAAGGATTGCAGATGACCTCCTTCCATGCCTCTCTTAAGGAGAGGGAAGCCATCTTACTGAGCTTCTCAGAGGAGGAGATCCACCAGGCAATCTTTTCTCTTGCAAGAGACAGAGCTCCCGAACCAGATGGATTCATGTTGGCTTTCTTCCAGAAGTGTTGGGACATAATCAAGGGGGACCTTTTGGCAACAGTGAAGGAGTTTCAGGACGGGAGAGCCCATTTGGGGGGCATCAATAAGACCCTCCTAGTCTTTATCCCTAAAAACAAGGAGCATGGTGTTTTCGAGACTTTAAGGCCACCAATCTATTAAATGGCACTTACAAGATCATCACCAAGGCACCGGCAAGAAGATTGGATAGGGTAATGGAGAAGATGGTTAGCAACTTTCAGAGAGCTTTTATTAGGGGAAGACACATTCAGAAAAATTTTTGGATAGCTTATGAGTGGATGTTTGTCATGAAGACTCAGAGGAGGAAAAGGGTGGTATTGAAGTTAGACTTCGAGAAGACATATGACAGGGTCAACTGCCAGTGCCTATTTGATGTGTTGGACAATAAAAGATCTGGGGAGAGATAGATAGGTTGGGTTCATGTAGCATCCCAAATTTTTAGGAAGCATAATAATATAGTTAATTTTTCATAATAAAAACCCAAGAATAGTTCCAATTTCTGTTTGTCTTGGCTTGACCTTATGGTCTACCCGTCACCATGGATGTCTATCGACGTCCTGTGAGGGCCGGGACCATAATGAGATGGCCAGGAGTGCTTGTGCATGGTGTCATCATCTGTTTCTGGTCAACCCGGTGTGAGCCAGTGGTTGACAGGCGACCTTGTGTGTCTCGATGGTTCTGTCCAGTTCGAGACATAATTCTGGATGCCGTGAGGTGTCATCTTACCTCGTTTTACGTATCCAGATGTGTTGAGGGTCCTCAGTGTTCCCTCAGGTCTCCGTGAGTCATTTCCTGTGGTGAGTCGACTTCTTTGGCTTAGGATTAAACCGATTGGCGACGTGTTCCACTTTGTATGATGATCTTGACTCCGAGTCGTGAGACTCAAGGATCGTTATAGCTTCAGGTCTAGTTGCCTTGTCCTGAGTCTGTCGGTAGTTTCCTATGTTGCCATTGGTGCTTCATAGTATGTGTGACAGTGCTTCCTTGCCTATCTGTACTGTAGCACTCGTATTTTAAGTCTCTATGTCTAGTGAGCCTCCACTAGTCGTAGCCTTACGACACGTTATGGCGTGTCAGTCCTTGTGGTGGGGCAGTTCTCGTTGTACGATTTTTAAGCTAGTTCTGTGGGCCCTCGGTTCAACTGTAGTGTCCTACAGAGGGGGAATACTAGCTAGGGGCCTGGCTTAGGCAGTGAGCTAGTGTGTGCACACGTGGTCAGGGACTTGGACTGACGCCTACGGGCATTACCCTGTCTAGTCACTCGCAACTACAGTTCCTGTTCTGGTTTAGCGTGTACCCCGGTCTCTGCCGTCCCAAGTGTCTGTGGAGAGGTACTTGTGGCACCGCATAAGTTGTCAGTGGAGGCCACTGACTGTTCTTCTAGTAAGGGGGTACTTCCGTCACATGACATGTGACTCTCACGTTTCTCACTCGTCGTGACCTTTCCGAGTTAGCCTTCCCTCGGCTTTGCCCAAGGTCAGTGTTGTGACGTGTGCATGACGTCCTAGTCGTGTGTGTATGGTTGTGTCAAGAAGGGTGTGCATGGTAATTGAGTCATGTATGCTTTAGGATCTATCTTGCCTGTCTAGGGCTTTTACCCTTTTTTTTATACAGGTCTTTGCCTACTTGGTGTCTCGTCGAGGGATCGGTGACTCCTGACCTCGTCAGTTCAGAGTTTGCCCTCCCGTTGCCGCCCGGAGTAACCTAGGGAGCCGAGGTTAGTTCGGCAGTCGTGCATCGCTCAGTACGGCTTCTTTTCACCTTTCTTTTAGTTCCTCTACTCCTTCCATTTCTGGCTTTCTTTTACAGCTTTGTATTTTAGCATTTCCTGCTTTATTACTCAATTTTTTTTAGCTGTTGTTCCATGTTACTGCATTATTTTCCAGTGGGGATCCGCGTGACCTCTATTGAGCCAGTGACACGAGGCTCACCCATGCTTTTCGGGTGAGTGGCGTCATTCTGCTTCCGCAATTCCAGGTGTGGCGTGTCCATAGCTGCCAGCGGTACCTACGTCGTGCTTCCCCCGACCTCAGTGTACGTCTTTCCTTTTCTGTTGATTGTACTGCTTGTCTTTCCTTAGGGCTAAACTCTGGTATAATTGTTAAATTTAAACTGTTAATTAAAAAGTAATTTTATTTATGCTACTTTAGCAAACCGATCTAATGAAATTTAATTACTTACTATTATATCTCCGCGGCTTCAATGTGCTACACGACATTTCTTTTATCCCTTCGGAGCTTTACAGCTCTTGGGAGGCTTCGCGGGTTCCAAGTGCTATCGGGTCTACTCACTAGTCCTATCGAGTATATCTGGTATCCAGGATCCAGGTTGTCACAGCAGTGGTGGGGTCCTGCCGTGGGGTAGTAGCTATTAAGGGGCCTTTAACAAGGGGTCGTCGTGCATACAGAAGAATTTTGGGGTGACCCATGAATGCCTATAAGCCATGAAGACTTAGAGGGAAAATGGGGTGGTTCTCAGGCTAGATTTTGAGAAAGTTACGATAGTGTCAACTGGAACAATTTATTTGTAGTGCTCAAGAAGATGGGGTTTGATGAAAGGTGGATCAGATGGATTCGGGCCTGTATTATATCAGCCATGTTTGCAGTCCTAATCAATGGACAGCACACCACCCATTTTCATAAAGGCCGGGGCCTCTGACATTCTCCCATGTCACTCCTACTCTTTGTTCTAGTTGCACAAGTTCGTAGTAGGATGTGGCTGAGAGTTGAAGGGCAGGGACAAATCAAAGGAGTCCAGGTAGGGTCAAGCAGTGTGCATGTTACTCATAGTATGTTGATGATACCATTATTTTCCTAGTAGAGGATGAGGCTCAATTATATGTCACAAGACTCTTGTCAGAGCTACTACAAGAAGTTAGTGGGCTTAAAGTGAATTTCAGCAAGAGCCAATAGTAAGGATTGATATGAAAGAGAGAGCTCTAAGAAGAGTAGCCTTCGTTCTAGGCTGCCAAGTAGAAGATTTCCCTATCTCTTACTTATGCTTTCTGCTGTCTCCTGGAGCCCTACATTGCAATGACTGGAATAGTGTGATACAAAGGTATGAGTCTAAACTCAGTGGATAAAAAGCGAGACTTCTCTCATATGAGGGGACGATGTTGCTCTACAAATTAGTGTTGAATAGTCTCCCTATCTACTACTTCTCTGTCTTCCAGATCCCAATGACAATGGCAAGGAAGTTGGAGTCTATTCAATCAAAGTTCTCTTGGCATGGCAGTAGTAGCAGGATTAGGGTTGGCATGATATTGCATGGGGCAGAGTTTGCAAGAGCAAGGAAATGGGAGTACTGGCTTCAAAAATGTTAGAGACTTCAATCAGACCTTATTGTGGAAATGGCTGTGGAAATCTAGGCTCTGAAGACAACAAGATATGGCTGCAGGTGATCCAACAAAGATACTATAGGATAATAAGGAATTAAGACATGACCCCAACTTTTAACACAATACCTTTCCCATTTGGAGGTGCATTTTGAGTTGCAGGGATATCATGGTGGCTAGTGTGCGGGTCCAGGTAGGGAGTGGGGAGAAGTGTTCTTTCTAAAAAGACAGGTGGTGTGGTGACTTTACACTAGAGGAAACTATTCCGCAGCTCATTGTGATTACCACTACACCAGCGGCATCAATTTCCCATTTTTTTAAGGTACAACGATGAGGAGGCACTTGGGGCCCATCTTTTAGAAGGAACCTCAGGGTGGGAGGAGATTGATCAACTGAAGAAACTATTATCCTTCCTTCTGGACTTTGCGCTGAATGTCAATAGCATTGATAGGTGGTGGTGGAGATGGGAGAGTGATGGGAGATTCTCAATCAAGTCAGGATAAACATACAATGTTACTACAGATGGAGTGAGGCATGGTTTTGTATTACAAACTTGGACCCCCAAGAGTCCTTTCAAAGTGAAGTTGCTTATATGGAGGATATCGCATAGGCGCATGCCGCCGTGTGATAGGCTGGCTCTTTTCATGGCGAATATTTCAACATTATGTCCTCTATATGGAGAAAAGGAGACCCATGACCATCTTTCTGTAGGCGGCTCCTTCTCCAAGTAGGCTTGGACACAACTTTTGTGCAGATTCCCAGGTAACATCGTCTTGGCAGATAGGGCGCAACGCTTGATAGGAGGATGGCACAGACAATGGGCTCTTAAGGGCGACAGGCTAATATGGTGGCTCGTCCTCCATGCTACCCTTTGGGCCCTATGGGGAGAGAGGAACAAGATAATATGATCGATTCGGTAGTGAGGAGCAAGCCAATTTACCTTCCGAGGGAAGCTCATGAGTAGGGGGCTATCACTGGTGTGCTGGAACTGACCCCGACTCAAGGACTGTTAACTCGAGCCCCGAAATTTACTCCCACCAAGTGGGATTTATCAGCGAAAAATCTACACAAAGAGAAGCACATGTTCGGCCTTTTCATGGCCCCCTTGAAGTGGGGGTTCAGAGAAGAACCATTACTTTTGGATTGTTTAGCGATCAAGTTCATACATCAAATCGCCGTCGGTTGGTTTGCAGACTTCAAGGCCAGTGACGCTCACATATTTCGGGACAAAGCTGTTGAATTCACAGAGTATGTGCTCCAACATTATGGTCCCATTTTGATGAGAGTTGGTGATGTGAAACCCCTTATGAGAATGCAGCAACTAAACTGAAGATCCTTAGACCTACTTCACAAACACAATGCACAAGAGTGGAGAAACACGTAAATTACCGAACCTCCGTTGCACACACGATTCCTGAGGTGACTCGGTGATGCCGAGTGGAGGTGATGGAACAAGGCGCTTGCTGGTAGAGGGCCAGTAGGGGCTAGGGTTGCCCTCCCAAGGGTACAGTGCCCACACTCAAGGGCTGGCTAGGTGCCAAAGGGGCACAGGGTCACTTTCTCTCACAATTCCACGGTGACCGCCCACAAGCTAAATGGTCCGGGATCGGGTGCTCTCTCACCACCAGCGGAGTAGTTCTACAGATATTAAATGAACAAGAGCTGAAATGAGAGCAAGGGGTTAGAGCTTACCCGGTCGGTTTGAAGAAACTGACCCTATTCGGAGACGTGGATGAGCGGGCAAGTGTGGGTTCCCCGCACACTGTGACGGTGAAGCTTCCCCTATTTAAATATTACATGAACTACACCTTACGCAGGAGGGATGGACTAGGGGCGGGAAAATTAAGGATACATTCAAACACTACCTCCGCACAGGGAGGGGCTTTTAGCCGGCTAGGCGAGGGGGTGGGGGAGATGAGGTGATAAATGCCGACCGTCGGGGACCAATTTCAGTAGGTTCGGTTCTGTTGCAGAAGTCATCACGAACTCTACCGAACTCCGATGGAGACGAAATTGGCATTGACATGACCGTGGACAAAGAAGATTGGAGCAGGAACTAATGGGACTCCAAGAGGATGTCAGCGGAGAGAGCTCTAATCAGAAGATCGGGGGGTGGTCTAATCTGGAATAGTAGGGAGCAGCCAGAACCACTAGGGCCTGGGAAAACTGCTACCACGAACTCTCCTGGTGTCCAATTAGAGTGGGGCTGGTGCCGTTGTGACCGTGGGGAAGTCCTCTTCAAGCAAGAACTAACGGGACTCCAAGAGGAGGTCTGAATAGAGCGCTGTCAGCAGAAGAGTGATAGGGGGTCTGACCTGGTTCTGTGGAGTCAGTCTGCATAGCCCGGGAACTAAGGCTAGAGCGGGGAGCTCCGGGTTCCGAACGACCCCCTTCTTCTTGGGTCTGGTAGAGGACTTGGAGGAGAGGATCTCAGCTCAAAATTGCTGCCAAATTCGCACAAGAGTGGCCACGGTCACTTCTTCTCTTGGGTTCAGTCTTCCAGCCAGGGCAACTGTGCGTAGTTGGGGGAGAATGGATCTTCCGGACAGTGGGGATGTCGGATGCCAGTAGGACCACCACAGCTGCGAAGATGCCTGGACGGCGATGTATGGCATGCCACCTGAAGATGCCCGAAGACTCCGGGACAGACTCTGCAACTCATGCCTCTACTGCTGCCTGTGAGTTGGGCTGTGCAAGGTGGTGTAGGTGATGATGGGGTGGCAAGGGGCGGAGGTACAGCAAGGGGAAGTGAGGGGCTAATGGCTGTGGATATATGGCACTTCATATATGTCGAAGGGGGCGTAGTCATCACCACCCCTCTTTCCCAGCCTTGCCTCAATCATCTGCTCCACCATCAACTTGTCCATCATAATTGGATCTGTTGGTTGAGGGCAGAGGTGGGTGGCCTACATCGACAATGCGACCGAAGTCATAGCATTGGATGGCAAAGGCTCTAATAGGGGAGCCTGCCGCTACATCTGAAGGGGCATTGGCCGTGCTGGCTGGAGCCGCTGGGAATAATGCTCAACAGTTGCTCGATTTTGGTCTGTAGATTGTAGAACACCTGGTGAAGGAACACCCTCGGGGTTGAAACCTTCCTGTGATGGCCCGTCTGGTGCCCCCATTTGCTCGGGTGCTACAGCATGTTCAGCCTTTTCAATTAACTATTTCTTCAGCAGTTCTATCTCTTGCTGATACCTTTGCAGTGTCATTAGGATGGTGGGGTCCATAGTTGTTTTGTTACTGATGCCCTCAAGCGTGTTACCCAAAGGTCCTTCAATTGAAAGAGGTAGAGATGCTCCTTCTTGCTCAGATGCCACTATTCTGGCGGTGACAATAGTGATGTTTTCTTCGGCAAGCTGCTTCCCCTTTGTGGCTTGCAATAGCTCAACCTAATTTTTACCCCGTCTTGTCACCGGGTCTGTTCTTTCAGCAATCTCAACTAGCTCTTCTTGTTTATTTAACGGGGGACCAGGTGTACTCATCACCCCTATCATATTGCAAGTAAGAACTTGCATTCTTCTTTTATACTTTCTGACTCCCCTTCAGGCCTGACTAGGGAGAGTAAGCCCTTCAGATATTGAAATTATTCTCATCCTTTGGTTTTGTGGAGGCTTCTCAAGGCTTCTAGTCCCAGTTTGCTTCTCCTCTTCGTTCACCCCCATGGGTGATATTTTGTCTTTTCCTTCCCCTTTGGTCCTGATGACACGAAGTGGCCTTTGTCGGCCTATGACGGGACTCCTGAGGCTATGGAAGTATTCCCGGACTATCTTTGTCATGTCTTCTTGACTGCACTCTAGAGAAATAACAGGAGGCAGCACTTAGGCTCGGGCAAATGGCGTACGTGAAAGTCGTATTAATTTGGTAGCTAGAATGGAATTCCTTGATAATTTGAAGATGCCTGATGACAGGTGGAGGAGTTGCAACCACGGTCTCTTCTGCATGCATAGCCTTTTTTCCCCCTCTCTTGTGGATCTTAGCATAATTTCTGAAGCCTTGCGAAGCTAGTGTAGGGCCTTGGATCCCCTTGGGAACCCAAATTTGCTTGAACTTTGGCAAGTTTAGGGTTGGCCTCCCTTGCTTGTTGTCATTAAGATCCACCCTCCGGCTTGCTAGCACTTGGAAGGTGTTGCGAGTGAGCACAGTCAGGATGATCCGATCTGGCAGAACTTCACCGCTACGGCCATTGAAGTAGATCCGGATGCCCCCAATCAACAAGGACTTTCCAGATGTCGAGAGTCAGCGCCAGGGAGCAGCAGGAATTCTTCCTCTGGAGCTCATCTCATTGCCTCCAGCGGGCTTCTTCTTATGTGCCGCAATCGGGCAAATAGTATAGTAGACGTGGCAGCTTACGATCACCGGGCTCTTCAGCAGAGATTTCTTAATTCGGCCCTCACTTCGGCGGGCTGCAGCTTCGTTGTTCGTCAGCTCCGTGGGTTCAGAACTTTTCACGTCCAGAAGACTCATGAATGCAACTCCCAAGAAGTTGGGGAAGCCAATGACCAGGGGAAAGTTGTCAAAGGTGGTAGGTACGGCAAGGTAGCCGTATGCAGCATGGTCGGCCACGATCTGGGTACCGAAAATAAGTCTAGATAGTCCGCTCACCATCACTTCAACCTACAAAGAGGAGAAACAAGACGAATACCATTTTAGTCAGTTTGACTAGTGAGCCAGTTGTGAGTTGACTTGGTTTAGCAGCCTATAGCATGACCACTCTAGTCATTTCGCGGCCCTCCCTTCAACTACTTTGCGTCCATGTTCTCTGTGGCTGGTAAGCGGCCCTCTGCTCGACCGCTTATGTTGCCTAACGGTCAACCATTAGACCGCTTACCACTAGAGAGCTGTGTTTCCATGGTTTTGACTTCTAATTGTCTTGGCTTGACCCTTTTGATTTGCCCGTTGTCCTGTGGATGTCTTTTGATATCCTGTGAGGGCTATGACCATGTTAGAAGGTAGCCAGGAGTGCCTTATACTGCTTCAGTGTCGTTGTTGGGTTCTAGTCAACCCGGTGAGACCCAGTGGTTGAGTCGTGAGCTCGTGAGTGTCTCGACTATTCTGAATAGGGTGAGACATAGCTTTGGACGTCTTGAGGTATTATTATACCTCGATTTGCATGCCATGTCAGTTGAGGGCTCTAGTATCCCCTCGTGTTCCATGTTTTGTGTTATACGGAATCATAAGTCCATGGTACAGCCTAAGGGGGCTGAGAACCTGTGTTTTACCCGTGGCTTCGACTTAGGAATTAGGCTTGATTGGCGGCTTGTTACCGCTCTTGTACGATGATCTTGACCCCGAGTCGTGAGACTCAAGGATCATTGTGTCAGCAGGTCTAGTTGTCGTCCTGAGTCTGATGGCAGTTTCGTGTGCTGCCTTGTGTCTTGTACTTAGTGCTTTGTAGTACGTGGGACAGTGCATCCTAGCCTATCTGTACTCCAGCACTCATCTTTCAGAGTCTCTGTGTCTTGTGAGCCTCCACTAGTCATACCCTGACGACACTTTCCTGTGTGTCAGCCCACCTGGGAGTGGTGGCGGGGTAGTTTTCGAGATACGATTTTTAGGTTAGTTTCTGTGGGCTCCCTTGCCTTGCAGTAGCGTCCTATTGGGGGAGAAAACTAGCTAGAGGCCTGACTCAAGGCATTGAGCTTGTGTTTGCACACGTGGTTAGGGGCGTTTGGACGAGCGTCGACATGTGTGACCCTGACTAGTCACTCGTTACTGTTGTTCCTTGTACTTGGTTGACTATCTCAGTTACCGCTGTTCCAGACGTGTGGGAGATACTTGTGGCGCAGTGTAAGACGTCAGTGGACGCATCTAGCTGTTCTTCTGGTGAGTAGGTGCTTCTGTCACTGACGCATGACTCTAATATTTCTTGGAGTTGTGTCCTTCCCGGATTAGTCTTTTCTGGGCTTTACCCGAGGTCAGCTTCGTGTAACATGCACGATGCTCTAGTCGTGTATGCGCTAGTGTTTCTTGTCTGTGTAGGTTGTTTTTAAGGCTTTTCGCCTGTGTTGTAGGTCGTAGTTTTGGGCCTAATGCTTGGTTGACAGACCGGTGACTCCTGACTTTGTGAGATCAGAGTTCACCCTTCTGTTGCCATTTGGAGTAGCTTAGGGAACTGTGCGTTATCCGATAGTCGTGTTTCTGTCCTTTATGACTTTTTCCTTTTCTTTTAGTTGTTTCTACTCCTACTTTTACAGCTTTCTTTTACAGCTTTTCTGTTGTAGCTTAGCACTGTTGTCTTCCTTGTTCTTCCTGCTTTGCTACTGTTTAGCTATTGTTTAGCATGTTACTGCGTTGTTTCTAGTGGGGATCCGCGTGACCCCTACTGAGTCAGTGACACGAGGCTCACCCCTGCTTTTCAGGTGTGGCCGTTCTGCTTCTTCCTTGTGGTCCGTGGGCGGTGTCGGCTCGTAGTCGCCAGCGTTGCTAGCGTTACCTGCGTCGGGCTTCCCCCGACTTCAGTGTACATTCTCTTTTCTGTTAGACTGTACTTGTCTTTATTTTGGACTAGACTCCCACTTCCCATTGCTCTTGGGAATGAGGACTACGTTAGCTACCCAGTCAGGGTACTGGGTGGGCCGTAGTAGTCTCGAGTGTAGCTTCTCACTTACTTGCTCCCTGATAATTACCTGTCGCTCGGGGTTGCAACATCTCTGACGCTCTTGAATCGGGCGATAGTTTGGGTCCAACTTTAGCTAGTGGATTATTACTTTTGGCGGGTTTTCGGGGAGCTCAACCTCGAACCTGGAGAACACATCATGATTTGCTTCCAAGAACCTCATGTATGTTGCCTTCTCTTGCTCAGACAATGTAGCTCCAATCCGGAGTGTTCTGCTCGGATCCTCCCCCACTTGGATGAGGTATAGGTCTTCCGCTAGGGTGCTCGTGCTCAGACCCAGGTCTTCCGTCCTTGCCTTCTTCTCGAGCGGGGCATCCTCGGTTTGCCTGTCCCGGGTGGAGATCAAGTAACACCTCCGTGAATCCATTTGGTCTCCTCAGACTTCTCCTACCCCTCGAGGAGTGGGAAAATTTTATTTTTTATGATAAGAAAAGGGGACGCCATGGAGGGTTCTGAGGATACCTCGCTCTATGATGGCGATGTACCCAGTCATTCCCCGCAGTGTCGTGAAATCTGCTAGGAAGGTTATATCTTGTGGTGCGGTCCCGAACGTAATTGGCAACGAGATACGTCCTTCCTGGAGGACGGTTGTGCCAGAGAATCCATACAAGGGTGTGTGTAGTGGGGCTATATGCAATAAATCCACATCCATGAGTACCAAACAATCGTAAGAAATAACATCGGGGTCGCTTCCATTATCTACGAGAATACGTTGAACGGTACATTGATTGATGGCGGCTGAGACCACCAAAGTGTCAGAATGGGGAGTGGTCACTACCTCCAGGTCCTCGTCTGAAAAGATAATGGGATCCATGAGGTGTTCTCGGGCAGTAATTTTTGGACGGCCACTATCGCCTCGCTCTACGGCATTGATCGCTGACACTTATCGTCGGCGCCTTCTGGAGCTGTCACCTCCCAATGCCGGCCCTCCAAAGATCATCATGATCTCTTTCCCATTGGGTCGGTTGTCGATGGGAGAGCTTTGCTCGCGTTGTCGCTTCTCCTCGGCCTTGGCAATGAATTTATCAAGGAGTCCTCACCGGATGAGGTCCTCGATAGCATCCTTGAGCTGGATGCAATCAATAGTGTCGTGGTCGTGGTCTTGGTGGAAGTGATAATATCTCTTTTTACTTCTGGTCCTCAGGTAGGACTTCATCTTTGGGGGCCACTTGAGGTAAGGTTCCTCGCAGATCTTCATGAGGATCTGGTCGGGTGGAGCCATTAGAGGCGTGTAGTGTCGGTACTGTCCCCTCTCCTTGTTGTTCAGGCGATCGCGATGATCCCGGTCTCGTCGCTCCCGCTTGCCCTATCCTTCTCGAGGCCAATCGGCGAATCTCTTGCGGTCGGGCCGATCCGACTCAGCCGCGCAACTGAGAGCCGTGGTGTTCTCTTCACACCTCACATGCTTCTGCGCTAGGGCAAGGAGTGTTTTTAGGGTCATTGGGGCTTCAACTCTGAGCAACTGTCGGAGGATGGAGTCTCGGGTCCCCTGAGCAAGGGTGGCGGTGGTGATGCTTACATCGAGACGGGGTATACGGAGTGCCTCTACTCGAAAATGGGACACATAGTCCCACAGGGTCTCCTCTCGCCCCTACCTGATGGCGAGCAGGCTTACTACTGATTTGGCTTCTTTTCGGGAGCCGATGAAGTTCTCCTTAAACAGCCTCCTCAGCTGTTGAAAGGAGGCGATAGTGTAAGACCCCGTATTTTTAAATTTATTAATTATTAATTTTTGGACATGAATTCAAATTTTTATGAAATTAATTAAACGATCTTCGGAATGCACCGATCGTAACGGTACCACTCACGCCCCGGTGAATGGCTCGGTTTGCCCACAGCAGAGTTCCGCAGGATTTGCCAGAAATCGAGAATCGAAAAAAAATGCGAAAAAGTCGCGGAACGCTTCCGAGCCTCCAAAACAACCCCGGATCGCACCGATCCGAACACAAAAGATGTCCGAAACGTATTTCAGATACAATGGAGCCAGACATTCTGAGAAAATAGATCTGGGACCCGAAAACAAGGATCCGAAAGGTCTGGGATATTACAATCCCCGACTTGGAGGAGACGCCTGCTCCGAATGAGCCCCGAGCCTCTGAGGTTCCCTCCCGCGCCCGAGATGAGGGCAAGCAGAGTGCTCGGGATGATTCCCCCGAGCACCGTGGGGCCAAACGCAAGGAACCTGGGGAGCCACTGCTGTTGTCTTCAATGAAGGCCCTGCTCGCGGAGAAGAAGCGATCGAAGAAGGCGGGGACCACCCGTCTAGTCGAGGAACGGGCCCGCCTAGTTAAGGGGGCCTCAGTCGAGGAGATCCGCCGTCCGGATCTCCCATCCATCGGGCCAGAGGCGGCTGCTGCTAGCGGGGAAGCTGCCGCCTAGCCTACCAGACAACAAGCAGAGGCGGTCGGTTCCGAAGTCCCGACCGGGGCCGAGGGAGCGCGGGGCGAGGCATCGACCCAGCCCGAGCCGAGTGAAGCCGTCCCGAGAATGGGGACGCTCGGTGGGGATGCCCCGGTCTCTGCATTTCCAGAGAGAACTCTTCCCCCTTCGACCGGTGCCCCGGCCGTTCGGGCTTCTCTGTATCAGAGGTGCTGATCCTTGGCGCCTTCATTGGTTCAGGAGGAGTTCAGGCGTAGTCCCCCCTCCCTGCTCTTGAGAAGGTGATGGAGGGTGGCCTGATCGTGGCCCAACTGGGGGCCGAGATAGCCGATTACTTCGCGCGGCTGGACAGTGAGGAGAGGTCCCTCTCTCGGGTCCGCGCCGAATCTGATCGGAGGATTGAGCAACTGACTTCCGAGCTCGAAGTCCTTCGGCGGGAGGCAACCTCGCTACGAGCACAGACTCGGTTGAGCTAGGAGGAGGCTCGGACACTAGCCGAGCAGCTGGCCCAAGCTCGTTATATGGCCGACCTGAAAAGCAAGCTCCTGGAAGAGGAGCGTCAGGCTCAGGTCGAGCGTTACGAGCAGTGGAAGGCCGAGCGGGAGGAGCTCAACAGCCAGGCTCGAGAGGCCGAGCGAGTGCGGGGGGAAGCCGAGGTTGCGCGGGTCGAGGTCGAGGCGAAACTGTCCGAGGCTGAGATGAAGTTGCTCGAAGCCAAGCAAAGGGTGGCCGAGCTCGAGAAGGAAGCGAAACAAGCTGGGGCGGAGGCGATCAATCGGTATAAAAGCTCGGAGGACCATCACACAGCTCTCCAGAAGGTCGACTTCTCGTACTACGAGCCAGGCTACCGACGGGGGCTGCGGAAGGGGTTTGCCCAAGGCTTCCATCGAGCGGTCACCGAGGCCCAGTAGCAGGTGCTCGACGAGTTCGTTTTTGCTTCCGGGCAGCGCTACGACTCGGAGGAAGATACCACAGATTCTCCCTCTCCGACGTCGAGTGAAGGGGGGAGCAAGGATGTTACCACTTCAGCAGAGGAGTCGCCAACTCCGGTTACCTCGGGGGGGCACGTGATCGAGGCAGTTCCCATACAAGTGGGGTCAGTGCCTAGATCGACCGCCACTGAGGACGCCGGGGGCAACTCTCCTGGCGCCGAAGATCCTTCGTTCGCCAAGCCCCAAGACGCCGAGCCTCAAGAAAGGCCACGGGCCTCTCGGAGTCCCCCTATCTCCATAGACTAAGAGGAGCAAGAGCTTGATGTGCTAACAGACCGGTAGCTTCACTGGAGCGGACTCACCCGCTAAGTGCACACTAGTGCCCGTAGGCAACTCAGTGATGGTGATGAGGGTCCGGGATGGGACCTCGCTACTCCGGGGATTGGCTAGCTTAAGGCTGAACCCCTAAGGGTCCTGGGATGCCCACTCTCGTGGGCGGCCAGCACGTCGAGGGCGTGGGATGTAATAGCTCTCTCACAACTCGCCCGCAATAGTCACTCAAATATTGGCAATTTTAAGGTCGAGCACTCAACTCACCGACCAATGGTCCACTAGCAGCAATACTAAGCTAAGTAAAGAATGAACCAACAGAGAAGTGTGGTCAGGGGCTCACCTGATCGGCATGAAAATGCTGATCCCGAACAGAGACAAAGGCGAGCGGGGAAGCATGACTACTCGCACGCCGCACCCATGATGCTTTAGTTGGTGACCTGCTAATACATTCACTACACCCTCGCAGAGGGGTTGATCAAGGGGTGGGGGAATAAACTATTACAACCAAAACTACCACCATGCAGGGATAGGCTATAAGCTGGCCAGGCGGGGTGGGGGAGCTAAGTTAGAGGCCGACTGGACAAACTCTGCCAGTTCTATTAGCTTCTGAAATAGCTTGATAGGGGGTCGAAGATGGCACTGCCAAAGACTCGGCCGAGCTCAGAAGAAGTCAAAACTGGAGCCAAAACTTCTTGGGTTGGCCCAGGAGGATGCCTAAATTTTGAGGGAATTTCTTGATGTCGTCGGTGGCTGGGGCAGGGTCTGGATCAGGACCGAACTGCTCTGACTTTAACTGCTCCCAGAGGGCTACTGTAGGAAGATGAAGGCGCCATGAGCACTCCCGAGGTCCGATTGATGCGGGTCCAGAACCTCTACAATCTTGGTCCAGTCATCTTCGAGCGGGGACCAACAAGGCCATTGTTGGGGTCGGAGCTGACCGTGATGACTGGATCAGTGGAAGGATGTCGGACCAGGCTCTTGGGAACTAACCTTGCGCACCTCGGGGAGAAAATCTGGAACTCTTGACTCCCAGCTCCAAAAAGTTCTCTGCTTCTTGGGGTCAACAGAGGGCTTAGGGAAGATCACCTCAGCCAAGTTTCACGCCCAGATCTGCAAGGGAGTGGCCATGGTCGCACTTGAGCTGGGGCTCTGGTTCTCTGCTGGGGTAGTCCTGCACAGTCAAGGAAGGATCGCTCTCACTAATGACTTGGTGCTTGGATGATGATGAATCCACCTTGCCTGGAAAGATCTCTAGACGACCTTTCCAGAGGTATATGACTTCCCACCAGAAAGCTCCAGGAAGGACTGGAGACGACGCTGCTTCCAGGCTCCTAGCTTGCTACCTGTGAGCTGAGGCAGGATCTGCAACTTGTTGATGGGAAATGGAGTAGGAGGGGGGTGAAATGGGGGTGGATGGGTGTGGGTGCGACTCCTGGCTATGAGAGGGCCTAGGAGGGGGTGATCCAAGGTGAGGGAGTGGCAGAATGGGGGCAGGAAGGAGGTCTAGTAGGTGGAGGGAGGGGAAGCTGCAAATTTTATGTTGGGAGGGAGAGGGAGATCTCTGTCCCTTGGTTTGAATGAGTAGTTAATGGGGGGTTAATACTGGCCTTGGGGATGGGAAGGGGTGTCTTGGAGGATGAAAGGGTGCGTTTGGAGTAGGATTCTCCCTAGGGAAGGAGAGGTTGCTTGGGAGAGTGGGGAAGTCTCCCTAGGGTATGGTGTGATTAATGGTGGAGTAATGGTGGAGTGGGGAAGTTGAGTGGTCACTTGGTGATGTAGAGGGTGATGTGGCCAGTGAGGAGTGATGTGGCAAAAGGAGATTGGGCTGAGGTGGAGTAGAGGAGAGAGAGTAGGGGGTAGTCTAGAGAAATACACACCAAATACACTCCCAAAATATAAATACACACCCAATACTCTCCAAATGAATACTAATATCAAAACTCAAGTGGAGGCTCTAGACTGTCCCCCAGCCACAAGGATGTCGGCATCGCCTGAGTCATGCTACATGTCCGGTATCAGCGGCTGGCTAAGTCGAGCCAATCTCTTGCTCTGGTGCTCACACCAGTAGATGCCAGCCACAAAGGGGAAGAAAAATAAGAAGTCAAAGAATAAAAGAAGGGGCGTTGCTCTATCTTGCAACACATTATCAACCTTGTCTAGCGTGGCCCAAACTTCTGAGGAAGAAGATGAAGAAATATGCTTCGTGCTGACAAGGGAAAATCAAACTGAAGCTTCTATCTCTCGCCGTGCCATTAGGTCTGGGAGAGCATGGACATGCCCTTCGCCAGCTAGTGAAGAGGCACATCATCACACTCCTCTTCTATCGGGCAGCATAATGTCGAGAGAGGTGGTCTCTAAGGCACTAGTTGCCATAAGTAATGATAATAGGATGTCATTCACCCTATCCAAAATTAAGGCGGAAGGTAGCACCCCAGGCTCCTCCTGACAAGACCCTTCCTTGTTCACATTATTATATCAGAAGTAGTAGGAAATTGATATGGTATGAAGATAATTAAATGAAATGGATATGCATCTATGTACACCCAGGTAGGCAGGACCCCTTTTCGACACCCCACAAGGTGGTGCTAAGTCACTCGAAGTCTCACCGTAGCCAACCATGCCCTGAATATCACCTAACCATGCAGGGGGCATCCTCCCTCAATAACTGTAGTGTATAGTCTCAATATGTCCTTCAGCTTCCCATGCATGTCATGGGGAAACTATAACACCTCAGGCAATGATGCAGATGAGCCCACATATGCAGCCGGCTAGCTCACACTCGAGCCTAACAAGTCCGATGATGATGGACAAACTAAGTGTGGAACAAACAATTGAGATGAAGCCAGCTGAGGGGGAAGTCACCGAGGATGAATTACATGTAACCAAGCAAAGGGATGATGAGTCTGCCATGGACTATATCAGAAGGCGGAGAAATCTTAGTGCAAGATGTAGGCATCCACCAAGCTATGAGGACATCATTCAAATCTGTAAACAGAATTTGAAGAAAGAGATCCTACAAAGGGTGATTGGCATCGAAGTCAAATCTTTTGGTCAATTGAGTAATGTTGAGACTGATATTGAAGCCTTCTTGGCAAAATACTGCCCAGTTGCTACTGCATCAAGTCAGAAGAATAAGCCAGTCGGCAAGCACCCAGCACAAGAAGTGATTCACGTCGCTGATCTCAAAGCTTTCGAGCCACAAAAGAAGAAAACAAAAGAGGCAGCTAGCCCTTCTTCTTCCAAGCTGGCCAAGTAAGGGCCCTTGTTGAGGGATAAGATGAAGAAACCCTATTCCTTTCAAAGAGATAAGACTCAGATTCTCTTTGAATGGACCCGTGAATATGACAAAGTCATGCTCCCGGAGCCCAAAAGACCAAACAATGTCAGAAGGAAAGATGATCCCCAATTCTGCCTTTATCACCAAAGGTCAGGGCATTTTATTGAGGATTGCTATGTTCAAGGACATCATTAAAAGCTTGATCAAGAAGGGCAAATTACAAATGGGTGAGTACAAGGTGGACCCACTACACCCTCATCAAATGCTTGTCTTAAAGACGATGGCCAACATGGCCTCACTATATCAGCTGCTTCCCGAAGATATAACAGAAGCCAGCAACCGGCACGCCTATAAGGCTTAAATTTTAATACCTGCCAACAAATAGGAGAACTGACGGGTAATGCAAAAAATGTACAAGGTGTAAAATATGGTATGTTCTGGGGGCAGATACTTAAAAAAAAAGGTACGGTACAATCAGCCTGGCGTCCGTGTGGGAATCCACAGCTAACGAGGACTTATGGAGGCACTCGGCAAGGTCACCTAGTCAGCTCCAAGGAATATGGAGATGAGAGGAAACCCTACCTCGGTAGGAATGCAACTACTGGTAAAGAGTGGTGTATGATCTTATGTGCACCGGAGTGCATGCAAGAGTCTAGTCTAGAAACTAGCAATCAATGAACAAATACGAATGACAAGTATGGATAGCAATCATGCAAACATGCAACGACAGCAAGGGGAGATCAATGATCAGCACCAAATGGCATGAAAATAATATAGCATGGCAATCAAAGTGAGGCTCGGGTGCACTGTAGCACGACAAGAACGATCTCTGAGAGACCGTTCAGGGAGGGCGACGGTCCTGGGCGGAACGTTCACTGGCAGGGAGTAATGACAGACATTAACAGAATGCTGAAATGAACTGAGTATTAGAGAACAGAGGCGTACCAGGATGGACGATCTCTCGACAGACCGTGTAAACCCTGGAGCGGACCTGAAGAAACCGTATAAGATCAGTGAAACCAGCAGTGTAAAGACAGTGACATACCTGAGCCAGCAGGATGGGCGGCCTATATCAGACCGCAGGAAAGATGAACTATCGAAAGAGGACAACTTAAGGTAGTAGGCTCGCAGAATGATCAACACTGTTGTCAGAGAAGAGCGGTCGTTTCTCGGCCACGCAGACACACGAACGGCTCTAGGAGAACCGTCCAACGACCAGAAGATAGAAACGAGAAAACCAGAGATCAACCTGAAACAACTCCAAAAAGGGAACTAACCAAGCAACAGGATTGGTCAGTAAATCACTAACACGATGGGTACTAGGTGTCCCACCGTAATCGCCAGAAAAATGTGGATGTTATTTTCCCATTGTTTTAAAAACCCTTCTTGTCCCTCTAATAAATTAATATGAGAAATAAATGAAAAGTAGGAAGGGACGGAAATATATGAACCTGTGTGATCGCCACAAAGATGCCAAACGCGATGAACACGCCGTACCTTAGAAAAGAAGGGAGACACTCGCCTTTAACCAACACTGCGGAGATGTGCGACCCTGGAAAATCAGCCCACTTTGGATGAATGGCCGCTCGATAGACTGTCGCATAGTGCTGGGGTGGAACACGGGATGAAGCACGATGGCAGAAGAACGGTTTGGGGATGGCCGTAGGAAGAAGATGAACGGCAAGGATGAAGCCGCTCGACTCCTCAAACAGACAGAAAGTGACCGCTCGACGCCACCACCTTCCAAAATGTAGGACCTCAACCTCCACTCCTTCCGGCCGGCCATAAGGAGTGGGCCTCGTGCTAGAACGTTACTGACCTGCAAGACAAGATGTAGAACATAAAAATAAACCCAAAATCAGGACTGTGAAGTGTAGTAAATGTCAAAGTGGAAAGAAATAACCATGACTAAATGGAATGGAGGATACCTGGGAGTTTTTAAACCCCTAGGGGCGCCAAAAAAAACGTGGGAGGGTGTGTGTAATGCAGTGAAGAGCGTAGGAAAAATATGGGAAGGGAGAAAGAAACAATGCATGCAATGAAAAAATGACGGGGGGACTAATGAACTAATGACACAAGAACATGCTACGTCCTGAAATCAGAGGCCTGAACGGACGTAAAAGGCCTCCCTCCCTGATCTTAAGTCGCTCTAGAGTTCGGCAAGACTTCGCCGTTGACTAAAAATCTCCTCCCCTTTTCCAGCTTGGCTTTAAGGGTCTATTTATAGAGCCCGTAGGTCCCAGCTCGGAACACAAATTGTGTAGACAATTGAATTATCTCTTAACCAGAAGAAACGACACGTAATTTGGTGGAATATTCACGGAGAAAATGATGGGATGTTGTGTGTTGCTGTATTTCTTTAGCAGATTCCCCAGCAGGGGAAGATCATCCCTCCACAGAGGCGTCTTCTGGGAGCGGAGATGAAGGTCTTCAGCCTAGGTGGAAGTGACCTTGAGTAGAAACTGGAGCAATGGGGGCTAGTGAGTCCTCTCAAGGACTCAGGACTGATGAGCATATGGAGGCGGAACTGACTTTGAGTAAGCCCCATGTTCACCTTTTGTCTTCTGCTGGTTTAGCCATCATAGTTGACTAACCTTGCACTACTTGACTGGTTTTTTTGTAGCTCTACTGGAGGTCGGGGCGGAGGTGGCTTTCTCCCCCACTCGCGAAGGCCGATCCTTTGCTCGACGACGAGGTTGAGCATGAGATTGTCTTCACTTTTTCGCATGATAGATGAAATAGGCCCCAACGTCGAGATGTTTCCTGACTTTGAGCCATGGAAGGCCCCCCAGGATGTTCAGCCGGGTAAGGTCTTCTGGGACTTGGTGTGCTCTGCTCGTGGTTGTGCTTTCTTTTGGAGACTAACATAGCCACATGTTTCATGCAAAGACGGTAGGGACACCGGGGCCATGGCCCCTCCTAAGGAGCAAGGTGGAGTGCCCCTCCCGGTTGAGGAGCAGGAGCTGGCAACGACTCGAGATAGCTTGGGTAAGTGTCAAATTGTTATAAAGAGATTTGCCCTCTATTTGTTGGATGTTTGGCAGGCTGGGGTCGTTGACTGCGTTTATGATTTGGTTTGCTAGGTGAGGACTTGACTGCTACCCTGGAGATGATCCAGGAGTTGGTTAGTACTGGCCCATCGGTGGCTCTCCCCTCTTTCGAGGGCGAGCCAAGAGCGGTGGGTAGCCTAGTAGTGCCTACTGTCGAGGATGCATCTGGATCACTACCACAGTTGTTGGCAGGGACGTCCCTCCCTCCTTTGCCAGTCGTGGTCTCTACTCGCACGGTGGGGCTGGTGGCGTCTTCTACCATGGGACCCTCAGGTACGTGACTGGGAACTTAGCCATTTGTGGTAGGCTTTTTGTATCGCATGTTAGTGCTAAGCTTCTTTCGGTGTTGGTCACAGGTACTTCCTCCCCTTTGGAGGAGGGTGAGCTTCCCCATGACACGGCTGGAGCCGCAGAGGGAGAGCCTGCAACGGCGACCTTGGCTGGAGATGATGAAGAGATTGTCGACATAGAGGGGATCTCTGAGGGGAGTGCCCCCGCTGGTGAGCTTCTTGTCTGAAACCCTTAATTGGATGGCTATCTTTATATGAGGCCATGATGTGTGCTGACCTTGTTGTTCTATTGATCCGCAGGGGCTTCAAGTTCTACCACCTTCGGAGGCTCATCGGAGACTTCATCGGGCTCCTCAAGTAGCGGCAGCTTCATTATGGAGATGGAGGAGAGTTCTAGCTCTTCCTCTTCTGAGGCCTCTTCCGCCGAGGAGGCTGAGATGGAGGCTACTTTTAGTGGTGTGTGGGGGTCTTTTCTTCCTCGTTTAATACCAGTTTGTGCTTTTTGGTCGAGCAATGATGCTTCTGTACTTTGTGTAGTGTCAGAGTCAGGCGAGGAGCGCGAGCCGGATCTAGATGAGGGCGACAGGGAGAAGCTTCCCGCCCCGCCTATAGTTGCTGGAGGTGACCGGGCTATGGGGGAGGACTCCTTATGTCACGCCCCAAGCCTTCATTACAGCGGAAGATGAACTCGGAAAAAGTGAACAGTCGACATGGTAAGTCTCTTGCAAGTAAGAATAATCAGAGTGCAAGACAGTCACACATAAGATGCAATTGCATAATAATTTGTTCAAAACTCTCATTTTATTTCATTATAACCATGATCATAATCCAAGTACATGAACTATTCAAACCACTTTAATCCACTAGGAAATGCATGGTAGTTATTTTCATGATAGAAATCATGCATTCAAGAAAAAGAGAATTCATTGTTTTTGCAGTGGCAAATTAGGCTGTTGTGTCTCTTCTGAATTTGATGAATGGTTAAAGGGGGAGAATGTTCTCTCTCCTATGAATTGGTTGACAAGGTTTTGATGCTGGCAACAGAATTTGCTTTATTGATAGGCTTTGATGCTGGCAACAGTTTATGCTTTTTATGACAGTCACTAATTTTTTATTCCCTGCATTCCATATTAAGTCAATCTGAGTCTCAGGTCCATTTCAAGTCAATGCATGTCCATTCTGGTTCATTAGAAGGTCAATGCACATTTATATACCTTGAGATAGGTAGGTCGGTGGACAAATCATCACTTAGAATGAACGGTCAGTGCATATGCATACAGGTTGTGTATAAGGTCGATGAACATTTCTATTGATCATATATCAGGTCGATGCACATTTGTATTTGTCTTATATAAGGTCGATGCACATTTGTATTGATCATATGTAAGGTCGATGCACATTTGCATTGGTCATATATAAGGTCGATGCAAATTTGTATTGGTCATATATAAGGTTGATGCATATCTACATTGGTCATATATAAGGTCGATGCACATCTACCTTGGTCATATATAAGATCGATGCACATCTGCCTTGGTCTTATATAAGGTCGACGCATATTGCATCTAGCAAAAGGCAGGGTCGATGCATCTCACTTAACATGCGTTACAAGGTCCGTGCACATATTGCACTTAGAGTCTGAGCACTTTTTTGGTCTACGCACATTCAAAAATCAGAGTCGATGCATATATGAATTCAGGTCATCAGGTCTATGCACATGCATAGTATAGGTCTATGCAGCTATTGTAGCTAAGGTCAATGCTTGATTTGGAAGTCGATGCTAGTCTGTTAACCTTTGTAGCTTTAAGTCAGTGCATCTTTGTCAAGGTCGATGCACATTCTACATCCACCATTGAGACAGGTCAGTGCACCTTCATGAAGGTCTACCTGTAATGCATTAAGACTCATGTTTTTATTCAGATATATTGCATTGGTTATTCCTACAGGCTAAGGCATCTCATCTTAAGCATTGCTGGTTATCTGTTAATTGTTATTCTTCTAACATCACTTTGATTGACACAATTAACATGATATTATCATTTGATTATGACTGATGTCTCTTTACTTAATAACCCAGGTTGATTGGTCGAACACCTGGAAGACATGAAAGGCTGACGGCATCAACTCTCATGTGAGGACCTTAGTCACGCCCGAAGCATGAGCTCGTCGGGATTAAGTGAACCAATGATGGGCACGTGACCCAAGGTAGATAGTCTCAGAAAGGATCTACCATGTGGACCTCTTTTATCCAGATTCCAACACGTGGAAAGGATCTTCCAGAATCCTCTAGGTAAAAATGAGCCATCCACACGCTTAAAGCGTGAGCTCGTGGGACCCTAGCCAGAAGCCCTTAAAAGCCTCTCCTGTGATCGAAATAGTACAACCAGCCGAGTGAAGAAAAGAAGAAGAGGGGCAGAAGATAAGAGAGACTTGCAGAAGAAGAATAGAAGAGAAGAGAGAATGAGAGAGCAAGAAAAAGAAAGAGAGTTAGTTCTGAGAAAAACAGAGTGCCAGAGAGAGTGAGAGAAGAGAAGGAAATAGAAGAGCTCGTGAGATCGTCAGAAGAAAGAAAAGAAGAGAGAGTCAAAAGAGAGAGAGCTCATGAGATCGTGGAGAAGGAATCAAAAGATCCTAAAGATTTTATTATCGTTGGCCCCTAGACAATATCCAAGCCAAATTGCTCCTTCGAAGAGCTATATGTCTCAGTCTTCATTTCCAGTATTTTGTTGTCGTGTTTTATTCTATGGGAATTTAACCATGATAAATGAGCTTCTGTACACTGTTGCCAAAGGAGTTCAGATTCCTGTCGATTCAAAATTATTTGAGAGGGCCCTTGGAGTTTCAGCTAGGGGTGCAGATATGGTATTTGGTCATGGTCATATTCCAGAGACCTTTATGCTCATGACCTGTAGTGAGTATGTGCATGGGATCAGTAACTTTCTGAAGTTGAATGCCAACTATTTCCCACCACTGCGGCGCATTCTGCACCACATGTTTACCACCCTCATCTATCCCAAGGGTGGAAGTCGAAATGAAGTCACTCAACTACACAGGTTCCTATTTTATCATGTGATGAATAGGGTGACCATAAACATGGGTCACCTTATGACGAGTTTAGTTGGGTCCTATCATACACAAAGAAGGAGATCCTTGCCATATGCATCACAATTAACTAGAGTTTTCATTTATGTCGGGATCAGCTTGGCTGATGAAGTGTTCATTCTAGTATGAAAAGATGATGTTTATAACAAACACAAGATGTTCACAGACTTCGGCTATTATTGGGGTCCTGATGGAGAGCTACACAGAGATGTGCGGGTTTATGGAGAAGAGTCTGAAAATAATGATGAAGAAGAGAAAGGACAGCATGAAGCTCAAGGGCAAGCCCCACCTCCAGTCCAGCCCGAGGAGCAATTGCCTCCTCCTCCACATGGAGATCAGGACATGCCACCTCCACCACAATTCCATTATGGGGAGTCCTCCACTCAAGGTGCTGGACACTCACCTTGGGTAGATTATGAGACCTTTGATAGGTGTTTTTCTGGACTGGAAAGTCGTGTGGATGCTTTTGGGGAGCAAGTCTCCAACTTTGGGAATCGAATTGACATATCTTTTCACCGGCTTAACACTTTCATAGACACCATGATTGGTCGGATGGACACCTTCTCCACAGTTTTGGATACCCTCTCTACCCATATGACCAACATGTCCACTCACATGGCCACTCTCTCCACTAGTCATGATGACTCTCACCAGGCCTTTCACCTCATGAACCGCACCCTTGTAGACATCCAGCATCGCGGCCAGGTTCATGAAAATGCCCTTGCCAATATTCAGCACCGTCTCCAATTCCAAGACCATACTCTTGCTGACATCTGGCGTCACCTTGACGATGAAGGGCCTCCTGATGATGGCAACTAAGGATCTTCTGTTTCTTCCTCTTCATGGCTATTTTTGGGTTTTCTAGTTCACTTTTGGTCCACTTTTCTTGTATCTCGTCCCCTCTTTTGATGATGTCAAAGGGGGAGAAGTAAGTAGTATAGCTCTATATATCTTATGCATGATGTATGTTTGTATGAATGTTTGTCATTTGGCATGTGAGTCATTTGTCATATCCTTTGTATTGGCATTTGTGTGTGAGTCCGTTGAGTCAGCTGCATTTACATTGTCCGTTGAGTCAATGTCAATATCTTCAAAAGTTCATGTAATATGTAATGAATCTTACGAAGAGTTCATGTAATATGTAATGAACCTTATGAATGAAATGCACTTGGTATTGACATACATATTGAATTATTTACCTTCATTTCCTTTCATAAGAATTGGGCATATATGGATGAATGGAATGGATTTATACACTATTGGCTTGTGGATGGCTTGGTTTGAATGTGACATAAATTTGCCTTGCGATCTGTTGTGATTTCAAGTTCCAATTTCTTTTAACGGCACGCCAATACATTCAATAGTCTAGAGTTTTGTCATCATTAAAAAGGGAGGAGATTGTTGAGTCTCTCCAAGTGATTTTGATGATAACAAAATCCCAGACTTATTTTCTGTCACATGCCGTGCATAAATGCAATAGTGAGATTCAAGGATCAAAATAAGGTCAAGCGTGATTTTGCTAGTGGGAAAAATGGATCAACAAACTACTGTCTCGCAGATCAATTGAAAGACAAATTGTAAGGGGTGGAAAGAATTAACTAGGAGGAGGGGTAAACGACATCTCATCGATGTGAAAATTTATCTAGAGGAAGGGGGAAACATGGGGAACAAACCCTCAAAACCTCATCTCGATCAGATGGTCGGATCTGGAGTTACACCCTTTTGTTTGAGCTTCTGTTCTACAGGTTGCAGATCTGGACAGCAGATCAGAGAATGGCCCGTGGCTGCTCGACGGTGGCACGAACGGAGCCGGTGGCTGCAGTGATGAATCCTGGTAACCATAGGAAGAGATAGAATGGGAATAACTCCCAAGAAAGGTCCTCACACCCTGGATCAAGAAGGAAGGAGATGAAGAACAAGAGAGGGACAGAGGGGGGCGCCCAAGGCACTATTGCATTTTTTCACAAAATTCTTTCATTAAGTTCCCCAAAAGTATTACATGAGAGTCTTTATACAAAACTATAGACCTAGGCAAATGACCTCTAATACCCTTGGCCAAAGGGGCATATAGGCGAAGGGAGATAAAAGGGCAATAAACAAATCCCACAAGGGGACAAGAGAGGGGGCGCCCCTCTCTCCAAGTCAACAAAAGCAACTTGGTTATTTTATCCCCCTTGGACCATATTATTCCCCCTTGGACCATAATAAACCCAAAATATAAATATTTGGTCAATATTCTCCCATTGACCCAAATTAAATCCAAAAGAAAAAATACACACCAAATACAATCCAAAATACATACCAAATACACTCCCAATACAAATACATACCAAATACGTACTAAAACATCAAAGCTCAAGTGGAGGCTCCAGACTATCTCCCAGCCACAAAGATGTCGGTGTCGACCGAGTCGTGCTACGTGTCCTGTATCGACGGCTCGCTGAGTCGAGCCAAACTCTGGCTCTGGTGTCCTCACCAATTCTCCCTGGGTGGGAGAAGCTCGACCCCGTCGAGTAAGGGTCTGGGTCGCTTTGGTATCGATCTAGCAGTTCAAGATCTATCCTCTGTAACTCGGCCTGTGTGATCCAAGTGTCGTCGGATGAGGGCTGTCCCCTCCATCGCACCAGGTAGCATTGGTACACTCCACCCCGGGTAGTCATTACCTGCTCGTCCAGTATATGTTCTATCTACTCATGCTGCTGAGGTAACAAGGTTGGAAGTGGACGCTCTGGGGTGGTGTCACTCACAAGGGGTGGAGACAGCTCACTAGGTATCACCACTAGGTCCCTGTAAGCGACTAGATCCAACACGTTGAAAGTAGAGCTGATCCCATAGTCCTCCGACAAGTCCATAATATATGCGTTAGACCTAACTCACCTTACTACTCAAACGGGACCGGCACCGTGAGCGTGCAACTTCTTCACGGCTCCAGAAGGAAACCATTCAGGCCAGACCCTAATCATGACATACTCACCCTCCTGGAACTCACAATAGTGCCTGTGGGCATCAGCCAACTCTTTGTATCGTGCATTGCTGGTCTCAATATGATGATGTACATGCTCATGCAGCTGCATAATATGATTAGCGAAGGACTCTACTGACTCCAACACACGGGACTGGATGGGAGATGGGACTAGGTCTATGGGCTTCCTAGGTCTATGGCCAGTAAAAATCTCAAAGGGGCTCATGCCTATAGACCTATTAACCGAGCCATTGTAAGCAAACTCTGCTAATGGCAAGACTACGTCTTAATCCCTGACACGATCACGGACTAGACACCTAAGAAGATCTCCCAAACTCCTATTAACTACCTCAATTTGACCATCTGTCTAGGGGTGGTATGCAGAGAAAAATTTTAGCTGGGTGCCCATCATGTGCCATCGCGGGTTCCAAGTGATATCAGGTATATTTGATAATTTATCGGGTATATCTGGTATCCGGGATCCGGGTCGTTACAAAGGGAGACTGAATTCAGTAGTCCAATCCATTGTGACTGGGTAGACCTTGAATCCAAGTTGTCCTTAAAGCAAGGCATTGTTCTGCTGAAATAAAATGAGTAAAAACAACAGAACTATAGTACGATCGTGGGGTTGGGATCTGAAAGGAACTCTGTCAAGACAAACACATATTATTCAAACACCAAAATGCTCATTTCATTCACTTAATTGCATAAGGAAATACATCAAACCGGGACTAATTCATCAGTCTGGGAGACAATCAGACTGAAAACAAAAGGAAAAAGAAACATTCATAGCAGAGAAAAGAAGAAAAGAAGGAGGAGGGCGGAGCATTGATTCCGTCCCCACCCTAGTACAACACCTCTTCTCTCCCTCCCTTTCTCTCTTCTCTTCACACATTGGAGCAATATCAGAAAAGCTCTGGGATCACCGTGAGGAACCCTTGGAACAACAGTCAGGGGGGGTTCTCTTTAGGGTGGAGCCCTTATTTTATAGCAACACGAGGGCTTCTTCTAACTCAAGGTAGGGCTGAGGAATCTCCAATGATTGGAGATCTCCCAGCCACGTGCCTCGTACGGGCCATATGGCCTTCTAGAAGGGTCCCCCGATCGAGCTTTTTGGAGAACACACGCCGCGATCAAACCACCTACTGGTGTAGTCTTTTTCGCATCTTGAGGGTGCACTGACGCAGCTTGTGGGCTGTGTCGATGTAGCATGTTATGCCTGATAGCTCTTGCTCTGCTTCATCTTCAGATGCGTCTATGTAGTTGGGGTTGTGTGTTGACGCATCCCTTAATCCAGCACACCCAGTAGCTAGATTCTGAGTCCCACGTCGATGCCACTGGCGTCGTGTGTCGACATAGCCAATGAGCCAGCATGGCTCCTTCTGTCTTGTTCTTCATGCTTATTGGCACAGTTAGTGAGTTGCATCGACGCATCCTATTGTTCAAGGCTCTTTCTTATCTTGTGCAGTGTGGTAGGGTTGATGTAGCCGTGTGGATGCGTCGATGCATCTTTCTTCTCTTTTGTAGCTGACCTTACTTGGCCCTTTGATGCCATATTTTGAGCATCTACAAATGCCCCCCACTCCTGGGTGGCACAGGCGAGGGATGAGCATGCGGGGCACACAGGTGTATATTTATTCATCATCTTTTTGAGATAAACTCCAGTAGGACTAAGGACTTACAAGGAAGTGAGTCAATCGGTTTATCATCGGCAGTGGGTCTTTATTGATTCAAGGATATCGTTTAAGTTGGTCTATGATGAAAGGTCTAAGTCGTTGGGTTTTAGTGGTTTGTCCCGACAAGAAGTCAAGCACCAACCCTAACGAAATCATCACCATAGGCTATATGCCAACACAAGGTTGTTATTTAAGCCTATTTTGGACGGAAGGTCTAAACCGTGGGGTTACAGCTGTTGGTCCCTACAAAAGAGTGAAGCACCAACCCTGGAAGGAAATTGTTTATGCCGACCTTAGATGTAAGGTCTAAGTCATTGGGTTTTAGCGGCTAGCCCCGATAAGAAGTCAAGCACCAACCCTGATGAAATCATTAGCATTGGGTATATGCCAATGCAAGGAAATGGTTTAAGCTGGCCTTAGACAGAAGGACTAAGCCGTTATGTTTTAGTGGCTAGCCCCAGCAAGGAGTCAAGTACCAACCTTAGCAAAATCATTGGCATAGGCTATATGCCAACACAAGGATAGTGTTTAAGCCGGTCTTAGACGAAAGGTTTAAACCATTGGGTTTTAGTGACTGGCCTCGACAAGAAGTCAAGCACCAACCTTGGTGAAGTCAATGTGCGTGGACTACATGCACAGTAGACCGAACATGCTCAGACTTAGACAAAACTTGCACGGACATTGAATCATGCATGGACTTATGCTTTGAACACTGCTGAAACATGCTCAGACTTCATGCACAAGATGCAGACCTTGCATGGACTTATGTTCAAGACTTATGCTTTGAACACAGGTGAAACATGCTTGGACTTCATGCACAAGATGCAGACCATGCATGGACTTATGCTTTGACCATGCATGGACTTATGCTTTGAACACAACTGAAACATGCTGAGACTTCCCAACTGAGAATTTTGACTCAGTGGACCATGGATTTTCATGGGTCGCCGATGGATTGACCGACAAGGCAAGCCCCACTGAGGGTATGGTTGACCCATCGAGAATCTCTAAAGAGAATGACATCTATAAGTATGACCGCTCTGGGGAATATCCTCCACATTATCCACTGGACCATCATCTCTGTTCATTCATCCAAAGCTACATTCCTCCCAACATGGAAGTCGACGACCCGAATCTTCTAGCTGAGCGATGTTGCCTTGAACGGGCCATTTTGCTGGAAAGGGACAACATGTAGGGGACATGTACTTTGTCTTGGCCGAGCTACCCTAAGACCTTCACGCGGCAATCACAATTCCCCGATCATAAGCTCTTGGGTTTTTCAGCAGCTTTGAGAAGTTCCGAATTCGTATGTCGCCCTTGCAACCAGCCGTTTGGAATATGTATGGCTAACACAAGTGCAGTGATTTTGCGGTTGATGGAATGGTGCTTTCACCCTCCGAAACACAATTTGCCGAAGACGACTATGCCCAAGAATGTTTACTAAACCGGGTATTGGGGTTTAAGGCCCGCAGTTGGTATGGAAAATGGTTTGTGATCCCCTCACATAGCTTCCACCAAGGGGCCACCGAATGGCTAAGCGACATTCTTCACTATTATGGCGAGGTTCTTGATTTAGTGGCGATTCGACATGTTGTGACGACAACTCTGTATTGCTACCCCAAGAATATAGGCCTCTTGCAAGGCTTGGTCGAGCGGTTTAATCCTCGTTAGAATACATTTGCCACTACTCAAAGCGAGACCGCCTTAGACCTATGGGCCTTTCACAGGATTTCTGGTCTGTCGATCTGCAATCGGGCATATGAATAAGTTTGTTTGGATGACTTGCATCGCAGTCACACCTATAGTGACGGCAAATATCACCTTGCTTATTGTCACAGGTTTTTAATAAAAGCTTGGAGGGTTCTGGCCCGAGCGGGTAGGAGGGATTCTGCTCACACTATCAAGGTGACTTTAAAAGCTTGGGTCCGTCACTTTTATAATGGACCCTTCTGTTATTATAACGAATTCGCTGAGCCAAGCAAACCCTGGAGTCAATGCACCGCGATAACATTGAACTTCAAGCAACACCCTCGACATATATATGCTGCTCTAGAGGGTTGGAATTCTCGAGAACTCCTGCCTCTTACTTACTTGACTGCCTACCTCGCCTATTGGTTGGCAACCTTTGTTATTCGTCATGGCGAAGAGGGGATCCTTCGGGCAGAGGTGATTTACTCGGATTGCTTGATGGCCTATGGTCAGAGGGTCGCACTTACTCCTGCCACCTTAGCCAACATATATCACAACCTTGGAGCCTTGGCCACATGCTCCTTGCCTCGGGACAAAACATCTTGATGCCTTCTTATTATCTGGGGCTTGGGCGGGGCTACTATTCCTAGATTTCTCGTATAGATCGGAGGTGGCTAATCCCACGGCTCTACTGAAATTTGCTTTTTGTGGCCTTGCCGATCAAGATATGTTCAGACAGTTAGTCAGCGTGTGCGGGGCCTTATCTTTCTTGCCGACTAAGAACATAGCAGAATTGGGTCCTAGCTTCACGCACCCTACTTTGGGGTCCATTACCTCGGTGTGCACCATAGGTTATATCACCTCCGAGGTCCTTTTGCTCCTTCCCATACCCGATGAGCTTGACTCCGTCCTCTCTTATGGTATTACTGCCCCGCGGGAGGAACCTTGCCAACATTGCCTTCCACGTTAACCCCTTGTCCCATCTATCATAATGTCAGAAGGTGACCCTCCGCATCTTGCCGAACGTCAAACATGGGCTTGTATAGTGAAGGGGCCTGTCTGGAAGAGTCATCATCTCTTTGACCCTTTCGATCCCCTCCCTAGTGAGCCTCTTGACCCATATTCTTCACTCCACTTTATCAAAGAGGTCCACTATGATACCCCTTCCACACATGCCCATCAACATCTCACCCTGCATGCATCCACACCCGAGAGCTTGAAAGGAAAGGAACATCGGTCTCTCTCTCATGCTTCATCATATCCACCATCATATAGGGGTGATGTCGTGAGTGAGTTTAGACATACTGGTCCCCCAGAGTCTACCACATTTAGTAGGACACCTGTGCATGATAGGTACGACTTTGGATGTCTAGGTTCTCCTCGTGTTTTCTAGTCAGGTAGGCCTCATGGACATGCTAGGTCCATGTTTGGATGTCCAGGACCACCCCTGCTTTCGCATAGGTATGAGTCCACACAGCTATTTTAGAGTCTACATCATCATCACCACCTTGAGTCTAGCAATGCATGATATAAAGATTTGACGGATGCTCATAGACACCCCCGCGAGTTCCAAGAGGGCGATTACGTCATGGTCAAGGTTAGACGTAAATGGTTTCCCTCTAGGACCATGAAGAAACTACAAGCTTGTGGTGCTGGCCCCTTTTGAGTGCTGAGGCGAGTTGGGTCCAATGCATATGTTGTTGACTTGCTAGAGGACTATGGTATCAGTTCCACATTCAATGTCTCAGATTTAGTCGCATATAGGGACCCGACAGTGATTCCTAGTGAGTTATTTGGGCCTTCTCCACTTCTCGTGAGCGTATAGAGTGAAAACTTGATGAGCAGGTTACGACCACTAGGAGTGGCGCATATCAGCACTACTTAGTGTGTTAGAGAGGACGGCTCGCGTCCGATGATACGTGGATCACCTAGGTAGAGTTGGAGAGGTTAGATCCAGACTTGCTAGAGTGGTACCTAAGCAATAGAGACCCTTACTCGACGGGGTCGAGTTCCTCCCACCCGGGGAGAGTTTGTGAGGACACCCGAGCTAGAGATCAGCGTAATGCGACAGAGCGTCACTACAAGACACGTGGAGCTGTTTGGGACTTGCAGACTTTCTTGTGACTTGGAGATGGCATGGATAGCTAGCCAGGAGCATGGATACCTTTATTCTCTTCATTATGGATATTTTGTAGGCCAATTTGAGGCCATTTGGACTTATATGGGTCATATGTGTGTTTAGGGAGATTATTAGTGTGGGTAATGGGCCAAATTGGCCATGTAAGGCCCAAGAGAGATATTTGGCTGACCACCCTTGGTTTGGCCCAGCCCATGGTCGTTCTCCCTCTCTTTCCTAGGCCCACTTGGACTTGGGAGGAGGGCGCCCCCTCCCTTCCTACTCCCTTTAGGAATGGGCCCCTTATCCTCTCCTCTTATCTCCTTATCTCCCTTCTTTAGGACTCTAGATAGGATAATAATTGATTGAAAATAGGATTCCTATTAGGATTTCTTTTAGTAATTTAATTAGGGCTTTTCCCCTCCCCTATATATATACTATTGTACTCTTTTTGGAGAAGATGGATGAATAAAAATTGTGGAAATTAGTAGAGAAGGTTGTGCCCTCCCCTTGCTCTCTCTCTCTTGTGGGTGTGACTCCCACCCCCTTTCTCCAGCAACAATTGCAATGGAGATTCAAAGTTTTCTAGGTCTAGCTGGATACTATCGGTGTTTTATTAAGGACTTCTCAAAGATTGCTATGCCTCTCACTAGGCTGACTCGCAAGGAAGTACCCCATGAGTGGAGTGAAGACTGCAAGATGAGTTTCTAAGCTTTGAAAGATCATCTGACAACTGCTCTAATCTTAGCACAACAAAATGAAGGAGAGAAGTATGAGGTATATACTAATGCTTTCGGTATTGGCCTTGGTTGTATACTAATGCAACAAGGAAGAGTCATTGCATACTCTTCCCGGTAGTTGAAGAAACATGAAGAAAACTACCTAGTATATGACTTAGAGCTGGCTGTGGTAGAGACAAGAAGAAAGGGTGTATTACTCTATCCCATATGAGTTTACATCTAAATTTATTATTTAAAATTAAGAAGTGACGAGACGAGGATCCCGTGCTGGTAGAGATAAAGGACAAGCTGGACGAGAGACTCGATTTCAAGCTGGCATCTGATGGAAGATTGCTATTCCATGAAAGGATGCCTGTATCGGATTGTCCCGAGTTGAAGAAGAAGATTCTAGAAGAGGCTCACTGATTGAGATATACCATTCACCTAGGAGCCACTAAAATGTACCAAGACTTGAAGAAAACTTTCTGGTGGCCTAACATGAAAAGGAAGGTAGCGAACTTCGTATCTCGCTGTCTCACTTGCCAACAAGTGAAGGCGGAACATCAAAGGCCTATCGGGAAGTTGTAGCCTCTGGATATTCCCATGTGGAAGTCGGAAGATATTGGCATGGATTTCATCATGGGCTTGCGTAAGTCTAAGAGCAGACATGATGAAATTTGGGTAATCATCGGCCGTCAGACCAAGTCGGCACACTTCTTGCCTATCAAGAGCCGATGGTCAGTTGATGTTCTAGCCGCCTTGTACATCAAGGAGATTGTTAGACTACATGGAGTCCCTGTGTTGATCGTGTCTGACCGAGACCTGCGCTTCACTTCTCATTTCTGGAAGGGTATACAACAATCCTTGGGGATGAGACTCAATTTCAGCACTGCCTTTCATCCCCAAACGGATGGTCAGACTGAGAGAACAAATCAAGTTGTTGAAGATATGATAAGGGCATGTGCCATTGACTTCGGGGGAAGCTGGCATGGCCACTTATCACTGGCTGAGTTTGCTTACAACAATAGCTACCATGCCAGTATTCAGATGGCACCTTTTGAAGCACTTTATGGTAGGAGTTGCCGTTCACCAATATGCTAGGACAAAATCAGTGAAAGATAACTTCTAGGTCTAGATATGGTACGAGATACAACTGAGAAGGTCCAACTCATCAGAGAAAGACTAAAAATAGCTCAGTCCAGGCAAAAGGCATATGCTGACACTAGAAGAAGAGAATTAGAACTCCAAGTTGGAGACCATGTTTTTCTCAAGGTCTCTCCTGGACGAGGTATTCAAAGATTCGATGTTAAGGGCAAGCTTACACCAAGGTATATTGGCCCATTTGAAGTGTTGGAGAGAGTCGACGAGGTAGCTTACCGCATTACCTTGCCACCACAATTATCTGAAGTGCACAATGTGTTCCACATTTCTATACTGAAGAAATATGTGCACGATCCATTCCCGGTCATCAACCACGACGATTTGGTGATTCAGAAGGACCTTACCTATGAATAAAAGCTGAAGAAGATCCTTGATCGAGAGGTCTAAGTTTTGAGAAATAAGACCATTCCTTTGGTAAAGGTACAATGGAACAAGTGTTTGGAGCAAGAAGTCACATGGGAAACCAAGAAATCCATGTGAAAGAGATTTCTAGAACTATTCTAGAATGTAAGTACTCTGCTCCCTCCATGTCTCTATATGTGCAAACAATGAGCAGGTGCAGGCTGTTAACCAGTCTGCTCCGCCACGCTTCCAGCAACCTCCCGGCAACCCCCAGTTCACCGCTCCACCAGCTACTCAACCATCCTTCCCCGGTCATCAACAACCACCACCACCACCACAACAGCCTTAGCAGCCACCCCAGTACCATAATGTACCTCCACCTGCTAGCTATGCACCTACTCGCCCGGCTCCTAAGAGAGCCCATTACCCTCCACTTCCTAAAACTCCCCCAGATATATTTTCGGCTCTTATGTACACTGGTGATGTCCAACTCCCTCCGGAATGCCTGAATTGGAATCTGGCCGCCAATCAGTCTAGATATTGTATATATCATCATCAGCTCGGGCACACTATAGAAAGGTGCTATCAGTTCCGTGACGTAGTTTATGATTTACATGAAGGACAGAGATGTGACTGGACCCAAATGCATAAGTTGATTGAAGACATCAGGGAGAGAAGAGGACATGCGCCAAGGCCGCAGCAGCCGGCGCCGCAGCAGCAGCAACCCCAGCAAGTGCAACCCCAGTAGCAACAGCAGCAGCAGCCTACACCAGAACTTGGGATTCACCAAAATCCCTTGCCGAACCACCTGCCCGCTCTGCAATAATAGCCGCCGGCATCGGCTCAAGTAAATATGGTTCACCGCCCAACTCCCAACGCTGGGTGGTCTTTTGACGATAAGACCCCCGCTCATCTCCTGGCTCTCCACCACACATATACCAACTCCCCCTCACCCTCTACCCCTGCCATCGTTTAGCCCACCATCCTAACCTCCGTTACACCCACCATTCCCTCCAATCCCCTCATTCCACCAGTCTTTGCGCCTTCACCCTCCATACCCTCCATTGTCATCCCTCCATGCAACCCTCCACCTGTCATCTTGCCACCAGGGCCTGTCAGACCCACCTCCACTATCATCACCCCTGCTTCTACCCCTTCCACTCACCCCATTGGGCCAGTTAGGAGTCTATCTAGCATCGTGCCGGTGCAAAACCTTGCCCTTCGGAGCGGGCGCTTGTTTCAGAGAAATTACCCCTCTACCGGTGCACCTGCACCCAACCCTCCAATTCCTTCCTCAGCAGTTGAAGCAGAAGAAGCTGACCCCTTGCCTGGCACGAAGTATGATTTGTTGCAGCACTTGGACCAGATGCCAGCCAAGATTTCTGTGTTGGAGTTAATCAAAAGGTCCACGCTACACCAAGATGCCCTAAAGGCTTTTCTACAGAAAGTCATGGTTAGCGAGGACATGGCGGTAGACAGTTTACCGTCAGTGTTGGCCACCATTACAAGGGGGCCATCTATTTATTTTTCTGAGTTGGAGCTAGCACCCCCGGAGGCACGTCAGATGCCACTATGCATTTCAATCACATTGAACAAAGTGGCCATTGATTCAACTCTAGTGGACACGGGAGCCTCTATTAATGTTTGTCCATTGAGCACTTTGCATGCCTACAACATCTCTGAAGACATGCTAAGGCCGACGCCGATGACCATTGCAGCATATGATAACTCCAAGAGAGCATGTCACGGGGTCGTAACAGTTCCGACCGAGCTAGGGCCTTTGGTAATGGCCATGGAATTCTATGTGTTGGACATAGACCCAATGTTCAAGGCTATTCTGGGTCGTCCATGGATTGACAGCTTACATGCAGTATCCTCAACTGCTCACCCATGTCTCAAATTTCCATTTCAGGGTCGGGTGGTCAAGGTAAAGTGCATTTTCACGGTCCAAACAGTTGCTGCTATTGCTGATGTAGCAACCCTGAATATTTAAAATAAAATTTCAAATAAAATTATAAATAGCGACTTTCATCAAGACGCCATTTTATTAAATAACGGCTCTTTGAACAGGCGTCCGTGACAGGGTACCCTATTTTGCCCGCAGCGCCCTTTCGGATTTTCGCCACAACAGGGTTATAGCCATTTTTGCCCTTGTTCGGGATGTTTGAACAAGTCCGACGGAGCACCTCTATTTTTAGCCCCATTTTTTTGAGACAAAAGTGGTTGATATAGGTCATGTTCATGGGTCAGAATACAATATTCGGGTCCAAGTAGCTCATGAGTTAGCGCATGGATGTGCGTTGACCAATGTATTCATCAGCGCGGGATGGACGTTAATGCAAAGGAGAGGGTTTATGCGGCAATTCAGATGTAGGATCCAAACTAGAGATAGCGTGTATAGGTTGGCTAGGGCACGAAACCTTTTGCCGACGAGTGTGTGTATTCGCTGATGCAGGGATAGCGTCAACATAAAGAAAAGGGTTTATGCATCAATTCAGACGTAGGGCCCGAATCGATGATGGTGTAAAGGGGTCAGCTAGGGCACAAAGTCTTTTGCCTATAAACATTGGTATTCTATTCGTTGGCGTAGGCAAAACGTCAACGCAAAGAAAAAGGTTTAAGCACTAGTCCGGACGTAAGGTCCACACCGGTGATAATGTATATGAGTCGACTAGGAGAGGAAGCCTTTTGCCGATAAAAAAGGTGTATTCGTTGACGCGGGGATAACGTCAACGCAGAGAAAAAGGTTTAAGTACCGACCTAGACGTAAGGTCCAAACTGGTGATGACGTATATGAATCAGCTAGGGCACAAAGTCTTTCACCGGTAGAAATGTGTATTCGTTGACACGTCAACGCAAAGAAAAATATTTAAGCACCAATTCGAACGTAAGGTCCACACCGGTGACGATGTATATGAGTCGACTAGGGCACAAAGTCTTTCGCCGATAAGAGTGTATATTCGTTGACGCGAGGATAACGTCAATGCAAAGAAAAAGGTTTAAGCACAAGTCCGAACGTATGGTCCACACCAGTGATGATGTATATGAGTCGGCTAGGGCACGAAGCCTTTCACCGATAAGAGTGTATATTCGTTACGCGGGGATAATGTCAACGCAAAGAAAAAGGTTTAAGCATCAATCTGGACGTAAGGTCCAAACTGGTGATGGTGTATGAATCGGCTAGGGCACGAAGCCTTTGGCCGGAAGGAGTGTATTCGTTGACGCGAGAATAACGTCAACGCAAAGAAAAAGGTTTAAGCACCAGTCCGAACGTAAGGTCCACACCAATGATGATGTACATGAGTCGGCTAGGGCACGAAGCCTTTCGCCGATAAAAGTGTATATTCGTTGACGCGGGGATAACGTCAACGTAAAGAAAAAAGTTTAAGGATCAATCTGGACGTAAGGTCCAAACTAGAGGTGATGCATATAAGTCGGCTAGGGCACGAAGTCTTTTGCCGGTAAGAGTGTATATTCGTTGACGCGGAGATAACGTCAATGCAAAGGAGAAAGTTTAAGCATCAATCTGGACGTAAGGTCCAAACTGGTGATGGTGTATGAATCGATTTGGGCACAAAGCCTTTTGTCGGTAGTAGTGTATTCGTTGACACGGAGATAACGTCAACACAAAGAAAAAGGTTTAAGCACCAATCCGGACGTAAGGTCCAAACCGGTGATGATGTGGCGGCCTAGTGGGACAATGCTGAAGTTCTTGAAACCCTTATAACTTTGTGCACTGGGGGGAGTCTTTTGCCGTTCGGGCCAACAGGCTCGGATTGGCTTGGGCAGAGTGTCCCAGGGGGACAGGGCCAAGTATGGAATTTTAGAGCTTGGCCGAGGCGAAGTGCCATCGGCAAAGTAGGGTGAGTGGTTGGCCTAGCCAGAGGTAGAGGCCGGGGAGGAACAACTTAATTCTTGCTCCTTCCCCCCTTCTTTTCTTTCTTTTCTTTTTTTTTATAATGTACCAGTTGACCCCTCGAGGGCGGGCAAAGTCGGGTAGTACCGCTTCAGGTGCTTTCCATTGAGAGGGGAGAATTAGACTACTTCCATGTGGTCCACGAGGACGTATGCGCCCCCTACATATACTCGGTGGACGACATAAGGACCCACCCAGTTTTCCACCAATTTCCCTTTGGGATTGGCTGCCATAATTTCTTTTCTTTTCACCAGAACCATGTCGCCTTTCACGAATTCCCGTTCTTTGACTAATTTGTCAAAAGCACGAGTCATGCGAGCCGAATACAACTGTATATTTTGTTGGGCCTGGAGTCGTCTTCCCACGAGTTCAGAGAGCTCCTCCAGTCTTCTTTCTATGTTTGTTTGATTCTCGCCAGCCAGGCCTTGCTGAATGGCGACCCGCAAAGATGGCACCTCCAGCTCAATTGGCACCACCGCTTCTGAGCCATATACCAGGGAATATGGTGAACAGCCAGTCGGGGTTTTATAGACCGTACGGTCGGCCCATAATGCCTCGTACATTCTTTCCTCCCAATCCTTCTTGCTACCATTGACTGTCTTTGCTAGTAAGGTGCAGAGGGTCTTATTAAATGCTTCAGCAAGCCCATTGACTTGACGATTGTAGGGAGTTGAAGTCCTCCAATCAATCTTATATTTATCGGCCAGCCTGTAGACCTTCTGGTTCTTGAAGTGGCTACCATTATCAGAGATAATTCGACTGGGGACACCAAATCAGAATATTATATTCTGACGGACGAATCTGGCAACCAGCTCTCCCGTCACTTCTCTTAGTGCTACAGGTTCCGCCCATCTGGAGAAGTATTCTGTAGCTGCCAAAATATATTTGCACCCCGATGAGGATGTTGGCAGAGGACCTACCACGTTCGTGCCCCACTGGGCGAAAGGCCAACTAGGGATGGTGAGATGTAATGGCACCGGTGGCCTCCTTGGCACGGTGGCGTGTTCTTAACACTTTTGGCACGACTTGGCAAACTTGCAACAACCGTCAAATATCGTCGGCCAATAATAGCCCAGCTTCTTTATTTCTATCTTCATTTTTGGACATGCCTGGTGTGCTCCAGCTGACCCGGCATCGACCTCCTTCATTACTTGCCAAGCTTCTTCTGTTGACAGACAACGCATTAGAATTTTCTTTCGGACATCTGCCGTTATTCAGAACAAAATTCCACTCCTCATCTCATAGGAATCTTTGATTCTGATTAATTTTATTATTTGCTCTTTTCCTTTTGGTAGTTGTTGGTGCTGGAACCATTACGGGAGATGTTCTCGCCAGTCAGGCTGACGAGATTCTTCAATTGTCATTGCTTCATGTGCTTCTTCATTTGCCAATTCCTCTATCATGCTGGGAACCTGGCGTCTGTTGACGACCACTATATTCAGTGTTTCGTCCGGTGGGGCTGCTAAGGAGCTAGCCAATTTTGCAAGGGCGTCAGCCTCAGCATTTTGCCCTCGATTGATGTGTTTTACTTCAATAAGATAGAAATTCGCCATAAGACGCAACACCTGCCGATGGTACGGAAGGAGTTTTGGCTTCCGGACGTCGAACTGCCCTTCCATCTGTTTCACAACCATCATCGAGTTACCGAATGCTTCCAGCATCTGGATCTCCATGGACAGAGCAATTTGAAGACCGACTATTAGGACTTCATATTCAGCTTCATTATTTGTGCATGACTTGTTTATTGAGCAAGAGGTATATACAACCTCCCCTTCAAGACATTTCAGGACAATGCCCGCTCCGGCTAGAACTCGGATCGGCCCAGTTGTTAGCACTTCAGTTCGGGATGCCCCGTCAAAATATAGCTGCCAGACAGCGATTTGAATCTGGTCTGCCTCCAGTGTTTCATCTTCAGGGAGCTCAGTTGCCAGAGGGAGAGTCTTCGGGCACAGGATGTGCAGCGAAGAAAACCATGATGACTTGTCCCTTGATAGCCTTTTGTAGGACATAGGTGATATCGAGTTCCATCAGCAGCACTACCCATTTGCCTAGACGGCCCTTAAGAGCTGGCTGGGAGGATATATTTGATTGGGTCTGCCCTGGAGAACAACCTGATCTCAAGTGACAACATATAATGCCTTAGCTTATTCACGGTAAATACCAGCACTAAGCATGTCTTTTCAATGGGAGAGTATTTTTCTTCAGTCCTCACTAATCTTCTGTTGAGATAATAAAGAGCATGTTCTTTTCCTTCATCATTATTCTGGGCTAGCAATGAACCCATTGAATGTTCGGTAGCTGCTATATATAGGACGAGAGGTCGCCCTTTCATCGGTGCTGCCAGGACCAACGGTGTTTTCAGATAATCTTTCAGCTTTTCAAAAGCTGCTTGACATTCTTCGTTCCACTAGAACGGTGCATTCTTTGTCATTAATTTGTGGAATGGATGGCAGCGACCCGATAGATTGGAGATGAACCGCCGGATATATGCCGAACGGCCTTGCAGAGAGGGGAGCTCCGTCAAATTCCTAGGTGAAGGTAGCTCTTGTATTGCTTTAATCTTGCTAGGGTGTTCGTCTCTCCCCTCATCTATTTAGCTCTGCAAATCCTATTGAAATAAGGATCTTTAGCCCTATAAAAACCCTTCTGAATCCGTCCTCATAGGGTTCCTTTGGCTGACAACAAATCTTCTTCTTCTGAGTGCAAAAGTTCTTCGTCCCAGAGCAAAGCTATTTTCTGTGATGCCACTGCTACTGCTTCCACGGTTCCCTACCAACACAATCAAATCAAGGCAACAGCCGAGCTGCCCTTTCCCTCTGTTCTGCTTACAGGCGCAGAAGAGAGCCCCCTCTCCGTCCTCTATTTTCTCTTGTTTCTCTGCATATCATCATCACTATTTTCACCACGAGGGCTTAGTTTACCTTAGCATCATATTTTATATTTTCCTTTGCATGCATACTCCTTCCTTTAGCTCCTCTTAGGGGTTTTAAAACAAAACAGAAGGTGTGTTCATGCCCACTTTGTATAGATTAATCTTTATAGAGCATTGATACTACACTTGGTTTTCTAAACCATATTCTTTGCTTGTCTTTGCTTGTTCACAAGGGTAATCAAGATAAAACTCCCTTCATCGGCCGACCGATTGGAGGAGGAAGTTGGATCCTTGTCTCACTCGCTTCACAAGGTATTCTACGCGATCATCCTTCTTATTTTGAGGTAACCCCTCTGGCGATCGCACTCCTAAGTAGCATCTCATGCTCCCCCCTAGTTATTTTAGTTATCTCCATGTTTAGTCTTAATTAATTAATCCAAATTAATTAATCTCTTTTTTTAAAAATATCTATGTGACACGTTCACAACCCCATGTCTGAGGCCATGCAACTCTCTTTTGCCAAGGAGAGGCTTTTGCACGAAGCCAAGGATAAGTGGAGGTGCATTGAGAGCTTGAGAGACATTAGGTTGAAAAGGCCTATCGAGAACTAGTACTACATGAAAAATGAGCTTAGAAAGACCTACTTACCCCACCCTATCACCTCCAACCGAGAAGATCAAAGTCAGAGGCAAAGGGTTCCACCCGTGTATGAGTCTAGGTCCAAGACTAAGTCTCATAATGATGAGCAAGTCTTCCTGGACGTCTCTATTCGGATCGCACCCTCACTGAGCCCCTGCAAACCTTTAGGGAGAGACTAGAAAGGATGTGCACTCCTATTGGGTCTCCGACTTCCCCTAGCCCACCTCTGAGTCAGGATGAAGTCATACCAGAACATACAGAGGTCAGGGCTGACACTCTCGGCCCAATACCCTCGATGGAGAACCATGGCTTTTCGGACTTCATAGAGGACTCCCTTTTCCCACCCAAGGGAGATGCTTCACCCTTCGACCCTCATCTAGAGCCATTCTTGCCTCTCGAGGCTGAACTTGTCATTGGAGAGTCTTTAGCTAGCTAGTTAAGGAAGGGTCCACTTCTAGATGTCTCGATTCCTTGCTATCCACCCACGGAACCAGCACTCCCAATAGTATCCCTTAACTCCTTTCACACCACTTTCCAGTCCTTCTGCTTTGTAGAAAATGTGAAGGACCTTATTAGGAGTCTAGATTGTTAGAGGGAGTTGACGTATATGTTGGCCTTAGGGTTTGACCAACCCTATAGCTATAGCTTCACGCACCCTATTTTGGGGTCCATTACCTCAGTGTGCACCATAGGTCGTATCACCTCTGAGGTCCTTTTGCTCTTTCCCATACCCGATGAGCTTGATTCTATCCCCTCTTATGGTATTATTGTCCTGAGGGAGGAACCTTGCCTTCCTCACGAGCCCCTTGCCCCATCTATCATAATCCCGGAAGGTGACCCTCCGCATCTTGCCGAACGTCAAACATGGGCAAGTATAGCGAAGGGGCCTGTCTAGAGGAGTCATCACTTTTTTGACCCTTTCAATCCCCTCTCAACTGAAGTCGGTGCACATCTAGTATGACTTCAAACAAGGTTAGTGTGAGTCTCTATAGAAGCGTGGATAAGGTCGGTGCATGTTTCACCATTCGCATGCAAGGGTCGGTGCACTTTTTGTCTCATTCATACAATGTCGGTGCATGTTTCGCCATTCGCATGCAAGGGTCAGTGCACTTTCTATCTCATTCATACAAGGTCGATGCATGTTCTGCCATTCGCATGCAAGGGTCTACACTTTCTATCTCATTCATACAAGGTCGGTGCATGTTTCACCATTCGCATGCAAGGGTCGGTGCACTTTCTATCTCATGCATATAAAGGTCGGTGCATGTTTTGCCATTCGCATGCAAGGGTCGGTGCACTTTCTATCTCATGCGTATAAAGGTCGGTGCATGTTTCGCCATTCGCATGCAAGGGTCGGGGCACTTTCTATCTTATGCATATAAAGATCGGTGCATGTTTCGCCATTCGCATGCAAGGGCCGGTGCAAGTTTTGCCATTCGCATGCAAGGGTCGATGCACTTTCTATCTCATGTATATAAAGGTCGGTGCAAGTTTCACCATTTGCATGCAAGGGTAAATGCACTTTCCATCTCATGCATATAAAGGTCGGTGCATGTTTCACCATTCGCATGCATGGGTCGGTGCAGTTTCTATCTCATGCATATAAAGATCGGTGCATGTTTTATATTATGCATACTAAGTCGTGCAAACCTGCCTTAGTCATTTATAGGGTCAGTGCAATTCTGTCTTGTACCCATACAATGTTAGTGCACATTTGCATAAAGCATATATCAGGTCTGTATACATTCATCCCAAGTCTGTGCATATAGTCACTTGCATACACTATGGTCAGTGCACATATGCATTGATCGCTTGGAAGGACTGTGCACACTCCAGTCTGTGCTTGTCCCATGTCGGTGCATGTCTTTCATAATGCATATGTAGGTCAATACTCATTCGTACTAGCATATTCAAGTTGGTACACATGTGCTGGCTATAGCACATAAGGTCAGTGCACATGTGTTGAGCATGTCAAAGCCAATGTAAATAAGGTCTGATCATCTTTATGTCTGTGACACTTTTGGTTGGGCTATCTAAGTGATCATAAGGTGATTGATGAAATTCCTTCTACTTTGCTAATAGGGACTTAATTAATAAAAGGCGGAAGGAAACCAGGTTTGAATGCCTGCTCGTGAAAGTTAAGTGAGGCACGTGGTTCAAGTGAGATTATGATTGCGCCTGCTACCTGTCCTTGTGTCTATCATAGGTTCGTTCATAGCATGCATGCATCTCAGATCTATTTTTTGCATCTGCTACCTGTCCTTGTGTCTATCATCCAGTAGGTATATAAAAAGGCGTGGTTGGAAAGATAGGTTACGCCTATTTGAAATTCCACCTCTTGCGTGAGGCTAGCCTTCGCCAAGTACTGTATTTGGATGTGTGACATTTGTTGATCTGCATTGCTTTATTTAGCCATACTCTGCTATTTCTGTGATTGATCAATTCAGTTGAATTCTATCATCTAATATTCTACATCGATTTGTTTGTTATCTCTTAACAGATTATCTTGGTATTTTCTCACTGATAGTTTGATTTGTATCTGTAGTAGTTTGTCTTTCATTCTATACCTTGACAGTTTGTTGTACATAGAATTGTTGAGGTAGATCTATTCACCCCCCCTCTAGATCTTTAGCCTATCTGTCCTTTCATCAACAAATAGCCGTGAAGGGTATAAAATGGGTTTGCAAGGGTGTATAATGGCTCAGCATGTGAGATGTTTGAGCGGGGGACTTGACTAAGTTCGGTAAGTGTATCACTCTTAATTGTGAGGTGTCGGGTTTGAAATAGTGTTCTGTTGTGTTTTCTTGTTGTTACTATTGTTACTGCTTTGGTTCATCGTGGGGATCTGTGGGATCCCTACTGAGCCAGTGACACGAGACTCATCCCTAACTTTTCAAGTATGGCTACTCTTCTTCCTCGTGGCCTGGTGGTGCAATGGGTGGTTCTTAGTTGCTAGTTTTTCCAGTGTCGGGCTTCCCGCAACTTGACAGTACGTTTCCCTTTCTGTTGGACTATACTTGTCTTTAGTTGGACTGAACTCTGCTAGCTGTTGTAGTTTAATTTGGTTAATTAAAAATGTAATTTTATTTCTGCTATTTTAGCAATCCTGATCATAATATATTAACTATTCACTACATTATCTAGAAGTTTAATGTACTTACACACTCCTTTTATCCCTTCAGAGCTTTTCCACTCTTAGGAGGCCTCGCAGGATCCAAGTGGTTTTGCATTTACTCGAGCCCAGATTTAGGGTCGTCATAGGTGATATTAGAGCTAGCTTGTGTTATTTTTGAGCTGGTTGTGAAAGTACATGGGAATTCAAGATATTACAGTGCTCAGAGTCTATAAGGTCCAGTACAGTCGACAGCTGGCATAGGTTTTATATTTCTTTACCGCTTTGCCTCTTACGTGAGTGCTTACCTATGCTGTGTTGGCATTGTGCAAGGTGATTTTTACTCTCGTCTGGATGTGATGGAGAGTGTTCTTTTGTCATGATGTTGGTCTTGGTTGTGCTGCATTGGGCGGAATTTGCCAGCAGGTGTGAATCTGTGGCATAGCGTTTGCATTTTTCATGGTGTGTTCAGGTGGCTGATGGGAATTGTTGTTGGTGTGATGGCTGTGCATGTTCTCCTAAGGAGATTATGTTGTTTTGGCCATTCCAACTTGAGGTTTGATCAGCCCCTGAGGTGTTAAGGTTGTGCTTTGAGGTGGTTGTTTGGATGCCTCGTTGAGAGAGTGCTCGGGCAAACCTAGGATTTTCCTTCCTAGTGAGCTGTTGTCAAACGAGCTTGATCTTTCTCATTCTATTTGTGGCATCTTTATGAGGTAAACTTTGGAAGTGTTGTCTCAGTGAAGCCTTTGTCCTGTGTCTACTTATGTGTGGACTATGTTAATTCTGAACCTGATCTGCTCTTATTTTGACGGTGACCTGGCTTTGGACCCAGTTTGTATGTTGGGGGCCATTGTGCACCATTTTTGGCATGCCGTGTTAGGCGGCTGTTGTGCTGTGAAGGTTCAATAATCATTTCAGGATGTGAGGATAAGCTGAGATAGGTGTTCTTGGGGGCTTGTGCTGTGACTCTTAGCATGATGGTTTGCACTATGGTGACTTGTGATCGGTTGTTAGTAGAATCGGTACTCGAGGCATGGTACATTGTAGTTCGTGAGTTGCGATGGCGCCGAGAGGTGTGCTAAGATGCAGATGCTGAGTTGTCTCTTCTACCTGTGTGTATTGTGTAGAGTGCACAGTGGAAGCATGTGGGCTTATAACCCATTTGTCGAGGATCGTTGGTTGGAAGATTCTGGCCAGCTGAGAGGATTGTTTCCTCAGTGTGTCTTTGTCTTGGCTGTGTATGCCTTGATGTTATTAGTTGCCATGCCGTTGCTTGTCGCATTGTGATTATTGGCACTAGTAGTTTCGAGAATTGGGGAAATCTATTGGCAGATATGCTGATTGAGTACCCTTCCTTTGTCTGCATTTCTTGGAAGTTGTGCTCTTGGGACGTTGGTTGTGTTCAGCTTGGGAGGAGTTCCATGTGTGTCTGAATTTGGCATTGTGTGGACCGTGATCTTGTCGGTTGGTGGTGCCATACTCTTCTATCATGGTAGAGTTAGCATGCGACTCAAATCAGATGTAATGTCTGAGTGAGGACTGACTTGATTGTGTTTGTGGTCCACCGAACAATCCGTGGACGGTCGCCGCGTGGCTCGGCGTGTTGAAGGCGGGCGGCCCAAGCTGACGATTTAAAAGACTCCTTTGTTGCAAGCTTTCCACCCGGACACGCCATTTGGCGCATAAGCCCCTCCCGTTTCATCGGGCCCTTGACAGAGCCTTCGGCTCGGACCTCCCGTCCGAGTCGATGAACAAACCACCTTCTCGTATTCATCACGAGACACCAACCCCCTCTCGGGGATTGGCCTCGCCCAGTTGGCCTAGTCCTTTCACCGAGGCTGACGCATTAACTCTGTTTCTTTGCTTTGGTAGCCACCCTACACCGATGACTAAATCCCTCCTCACTCGGGCTACACATCTCGATCCACATGCCTACGCGGTGAAGTAGTCCCCTAAACCTTTCTCTGAAGGATTGAGCGCTTTCCTTCGAATTTGCACCGGACCAGCTGGCTCGGGAATGGAAGATACAAGAATAAAGAACTCTACACCTGCGGGTCCCGTGCACTCGTCCCTCACTTGTGCCACCCGCGAGTGGGAGGCATTTGTGGACGTTGAAATTTACCATGTGGCACATATGTCTCGGCACCTGAGAGCAAGTCGAAGATGGAAAGGCCGAACAAACCCCTTACGTCCTCCAAGCAGGATGAATGCATACCAGGTATTCTGCCACACAACAAGGAAGCCCCTCAAGTAGAATAGATTACCCTGGCTCCCCAATTGGCAGCGTCGAAGGCCGAATCAGGAAAAACCCGTGTAGTCAGACACGGGTTGGGCACGCGTCGGAAATCACTCAAAGTTCTAAATCGGTACTCGGAGGCTTCAGAATGAATACCACAAAGGTGGTGCATTAAAGATAAAGCAGCACAGGAGGGCAAACATCCGTCCGAATCACCGCGAAGTCGGGGCAAAACCCCTTGATACTTAAACCAGTGCGGCCTTGCCCATCTTGCACTTAAACCGATGTGCCCCTCTAAGGGATCTTAAATCGGCACACCCCTCCTTCCCTTGCTAAACTAGCGTGTGCCCTTAGCACCTAAATCGGTTCCCTAAATGTATGTGGCCTTAACCGGCGCGCCCCCTGGCTGTGTCAATTTAACCAAAAACTATCCCATCCAAACTACGACGCTCTATTTCGCATCAGTCGTAGAGTGGAAACAACATGGCATTCAATGCTGGGAAGCCCTATCTCCCCATATGTTCAATAGCACATCGGCAGTAATGGCGAAGCAACCAGCGACGGTGGTAGCAGCATCGGATCTCCCAGTAAATCCGTGAACATCCCATCCTCAAACGAATGCCAGCATACGTCGCGAATCAGTAAAAGTCAGTGCAACGAGTCAACTCCAGAAGTCACTGTGAACGAGGCAGAGGTGGCGGGAACTCTTCCCCCCACCGACAACTCTATAAAAAGGCAAGCCAAAGATAATTAAAAAAAAGAGGGAGAGGCTAGAGGTTTTCTTTGAAGGCACTCCTCTCTGGCACCCGAAGGAAAAGAGAGATCCTCACACCTGCGTCTGCAAAGTGAAGAAAAGGGAGAGAGTGTGCGAGAAGAGAGGTAAGCTAGGGGAAGGAGCTTGTGCTCTGCCTCCCTCCCACCGGTGTATCCATTTCTTCTTTTCAGCTATTTTTCCTTTGTTAGGGGCTAGATCCCCCTCCTGTATTCCGTCTCCCGCTTCTCTTGTGAATGAATAAAAAGAAAGGCTTTTATGAATATAGTGTTCTACTTCATAAGTTTCTTTCACTCTTTCCCTACATTCTAATCACCCAGGGCTATTAGAAGTCTGCCTCTCTGTGGCATGGCTTTTGAGGGAACCCATTTGAAGGGTGAGCATCCATAGCCTTTCATGGTGAACATCTGTCCCTGTGGAAGTCTTATTTAGGTTAGTCACTTGCAGATAATACTGCCGACTGCCCTATTTTGTCCCCAAAACCCTAAAATCATTCGACGCAAGGCATGCACGTTAGGGTCAGGTTGGAGAGAACTCATGTGAGTTATATAGGGTGGTTTATCGTTGGATATTGGCGTCCATTTCATAGGGCACTGATAAGAATTAACGTTCATTTAAGAGGGCACCATTTTATTTTAAATGTTCCTTTAAATGTTCAGATTAGTAATAAATAGCATCCTCTCGGTCTGGCGCTATATTTGAATCACATCCATTATTGTGGACGCTAATTTAGTTGGGTTATCTATTTTTGATTCATGTGTCAAGGCTCATTATTTCGATGCAAAATTTTGATTTATTTAGGAATTTTAAATCCTTAAATTTCTAGGGGTGCTACACCCGTACATGAATCCCCATAGTCGTCTGCACACTCGCACCCATGGAGCCTCCCTTCTCTCCACGTGTCGCTCGATACCCTGTGCCTACGTGTCACACCCTGGTGGCACTTCCCCCAGTGAACCTTGGGTTCCTTAGGTGATTATCGAGCAATCGACTGGCACGCTTGCACCCCATCCGGTCACCCTAATTCTCGGAAACCTCTCGTGCAAGTTGACCCCTCTCGACTTTTCGTAATAGGTTAGTGCACGGTACTGCCGTGAGAGGCATACGGCTACGAAGGAGAATATCTAAGAGATAATATCAACTCCCTTATTTTCCTTTATCACTTTATTCTCCCTCTCACCGTGGTCACTGACCCACTTTCACCGCGTGTGAACGTGTCACTTAGGTGTGATTGAAAATAATGACCAGAGGAAAGAAAAGGGGGAGCACGTGGTGCTCAATTGAATGTGATCGCCAGAGGAATATCCTCAATATTAAATGAAGCAAAATGATCGCGAGAAATACCTGATGAATCGGGTGTGTGAGTTCTGCTTCCGCCTTCAACCGGCCGGTGGCTAAGGGGGGTATTTTCTTTTGATTACCCTGAAACAAACACTGACAACAGAGAAATCACTGAATTAGGCACAGGTCGTGTGGTATTAATTCTCAATAAGAACAGACATATGCATCAAGGAAGCGAACAAACCTTATGTGTTTTTAAAAACCTTAGGTGTAAGGGTGGAAGTATGAATGCTATGCAGTGAAGTGCACAAAAGATCTAGCAAAGGGCTAGATGTAATGTGTGTGAATAGTGAAGTGATGTAGCATGCAAACTAAATGAATGAAGGAAAGAAGAAAGAATTCTCAGGGAAGAAACGGATGGAGTCCTCCACTCGGTTGACACTGCAGGGAAGAACAATGGGAGAAGACGACCAAGCTAGAGCCCTTAGTTACCCTGCACTTGTATCCTCTGTCTGCTTCTATCTCCTTTTCATCCCCTTTTCTTCCTCTCCCGTGCGGGCACAAAGGAGCCCAAATTTATAGGAGAAAAGTCCTAGCTCAGGAAAGATACTAAGCAAGGAAGGGGATAGACTTCCCCAAGAAGCGGAGGGATCAAAATGGGCAGTAAACAACCAGGAAAAGGAGTCCGGATCAAATCGGAGATGCAAGCCAAGTAGGCATCCAGAATACCGGTCGCCAATTTAATGGGCATCCACCAGTTCGGACGCTTATTCCTAGGGTTAATTTAGTAATTCCAAACTTTCCAAAAGAATGGGTGTCTCCTATAACGAATGTTAATTAACTGGCATTCACCTAAGTGGTCGCTCATTCGTGATCAAAATTTAGAAGTAATTATTAATAAGCAATGAATTAGCGTCTATCATAGAAGTCACCATTTTTTAAAATTTGATAAATAGCACAGAAATTGGTGTCTTAACTTGCGGTCGCCCATAAAAATTGGCGTCTAAGTAACTGGACGCTCACCAGGTTATCATGATTTATGACGTGGAATGAATCATGAACATACTTCTTAAGCATAGAGACATGGAATACATTATGGACCTCCGATAGTTGAGGTGGCAAGGTGATCCGATAAGTTACCTCACCAATTCTTTCTAACACCTCAAATGGACCAATGTACCTCGGTGTAAGCTTACCCTTGACATCAAATCTTCTAATGCCTCATCCAGGGAAAACTTTGAGAAAGACGTGGTCTCCGACTTGGAACTCCAGATCTCTTCTTCTAGTATCAGCATAAGATTTTTGTCTCGACTGAACCATCTTGAGTCTTTCTTTGATCACTTGTATCTTCTCGGTGGTGTATCTTACCATGTCTGGACCTAGAAGTTGCCTTTATCCAACTTCATCCCAGCATATGGGTGAGCGACAACTCCTTCCATATAATACTTCGAATGGTGCCATTTGAATACTCGTCTGATAGTTATTATTATAGGCAAACTCTATCAAAGATAGATGAGCATGCCAGTTTTCACCAAAATCAATGATGCATGCTACGAGCATATCTTCCACAACTTGATTTGTCCTCTCGGTCTGACCATCCATTTGGGGATGAAAAGCAGTGTTGAAATTGAGTCTCGTCCCCAAGGAGTGTTGTAGACCCTTTCAAAAATGAGAGGTAAAATACGAGTCTCGATCAGACACGATTGAAGTAGGAACTCCATGCAATCTCACCACCTCTTTGAGGTATAAAGCCGCTAGAACATCGACTGACCATCGGCTCTTTATGGGTGAGAAGTGCGCTGACTTGGTCAGTCGATCTACAATAACCCATATCCCATCATGTCCACCTTTAGACTTATGCAAACCCATGATGAAGTCCATTCCAACATCTTCCCACTTCCACTTGGGAATGTCTAGAGGATGCAGTTTACCAGTGGACTTATGGTGTTCCACTTTTACTTGTTGGCATGTGAGACAGCGAGAAACAAAGTCTGCTACCTCCTTTTTCATGTTGGGCCACCAAAAGGTCCATTTCAAATCCTGGTACATCTTGGTCCCTCCAGGGTGAATTGTATACCTCGATCGGTGTGCTTTTTCTAAGATCTTATTCTTTAGTTTTGGACAGTCCGGCACACACATCCTTTCATGAAATAGTAGTCTTCCATCATATGCCAACTTGAAATCTGGTCGTTCCTCTAGCTTACCTTTTATCTCCACTAGTACAGGGTTTTCATCTTGTAGCCCTTGGACTTTGGAGAGCAAATCCGGTTGTATCCTCATATGTGATAGAGTAACACACCCTTTTTCCTTATCTGTGCTTATATTAAGTTTGGAGAATTACTCCAAAATCTTCCACTCTTGATTCATACAGTTGGCTAATAATGCTCTTGGCTTTCGACTGAGGGTATCTACTACGAGATTACCTTTTCTAGGATGGTATTATATAGTGAAGTCGAAATCTTTGAGATATTCTAGCCATCGTCTTTGTCTCATATTCAATTCTTTTTGTGAGAATAAATATTTGAGACTCTTGTGATCAGAGTACACGGTGAATTGCTCTCCGTAGAGATAGTGTATCTAGATTTTCAAGGTAAACACTACTGCAGTCAACTCTAAGTTGTGCACCAGGTAGTTCTCCTCATGCTTCTTTAGTTATCGGGAAGAGTAAGCAATGACTCTCCCTTGCTGCATTAAGAGACATTTGAGGCCAATGCCAGTGCATCGGTATATACCTCGAACTTCTCTCCTTCAATATGTAGTGCTAAGACAGGGGCAGTCGTTAGATGATCCTTCAAGACTTGGAAGTTTCTTTCACAATCTTCATTCCACTTATAAGGAATCTCCTTGTGGGTCAATCTAGTAAAAAGAATAGCAATCTTGGAGAAGTCCTTACTCAAGGGGGAGTCTCCAGGCTGTCTCCGAGCCAAATGGAAGCTGTCGTGGCTCGCGTGGTGCTCCGTGTACGGTATCGGTGGCTCGCTGACCCGGACCGCTCATGTGCTCGGGTGTCCGCACCACATACGCTCGCCTCCCAAAATATGAATGGTGACTTCCAAGCTTCCAAGAGGGATCAATAATCCTCTCCTCTTCAGGAGACAGACGTACGTTCGCCTCCAAAATACTTATTTCAACTTTCAAGAGGCGATTAATAATCTTCTCCTCTTCATGAGATAGATGTATGCTCCCCTCTAAAATATAACTGTGACTTTTCAGCTTCCAAGAGGCGAGCAATAATGTTCTCCTTCTTAGGAGATAGACGTATGCTCCCCTCAGAAATACAACGGATGACTTTTTAGCTTCCAAGAATTGAATAGTAATCTTCTCCTCCTCAGGAGACAGACATATGCTCCCCTCGAAAATACAACATGTGGCTTTGTGTAAGCTTCTAACAGATGAGATGTCTCCTCCTCTTAAGGAGAGACTAACTCCCATCCAAAATGGGGTCAGTTATCTCATGGTCACGAGTACGACAGTGGTTCACTGACTACCCCTTAGGTGTGCCCTTCGTGGAACTTCCTAGAGGATGGCGCCCGAGCATTCCTGATCCTCTTCAGGAGAGAGCCTGATGTGCCCCTCAACAATCAGAGATGGTCACCCCATGGTCTGTCTTAGTTTTTATCATCGAAAAGTCAATAGTAGACCACTGGCCACTGTCACTCTCTTGGTCGACCTAGCTCGGCTCGGTCGAGGACTTAACCACCACCGCCAGCGCACCCAATAGGAAACCCAAGCGCTACTCTGACACCTACCGCATCTTGTTTCTCTAGGTGTGAAACAACACCACAATGATGATGGTGACGTCACCCCACATGCATAGAGGGGCTACCTTACACACCAAGGAAGACAACAAGTGACGAGATTTCCTAGGTCAAAGGAATAAGAAGGTTCACAAAGGCTTCGCCAAAATTACTCCCTCATTGAGCCTCATACGATTCCTCCCGAGCACCGAGCAAGCTCGGTGCTCGGGAGTGGGGGGCTAGTGAGGAGGGGAATGTTCGCCAAGCCTAGTACGGCCCAATAACGTCAGACCCATTACTACCCAGAACGGTCGAGCCCGTGATGGACTACCCACCGGCCTCTAGCCCATTCAGTGTGGCCCAAGGAAACTCCGCTAGCCTACAAGTGAAATTACTATTCACATAGGATCTAGATGCCGCAGAACTTGCCAATGAATGAACATCATCACTATCATCATCGAGCTTTCCCCGACATGGATCGATCGAGTCACACCCACGTCACCGACATCCCTACCACGAAGCTTCCCTTCTGGGAATGGGCAAGTGCACAACGGACAACCCCCATGACTCCACGATCTATACCATTTCTTAGGTAGAGAATGGCCAGTGTCACCACTGTGCCATGTATAAATAGATTCCTAGTGGGACCTAGAAAAGGGAAAAAAGGAGGATACACACAGACATATCGAGAGAGAGGCCAGAAGATAGAGAGAGCATAAATAAGGCGAGAGGGGAAAGAGATAGAGACCACATCGCCAGCAGGATAGTAGTGAGAGAGATGTTCTCTCCCGATTTATCTCTTCTTGTTTCTCCGAGCACTCTCAGAGCATTGTCTCCACGCTACAGGTCCTCCTCTTTCCCCCACTTCAACTCCTTCTCTCTTCATCCTTCTTCTTGGCTCTCTCATACAGTTCTAACTTAAATATCAGAGGATTATCCCCTGGGATCACTGTAAGGCCCGTATCGTTAGTGGTTCGGATCTGGATTCGATTATGTGATTTTTGGCTATTTTTAGTGATTTTTAGGAGGCTTACGATGCGAACGAGTGGCAAGTTTCGTGCGAATACGCGTTCAGGGCAGCGGATACCCCTGCAAAGCCTGCTTCACCGTATGACGCGTATTCGGATCCTGGATGTGGTCCAGCGTAAAGGTGATCAGGAAGGCGGTGTCTTCGCGTGGATTGGCGCCGTGCATGATGGTGACCAGTTGCCTGATATCCTCGATGACCTTGGTGGTGAGCACGGTGCTCATGGCCGCTGTCGCCCGTGCCAGGTTCTGGGGATTCGCGTTTGTGTTCTGCTGATTGACCATGGAGAGTGTGATGCCCGACATGTTCAGCATGCGCGTGTCATCTTGCGCCATTTTGTACGGATCGCCTACGATGGTGCGGGCCAGTTTGTAATCCTTGTACGTCACCAGGCTGGTGAGGACGAACTTGCCGCAGGTATCGGCAAATTGGGTGTCGGCTTGCTGCAGCTTCTGGAGCAGGCTCATGGAGGCGGCGCGCTCACCGAGCGCTTCATTGAATGCCACTACTTCGTAAAACAGGTTCTTGTCTTTTTCGCCCTGCAGCAGGCCGCGGGTCTTGTCGTCGCGCAGCTTCTTCAACTCGGCCAGCGCGGGTGGGTATTTTTCTCCCAGCGCCAGCCATTCCGCGAGTTCCGTCGGCATCAAGCTGTGGTAGAGCGGGACGGACTCCACAGGCATGTGCTGATCCATCCAGCGATATTCGCGCAGGGCGTCGGCATACCTGCCTGCATCTGCCGCGGCTTTGGCCGCAACCAGGTTATCCCACGGCGGGCCTTGGCGCACCCCGTGGCCTTCTTCGTTGATGACTTGTACCGGTTGCGGTTGCTGCGCAGGATCTGCTGTTTGCGACTTCGCATCGCCTGCGCAAGCCGAGAGGACCAGAGCCAACGTGAGTATGGCGATGCGCCTATCCATGGTCGGCGAGCCGGACTGTTTCAAACGTCGTTGGCGCGTGATTCGGGACAATATGCCATGGTTCGTGCGTTTACTGCCCGATGGTTTCCAGATTCTTCCGCGCGTTCTGGCCTTGTTGCTGCATGTATTGTTGCGCCGCTTCTTCATCGGCGGCATATTTCTGCACTTGCGCGACACCGGCTTTGTAGGCGGCCAAGTCGGCATCGGTGGCAAAGAGGAGCTTGCCGTTCCTGACCTGGTTCTTGCCCATGCCGCGTTCGGCGAGGTCGAGCAGGCTGGAAGCCGATTGCAGCACGCCGAGTTGTGCGTCATCCAGGCGCTTGAAGCCGTCCATCGAGGTTTGGCGCCCGTGCTGGAAACCGCCCATCATGTCGTCGCGGGTTTTTGGGCTGGCATCGGCATTGTTGATGATGGCTTCGGCATCGCGGATATAGTCTTTGCAGGCTTGCTGGCGCTGGCTGATCAGGTCGTGATAGTTGGCCAGGTGCTGGCGCGACTCGGCCAGAAGCTTGGGATCGGCAAAATTTTCCGGAGCCAGCACCGTGTCGAGCTGGTATTCCGGCTGCGCGGCCTTGGCCTGGATAGCTTGCACGTTCTGGGCGAAATGTTTCATGTTCTGGCCCAGGGCATTCATTACCACGGCAAGCTTGCCGTCTTCGCCGGAGGCCGTGGTGCGCGCGCTGTCGGCCGGGGCGTCTGCGGTTTGCCCGCCCTTGCCCTCGATGTTATCCATGATGTTCTGGATGTTCTTCACCGAGTTGTGCAAGGCCTTGTTGTCTTCCCAGGTGCGATAGCAATTCAGTGCCGACCAGACACAGGCCAGCACAGCCAGGATCAGGAACAGCACGTCGCGTATCCGCTTGGCGCCGCGCGTGGCGAAAAACAGGATGCCCAACAGGATCACCAGGGGGCCGGAGAGGTAACCGACCGCATAGGCGCCGTTGATGCCCTGGTGGCACTCTATATGAAGGTGAAGCAATATGGTAAGTTTAAAATTTCTAGCATATTTTTAGATCATGGTGGTGAATTTGATAATGCTGATTTTGAAAATCTTTGCAGGACTGAAGGAATAAATCATAGGTTTTCATCACCGAGAACCCCTGAACAAAATGGGGTAGTAGAGAGAAGAAACAGAACACTCGTTGAAATGGCCAGGAGCATGCTTGCTGAAAAGCAACTACCAAGGAGGTTTTGGGCAGAAGCAGTGAACACTACTTGCCATATTATAAACCGCTCAATTGTAAGGCCATTCACCAAAATGACTCCTTATGAGCTATTCAAAGGTAAGAAACCATCTCTCTCACACATGAAAGGATTTGGTTCGAAGTGTTTTGTTCATAATAATGACAAAAGAGATTTAGACAAGTTTGAGCCCAAGAGTGAAGAAGGGATATTTCTTGGATATTCTGATAGGTCCAGGGCTTATAGGGTCTATAATCTCAAACACTTAACTGTGGAAGAGTCACCCCATGTTACATTTGATAAAACTAATGATGACGAGTGTAACATGAGAAATGATGATGATGAGTTCCTAGACTCCAAGGAAAAGGATGACCCTTCACAGGTGGAGACAAGAGCAAATGAAGATGTGACAAATCCAGGTAGTTCAAGGCTCATTGCAATAGGTGCAGGTAACAATCCTATTGATATTAGAGTACTTAAAGATCATCCTCTAGAAAATATCATAGGTAATTTACATGAACCACCTATAACTAGGCCACATTTCAAAACTGTTGATGAATTAGAACAACTTGCTCTTGTCTCCCACATTGAACCAAAGATCATTGAAGAAACTTTGAAACATAAAAATTGGATAAATTCCATGCAAGATGAATTAAGATAGTTTCAAAGAAATAATGTGTGGCATCTAGTTCCTAGACCCTCATCAAAAACTGTCATAGGTACTAAATGGGTTTTTAGGAACAAGCTTAGTGAGGATGGAACAATAATAAGAAATAAAGCTAGATTAGTGGCTCAGGGGTATGCTCAAGAATTTGGCAGTGATTTTGAAGAATCTTTTGCCGCTGTAGCCCGATTAGAAGCAATTAGGATTTTGCATGCTTTTGCTTGTACTCATAAAATAAAATTGCAACAAATGGATGTGAAAAGTGCCTTTCTAAATGGTTTAATAAAAGAAGAAGTCTATGTTGAACAACCCCTCGATTTTGAATGTTCTTATTATGAAGACTATGTGTTCAAGTTGGGAAGGGCTCTCTATAGTCTGAAGTAAGTACCTCGAGCTTGGTATGATAGGCTAAGCTCATTCCTCACTGATAAAGGCTACATTAGAGGTAATGTAGACCAAACACTCTTCGTAAAAAGACAAGGTAAGGACATCTTGATAGTTCAAATTTATGTTGATGACATTGTGTTTGTCTCTTCAAAGCCCAAAATGTGTGAGGAGTTTGCTGATCTTATGACTAGTGAGTTTGAGATGAGCCTAATGGGTGAGCTTTAATTTTTTCTTGGCTTATAGATCTGTCAAAGTGATGAAGGATGCTTCATAAATCAAGCCAAATATGTAAAGGAATTGCTGAAAAAATTTGATATGATAAATTACAAATCTATTGCAACTCCTATGGGTACAACTACATCACTGGATGTAGACGAGAGAGGAAAGTTGCTGGATGCAAAGAACTATAGAGTTATGATTGGATCATTACTCTATTTAACTACATCTAGACTAGACATCTAGTTTAGTGTTTGTGTTTGTGCTAGATTCTAAGCTAGTCCTAGAGAATCTCACTTGACTGCTGTCAAGCGTATCTTTAGATACCTTGCTAGCACTCAAGACTTGGGATTATGGTTTCCAGCATCTTGTGAATTTGACTACCTGCCAATTAGCTTGCTGAATAGGAGCTACAAAATTATCACCAAGGCCTTGGCTAATAGGTTGAAAGAAGTGATTAGCAACCTGGTAGATGCCAATCAGTCTGCGTTTATCTCTGGTAGATACATATTGGACAACTTTATGGCATCCCAAGAATGCTTACATGAGCAGATGATCAAGAAGCATGTGTACTGCTTACGCTGAACTTTGAAAAAGCATATGATAGAATCAGCTGGGATTGTTTATTTTATACTCTTCGTTGCATGGGTTTCAAAGATCAATGGGTGGAATAGATCCAGAGCTGTGTTGAGATGGCCAAGTTCTCTATGTTGCTGAATGGGACACCGCACGGCTTCTTTGGATGCTCCAGAGGGCTGAGGCAGGGGGACCCGCTCTCACCCTTACTCTTTGTCATTGTAGGGCAGGTGTTGAGTGCTATGTGGAGAAGAGCAAGGGCTACAAACTTGATTAGGGGGATTTCTGTAGGGAATGATTGGGAGGTCACACAACTACAATTTGCAGATGACAGCATACTATTTGCTTCAGCTGATATGAACAGGATCATCAACCTGAGAATTATATTAAGAATGCTTGACGCTGTCACAGGCCTCAAAATCAATCTTCTGAAGAGTGAAATCAACATCAAGGAGGAAGAAAAGGACCTAATTGCTCACTTCCTAGGGGTTAAATAAGGAAAATTTCCCATTAGATATGTGCGACTGCCTCTTCATGTTGGTAACATGAAGTCTTCTGGGTGGACTGTAGTGGTCAAGAAGATTGGGGATCGTATAGCTGCTTGGAAGGGAAAGCTTTTGTATGCTGGTGGCAGGTGGGTATTGTCCAAGACAGTACTGCCCAACCTTGCATTTTACTACTTATCTATCTTCAAGGCTCCAAAACATGTTTGCACCAAGATTGAGTCCCTCAGAGCATCTTTTTTCTGGAAAGGGGAAGGGCCAGGTGAGAAAGATATACATCCAATTGCATGGAAAAATGGTGTGCAGGCCTAAGGAGGAAGGTGGAGTGGGCCTGACGTCAATTGAAGTCATCAATCAAGCCCTACTTCTGAAATGGCTGAGAGTAGATATGGATGAACCAACCATGTGGAAAAATATTATTGTTCACAAGCACTTGGAGGGATGGAATGGATGGTGTTCAGAAGGACCCTTCGGCAACCAATCGTCCAGCAAATGGAGGAACATTCTTAAACTTAAAGATTTCTACAGATGTTCATCCTCAATTGGTGTAGGGAATGGAGGGAAGAATAAATTTTGGGAGGATCCGTGGTTGCCGCGTACAGAGCTTACAGAAGCTTTTCCAAGGTTGCATACATGAATAGGGCAGATGTGTGTGATTTATGGTCTCACTCAGAGCATAGCCCTGGGTGGACTGTTCAATTCAGAAGAAATCTGACTGAGTTTCTACAGTTTTCTGCCATACTGGATAAGAAGAGGCTAACATCAGGGTGCAATGACTATGGAGCATGGAAGTGGGAAAAGGAACGGAAGTTCTCTGTTAGATCAGCAACCAAAGTTCCAATGCAAGGGGCCCTGAATGTCCCCTGGTACAAGCAAGTGTGGAATCTCAAGGATCTCATCAAAAGCAAAATTTTCTTATGGCAAATGGTTTGGAGGACCTCCTCAACCGCTGATAGAATCCACAAAATCAAGCGGGGCATTAGAACCGAATATATTTTGTGTGGGTATTACCATGAGAAGCTGGGCCACCTTTTCTTCAGCTGTGGCATAACTTAGACAGTGTGGACTCAATTCTTCAAAGCAACTAAGGTCCAGTGGCAAATCAAGAGCTGCTTTGAGGATGGCGTGCAGAATGGTATGCAACTAAACCCTATAAAGGATGAAATGGAGAGATCATCTTGCTTTGTCATGTAGTACTGCAGAAGTTGAAGCTGAAGCATAGAGACACTTCATAGATTATAGATCCTGCAGTCCAGCAATATTTGAATACCAAGGGTAAACCCAACTGCCCAAGATCAAGCCTGAATCAGTGGTAGGCCGAGCCATGGGCAGTCCAATCTGGCAGTCCAGCATTGTTCAAGGCCACCACCAAATTGCTGGAGATTTCTTTGACGAGGCTTTGACGGCACCAGAAGCAGCCAGCACTTCTAGATAAGTTTTACAAATAGGCCGGAGATGTAGTACAGCAATAACTAGTGCTGCCTCTCCAAATGCATTGGGCATCATTCTGGCATGTCCCATGTATTTAATAAGCAGTCAGGATCTTATAGAAATCTAAACACAAGGCTTCTGGGTGTTGAAGGGATGCTGTTGTATATCTATGAGACTGTGATATCTGCAGAAATCTAAATCAGTTTGGCACACAAGTTCCCAAGTAGAGACGGAAGCTCCGGTTGTTGATCTACATGGGAAGAAAGACAGTTTTTTTGGAGTTCAAGCCTCTTCTTTTTCTATGTATCTTCTGTCTGCATACTGAGATCATCCTCCATGTATCTTGGTAAAAGAAGTTTTGCACAAAACTTAATCAAGTCAACAGATCGAACCCTTGCTTCACGTAAATATCACGACATGTCCAGACACCCAACAAACAGATCAAGGGACCCCGGAATCCCCACCAATCAAATTGCACAGAAAGAGGTCATCTTTCCGACCAACAGAGCTATATTCTTCCCCATCATGACAGGTGTAGGCAAGTACCTCAGAACCTCAAACTACCGCAAACAAATACCACATCAAAGTAAAAGAAAAAAAGGTATAAATTTGAACCAAAAGAGAAAGCGTTACCTGCAATTACCCCGCGGGGGCAACCCAGACTTTCGTTCTACAAAGCAGCAGCAGAAATGGGCAGATATTATCAGAGATTTTGCTGGATAGAGATTCACAGCGGCATTAGCGCATTCGCATCTTCAAAACTAAACCTTCGTGTAGCCCATACGGAGACAGAACCCAGGAATCCCTCCCTCCGAGAACTCTTCTAATTCCTTGCCCTTCTCCTTCTTCCTCTTCTCCTCCTCCACCCTTTCCCGGCTTCTCCTTTCTGCACTGTTCTCTCCTCCGCCGCGCCATCCCATCTTGGAAAACTATCGCCTGAGCCACGGCTAATAAGTTAGACCAATAGAAATGAGCCACGTAAGAATGGATGCCTAGAGCAATGCGCCTCGGCTCAGAAGAAGTCGTCTCCTCCGTCTGGGCAGCACGCGCGCGATCCCGCTCGTGCCGCTTCACGGTTTAGACGATAGCCCCCGCCGTTGGCCAGAATTACGAATTCGTCCACGTGGGAATGTCACATCGATGACATGTACCCTTGGAGCAACCGCTCGTTGGCGGCACGTGCGTAGTCGGCGGCGAGACGACGTGGAGATCTACTTACCGCCCGCGGCGCGTGGGATAACGGCGCATGCCACGCGGGCTCCGTCAGCGAAGCCACCGAGGCGGAACAGCTTTCATCTTACGTTGCATCGCGGCTTAGCGGAATACTGGGCATCCAGGAGCGGTTGGGCCGGGAGTGCGACTGGACGAGCGAACACGCATGGCCCAATTTTGAACTCGGAGAACTCCACAATCGCGGAAATGGGCCACAGTGCCTCATGGGGTTCTGGTGGTGGTGTTGTTGCGAGCCCATTATAAGGGAGTGGACTGAGGAGGCAGAAACAAAGGTGGAGGAGGAAGGGGGGAAACGAGAATAGTTTTATAAAAAAATATTTCTACAAATATATTAACAGATATATCATTATATAAATTTAAATTATATAAAAATATAATCTCCCGTACCGCGTCTAACCGCAAGGGCTGGTCGGAGCGGTACGTGTATATTATCAAGTTGAAAGACCGCAAGGCCTTCGACAGGTGGATGTCCAGTGGCACCTGTCCCACCTGGCACGATACGAGGCCCTCCCTCAGGGTGGAGGATCGCCGCAAGTTAAAGGAGATTGGCCGGTATCCTCTCGTTGACGCGGACTTCATTCTGACACTGGTGCTGCTTCGGGAGCTAGGGTTGAGTCCTCCGTTACCGTAGGGTACTGGTCTTCTCCTTCCATGAGGTTGCCTTGGTTGTGAGCGGTACTTAGCCAACTCTTTTCTACTTTTAGGGGTGCCAGAAGTTCCGAGTTGGACCTGCGAGATCATCAAGCGGCCACGGTATGGTCCTCGCCCCATGGATCACGTTGCTCCGGGGACCGGCCAGGTGTCAATCGTTGCCCCCCAGGCCGAGGTTGCATTTGCTTTGGGGAGGCTGCAGTACCTGGTCTTGGTCGACGTCTCTCTGGTGCGTTTACCGATGGCATCTGCGGTGAGTCGAGGACCTAGTCCTCAGAGGGGCTCCCCCGAAGGAGTCGCTAGTATAGCTGGTGAGGAATCTGCCATGGCTGGTGGTAGCCACGCCCCCCCTGACCGATGATGACCTAACGGCGCTGGACACCCAGTGTCAGGCGAGAAAAAGGGCGAGGACTTCCACCCCTGCTCGGAGTCGCATCCCGCCCCCTCCACCATCTGAGCCGCCTTCTTCTGAGGCTCTGCTGCCACAGTTGGCTGGGGAGTCGGTGGTCGCTGCCTCTGCATCAGTCCCCACGGCACAGGGGCTAGACAAGGGCAAGGCCCCAGCGGCTGATGATGCCAACGTCTCTCCTCCGCCGGGATCTCCTCAGCATAGTTAATCCCTACCGCCTGAGGACTTGACATCTGGGCTGGCCGGGATCGCCACGATCGTCGATCTCATGGGGAGGAGCGCGCAATGGTACAGGCATACGAGTGAGTTCAATCCTGGGGCCGATAATGAGCTGATGGTGGTGGCTTCAAGGAGTGCGTGTCTGGTCGTTAGTGCCTTTGGCTTGTGGAGTCATCATTTCCAAGGTCTCGCTTGGATGCTGGAGTCCATCCAGGCTCTTCAGGCAGGGCTCGAGGAGCGCCTAAACGAGGCGGCCTACGCCGAGCTCCACAGGCAATCGGTTCAATAAGGACTAGCCCTCGCTGGGATGGAATGTGATCGGGACTCCTTCCAGGAGCGAGCTAACGCAGCCGAGGAGCGAGCAGCCAAGTTGGGGGCAGAGGTTCGAGCCATGGAGACTCGTGATCGGGAGGCCAAGGCAGAGCTAGCCGCGCTACGCTCCTCGATGTCGACTGCGGGGGAGGAAGCGGTGGAGTGCTTTCACTCCTCTTCGGCCTACCGAGATGAGCTGACGGAAGTGGCCCTGGAGTTCTACGGGCCGGCTCGCGATCGTAGCTTCCAGGAGGGCTGGAGTGCCGCTGTGAAGGCCACTGCAGCGAGCTTTGGCCGTGTGGCTCCGCCTCTTCTTCCTCCCTCCACCCCTTATGGCCCGGAGGCTGACGATAGTGAGGGGGAGCCTGACGTCGACAGCGCGGGCGCTGAGGAGTCGGCGCAGGAGTCGAGCACGGACAAGCAAGCACCCGTGGACGTCTTGGCGGCGGAAAGCCAAGTGGTGAAGTTGGACGAGGACTCGCCTCCTGCTGGAGTCGTTGATGCACGTGAGCCCGGTGAGACTGGGGCACGTGACGATGTACCCGGGGCGAACCGTTAGAAGGGTGCCCTTACTTGCTTATTTTTGTATTTCCTTCTGCTCCTGCCTAGGTGACAGTCTTCCTTTTGTAACCTCTTTATTTCGGAATAGAAATCTTTCCGGTCTAAATGGGTCCTCTCGAAGCTAGAGAGGTAGGAGACTAGTTTTCCCTTATTTTTCCCTTCACATGGGTGTGAATGGGGAGTGAAATGGGGTTTTTCACGTGGTTCACCATTTTTACGCTCGGAATGGGGTAGCGGTCCTTCTAGGAACCGCTACGGGGCGAAGCAGTCTTCAGGAGACTATTAGGTGCATGTCCCCCTAAGTCGGTTGTGGGTTGCGATCTCGCGATGGACCGCCACCGGGCTTAGCGGTCTCGAGGAGAGCGCCAAGCAGTACCTTGCGGTCATGGCATGACCGTTTTTCTATTTTTAGTCATTTTGGGTAGCGACCTTGTGATAGACCACCAGGCCCTGGGTTGCGGTCAGAGCATGACTGCTATAGTGCTTTTCGGTCATTCGAGTTTGGGAGCGTAGCGGCCTTGTGCCTGACCGCTAAGCGATGCCAGCAGTCAGCCCAAGGACTGCCACTCCCCTTTGCGCTCAGGGAGGCGACCGCTTGGGTTTGAGGGCATTGCGGTCCCAACTGGACCGTTAGCCCAGGCCTTGCGGTCTTGATAGGGCCGCCAGGCTCTATGACGGTCTAGGGAGGACCACCACCCTATTTTCGTACTCGTCGTGTCCTTTTCGCCTTTTGTTGGCTTCCGATCGACCTGGTTGTGACCCAGTGGTCGACCTTCAGCCTCGCGAATGTCCCAGACACCGTGGATTTATGTTCGTGTTTGTGGGTGTCTGGAGGTTCCGTGTTACCGTGGTTTTAGACCTAGGGATTAGACTAGATTGACGGCGTTGTGTCATCACATGCAACGGTCTTGACCCGAGTCTCGTGACTCAAGGACCATTGGGTTAGTAGGTCTAGTGGGCTATCCAGAGTCGGGTGGCTCCGAGCCACTGGTTACTCCGTGTTACTCGGGATGGGTGTGTGCATGATTTTCAGTGTTCACGTTTTGTGAGCCCCCACTAGTAGTAGCTTTCCTGCGCACACGGGTGCGGACCCACTTAGGAGTGGTGGAGAGCATGACCCGAGTGAGACAGCTTTTAGGCTGGTTACCGTAGGGCCCATTGCCTTTGCAGCCTGAGTCAGGCTGGGGGGAAAACCCAGATGGTCTGTGTGTGCACGCGTAGTTGGGGGCAGTAGACACACGCTAACGAGCGCGACCCCAGCTAGTCCTTGTTCTGTGGTTACTATACGGTGTCTCAATCTCTGCCTAGGGCGTTGTAGGGAGACACCTGAGGCTGCCGACTAAGTTGTCAGTAGACGCATCCGGCCGTGCTTCTGGTGGGTAGGTACTCCCGTCACGTGACGTGAGCTCGTCGTGACTCAAGGTTCTGTTTCTCATCTACGAGACGAGGTTTTACGTATAGTTTTCGGGTGATTCTCTGAAGTCAAGGTCTGGGATCTTTGGTGAGCGTCACCGAGGATTTTCCCCTAGATGACGTAGAATTCACGACGGTGAGGTCGTGACCGTGTTTTCAGACCACGTGGTTTCAGAGTGGGCCTTCGTGTGTGAGCCCAAGTCTCCATGACAGAGGTGTCGTGACATTTTTCGAATAGCGTGACTAGGGTGGCCCGTGTTCTAGTAGTCCCCCAACTGTGGGATCGGGGCGTTGAGTTCTGGTACTGTAGGAGTAGTTATAAAGCTAAGGTTTTACCTGCCATCGTATTTACTGTTCATGCTGTTACTGTTGTTCTTACTGTAGTTACTGCTTTCTGTGTCGTCGTTATTTTCGGTTGGTATTCTGTGGGACCCCTACTGAGCCAGTGATAGGATACTCACCCCTGATTTTCAGGTGTTGGGGTTCTTCCTCGAGATTCGAGGGCGTTATGTGGAGATTTTTAGTTACCAATTCACCGGGCCGAGTGTTCACTTGGCTGTAGGTGCCTCCCATGTTGGGGGTCGTGCGCCGCCTGCGGCCGGGCGGCCGATCATCAAGGTTCGATGGAGTGCTGCTCATGCCCAGCGGATGGGCTCGTGCTTCTCCGGCCCTGGCGTTCCGCTAGATCCTTGCAGGTCGCGTTGGCGATTCTGGCTTCACTCTCGAATCAAAGGAAAACAAGATGAAACGAGTCGCGCGGTATCGGCGGACGATCTGGACGATGGTCAGCGTGGTCGGTCTGGGCAGCGCCTATGCCATCCCCGTCACTGCAATCGCCGGACCGGCTTCGAAGATCTACTCGCCGATCGTCAACTACCGCGAATGGGAACTGGAATTGAAAGGCGGCATGTACGACTGGGGGCACGGCGATGATGGCGAGCGTGCGTCCAAGCTCGCGGTCGGCTACGGCCTTGCACCGCGGTGGGGCGTCGAGGTTGAGGCGGAATATTCGCAGACACCTGGCCATGTCGCGCATGTCGAGGAATATGAGTTCGAGAACATCTTCCAACTGACCGAGCACGGTGAGCATTGGCTCGATGCGGGGCTCTTCGCCGAGCTCGAACACAATCGCCTGAATCACGCGAACACCCTGGTGCTCGGGCCGATGTTCCAGAAGGAGATCTACCGCTCGCAGATCAATCTCAACCTGTATCTGGAGCGGCGCCTGAATAGACCGAACGACGAGGAAAGTGAGCTGGATAGCCCGAGCAACAAGGTTACCTATCAGGCGCAGTGGAAATACAACCTCGAACCTGGTTTCCAGCCGGGGCTGCAGGCATTCGGATCGCTGGGTGACCCCGCGCATCTGCATTCCGATGAATTGAGCGTGGGACCTGCGTTCTTCGGCGTTGCTGATCTCGGCAACGCCAAAAGCCTGCGCTACGATGCTGCGATTCTTCTCGGGCTCACGCGAAACACGCCGAACACGACTGTCCGCTTCCAGTTGGAGTTCGAGTTCTTCTGAGCCTTCGTCGCCGCAAGCGGGCATGGCCCGCCATCCCGGCCCATGCAGTGCGCGAGTCGGCTCGGTGGCTGCGCCACCATGTTTTGCGGATGCGGCGTGGCCCGGCCGCGTCCGCGCGACACGGAACCTGCGCTGCCTCGGTGATGTCAGTGGAGGCCCAAGCGTGGTCCAAAAGCATGGCCCTTACCATATTAGATTATTGGGAACTAAAGTCAATTTTCAAAGAGAGGGTTTGGGGTATAAGCCTATAAACAAAAAGGGCTTTGAGAATAAATTGCATACATCATTTGTCTTTGGCTCACATGAAGCCAGTACCTCTAATGGCCTCCCACAATCCCATGGAGCTCAGAAAATTCGAAAACAAAATAAAAACCAAAAAAGGAAAACACATCGTGCTTAAAATAGAAAAACAATTCTAATGGTTCTAATGTGCATGTCAAGAACTCTTACATTAGACATCATGAACCAAGAAGAATGAATGCACATTGTTTCTATTGTGGTAAGCTTAGTCATATTATGCATGACTGATCTATTTTGAAGAATGATGAACTAAGAGCAGGTAAGAATAGAAGAAATAATGTAGAAAGTAATAGCAAGGGACAGGTCAACACTGGGAGAAAGCACACTCAGTGCACTCATGCTCAAAAGCCCAAGTGTGAACCTGTGCGTCGACGCACTCAATAGGACGGGTCGACGCACTCCAAGACTGCCAGAAGAAATCCCCCTCCTTGCTGTTCTCATTGTAAAAAAATTGGCCACACAGTTCGAGACTGTTGGCATCTGAAGGGAAGGACTCACTCTCATCCTAAGTATACTAAATTCCCTGTTCACCCACAAAAGCACCATGCGTACGCACTTAGGAAGAATGTCAACTCACTTGGTTGCTACTTTTATTGTGGTAAATATGGACATGTGCTTGATAATTGTCCTTGGATGAGAAGTGATGACTTGAATGCAAAAAGGAAGAGAGATTTGCATGCCAAACATGGAGCTAACCATCAAGGACCCAAGAAAACTTAGGTACCTAAAAATTTCAAATGAGAATTTTGGGTGCAGGGTGCCTTGGAGCTGAACAGAGGATCAACATGTGATAAAATCTCAAGGCACATGTTTGTGAATAAAACCTTCAATCTTTGTTAATGTTGCATATTAGGTTTTGTTGTTAGTTGTCCCAGTTAAGTCCTTTTGTTGTTTTCAATAAGTCCTGCAACCATGAAACCTCCCCTCTGATTTGATGAAATTCCCCATTGCAAAATTTGAACATCTGAACTGAAGAGTATGATAAACATTTAATTTGAGGTTCTGGTATATCAAATGGTGATCGAGAGAAAGACAGATTAAGTCTATCCGGAACCCTCACTATGCGTGAGTTGGGTCTTCGGATCAATACCTCTTCCTTGTACTAGAAATCAGAAACTTTAGATGTTTAATCCATGAGAAGTTTGTCATGCCGATGGAATTGATATGACGATGAGTTGTTGTTTGCTTATTGCTACTTTCCATTTAGTAGCCTTATGAATTTCCTATTTAGTATTGTTAATCATTACTTTTGATGATGTATGTCATGGTTGCATATAATCCAACTCATCACTTATGTGGACATTTAAACTTTTGCTTGACTGTCCTAACTTCCATAAGCATTTGACAAAAGGGGAGTCTGAGAGTCTGCACTTCGGTTTAGAATGCATTTGCAAATGTCTTGAGTCTGCATGTGTTGTGGACATTAAGCATCATCTCGTGGTCTCATGCATCCCAATGCATATCATGTTAAGGGACCCAACATTTGCTCCTTGCTCTTCATGCTAGAATGTGCTACACTCCCATGTCATGACCCCTTGGTATATAGAATAGTGACTTGTGGAAGGTTGGATTAAGTCCAAATGGAAACTATCACTATGCGTGAGAGGATCTTCGGATCAAGTACTCCGCCCAGTATTGTGGGTCATTTGTTCACATAAGTCCTAGGTTGCACATTCTTTTAATGAGTCTCACGAAGGCATTGACACCAGAAATCATTGCATACTCTCAGGGGGAGTTTGTTTCATCTTAACAACTTATTCATACCTACCTCTGCTACGATTGCTGCTTTTTCCAGGGCGTATTGGTGAACACCATCCGTTATTTCTATCCCTCTTGTCTAACATTTCATTATTGAGGTTTCTATCGAATCGCCCAATGGCTGCCAGGGGCTCATCAACCCCAAGATGTGGCCCCGGTGTGACCTCCTAATCGGGCACATGTTATTTCATAGTTCATCTTTCATTTGGTTTCACACCGCTATTAATTTCGCATCGATTATTTCTTGGGAATCTGATGATTATCCATTGCCTCAACGGAAGGTCAGAGACATGTCAGTATGTGACAAGGCCTCTGGTCCTTCCCCAGATGAGCGAGGCACATTAAACCCCAGTTCCTGTGCTCCGAAGCTATCTACAACTTTTCTTGCTTTGGCTGCCATCTCAGTGTGCACTCGTGAGTTAGATTCAAGCTCTAGCCCAGTAATCCACTCCCAAGACTTGCCTGATTTGCCCAGAGTCTTCCTTGAGTGAATAATCCACGCTTATAACCTTCAAATACCCCTAATTAGCCCTTGTCTGTCCATGTTTCAGTCACTATCCCTTGATCTGGCAACTCGGACACTGTGCCCTCCATCCGGCGCACACACCGGGCTGGCCGCTGTCTAAACCCCATTGCTCCTCACATTCGCCCTAGCTGCCATGTGGTCCACGCTAGGTCATTGGTGTGGCCACCATGTGCCTGCTCCAACCACCGTGTGCCCTTACCGCCGACTTATGTTCAGCGCCCTTAGTTGCTTGGTTAACCCCCCCTCCCTTTTAGCTGTCGAATCACCCTTTGGCCAACCATGCTATTTGCTCTATCGTCCCTATGACTGCAAGGAGTTGGATTTGAGATCTAGAACACTCACATGAGCTACATTAATGGGGTTTGCACCCCTACTTCTAGATTTATTTTTTGGGTTTTCAAATACCACACTGAGTCTTCAGGATCCGCTATTGACTAAAGTGTGACCTTTGGTGATTTCATTAGTGGGACATCAAAATACTGCCTTACAACAAATAGAGTTTCATTAGTCACTGGCCCTCTCGACCCTTGGGCTTCAATATGCCCATTTGTTATGGACCCCATCTCGGCTCTTCGTGGACAGGTCTCCTTCCTATACATCTCTTGGCATGTTTCGAGGTAAGGGGAGATGTTGTCAGAATTATCTTGTGCGATTGTTTTCTAGCATCTCATCATGCTCCCTCAAATTTCTTCAACTACCCTAATGAGTTATAGAGATTCGCTATTGATTAAAGCGTGATCTTGAATGACTTCATTAGGGGAACATTAAAGGGACCGCCTTATGACAAAGAGTGTTTCAAAATTCCTCGGCCGTTTTGGCCCTCGGGCTTCGATATGCCCATTTGTTATGGACCCCATCTCGGCTCTCCAGGAATGGGTTTCCTATACATCTCTCGGCATATCCCGAGCCAAGGGTAGATGCTGCCAGAATTATCTCACGAGGTTATTTTCGAGTAATGCATCGTGCTTCCCCAGGTGTTTCCGATCATCCCACTAAATCACAGGACTTTGTGATACATTACAACGTAAGCTCTGATGATCTCGTCAGGGAAATAGAGCATTGATAACCTTAAAGGTGAACAATGCCCCACTCTTTTGAAGCCCCTTGGTCCATAGTTGGGCCAGCTTTCCTCAAAGCCTTCATGTACACATTGCGGTACCAAAATGGGTCAAAATTAACCAGCAAAGTATACATTACCCAGTATTTGGTTTGGGTTATCATTTTGATATGCCTGTCTATTTTGGAACCTATCTCGGCTCTCTGAGGGCGGGTTGCCTATACCTCTTCCCCAATAAGTTTTGGGGCAGTGGGAGATGTAGTCGAAATCTTTTTTGAAAATCGAGATCCGATTCTAGTGCACCGTTTTAAGTATTTGAAGGAAAAGGTATGACGGGTAATGTAGCACGCAGGAATAGCCATATTGGCATTCAAGATTGCCACACCGTATTAACGCAACAAAGATGGATGGCACTTCAAAGTGGAGCGCGCCATCATAAGGTAATGCAAATGTGGCATAGTTTTAACACAATCAAGGTGGGGCGCCGTTTTAACAATGGGCAAGGGGGTGGTGCCATTTTAGCAGAAGCAATGGGGGCATCGTTCAAAAGGTGAGTGCGCCATATTAACAAAGCAAGGGGGTGGCGCCATTTTAAGGTATTCTCGTGCCAGTTTAAAGCCTTCTCGCACCATTTTAAGCACTAAGTGATTCTTCGCGGAGTCACGGCCACTCGTATAAGAGTTGGCACCCCTAGAATGCTTTAGTTGCAACGCGTGGCCTTCACGATGTTTCATTTGTAGTCTCTGGACTTCGGTCCAAGATTCTGCACGACTTCCGGCGCATGCTGAGACTGCACCGGAGTTCCTGACTTTTCTTTGCTTCGGCCGTAGGCACAGTCGGTTGGAGAATTGTGGTCATATCTTCTGCCCGGGGGGCTCTCTTAATGGGCAGCAGACCACCCAGTGAGTCCTCGTCCTGACTGGGTGAGGTATGGATTTGTTCGGCCTCCCCATCTTTGACTCGCGCTCGAGTGCATAGATGTAGGTGCCGTATGATCATCATCGTCATTTTTTGACGTCCACAAAGCTGCATCAGGAGTTGGTGCTAGACTTGGATAAGGTTGCTAGGGGAGTCATCTGCCAGAGAACGAGGACATGTTAGTCGGAGTCGGTAAGCTGTGGGCTCGACTAGTGTTGGAGGTTGTGTCCTTGGATGAGATCGTGGCTCCTGAGAAGTAATCTCTGAGAGACTATGGGTCTTAGTCGGTAGCTGTGAGCAGTTGGTAATGCTAGCCATGTGATCGACTACGACAAGGTCTGTGTTGAATGGGGACCCATGTGCATTAGTCACGACGTCGTTGACCAAGTTGATCTAGTGGCCAATGGCACTTTCCGTCCTAAGGTTGTGTGCCGTGGATTGTTGAGATTGTGTCATGTCGCTCTGTGGTGAGAGCGGAGTCGAGGATTAGCAGGCATCTATTTGGAATAATTGAGATAAGAAGGGATTTAATCGGATAATGGATGATGCCTGCGTATGGAGGTCCCTGGAGGGACGTTGTCGTTGGATGGTGATCCTTGGCCAGTGACTCGCATGGGAGGATTTCCCTATGAGTCTATGTCAAGTGATGCGATGACCGAGGATTTTGGAATCTTGTCATTTGGTTTCGTCGTGCTCCCCAGAGAGGGTAGAGTTGGCAAGAGGATCGAGATCGATGCAGTGCCCAAGTGAGCAGCAGCTCGAGGTGTAGTGATGATCTGTGCGAGAGTCAATGAGTGGCCTATGGAGAGTTGGATTGTGCTAATCAGATCTGGTGAAGGCCCAGGAAAGAAGGAAGAAGTTGAGCAAGTCGAGGCTTCCCATTGACGAGTATCTAGTGACCGATGAGTGGTCTTTCACAGACTGAAGATGTTGGTTGTTGCTGCTCGAGAATGGCGAGAGCCGAGTGCCAGCGAGGCCTTGGGTGGCTGATTGTATGATGTGCTCTTCTCGGATTGCATCTGGGGCATGCTGGAAGTTTGTCTTTTGGTAGAGCTAGCGCCGAGCTGACAGATTTTTTATAGTCAGTAGGGATAACTGTATGAGCTGATGGAAGCTCAGTAATGGTCATCCCTAGTGTAGGGCATGAGATTAGTCAGCTAGAGGTGAAGCTGACGTCTGATTGGTCCGTTGAGTGTGAGTTTTGATCGGTGGTTGTTTCTTTTAAAGAGGATTGTGTCTCCTCGGAGAATAGGGTCTCTTCTTTAATTCTCTGGCTAGGGAAGGACCCGAACCAAAGTGAAAGGTCTATTCTTTTATTCTCTGTCTAGGGGAAGGATCCGAACCAAAGTGAAAGGTCTCTTCTTTTATTCTCTAGCCGGAGAAGGATCTGAACCAAAGTGAAAGGGTCTCTTCTTTAATTCTCTAGCCGGGGAAGGACCCGAACCAAAGTGAAAGGTCTATTCTTTTGCTCTTTTTTTTTTTTAGTGAACCAAAGACCGAAGGTAAGATATTTGTCGACTTAGACGGCCAGAGTGCCACCGATAATGTGCTTATGCACCAGCCTAGACGAAGGAGTCATGATACTGGCAATGGGTTGATGCATCGGCCTAGACGGAAGGTCATGATGCCGAGAATAGGTTTATGCGCCAGCCTAGACAAAGGAGTCCTGATGCTGGCAATGGGTTGATGCATCGGCCTAGATGGAAGGTCATGATGCTGACAATAGGTTTATGCGCCAGCCTAGACAAAGGAGTCCTGATGCTGGCAATGGGTTGCTACGTTGACCTAGACGAAGGTCATGATGTCGACTACAGGGAAGGTCTCTTGATTTTGTTGGGTGGCCAAAGGCCGCAGGTGGAGTATTCATCAGCTTGGATGAAAGGTCGTGACACCGACTACGTAAAATGCTGTTGGCTCAGATGTGAAATAGACTGAAATGCCGTTGGTTTAAATGCCAATGATTGAGAAGCTATTGGCTCGGAAGTCAATAGATGAGATGCTTTCGACTCAGGCGCCGATGGTCAGGGAGCTGCCGGCTTAGAAGCTGATAATGGGGAAGCTGTCGACCTAGAAGCCGATAATGAGGTGGCTATCGGCTTAGAAACTAATGTTTGGGTAGCTGTCAGCCTGGAAGTCGATAATGGGGTAGTTGTCGGCTCGGAGGTTGATGATTGGACATCCTTCGGTTGAATCCCTGATGACTGAACATCTGTAGACTTGAAGCCCCGACGGTTGAACATCTTTCGGCTTGAAGCCCCGATGACTGAACATCTTTCGGTTTAACGCCCCGACGGCGGAATGTTTATCGACTTTAAGCCCCGATGGCTGAATATCTTTCAGTTTAATGCCCTGATGGCTGAATATTTGTCGATTTAACAGCCCAATGGCTGAATATGGCTGAATATCTATCATCTTAACGCCCCGATGGTTGAACATATGTCGGTTTAACGCCCCATGGTAGAACATCTTTCGGTTTAACGCCCCGATGGTGGAACATCTTTCGGTTTAACGCCCCAATGGCGAAACATCTTTCGGTTTAATGCCCCGATGGCGAACATCTTTCGGTTTAATGCCCCGATGGCAGAACATCTTTTAGTTTAACGCCCCGATGGTGGACATCCTTTGACTTAACACCTCGATGGAGGAATATCTTTCGATTTAACGCCCTGATAGTGGAATATTTTTCGGTTGAAGTCCCGATGGTTGAACATCTTTCGATTTAACGCCCCGATGGCTGAACATCTGTCGGCTTGAAGTCCCGATGGCTGAACATTTGTCAGCTTGGACGAAAGGTCACGACGCTAACCACATGAGAGGTCTATTTGCTGGATGGCTGAAGGCCGAAGGTAAAAGACCACGTCTGCCTCAAGACCATCTTTCCTTTCTTCTCTTCTTCTGTGTGAAGAGGCTGGCGCAGAGACCACATCTGTCTCATGACTTCTCTTTCTTTTCTTTCCTTCTTCTTTTATGTGAAGAGGCGGTTGCAAAGACCACATCTGCCTCATGACTTTTCTTTCTTTTTTTTATGAGAAGAGGCAGGTGCAAAGACCATGTCTGCCTCATGACTTTTCTTTATTTTCTTTCCTTCTTCTTTTGTGTGAAGAGGCGGGTGCAAAAACCACATATATTAAGGGTCTCCTATATCATTTCTTCAAATGGTCTCCTACTTTTAATTTTAATGCTGACCCTACCCTTCTGCCGATTTGGGTCGACTTTCCCATGCTACCTGTGAACTTCTACTACAAGGACCTTATTACATATATTGCTGCTAATCTTGGTCCGGTTCTTCGCATTCATGAGCCTACCTTGGCTCTGACGCAGACGCAGTAAGCTTTGGCTTGTGTTGAGATTGACATCTCAAAGCCAAGGCCATCACATATCTGGATTGGTTATGGCGATGATGGGTTTTGGCAAAAGATTAACTACTATCGAGTGCCTGCTCTCTATAGTTTCTGCCACAAACTTGGCCATCAGGAGGATGAATGCCATAGGAAATAGAAGGGTAAATCTCCTGTGGTCGGCGACCCTCAGTGTAATATCGCCGTTACACAAGATAAGGAGGATGGTGCCATTGATGCCAAAGTCTAGCGTAGGAAGGATCACGACACTGCTGCTGATAGGGAGACAGCTACCACGATTAACCCTGCTGCTATTTTCTCCTCTCTGATGCCAGAGGTCCCTATCAGTGAGGTTGCGCATCAAATAGTTGTTGCATGCGCTGGGCTCGCTACTATTGTTGCAAAGAGTGAACAACAAGCTATTCATATTATGCGAGATGGTGATGATCAACAATCGGATGATGTCCATGTTGCTTCTATTGCATGTGACACGAACAATATTCCAACTACTGAAGCTGGCAACGTGTATAATGTACAAGCCACTATCATGTCGACATCTGTCGACTCCTCCGGTGACAGGCCGACGTTAGCTCCGACGACAGACGGCCCATCCTGCCCTCCGCCTCCACCGAGATTCTCTCCGAATCGTCAGCATGGCAACTGCTCTAGCAAATCTTGAGAATATTTTGATGCCAAATGCTGTTTTAACCAAGGAAGGAAGTGTTTCTCATAAACCTGGCGTTCTTACTAGATCTCAACGAAAAGCTGGCGGGGCAAGTTCGTGCTATCTTTGATCATGATCTTTCCTATCATGTTCTGGAATGCTAGGGGCGTCAATAACCTACCCACTAAGTGGGCCTTGAAACGTATGGCTAGCACTTCCAATATTCAGATTATGGGTTTATCTAAACCAAAAATTACCTTGGAGAGGCCACATGATATCTGCCGATACTTAAGGTTTGATTCCTTTGCTGGGAATTCTGGCGCGGAATTGAAGATCTGGTTGCTTTGACGGGGGAACATCAATCTCACCATTACTAACTATTCTACTCAACATATTACAGCGGTGATTCAGTATGGGGAATCTGAATGCTGTCACCTTGCGGCTGTCTATGCGGATTGTGATTTTTGCATCAGGAGGGATCTTTTTTATTCCCTCATTGATTATTCCAATCAGATTATGGAGCCTTGGTTCATTAGAGGGGACCTCAACTGTATTGCTTGCCCCTCGGAGAAAGCAGGAGGCATTCTTTCCAATATTAATTCCATGACTGATTTTAACACCTTCTCTTCTACGGCCGGTCTTATTGATCTTGGTTTTAGGGGCAGTCTCTTCACCTGGACGAATAGTAGGCTTGGTGGTGCAGCGATTAAAGCTCGCCTAGACCATGTCTTAGCTAACAATGCTGCGCAGGTGGCCTTCCCAAATGCATTTGTTCAACATTTGCCTCGGGGCCCTTCTGACCACTCTCCACTACTTCTTGGGGCAAACATTGCACCCCAGCCTCCCTCTCGATTTATATTCCAGTCCATGTGGACCACTCATGCTACTTTTAAAGACTTGGTGTCGAACACCTGGAGGGGAGAAAGTAATCGCCACCACAACCCTTATGTCACCTCGCAAATTAAGCTGAAGGTGGTTAAGAAAGCTATCCAATTAAATAAAAAATTAAAATACACTTTTGTAGATGCGAGATAAATCTTTGGTACATCCACATTACGAGACTAATCCTGTGATCTTAAGTTCCAATACCCTAGCCCCCCCCCCCCTCCTGAGAAGGCAAGGGGATGCGAGAGCTCAAGATTCTCATAGACGAAGAGTGAAGGTGGGATTTTGTCCTTGTACAAGGGCCCTCTTGAGGCAGGAGGTGAAGACATGCCTTATAAGTAATTGATTGTTTTCATAACATCCGATATGGGACTAATCTTGTGACCGGAACTAATCCTGTGACCCTAGGTCCCACTACACTAAAGTGTAGTGGCAGAAATCTGGTCTCTAGTCTTAGTATCACACTTTTCTATTTATTTATCGGGGAAGACCATCTGGCACTCGTGGAAGCCTACAAACACCAGAAAAGAAGGGCGTCAGAAGGAGTCCTAGACTTATCCCAGGGGACAACCCTCCGATGCTTAACTCAGTGCTCGAGAGATGGAAAAGTGAGAGATAGAGAGAGAGAGAGAGAGAGAGAGTTGCAAAGTGGCGAGGTAAGCCTGATGGGGGTGAACTGTCTTCCGGGGGAGTTCTCACCATGAATAGCGGGCGCTCGGGGAGTGCTCGCTGGGCGGTAAGGGTGCTCGGAGGGCAGCCAGAGCATGGCGAAGACTTTCTCTCTTAGCAGTAGGGTGGCTTTTCTCATCTCTTGTTGGAGCTGAGTAGGCGTTTTCTTGGTGGAGTTCACCGTGTCCTCTGTTTGTCCATCAAGGTCCCATTTATAGGGGGTTATCTTGGTGGTGCGGGTGGGTCCCTTCGTAGAGAAGGGCGTAAGTCGTGGAGCAATACCTCCCCATGATCGGGGGGAGTTTTCCGTTTAGGGTCCATTCCTCCAGAGTCGGACGGTTCTCTGGCGAGTCTTACGGTGTACGTAAGGCGTGCTTGACGTCCTTAGTGGAGTTGAGGCGGATGTCGTGAGAGATAACGCTCGGTCGTCGGAGGGTCATCCGACGGTCGTTGCGCCTGGGTCGATGCCATTTGTGCGCTGGTGAATTCGAGGGCGATCCGTCCTGGGAGATCTGTTGTGGGCCTCACGATTGTCGGGACCCACTTACGGGTGCTGCGAGGGCCTGACCAAAGCGGGCCTGTCGTATTGAGCCTTATATCGGTCGAGCCGATTTTATCCTCCTCAACTTCTAATTATTCTAATGAAAATAATTTTGATGAAATAAATATAAAAAATTATTAAATATTGGTCATATTCAAGGACATATATTTTATTTTATCTAATGCGGACTCGAACTTGACGCGTACAAACTAGAGATAATCTGATTCGAACCCGAGACCGCTTCAAATCATAGAAGGTGACGAACCCAACTATCTTTGGTTCGACTCGGAAACAAATTCGTAACATAACAGCGCCAATTTCTCGGTTCATATATAGGTTTCCCACTTGCGAGGTGCATTGAACCTGTGGTCAAGAGTTTAAACACGGAAGAAGCTGTTCGAAGAAGCGTGGGCAGAGCAACAACTGCGGAATATGTGAACTCAAATTTGTGGTCGGCTGGGGACGCTAATTAGAGCAGCAACACGACGACGACTGCAGGGGGGAAGCTTGGGTCCCAAGCCCCACACGAGAGTGGGACTCCTTGAACCACGTTTAATTTATAACATTGCACGCAAAGTCCGACTAACTTCCACTCTCCGTTTAATTTTTCATCTATCTAGATTGAGTGACGTAGATATCTTATGACGCAAGTGGCCAAGCTATCAGCTATCGGACAGCAGATGGGCGTAATGGAGAAATTTCGTGCAAGATAGTTCTCCGCTTTTTTTTACCCTTACCCTTATTCAAAAGTCTTAGGCGGCCCTCCCTCCCCAATTAAAGCACATTCACTAAAAATGGAGGATAGTCACCATTAAACAATTGGGGGTGAAGAAAACCTAAATCCTCACCGTCCCTTTCCCCGACAAGAATAGGAGGGACCAACCCTCTGCAAGCTGAGATCTCGAGAGTAGCCTCCCTCTCCTCACCGGTCACCTCGAGGGGGATACCAGACCCCACAGCCTCGAGAGCCCTTATCGTTGGCTCATGTTGACCCAAGGGCGAAGAAGCTAAATGCAAAGAGATAACACAGAAAGGGTGATTGAAGTTATAATCGGCCTAATACCTGATGCACGAAGCAAAAGATAAGGGAAAAAATTCCCACCCTCGACAGTACCCTCAACAAGAGGGGTGACTAATGAAGGTGCTTCCAAGGACCAGAATCTGGAAGCTGCCTCAATGTTAGTAGTCTTGCCCTGACCTTGTAACATGGTCTCAGATGAGCTCCAAGAAGTACCCTCAGAGGTGATCGAGGAGGAAGATAATTTCTCTATCAAGAGTTAGGAGGCACAGAGCCTGTATATATATGGGCAAATGAAGAAAGAAGAAAGGAAGGGCAGGGAAAAGTAAGGCTCACCGATGGAGGCCCCCTCACTAGAGATGGCCTCAATATCCACCTCTTCTTCGGTACCCTCTATGGGGTTGGGTGCCGCTACAAGAAAAATAGGCCCAGTAAGCAATAATCAAAAATTAAAAATGCCAACAAGAAAAGAGAGGAAGAAGAAAAAGGAAAAGTGGACTACAAAGCCAAGGGAAAAGTCCTTCACCGGAGCTATTTTTCCTCCTGGAGATCCACCTAGCCATTTGTGCAAGCCAGGACCCTGAGTGCAATGAGTAAGATGACGGGAGTCGCCACTCCACCCCGTTGGGTCTCTCCTCACCCGTGGCACTGCCATCAAGCCTAGTGGTCCCCGACTATCGGAACAGTAAAGTCATGAAGCTCAACACCTAGAGCAGATGTGGTAAGCTCGACAATCACATCGACGACGTTTGCCATGTCTGTGTTCATAAAGAAAGGAAGAGAAGAAACATAAGGGAAAGACATTCCTCAATTATGAGCAAAAAGCATGATAAGGCACATAAAGGTGAAGAAATCACTTAAAGGGTCGAATGAAACTCTTAACTGAGGTGGCCCTCACTTCGCCACTTTCTAGCTACCCGCTGGAACCAGATGGGCCTCCCTCTATTGAGATAGGGGTAGGGATGCTACCTACCTAGCCACCTACACAAAAAAAAATGACGAGAACCCTGTCGACCTTCATTTATGAAGAAAAAGGGGGAGAAAAAAAAATACATATAAAGAGACTACATTGGCAAAAAAGGTCTTATACCTAATGGTTGACTGAGGGACATCTTACCCGCCTCGCCAACCAAAGAGGTGTCCATCATCGTCACAAAATCTTGGGACAAGCAAAGTAGCTCGTCGATTTCTAAATCATAATCCTCAGCTCCTGACTGTGGGGGAGCCTCACTGAGGGTGGGGGACAAGCACATATCCACCCCAACCTATGACAGACCTAAAGAAAAAAAGGAGAAAGAGCAGGGAAGCATTGGATTGAGCTAAATGCCTAGACTAAAAAAAAAACAACAACAACAAGGGCCAATAACTCATTGGGGGCCTCACGCTCCTTCGAGACTGTCTCCTGGGTTCATGCACAGAAAGGGTAGCCAGACACCCTCGCTGATGTCCTATCTTTGGCCTCTTTGAAGGAAGAGAGGCATCATCAACAGTATCACCCCCAAGTGCGTCTGCAGAAGGGGTCGCCTCTGAAGAGACATATGCTGCACAGATGCATAACACAACATCAAGGAAAAGAGATATGTATAACTCAAAAAGAGAATGAAGAAAGAGCACAACAATGCTGCTATCAAATTTTGCCTCTAGGTCTACCTGGCCATTAGTTGGAGGCATTAGTCCTACTTGATTGCACAGTGGACTTGGAAATCCCCTTCTTGATTATATCCAAGCCCCCAGTGTCTCTACTAGAGAGAGGGGGTTGCCCCCAGACTAGAGAAGGATTCCACAGCAGATGGAAGTATTCACGTCGGGCTAGGCCTTGGACTTGGGGAATTTGTTGCTTCCTGCACATTTCTTTGATATAATGAGGCATATCGTCCATTTCTTGGACCGGCTCCGAGGCATCATCTGTCGAGATGGCCCAACCGAAGTCATCTTCCGAGGGACTCCGAGGGACTATGTCTCCTTTGTAGAAGACAATGGGTTTGTCTATGTTAGCTTTCTTTTTGTTTCTTCTTCTCCTTTGATAGGTGACTATTGAAAGTCTTCGGTTGCTCTACCTTGTGCTCTTCCCTCACAAACGGGAGTTGCATACATTCTGGCGATAGAGAGATGCTTGTGCCAATGGCCATCTGATGAGACTAAACTTGAAGTTCATGCTCTGCCATTCAGGACGGATTGATTTGAAGCTAGTTTCAAGGCTCAGTCTATGTAGCTTTGCCTTTTCTTCATTCACACCGAAGAGTTCTTCGTCCCTTTCGGAGAGCCAACCATTGTTTTTGTCCTTGACAGAGGGGAACAAGCCAGGCCCCCAAAGTAGAGGGAAGCGTCTGCCAGGTTGCAGTCATTCGGACTAAATGGGGCTTAGTCTGCAAAGACAGTATACTGGTCTCCATCTTTGGCGTACTTGATGCATTGGTGAAGAGTTGAAGGAGCAACCCAATTTTCATGTAGCCAAGGTCTCCCTAGCAACACCTTGTATGAGGTGTTAGCATCCATGATGTAAACTGTCATCTTTGTGGTGAAATCGCCAAGGACCATCTTGACATCGACCACGCCAAGTGCATCTTCTGTGTTCTGGGGGAATCCGGAGATTTTGACCGCTTTACCCTTTTGTAGATGGAAGCATTAAATACAGAGCATTAAAGATCTTCAGAAGAATGAGGTTAACAACCGCTCCTGCATCCACCATGATCCAGTTTATTTCATGTCCATTGACTTTCCCTCACATATAGAGAGGACGGTTGTGACACGGAGGAAACAACAGCATGTCCTTCTCCGAAAATGTGAAACTTGCCACGAACGACTCACAGTTAGCATCACGAGCTTCATAAACTTCGGGCTCCTGGAGTATTTTGATAAGAGCCTCCCTCAACTCTTTACTCCAGAAAATTGCCTCCCATAATGTGATGCTAGTTGGGAACCGCTTCATGTGTTGAATGATCTTACGGTCTACATAGGCGCAAGCTTCCTCCGAGAGAAGCAATATCTCTGCCAAGGTCTTTTGTAGACCCTCATGCTTCTCCTCGTTGGGGGATTGTACGGCCTTGCCTTTGAAAGACCTGTCTCATCTTGATCCCCTAATCTTTCGTGAAACAGTAGGGCCAAGGACCGGTACCCTACCGATGGTGGTTGGGAAGGTTCATCTTTGCCACAGACCAGCCAACTTGATCAGCCGACTTACTTTGAGCCGTTAGATCCACTAGTTCTTCTTCTTCATCAGAAGAAAATTCATAAGCATTGCCCCTCACTTCAACCTCAGAGATGGGGCCCCCGCAGAAGATTATGACCCTATCAGGGTTCACAAAATTAATGGGCCTACGAGGAGGTGAATTAGGATTTCTTCCACGGTCCCGACTACAGCCTCAACCCTTTTCCCCAATGGGTCGCCGCTAATAGGCGGCCATGGCGGCATTGTGCCTAGGTCGAGCTGCTACAACCTCACTTTCTGGGCTGGCAATGATGTTTTTTGGCGATAAGATCGCCACCAAGTTGCAAGAGAAGTGTTTGATCATTTCTTCGAGTTTCTCGATAGTAACCTCCTCGTCAGTGTAGAACAAGGACAACTCTTCTAGGGACGGGAGTTTCTCTCTCTCTCTCTCTCTTTTACTCGTTGGCATATTTGACCGAGCCAACTCCTCAGACGAGTTTTACGCTCAATCTCTTCCCATGGGATGTATTAGTCTAGGGAAACCACCCCAGTGAGGCGAGAGAAAACATATTCCTTCAACCTATCAATAAGCTTTTGTAGCTTTTGGAGAGGTGTTAGCCCTCAGGGAGCTTGCATGGTCGCTACCTACTCAGCCTATTTCTTTGACCTCCTTTTGAGGTTCTTCCTTCTATTATTCTCATGCTTCTTGGCTTTCACTGGATCTTGCAAGGAGGGAAAGGCTGACCTTAGAGCCGGAGCTGAAGTGCCCCTAGAGTCATAACTTTTGTCCCGAGCTCGGGCTTTAGAAGACCCGAGCATAGAGCTTTTCTTTGCCAGGATTTTGACCCAAGCATCTTTTTCTTACTACACTTGGAATGTGGCATTGATTACCTGTTAGATTATCTCGAGCGGCAACTCTTGATATTCAGCCAGACCGATACCGGAGCCTTGAGATATTTGTATTGCTTCGAGCTTCCCTTTGACTTGTGGATTGATTTGTTCAAGGCCAAGCCGGGGATTAGGCTCAAGATCCCCCACAATGGCTTTGCCTTTCTGAATTGATTTGTTCAAGGCCAAGCCGGAGATTAGGCTCAAGATCCCCCACAATGGCTTTGCCTTTCTGACTTTACCTAAGGTCTTAAGCTCGCCTTGTCGGCTGTGCCCGGAGCTTTCACCCTTGGGCTAGCTCTATTGTATTCGTGTGATTTGTTGCTTGAAGCTTCTTACCAAAATCTCATCTTTTTGACTTCTCACGAAGTGCTGCTTGGGGTGCGACTCCCTACCCTTCTTGGAAAGGTCATAGGGGTCAAGCGTCTTGATGAAGTATTCGACTCTCCCAGATGGGCGGGACACTTGGTTGAAGACTCTAGGCCCCCCGAAGAAATTTGGTTGCGTAACTCCTTGAGGATTTCTCTGTAATAATTTGTCGTCGATGAGACACTTTCGACATGGACTATTTCTTGTCGGGCAAGACCCTCAATCCAGTCATGAACCTCCCGGCCTTCATTGGTCATGTGCAGAGAAGATATGCAATGAGGAGGACACCCCCTACTCGCCCTGGAATTACTTCTTGTCAAGTGCTGCACCAAAATTTCTCTTCTTCCCAGAAGAATGTTAAGTAGTTTCTTAGTGTCTTCTTTTGGCAAAAGCAACAATTCCAGAACTTGCCACAATCGCCAACTGGGCCGCAACAAAGTTGGTTTAACTTGACTAGCCTCCTCCATCTCAGGCTCGGAAGATTGAGATGCCCCCGTGGTGTAGATCACATTGGCGGAGTAGTGGATCACACTGGCCGATTGATTCTGCCTACTACAGGCATGAGGCTGCAACGGATTCACCAAGCAACCTTGCATTGTGATCAAGCCATCTTGAATCATCTTTTCCAACTCATTCTTGAAGACACAGCAATCTTCAATCGCATGGCCCAACATGCGATGATACACACAATAGTTGGGCTCATTTGCTTTGCTTGCATCTGCTGGCCTTCTTGGTTCTAGCAAGACAATGAATTTATTCTTCATGCATAGCTCGAAGAGCTTCTTTGTGTTCCCCTTGTGAAGGAGTAAAGTGTCTTCATTTGCTCTGCTAACACAGTGATTGGTGCCTAACCTTAAGAATTCTTGCCCGAGCCGCTGGAGCTGCCCTTTCTATTGCTTCCATTGTTTGGGGAGAAGTCAACATCATTTACTTCTTTGCCGCTAGCATTGTGCTCTTTTGCTGCCCTGCCCTTGCGGGAGTGTAGTTGGAATTGTCAGCAAAGAACATCTCAATTTCAACCACAACCGAGTTAGGCTGGTCAAAGCCTTTGATATTGGTGTCAATGAGTTTTCTGCTGACCTCCGCTACTAAACTATTTCGGCATATGGTAATGGCATCTTCTTGAGTCAGAGGGTTGTCGCACCTCATACTGAAATCTCTCCAATATTTGATGAAGTCGAGAGTCGTCTCTCTTTTCTTTTGCCGGAGAGAGCATAGCTCCGCTAGAGACACTTTGCGCCCGACCGTCTGAAACCGATTGAATAACTTCTTTTGCATGTCCGCCCAATCGACTACCGAATTGGGCTTCAAGTGAGAATACAACTAGAAAGCGGTACCCGCCAGAAAGGTGGCGAAGTAGCGAAGGAGGTAAAATTCATCCAAGGCCAGTAAGCCCACGGCCGTAACATAGTAGGCCAAGTGCTCATGAGGTGACCCCTACCTGTTGAACTTTTATATTTTAGGGACTTCGGAGTACTCCAGAGGGAGTTTCTTAAACTGGTGGTGAAGTGGAGACGGCGCATTGTATAAGTCAACAGTGGCGACACCTTCACCACGTTGAGCAAACTTTGCCTCCAGGATTCTTTCGATCATCAGGCGTTGTGCTATCAAATTTTCTAGCATCGGTGTATGAGCATATGTGTATATTCCAAGTCCAAGCAACTAAGAAGAGGATGATTATATGCAGGATCATCCCTAAAGGAAATAACAGATAAAACCAATGCCGTGTGATTTCCATCGCCCCCTTCCCATGTTGTACAACCAAACAGCATTCATGAGAGGTAAGTCCGACGGCTCAGAATTCAGCAGAAATGGTGTCAGCGGCTGGAAGAGTGATGAGCCCCACATATACCGATCTGTTAAACTCCAAGGCATAATGCAACTAACTGAGCGAAATCTATCGGATAAGTGCATTAATCTGGGTAAAAGGCAGTCAATGTTGAGATTTGGTAATATCAACATGTATCTGAATCAAAAATTGATGTGACTTCGTATACAGACTTGGCGGTGTCAAAACAATTATATATAATACTGATATACCAAAATCAGGTGAATCCAAAATGCAGGGAATGGATCTCACGAGCAGCACAGCGCCATGAAGCTGAGCATGCCGGAAAACGTCTAAAAGTGGTAAACATCTGTTAGGTGCCATGGACCATGCAAAGTTCATCTGTGATTCCCTCTGGCATAACCGGTTGTTTATGGGTGAAACCATGCATTCCAGATTGAAAACGTCTGCCAGGTTTCATGTGGACTCTGCAAAGTTCATCTGCCACTTTACATACAGCGTCCTGGATTCTGGTTCAGACCACGCATTCCGGATAGAAAACACATGTATGCTATGTGTTATGAAGGACTCTGCAAAGTTCATCTGCCATCCCCTGTAGCATAACTGGCTTCTGGATCAAACCATGCATTCCGGATTGCAAGCACTTCTCCCATACATTCTCTTGTGCACTGGCTGTCAAAGCCACAATCAAGGGCCAATTCCGACTTCTGAACTTACGTATTCTCATTGCCACTTGAAACCCATCCATATCGTGCATGTGGATGTCCAAAAGAACAAGATCAAAGGGAGTGTTAGATGTGCCAAGTGAACTAAGGCACTCTAATCCAGAGGAAACAGCAGAGACATGGAAACCCAGTTTCTCTAGCAGCTTCTGAGTCACAGCCCTGTTTATGTTATCATCTTCAACTAACAGAACCCTCAATCCTTTGAAGAGGGAACTAGAGGGCGGATGCCTATGCTCTGAGGACCCGCTGGGTTCAGACAATCTGCCTGCTGCCTGGAGTTGGAATTGCAGGAGTAAAATCATGCTATCAGCAAGGCCCTGGGAATTTGGGACAACCCAAATGTTCCCTTGCATCATCTGCAGAACAACAGGGTAAATAAACAGTATAATGAAGGAAGAAATGTGAAGAAGATGAAAAATGCATCTTTCAACTTCCATACACGCACTATGTTTCCCTTAACGAAACATGTTCAGACCAATGACTTCGAAGATTTAGCAAGTAGAAATTGTTAGAATGGAGATGATACGTGAGTAAACGAAATGCCAGCACGATGAAGCACATAGGTCTGAAGTTAAAGATGTAGATAGTCGGGGCAAATTAAACTTTTATTTTAAAAATATAACCAGTAATCATTATCCTGTTCATTGAGGTTTGATATGCATGTATTAAAGCATGATCCACGGAAGACCTTTGTTGCTGGCATAAAATGTCATAGGCACAGAACTCTGACAACACCAGGCTTTGCCATGTACCACGGAAGACCAGACTGTAGGATCATAACACAAGCTGTTCCTTCTGAAGTTATCCTCACGGCCAAGGTGGTTTTCTCTTCTGTTTTTTTTACCAGCCAAAATGGATGAAATCGTGGTTACCTTTAGTGGCAATCATGGTTACCTATCCAGAAACAATGCATTGAAAAAAAACCTCTTGCATACAAACTCTCAATCTGTTTTGATCGTGAGATCAATTGGGAAACTAACAATAAACGGGGAAGATAGTCCAGTAATCTAGAGAAAAATTTGCAAGCACTAAGCAACACGTAATAAAGAGTCATGTCCGTAATCTCAAGGAACAACTCTCCGATACTTAAGTCAGAGACGCGCACAGAAGAATGTGAAAGATCATAGAGAGAGGGAGATGAGAGTTCTAGAAAGAGAGAGAGAGTAATCAGAAGAACTCCGAGTGCTCGGAGACTTGTCCTGGAGCCTGGAGACAGGAAAGTTCTCTCTGTATCTCGCTGATGGTAGGAGTGTGTATGTGTGAGCGTCTGTAGGCGAGTTGCAAGGTGTCACATGTCTGTATGTGTCCTCTTAGATTCGTCCGAGACCCTATAAATATCATTCACCTTGGCATCGTCTATTTCTTGTGTTAGAGAGGGTGTGGTTAGTGGAACAATGATTTGTTTGATCGTGAGGATCATCCATGCACTATCCACTCGTTCAATTTCTGAGGATGAATATCGTGACGAGCATCTCGACAACATGGGTGAGATCTGACACCCGTCGGAGATAACTCCCGTAACTTTAACCTCAATATTCACCCAGTTGGCAGATTTTGTGACATCTGAGACACAAGTGCGCGGAGATTAAGTTCTCGGACTGCCCAGTCCCGAGTCGGTTTCAATGAATTGGACGGCATTCCTAAACTGTTGAGCAGTTGACGCTAGTCATATTGGGTATGGCGGGCTGTTTCAAATACCAACTATAAACTCAGGTGGGAACTCACTACCCAGTGTACTCGTCGGCGGTGGGCAGGCCCCATTTTCCCTGAGGCTTTTAGGCGAAGGTATGCCTTCCATAGCTGTGCTCAAACACCTTTCCTTCGTTGTGGTTAAACATCGGAAGCCTTCGAATCGGATCAAACACTGCTCTTAAATCAAACCATATTGGGGAGGCATATATTAAAGAACATGTTTAATGCTTAGAGTTTTTGAATTCCTTACTTAGCTAAATAGAACTTTGGTTACAAAGCCGTTAATTCCTTAAGAACCTAATGTTTTGTTCTGCCTCCTGAATTTTCTTCTCCTCCCCCTTGGCTTTGAGTTCTCACGACTATTTGTCATTCAATTCCTATGCATGCATTTCATCTTCCTAGAGATGCTTATTCAACGGAAATGCTCTGTTTCTCATAACCTTGCGTTTGGAAACAAATGGGTTGCCAGGCATTCGCCAAGAAATACAGGCTCCCCTTCACTCTACTCAGCGACGAAGGCAACAAGGTGAGGAGAGAATGGGGAGTGCCCGCCGATCTGTTTGGAACACTGCCCGGCAGACAGACCTATGTCATCGACAGGAAAGGGGCGGTTCAGCTGGTCTACAACAATCAGTTCCAACCAGAGAAGCATGTGGATGAGACCTTGAAGCTGCTTCAAACCCTTTGAACACCTTTGTAGTTGCTCTCATTTCACTCTGTTTCTCTTCTTCCCCTCCTTCAACCCCCTTCCACCCCCCCATCCATTTCTTGTCAGTTACAATGTTTATCATCTTGGTTATATGTTCATTTCTTTGTAATGAGGATGGCGAGTTATCTGCCTCGCTTGCGTACGTACGTAGCCTCTTGATCATGCAGATGGTCTCTTCAGTTCTCGGAGAATAATCTTCTTTGTTACGTCCGATTTGTTGCTGTTGGGGGTCCCCGGAATAATGTAATCATGAAACAACAGAGTTCTAACTTTTGCCACAGAGATGAGAAGATGCGACTATTAGAGTCGCCTTCTTCGTATCACGCTCTAAATCTTTAGACTCGGGTGACGATCTTCCGTGATCAATGCCGACGTAATATCTCTGTTATATGCTGAATAATCAAGAAAAGGAGTTTTGGGAGAGTAAAAATAACGAGGGTTAAGGTTTTTAAGAGGAGCTTTTAGTCATACCCTCTCTTTCCGAGTCTGAGAAAATTCTCCAAGCTGCCCTAGCTTTCAAAGCTCACTTCCAACATTACACTTGGCATGAGGGCCATCATCACAAAATGGAACCTTCAAGGGCTGCTGGTTCACGCCAAGTATTACGACAAGATTTATATGGACTGGGCAACTATGGGTGCGTTGGTAGAAGTTTGGCACCCTCAAACTCACACTTTCATTTTTCACACTTTTGAAGCAACCATCCTTCTCGAGGAAGCAGAACTTCTGCTTGGTTTGAAGAAGTTTTGAAAAGATGGCAAGATAAAGATACTGTGCATGCTCAAGAAGACAACCTCCGAGAAGGTGCTCAGAAGCTTTATGCCCTCCGGAGCCATCAAGGGCGTCCAAACTCAAAAAGGCATCAATTTACAGAAGCTTGCAGAATGGACCATGAATGCCCTAAAGGAGTTGACAAGTGATGATCATTTAGAAGTACTCATGAGGGGGTTCACAATCTGCTTAGCCAGAGCTCTCCTCTTCCCTTGCACTGACAACATCATGGAAGAGGGTCAACTAGGCATGATTTGTGGCTTTTGGGAGGGCAAAAGAGTGGGGCCCGCCATCCTTGCCTACCTCTACAGTGGTCTTATAGCCTCCAGCATGGGCCGACTTCCTTATGGGTGCATGCTTCTTCTCAATTGTTAGCTTGACCTCCATTTCAAATTCAACCACTATGAGGAAGTGGAGGCTCCCTCGAGAATCTTCCAACAAAGCCCCCGTTCTTACATGGCTGATGTGTTGGACTTTGGTGGGAATGTGTCTAATCGCGTGCCCTGACTGAAGACATGCGCAGACTAGAGTACCCACTTCGGCACCATGGTGCAAAATCTGTTCACTTATGCATGGCATGCTTATTCCAACATGAGCTTCTTACAAGATCTGCTCCTGATATGGAACTTTAACTCATTGACGCAAGTGAATTTGTCATAGTGCACACCGGTGCCATTCTCAAATCGGCCTCCCTCGTCATTCTTTCCCTACGTTTTCTAACTCTCATCTGATTAAGGAAAGAAAGTCGGGCACAGAAGATGTGAACGATGTGAAGGTGATCAAAGCATTGTGGAAGACAAGTGTACCACGGAAGACGGTGGTGTATGTAGAGGAGAACCGAGAGTCGTGGAGGGCTTATGTAACCGAGTTGATGAAATTGAGGCCCAAAGTGCCCAAACCATGATGTACCTTATTTCTATAAACATGGAATAAACATGAAACCTTAATGACTTTGACCATTCTCTCTTTCTCTTCCCTTTTTTTGAGCCCTTTATGAATGATTTCTGTATATATAGATACATATGTATATTTTTTCTTCTTTTTGTTTTTTTATATGGACGCGTTTAGAATCGAAGACGCTTCACATGAACGCATCTTAGCACCTTAATGTTTCCATTTTTTTGATTTTTTTGTTGAACGCGGCTGGAAGTGAAGACGCATCCATTGGATGCATCTTCGCGCCTAGACGCTTCCTAAATTCGAATGGCATAACCGTTGGCCGCCTGCGGCGGCCCTCCTTCTTCCCCACTTGTGCGACTGAGAACAGCAGTGATCGGTGGCGATTCTCCCCCCTTTTGTCAATTTCTTGAGTTTTTCACCCTTATTTGCTTCATGGAGCGAGGAGAACCCAGCCATGGCGGTGGAGGGAGGAGACAGGCAGTCTGACGGCCAAGGAGAGAGGCGCGGGAGCACACGGAAAGGTGGGTCCTATTTATAGAATTTGACTAGGGTTTCAAAGATTTGAACGAATTTAGAGTCTTTAATTGGCCAAATACTAATCCCTAAGAGTCCTCAGTAATATTATAAGTCCTCCCAATTAGGTCTCTTGCAGATAGAAAAGCCTATCGTGAGGACAGATTTTTTCAGGATAAATTTGGTAGGATTCATTCAGGCAATCAGATGGACTTTGTGAGACAGAAAGTAGTGTTTCAATTTCTGCACCACCAAAACTAGGGCGGCACAGGTTTTATTCATAGCCGTATATTTCTGCTGAAAGGGGTTTAGAAGTTTGGACAAGTAATAGGTTGCCCTTTCCTTGCCCTCTTCATCTGCTTGCGCCAGAATGGCTCCCACAGAGTCATCTAGGACTGAGACATAGAGGATCAGAGGTTTACCTGGCGTGGGTGGAATGAGAACGGGTGGATTAGCCTAATATTCCTTTAATCCTTTGAAAGCTTTTTGGCACTTAGAATCCCAATGGAATTCTACTCCTGGCTTGGTTAACTTGTAGAAAGGTTTACACATTTGTTAGTGCTGAGACACAAACTGGTGCATGAATCGCAACCTCCCAATTAGGCCTTGAACTTCCCTCAATTTTTTTGGAGGCAGCATATCCTTGATTGCCTTAGCTTTGTTGAGATCTATCTTAATACCCCTTTTACTTACGATGAAGCCCAATAGCTTACCTGATGAAACACCAAACATGCACTTATTTGGATTCATTTTCAATTTGAACTCCCTTGATCTTTTCAAAACATTTGCCAGCACTCCTACGTGTTTCTACTCTAGTCTTTGATTTCACTAGCAAATCATCCACATACACCTCCAAATATACATACATCATATCATAAAATATTACCATCATAGCTCTTTGGTAAGTAGCTCCAGCATTCTTTAACCCAAATGGCATGACCACGTAACAATATATTCCCCAAGGTGTTGTGAATGATGTCTTCTCTTGATCCTCTTCTGCCAAACAAATTTGATTATATCCTTAAAATCCATCCATAAATGGGAGGGTTTCATATCCTGTCATGTTATCAATTAACACATCAATGCGAAGCAAGGGGAAATCATCCTTTGGACACGCGCGATTAAGGTCCAGAAAATCAATACAAATTCTCACCTTTCCATCCTTCTTCATGATCGGGACGATATTCGCCACCCATTGAGGATAAAGGATGACTAATAAATCTAGCTTTGTGGAGCTTATTGACCTCTTCCTTCATTTTCAAAGTCATTTGTGGGTGGAAACGTTTCAACCTTTGCTTTACCAAGATGGACCCTAGTTTTAAGGTTAAACAGTGTTCAACCAGAGTGGAATCCAAACCCGACATATCCTCATAGCTCCATGTAAACGTGTCCTTGTATTATTTGAGAACCTCAATCAATGCTTCTTCCTCAAATGATGGCAAATTATCACTTATAAGGATGATCCTAGGGTCTTTTGTGGTTCCCAAGTTGATCTCTTTGGTGGATTCTTCTATGGTGGTTGATGGTTCGTCAAATCTCATCAATCCACTAGCATATGCACCAGCCACATTCTCATATTCTTCATCCCCTTCTTCAATTGGGTATTCTTCATCCGTGATCTCATAAACTCCATACCCTTCATCAATCACGCAATTCTCCTCACATTCTAACACTAGCAGTTGCATGGGATTTTCTTGCAGCTGAGGAATGTCTAGGCATGCTTGGCACTTGTTGGCTAGATCTAGGAGGAACCGATGAGGGATTTTCTTACCCTTGGATTTTCTCTTGGGTACTACCCTTGGCCCATTATTCCTAACCTGACTGACTTGTCCTACGGAAGAAGAAGAAGCTGAAGAATGTACAAGAAAAGACCCCTCAGAGGAGGGGTAAAGAAGGTCACTCAGAGGACCTTGCATGAGTGGCCCGTAAGTCGGGGCACACTGGTGGGAGATGTAGGAAGTCTCCTCAAAGGAAATGCGTTGTTGAGGAGTTTGAAAAATGGTGTTTTTTGTCATTTTGTGCTTTTATCCTTAAAAAGAGTCTGGCTAATGATGGCTAGGTAGCGAGACAACCTTGCCTTAGTCATTAGGGAAGATTCTTTAGTACAACGCCCACACACTACACGACACCCCTCGGTCAGGGTCTTCTTTTGTGTGTGACACCATTTCTCCTTCGGCCATGCTCCGGGAGGTGAAGGTCTTTTTTCTTTTCTCTCTTCGGCCGAGCATAGGGGCAAGAGACTGATGGATGAGATAACCGACCTAGGCACTCCCCAATACGAGAGCAGTCTCAAATAGGGGCAGTCCTCAAAAAAATAAAATAAAAACACCATGAAAAATACCCATAATCCTAGTAACCGGGCCTGCTTCTCCTAAGAAAAGAGTCGAGGTTTGCGTAAAACGGCGAAGGGTTGTGCAGCATCATGAGTGTAACTTAAAAAGAAAAAAAATTAAAAGCACGACAAGAGCGACAAAGTCCCTGCGGGTCATCACAAGCCTGGGCGTATGCGTGCAAGTGGACGTTTGATTTCCCCCGATACAATACACTGACTCTTTGAGGGGTAGTGCCCCAGGAGGGAGTCGAATCCTGACATCTCACGTCCCAACGTAAGACTTGTCACCATCCTTCTTCGATTTTCCTCCTTAAGGACTAGATCCTACCCTAGGTATGGCCCTAGGAGAAACATCGTCATGCAAATTGGACCCCTGGCCGGGGGGTGGTCACCTTAAGCACGCGCTGTGTTTTAGAAAATTTCTTGTGATGTGGGTTAAGGCCCTAGTTGCTTAGCATAACCAAGTCTCAATGATCTATGACATGTGACAGATCGTACATATATTTCTTCATCATGGATATGTGAAACACATTATGAACTTTAGACAATTGAGGAGGTAAGGCGAAGCGGTAAGCAACCTCGCCAACTCTTTCTAATACTTCGAAAGGTCTGATATATCTTGGTGTAATCTTTCCCTTAACACCAAATCTTCTAATTCCTCACCCTGGAGAAATTTTAAGAAAAATGTGATCTCCAACTTGGAATTCGAGTTCTCTTCTTCTTGTATCGGCATGAGCCTTCTGTCTAGATTGAGCCACATGTAGTCTTTCTCTAATCAACTGAATCTTCTCAGAGGTTTCCCTAACCATGTCTGGGCCTAATAGCTGTTTCTCGCCAACTTCATCCCAGCACAAGGGTGATCGACAACTTCTACCGTATAAAGCTTCAAACGGTGCTATTTGTATACTTGTCTGGTAACTGTTGTTGTATGAAAACTCGACCAAAGGCAAGTGATCATGCTAGCTTCCACCAAAGTCAATAATGTAAGCTCTGAGCATGTCTTCCACCACTTTATTCATTCGCTTGGTCTAACCATTCGTTTGAGGATGAAAGGCAGTACTAAAGTTGAGTCTCGTCCCCAACGAATGTTGTTCCAAAAGTAAGAAGTGAAACACGGGTCTCGGTCAGACACCATTGAAACAGGAACTCCATGTAGTCTGACTATTTCTTTGATACACAATGTAGCAAGAACGTCAACTGACCATCAGCTCTTGATTGGCAAGAAATGTGCCTACTTGGTCAATCGGTCTATAATGACCCATATTCCATCATGTCCTCCTTTAGATTTAGACAGACCCATAATGAAGTCCATGCCAATATCCTCCCATTTCCACTTGGGAATATCTAGAGGATGTATCTTATGTTGCCTCTCTATGATTTTGATGATGTCACACACTATTGGTCAAAGCTTGTCTGATTTGTTATCTCACATCCTTTGAATTACTGTGTTTCTCATTGCTTCTCTTATGATCAAATTCAATGCAATTTTCTTCTTAAAGCTCTCATGCAATAAAACTCAATGCAGTGTTAGTTGAGTACGCATTCCTATCCTCATAGCAGAAAATTGAGAAAGAATAGAGTTTATGAAAAAATACGTGAACAATAAAAATGTAGAGGTAGATACTTGAAAAATAGATTATAACTTGAAAACGGGAAAGAATTAGAAGAAGATGAAGAAGAGATACTTGAAGAGCACTTAAAAACGAAGAAGATTGTAGAAGAAAGAAATTTGAAAGGACGAACAGAAAGCATGTAAAAATAGGCTAAAAGGCTCAGCTAACTTCTTCCCATGGTGGCCTTGGCATCTATTTATACTCCCATGACCGTGGGTTACCAAACTAGCTCAAATCCAATTTCCTAGCATCAAGGATTGCTCAAAGGTGGTATCTTGCCATATTTAGACTCCTCCTCTCCTCAAACAAGAGGAGATAAGCTTGAATATTAGAAGATATCTTCATCCGATTTTGTTTCGGGTTCAAACAAAAACGGTGACCACTGTAGTGCCATTAATTCTTCAATGAGTGACTCTTCATTCAAGCGCAAATTCATTTTTTCCTTATTTTAATATTCCAATATTTTTGTCCTTTCTGTACATCAGGAATTAGCACCCGTGTAAGCAGTCGCAGTTCCTTCAATGGGTGACACTTCGAACCGTCACTTAATCTTTTCCTTTTTCTTTCTATTTTCTGATGGACGCTCGTCAAGCTGTCGCAGTTTATTGAATTTGCGCCTTCGCGGAAGGGCGCTCATTAAATAGCAGCTGGAGCTTGGTCGCTCTTTCCTGAAAATTTAGAAAATTCAAAATATCAACCTATTTCATCTAAAAATGATTTCTAAATAATTGTACAAATTCGTGAATATTTCTCACATGGTCATTTTGGCTCAAAAAGATGTTAAAATACATGAAGACTCAAATAATGTGTGAGAGTGAAATTTGCTCATATTAGTGCACAACTCTATTCAATAAGTGCTTAAAAGTGATGAATATGATGAAGTTATGATATGAAATGTAGCATTTATCATAAAGTAAGGGAGCCCACGGAAACTAGCCTAAAAATCAACTCTCAGAAACTGCCCCGCCACCACTCCCAGGTGGGCCGACACACTGAAGTGTCGTCAGGCTACGACTAGTGGTGGCTCACTAGACATAGAGACTCAACACAGAAACATCGAAGTACAGACAAGGCTCACTAGGCACAGAGACTCACGGGTCACACACTCTCTCTCACAGTGGTGACATTATTTGATCAAGCTAGATTGTCCTATCACACACTAGCAGTGGCGTTCGAACATATACAAAATGAGCAATGTGACCAAGAGATGAGCGGAAACGTACCTCCACGCTCCGGACGTAGGGAAGACAACCCCGGCCAAGACCCGTACTCCCTATGTAATAATTATCACTAATTTATAGAAAATATATCCACTCCACGCAGGGAGGTAATAGGTAACACATGGGACGCAGGAGTATCGAACTTAGGTTGACAGGTAGCATTTTGGGTAGCTCCAGCAGTGTTGACACGTTGCTATTAGATGCTGGCCGGACAGCGCGTGCTGACGATCGTGGGGACCACGCTCGGAGCGGGCGGCCGATCAGGTTCGGATTAGTCCTGTTGTGAAGGAGACTTCTAGAGGAACAATCCCTTGGAGGGGATCATGCTGGATCACCTTGTGGAAGGCAAGGCGGTCCGACTATTGGACGTTGTTACTTGCTGTCTCGAACCTGTTCTTGAGATTCAGAACTGCGCTAATCGACGGAAATAATTGCTGCGATTAGATACGATGTCGGATCAATGCAAAATTGGTGCCGCTGCGAAGCACTTTCGCAGATCTACAAACACCAGGAATTTTCCTATTTTTGTATTTTCCGGGGTGGAATTTAGAACTGGCTGACTTGCTGACTTAGTACAGATTGGGCAGACTGGGATCTAACTCATTTGAATGAATAGCACATTAAATAATATTCATTGCCTTGAAATTAGCACTACTCTTCTTAATGTCATCTTCATTCCATTCATCTTCATTTTCAAACAAAACATATGGACCTTTACTGACAAGTTTCCAAACCTCATACTCTTGAGCCCTAAGAAAAATATGCATTCGATTTTTCCAGTATGGATAGTTAGAGCCATCAAAGAAATGAGGACGATGAATGAAATGTCCCTCAGGCATCATCCCTTTGTTTGCCATTGATTATGATCTCTCTAGATCGTTAAATCTTCAAGAAAAATAAAGAGCATTAGTTCTGATACCAATTGAAGTCCCGAAACAATAACAAACCAAGAGCGGGGTGAAATGAGTTTGTCCTCTTTTTTGTGATTTAAACAAATTAAAGTAACGCGTGCAGAAGGACTATCGTGAAGTTTGATTACAAAGAATGGAGGTAGAAGAGAGGGCGCAAATCGTAGTGCAGAAGAGATTTTTAAGGTGGTTCAGATGTAAAGGCTGCAACCTACGTCCACCCCTCACAATTGTGAGGATTTCACACACAAACCTTGTAAACACTACAAGATCTAACTCATACACGCACACACACACACGAAGTCTCCTACTCCAACACGATGCAAGGCATCAACACACACGCACTGGATCTCTTAGGATCCACACACACAAAAAGACTCTTAGATCAAAACATATACAAGTACAAAAGGAGCTTATGAGAGATAGAGTGAATGTATTAAGAGAAAAAAGAAAAGCTCCCCCTGAGTGAGATCTCCTAGTCTTCTTGATCTAGCTTGGCTGCTTGTTGATCCTTGAGCACTTTAATACAATCTTCTATAGGTGCCACGTTGGGAAGGCTTCTTTCTTGAATGGAAGTAGAAGAAGTACTATTCATGCAACTTGCTTTTTTTCTGCTCAAAACTCCCTCACACTCTCTGATCTCTCTTTGGAAATCAGCTATTTATGTTTCTTTACCATAGGAGTTCATTTTGCGTGTCTCCCATATATCCTTGAGTGTTCGCCTCACATGTGTAAGAAGAAATTGTAGCCAAGTTTTCCAATTTTCAAAGTTCAAAGATGCTTGTTGAGTTTTCAACACTAACCCATATTGAATTTTGACTTTAGATCCTTCAAGAAACTTCAAAGTCTTTTAGAGACTTTCTCCCATGTCGGTGGGAAGAAATTGGAGGCTGGTCCTCATTTTCCATGGTCATATAGTGGGCAAATATTTCTTAACGTGCTTGAGAATGGTTGGTTAAAGATAGGGGCTGAGCAGGGGTCGATCGACCGGAGGTGGGTGGTCAGTCGACCGAACCCTGTAAAGTTTTAGGTCCAAACTTTCTGGGAAATTTGGTTGACTGAACTACCCAGCTCGATCGACTGAAACATGTAAGGTTCCAGTCTTTGAGCTTTTGGGAAAATTGGTCGACCGACCTACTTGCTTAGGTCGACCGAACCCTGTAAAGCCTACAGAAATATCAATATTTGCCCATAAATCATATCCATATGTATGGCCTTATCTTAGAACTTCACATAGCATGCATTTGAACTTCTTTTGGCCCCCGTGGCGTATTTCAAAACTTAAAATGTTAGCCTATTTAGATTGATTTGAATTAAATCAAATCACCCTCTAGTACTCACACTTAGGCACATATATGAAACACAAGATCGTTGACAAGTTTGGGATTTTGATATCATCAAAATCAACTGGGAAAACTCAACATCTCTCTCTCTTTCTCCCTATCTCCCTCTCCCTCTCTCTGTGACCATTGGAGGGAGGACATTAGAGGCCCTCCCTGCACTATCCCTCTCTCTCATCCCATCATCTTCCTCCCTCTCTCTCCATTGTCTCCCCTCAATGCCCCAGCAACAACAACAGCCTCAACAGGCCCCACAGCAACAACCGAATATGGGCATTATTCAGAACCCACTTTTGGAGCACCAACAACCCAACCACCAAGTCTACCCCATCTCTTCCTTCCCAGAAGTTGGAAGAGGGCAAGGTTGGCATGCGGAGGGCACCTCCGTTCTTGTCGCCCATTACGTTCTTAGCCAACCCCCTCACCTCATCTAGTCAACACCTCTTCCTCCCCGAGCTATGTCACAACCTCCAAGTGGACCTCCTTCTATCTCACAATCATCACGCCCTCTTATCCGCTCCCCCATTGCCAGTTCCCTCCCGGTCCAACCCTCCACCACTCCTCTACCTACGCCTTCAAAACCCCACATCTTACCTCGCCCATCTGAAGCCCCATCCACCTCCACCATACCTTCACCCCTACCCTCGAAACATCTCATTATCCACTATCTATCAGAGGCCCCATCTATCCCTACACCTTACCCCCTACCCTCGAAACCTCTCGTTATCCACCGCCCATTCGAGGCCCCATCTACCTCCACACCTCCACCTTCCAAATCTCTTATCATTTGCCCTCCATCTCAGGCACCATCCGCTCCACCTCCACCTCTCCCAAACAAACCCCTCATAAAGATCCCTACACCCATCATCACCCTTGCTCCACCAACCATCACTCCCCCACTTAAACTCTTGCTAAAACCCATACCTAACCCCGCCGAGGTGCAGCCAAAACCACAAGCGATGGTGATCCAGAGTGGAAGGATCTTCCACCGGGTTTTTCCCCAGAACAGTCAGGGCCCAGAACAGTCTCAACAAGAGAAAGAGACCGAAGAGTAGCCAGAGGAGTCCATCTCCGGGACATAATATGATCTTCTGAAACATTTGGACAAGACGCCTGCCTGAATCTGCATCCTGGAATTGATTAAGAGGTCCACGTCCTATCAATAGGCACTAATGAAATATCTCCAAATAGTCATGGTGAATGAGAATCTCCCGGTAGAGAAGATATCATCGGTGCTGACACCGACAAGCATGCAACTGGCCATCATATTCCAGGATCATGAGCTTGCCCCCCAGGAAGCTCGAAAGTATGCTTTGTGCATTGCAGTGAAGATTAACAGGGTGTCCGTAAACCTGTGCCTGGTCGATACAGGTGCCTCAATCAATGTGATCTCCATGAACACTCTCTTGCTATGTGGGGTTGATATAGAACAAATAAGGCCGTCGGCTATCACAGTCACGGCGTATGATAACAGCAAAAGGCCGCCGCAGGGAATAATTACTCTCAATGTAGAAGTGGGTCCTGTTGTTGTTCCTGTGGAGTTTCACATTCTCGACATGGACCCCACATTCAAGGGCATACTGGGTCATCCTTATATAGAGACATTGAACACTGTCCCTTCCACCAACCACCGATGCCTAAAATTCCCGTACAAGGGACAGATCGTCAAGTGTTTAGCATGCCCCTACTCCCTATGGTGGATGCTATTAACACTTCATTGTCCTCTATTTGGCCGACCCATAGGCCTATTCTTTCACTGCTAGATGTGTATGACCCCAGCCGCGCTTCACCAACACAAAAGAAGTCGCTTCCCGAGCCAATGCCGCGTTCCCCTTCCCATTCCAAGGGATGGGAGATCATGAGCAACTTAGGCTGCCAGCAAGGCAAGGGTCTAGAGGCACAATTACAAGGAAGACTGAGGCTGGTGAAGAAGGCCCGGGCAATCCCTATAGTCGGATTAGGCTTTGAAGGCCCGATTGAAGAAGATGAAAATTCTCTTACGTGGACCTTGTATTCACACTTCAGAAAGGGGCCTGTTATTCAGTTGGGAGATGATCCACAAGAAACACGGGGGCAATCACAGGTTGTATACATCTTTTTCCCATTCTTCTTCTTTCTTCTTCTCCTCTTCCCCCCGTGAGAATCGACCATGGCCTCTCCCCCCCTCTTTCGGTGATGACCATGCTGTGCTCCCCTCCGACTGTAGATGGCGGTGAGACGACGGCGTGGCGGTGGCGATGGTGGCAAGGAGATCGTGGTGGTGCGTGGTTCATGGGAGCTCGTGGGTTTCAAGCGATTTTTCATGGATCGGTAGTGATCCATCACATTTCAAGCGACCTTGAGGTAGGGTGACGGATCTTTAGCTCGTTTATTGCCTTTCTCGCGATTCCTAGGCCGAGGGGAGGTCGAGAGAGGGTTATTTCTCACCCGGAAGGAAAAATCATGCTTTGGGGATCGAATGCTAGATCTAGCATTTCAATGCATTATTTTGTGGTTTGATGGCAACAAACGATGCCTTGGGGCATGGGGAAGGATTTCCCCTTTATTTCTCCGTCATCTGGGGGTGAATGGGGCGTGGAATGGCATTTTTGGGCCATTCCTGCCGTTCTCAAGTTTCGGAATGAAAACGATCCTACCATGAACCGTTTCTAAGGTAAACGGCCCACCTGGTGACCGCTAGCTGACCAGGGAGTGTCGGCAGGGTATGCGGTCACGTGACTGGCAGCTACCCCCTACGGCGGCCAAGCGGTCGACCATTTTACTCGTGGGGCCAGCGTGACTCCCGAGGTGTTTTGACTGTTGCATTTCGACCGTTGAAAAAGGCTTTAGGGCTAGCGATCATGAGATGACCGTTTCACCTTGCTTTGCCATCTTAAGGAGACCATTTTTAATCCCCAATAGTCACAAGGCGACCGTTTTACCTTTCTCGTGGTCCCATGGTGTGGCGGCCCCAAGGGAACCGTTTCACACCTGAAGCGGCCCAGAATGGACCACATCTGTTTTAAACGGTCCGCAGGAGACCGTTTCTCTCTTTTGAGTGGCGGCCCATAGGGGACCACCTCTACTCATCTTGCGGTCCAGTATTTGACCGCCTATGCTAGGGATGGTCCAGAGTGGACCGCCACCCGTGTTCTGTCCGATCGGAATTAATTTCTTACCGTTTCTAATCCTAGGTGAGTAGACCTCGATTCCTGTGCTGACTTGCGATCTGACTGATGCTGGGCATCATATGGGGGTTGTGTGTGGGTGCCGTGGGGTCTCGGGAAGTGGTGTGTTCTCGGCTAGTGTCACCGTGAGTCGGTGTCTCTACGGGGAGCGGTCATCGTACTTTGTCCGGTTCAGGCATTGTTTTACATTGGCTAGAGAGTCTACTCCTTCAGCGACCCTCCACTAGTCATAGCTTTCCGACACGCGTGTGGTCCCACCTAGGAGTGGTGGCGAGGCTACCCCGAGAGAGATGATTTTTAGACTGGTTATCATAGGGCCCCACGTCTTGCAGCTAGAGTTTGACTGAGGGGAAAACCAATCAGAGGACCTGACCTAGGGCGCATGGTCTGTGTGTGCACATGTGGTTGAGGGCGGCGGACCCGCACTGACGAGCGCGACCTCGACCACTCCTTGTTCTGTGGTTACTAGTACGGTGTCCCCATTCCGCCAGGGGCGACGAGGGGGACACCTGAGGCGCAGTCTAAGACGTCAGGGGACACATCCGGCCTTACTTCTAGTGAGTGGTACTCATGTCTTTGTGAAGTAGTGACTCTTGGTTTTACCGTTGTTACGTGTCTCGATTTTCGCACCGTGAGACCAGTGTCAGACGTAGTAGGGCTTTTCCATTTATTTATTCCTGTTGTACCCTATTCTCACCTTTAGCTGCTTTACATTACAGTTTCTCACTTTGCGAGGTAGGGACCCGAGTGATCCCTACTGAGCCTTTTGTTATGAGGCTAATTCCTTGCATTTCCCGTACCAATGGTAGTTTAAACCACTGGCTAAGGGTCCTTGTTCCTTCCCCTTTCGGTAAGAACTGCTCAAAGCAGGGCGTCCATTAAAGGTGGCGCCCTATAGTCAGCTGCCCTTAGTTAACAGTGCCCCTACTAAGGCCATACACGAGAAACACTCGGTCTTTAGGGAGGAGAGAAGAAAATTAAAGATAAGCCTGATATGAGTTAAGAAGATGTTAGGTTTAACTTTCTTCCATATCACAACCCCTAGAGAGTCAGTTAGTTGCACCAAGATTTTTCGTCATATCATTGAACCTTAATTCTCTTTTAGGCACGCATACGATCGAGCTCGTAACGTCCCGCAAGAAAACTTTATTGCCCTCTTGCCATGCCATTTATCTTGAATTTTTCTCTTTTTTTCTTTATTTTTTCATTTTTTATTTTCTTTCATTTTGTTCTTTCTTGTCCTTTGGACTTGACAGATATTGAAATTGAGTATTAAAACTGTAAATAAGGTCTTAATAGACTGTCCCTATTTGAGACTTCCTCTTGTCGGGGTGTGCTTAGATTAGATATTTTGCTCAGGCTACCTCTGCCCTCATATTTTGGCCGAGTAAAAAAGAGAAAAGGACCTCATGTCCTCGAGCATGGCCCAAGTAGCAACGGTGTTTCCTGTGAGAGATAACTAAGGACACCGTGAAGTGTGTGTGGTGCCCATGCTTAAGGTTGCCCTTAATGAGCGAGAAGGGAATGCCGAACTCCCAGCGTGAGATTCTTATAGCCAAAAGTGCTGCATTAGCAAGCCTAAAACTCTATTTTTCTATTTTTTGACATTGACTTAAACAAAGACCTAGGACTAGGTCTAGACTATCACTCTTAATCATGTTAAGAAGCACTTCATATTAAAAACTGTGCATGAATGAATGAGGTAATAAAAATGTATACTTACGCAAATGGATTACCTTGTGAGCTTGTTGTAGAAGCAACTGTCGGAGGTGATTTTGATTTAACATGGGAGTTGCAATCCCCATTTGGCAGATGAAAGAAAGGGAGGCAAAGATTTGAAGTGACTTAACGTGAAGGAGTAGTGCCCAGACAAGGCTCACACGAATAAAGAAAAAGGAAAAGAGGTGAGGGCTAGGACTCCCTCACTAAGGTGTAGAAACCTTGATCACATGAAAGGAGTTACAGAAGGAAAATGAAAATTAAGATGGGGAGTGAGGGCTAAAGTCTCGAAAATAGTGGGTGAAAGGCCAGATGCCTAGAGCAATCGATGCGAGAGACATCGGGTCAGACCCAGGATCAAGAGGAATTAGAAGAAGGAAATGGTAAAGGGAAAGAATTGGATCCAGAGGGTCCAGAGGCAAAGGATGAAAATCATAGGGGGAAAAATCTAGAGGTTTCAAAGGAAGAAAATGCCTAGGGACGCGATGTCTAGGGAAAAGGTATGAAAAAAGACGGTTCTGGAGGTCCCGGATGAAGAGAATGGCAAGGGACGTGATGCCCTGGAAAGATAGGAGGATAAATCGGAGGAGAACAAATGGATTAAAAGAGAAAGAGTCTGGGGCTTCCAGAGGAAGGAAATGAGAAGGGGTGCGATGCTGTAGGAAGATTGATAGGAACAAGAGAGGGAAATCTGGAGGTTCCAGAAGGAGGGAATACGAAGGGGTGTGATGCCCATGAAGGATATGGGAATGAAATAAAGAATCCGGGGGTTCTAGAGAGAGAATAGGAGGGGATGCGATGCCATTGGAAAACAGATGGAGAGAAATCAGGAGATTTCGAGGGACGAGGGAGATGAGGGTCTAGAGACTTGGGAGAGAAAAAAAATGCAAATGCATGAAACACCAAGAATGCAAGAAATGCAAAGAAGGTAAAGAATGCAAAGAATGAAAAGAATGAAAGGATGAGAACCTCATTCTCACCCAATGGATGGCCCATAAGAAGACGTTAATGATTAATAAGAGTGTTGATGGAATGGAATGGGGTGTGAATGGATTGGTGGAAGGTCCCTTAACATAAGAATGTCCACCCCTTAACTGCCAATGACATCTCCGGGCAAATGGCTCGATTGGTGGAATTAATGTCCATGAGCTCTTATTTGATGAAGTTTCAACAATTATATAATCTAAAATGAATGGTAACCCTCTTGACAAGTGGTCACAATGAAAGTTTGGGAGTTCCCCTTGCAACGTGGGAATCTTGACATAACATAGCTACAGATTTTTCAAAGGTAACTTCCTTGAAGGGCGAAGAACATCAATACGAGGGAGTTAAATTTTGGGATTGGAAGCTTCATAATGCGCAGGGCTCTTGGGATATCTTTGTGAAAAGTATTTGGTAACTTGGGCTCCTAACCCTTACGTGGAAGTAAAGACAGAGTAGACTTGATGTTGAAGGCCTCTAGCAAAGGATGCCCTGAACCGCCCTTGAGCATAGACTTCATCATCTTCTTGGCAATAGAATGTGCCATTACGATATTGAAGGAGAACCCTTTCTCTTGACCAGGTGCTTGTACGATGATAGAACAAGGGGTAATGAGAGCTTCAAAAGTATCTTGACCAATGACCAGTATGACTCTGATAATCTTGGCCTTAGACCTTAATGGCATCAATTCATAAGAATTTTACTTCGTGAGCATCGGTGGAGACTTGGTCTTCTCAAAGATGCCCGGTATAAGAACAAGAATTGGCATTTAACAAATCAAATCTTGAATCTTGAAAAGCATAGCCATGACCAAATTCTTCTTGCCCGGCTCTTGAGAGTAATCCTTGGCACATGTGTTTATGGAGGTACACCTGCTTCGAGGGGTGGTAGCGGAGGGTGAGATGGAAGTGGTAGGCTTAGTGGATGATAGTGTTTTAATGGGAGGCATTGTTGGAAGGGTAGGTGGAGGTTCAAACACTGCGAGCTTCATCCCTTGCTCAGAAGTAGACGGGGTTAGCTCGAGTGCTAAAATAAGTGGACCTTGATTAGGACCAGCCATGGGTTCAGGTAAGGGGTTAGGTGGAGGACTGGGAATGATGGGCTATGGGATCACGAGGGTGATGGAAGGCCTAAATGGTGGCGATGGAGGGCTAATTGGTTGGGGAAGAGGAAAATTAGTAGAAGACTCGGAAGGCTTGGTGGAGGTTAATGACATGGTAGTTGGAGGTGTGGATGAAGGATGAATGACGGTAGGTTTAGTACATATGAATTGTCTAATTTTGGTGGGTCGTAAGGGTTTCGACATTTAAAGTGGTTGAGTACAAGCTTCCTGATGCATCAATGTAGGTTGTTGAAGTATAGACCCATCATCAAAGCACCAAGTGGTTTCAGAAATGGGGGTAAGGATGGTGGAACCATCCTGAGTAGGGGGTTCTTGTGGTAGTGGAAGAGAAAAGTGAAGGAAACTCGGAGTAGGTATATCTTTAAAAACTTCATCATGTGCCATCTCTAATTCTTCATAATCAGATTCAAATGGACGCCATGGTGGAGATGTATTGATTGGTGGTGGAGTATGATGATGTGGAGGGTTTTGTGGATAAGGATGTAGAGGTGGTGGGCCGTACGAATGAATGCGATGGATGGGTGGTGGGCGGACGACGTTCACTTGATCATTGAAATTTGGTGAGTCATCTAGCTCACTCATATCAATGATGTCATTTTCAATTCTTCTCTCCTACCGATCTTTCTCCATATTAGCTATTCGATTCATAAAAGTGTGGAGAGGATTGACTTGAGGAGGAGGAGGCCACAAACTTGTGACCCTCTTCAATTGTTCCTCCATCTTAATGATCTTATCAATGAGAACTTGTTGGAAGGGAGTTACTTGCAAAATAGAGGGTTGGCCTTGGGACCTCGGAGGGGCTTGATATGAAGGCCGTGGAGCATGGAGGGGTTGACCCACAAAAGGACCCGATTGGACTGGGGTGCAAGGAACATATGGGCCTCGGGGCTGTAAAGAAGGGTGAATGGTAAGGTGGGTGATGGGCCACCCCAGGGGGAGGATGAATGGAAGAAGACAGGTGATGGGTCACCCGAGGGGGAGGATGAATGGAAGAAGGCATGTGATGGGCCACCTGAGAGAGAGGATGAATGGAAGAAGGATGAGAAGAAGAAACTACACCCTCAACAATAGCCTTAACGGCTTAGATTTGTTGAGGGGTGAGATGATCTAATGTATGCAAAACTTGGGAGACGTTCTCGTCATATGGAGGAGATGGTTTTGGGGGAATAGTGGCTCACAATCGCTGAGAGGGATCATGAAATCGGGAATTGCCTATGAGGTGAGCAAAACCATGAGAATTGGAATAAAATCTCTTATGAAAGTTGTGGTGAGGACCATAAACTTGAGGGTTATAAGATGTGTTAGGTTGATCATCCTCAAGATTATAAATATGATTAGGCATGTCAATTTGGTTACCAAAGTGAAATATTATGCAAGGCAAACGATCTCCTTGAAGATCTTAAGTCCTCATATATTACTCTAGCATCGGCTTTGGATGCCATCAATTATTTTCATAAATCTAGGATGTTGCCAATTACATTGGGTACATTATCCACCATTAGCTTTGATAGGGTAAAAAGAAAATGGTACCGTCCACTTTCAGAGAAACAAGGTAAAAGTCAAAGCTTTCCTTCCCATGTATAGTTGCAAATTAAATGGGAAAACTTCACAAATAATATTTCAACAGTCCTGTCAATACTTGTGGTTAGATACTCTCCCTTTTGCTGCTGATCCTGCTTCTATCTGGCTAAACATGAGCTTAATAGCCGACCATAAACTCACTGAAGTTCTCCAGGAACTCAATCAGATCTTGGGGAAAACTCAGGTTGGTGTTTTACTAGCCGATGATGGTTACCACTTCCCACTTGTCATGGCATACTCACCCCAATGTGTTGTTTTCATTTCTTTGATCAAACTTAATTATGTTCTTCAATATTGATATTCATGTTTTGACTGGATGAATGCAAACGAGCAAATAGGTCATTCTAACTACATTTACGTATTCAAAACAAATGCTACATGATGGACATTGCACGTCCAATTATTTGAGATCTGTTCATTACTATGGTCTATGTTTCTGATAACATCACCATTAGATGCACATTTTTCAGGACTTGGAAACTACTTGCTAAACCTACCTTGATCGCATGACTCTCTTTGCCTTGATGGGCCTTGTTGATCAAAGACATAATTAGATTAATGGCCAATGGGGCTTTCCCCACATCTGTCTGCTAATTTCCAATATCCATTATCGTCGCATATACCGGAGTAAAGAATGATTATTTGGCAGTTGGCACAGACCAAGGACACTTTGGCAAGCTTTTAACATCATGGAAGCATGTTAGTCGTGTATTCCTACAATAGTATATATATTACATGTGAGCATGCCTTTATCAAAGTCTTGTGACATTAAACCATCAAAAATCTGAGGTGTTTATAGCTTTGCCACGGTGGATGTTTTTCAGTGAGTGTTGGAAGGAGTGTGCATCTGTGTGCATATATTAGGATTTAGGAATAAATGTTGCTGAAAGGAACATGAGTTAGATGCATTAGCTGAATTTGTTATTTGTCAAGAAGCAACCTAAGTTGGATGCAACGAGGCTTATCATATTGTTAACCATTGGCAAGCCAATTGGCTTGGACGGGGACCCATAGAGGGCCATCATGTGCATGTACAACAGAGAGCAATTTTCTGGCATGCAGCATGCAGTATGTAGCTTTTCCAGGTTTGGAAATAGAAAATTCAAATTCCATAGTATTTGTCTGAATTCTGGTATGCAGATTACCTTGATTTAATTGGTTCCAGAAGGAAGATAATAAACTCTTGGCAATTGAGCTCTGGATTATTAAAGTTGACTTGCTTCTCTTGCCCTTCTGCCTGATCTCTAGTTTGCCCAAAGGTTTATGCCTCATAAGTAAATGCCATTTGATAATTTCTTGACTTATTCTGTACTGATCTCTAGAGTGTATTTCATCAGCTGATATACTGCATCATATTCTTCGGCTAAATCCATTGTGAAATTCCTGTTTTTTATTTTCAGGGGCCTTGGAATTACTGAAGCATTGCGGCTGCAGATGGAAGTCCAAAAACAGCTCCATGAACAACTTGAGGTACTTTTAAGAAATTTTCTTTATGGATGGTATTGAGGAAATGATTAAATTGGATCTGAGGTTTCAAAGTTGGGAATGCTAGTCTACTTATCCATAACCCAAGGCCTGGTTTTCCCCTGATTATTGGAAATTTACTGATTTTTTTTGGGAAAACTATCATTCATTAGTGAAGTGGCAATGTTGGTTTATTCTTATATCCTGGTGAATTCTCCCTCATCCTTGTTCCTCCGACGGGACTTGGGAGCTTGAGTGCCAAACCGACGCTGGTGCTTTTGGGCTGTTGCTGAAGCATCCGCCCACTTAAGTTCTGCCTTGTCTTCCCACATTCGACATAGGAGGCTAAAGTGGTTGGGGATAGGGACCGTAGGGACGATCCATTCTAGAGGAATAATGGGTTCGCCCCCATCCAGGCGAATCCGTAAGTCTCTGACAAGAATGGTCTTACCGGAGTTACTGGTGGTAGCAATGGGTCTCTTGCCCTTACTGCTACGACAGTGCTTCTTCTAGGGAGCCGAAGACCACTCCGCTCCAAGGTGGTAGGCCGAGAAAGCCCAGCTTGTGGGTGCTGGTGGCACAGTGCCATTCATCGGGAACGCCAGGACGAGCCCCCAAGACGCAAGGTTTGTAGTGAAGGCCGGCGGCTGGGTGACTCAAGTGTAGGCTTTCGCCCGAGCCGACAGTTGTGTTGCAGACACTCGCTGCAATGTGTCTGCACCTGAAGTTGTCACTACAGGGGGTACCGGGATGCCGGCGACCCAAGGCCTTGAGCCTGAACTGGGAGCTAGCAGGATCGAAAGGCACGATAGAGGACGCTCAGTCCATACCGAGGTCACCGCATCCCATAAAGGCAGACCCGTGCCGGGATCAACATTGTCAGATTGCGAGAGGATTGCCCCCGAGGCAGAGCCGGGGGATCCGGGACACGATGCGGACAACTCGTAATAGACGTCATCGACGGGAAATGTCATGCCCCGAGCCCTTAATTACTACAGAAGACTTACTTGGGGGAAACGTGTACAGCCGGGATGGTAAGCCTCTTGCAATCAAGAAATAATCAGAGCGCAAGACAATCACACTTTAAGATGCAATTGCACAAGTAATTTGCTCAAACCCCATCTTTATTCCATTAACAATCAAATATTCAATACAATCACTAATTCAATCTTTCTTTCAACTTTGCTAGACTGAAGAAATATGAAAATTTCATAGACTCAATCTAGACCATATTGACTCCTAAGTCTTCACTCTCTCTTCATTTTAATACGACTCTCATTCGCTCTCAGACCCGCTACTTGTATAACTTGAATCTGAATCCGAACCGCTTCCATCACTTGGAATGATTGGAAAATAGGTAATGAGTACATTTTCCCAGTAGGTATCTTCGGATCAACATGAAGGCACTTGTTAAAGTAATTAAGATTTTAGCTCTAGAGAAATAAGGTAAAATCATGTGAATGTGATAAATCATGTAAATAAGCACAGTAACCAGATAGTCATACGAGATAGAAATGAGCAAGTTTGGACTAGCAAGAATATAACAAGAATGAACAAGAATGTGATATGACCTTTCATGAACAAAAATATATCGAGAATGTACTCGCAAGTCACATACTCATCATCCAAACATCTTCTGCTTATGAGAAGTATTCGGTGATTTTCTATGGAATATCATGTAACAAGCAAGAAAGTCATGTCGTGCCGTGGATTCCATATGTTTCATGAAATTTCAATGTATGCCCATGGATTTTCACTTACTTATAGAGAAAGTACTCCCAGCGCAATGTGATGCTAGTATCATCATACCCCATGATTTACACTATGTTTCCGACAATCAGTCGAGGGGACTAGTATAGAGCCCTTGAACACAATCAGTGCCCGATCGCATCTTCAAGTATAAATCAAGCTACTTCCACGTTTCAAGCAAGTAAATATGGCCAAGATTGTAGCAAGTTCAATAAATTCATAATAAAAATAATTCAATGAATGAATGCTTCAATTCAGATCTTGAGAAAACTAAGAAATGACTTAAGGTAATGTTATGCTCATAGAAATAATTTGGCAGTATAATGGTACATTTTCTGGGAAATTAGAGTCCACTGTGGGAGCCGCAGATTAGAGTTAGTGTCCATAGCAATGGGCGCTTATTTTAGAAATAAGGTTCAAGGTACGAAGAAATAGTGTCCTTCATCACAGATGCTATTCATGAATAGCGTTCGCTATACTGGATGCAAATTTCAGAAGGTAATATTTTTTCACAAAAATGCAAGAAATAACACTATTTGAGGGCCAGATCGTCATGTTTTCTTTAGAGGGATATGACTGTGAAACTATGTAATGAATTTTTAGGGTACAACCTGCTCAACTACCTTGAGAGAATCCAAGGCTAGCGTAAACTTACGGAGGTCTCCATGACTAACTCACCTGTTCGAAGGAACAGAATGTCCAACGAAGGGCCTGTATGTCACCGAGAGAATAGATGGTAACCGATAAATCACCGAGAAATGTGGGACTATACTCACGACTGGAATATAGTGCCATATATATAACCCGTTGGAAGGGTGTACATGAAACAACGAAAAATCAAATGATAGAAAATTGGCGCCTGGGTCATGGACTCTATTTCTTAAATAGCACCTGGGGTATAACCACTATTTCATAAAATGCGCCTGTGACCCAGCCGTCAATTTTAAATTCCATTTTCATAATCAGTGTAAACAATTTGGGGAATTCTTCCATCCTTTAACTCAAAATTTGGTTCTTTTAATTAGCCCCCATGGAATAGCCATGTTTCAGAAATTGGTGCCTTGGTTCGTGTCGTGTTTCAATAAATCACGCCCATGATTTGGGCACCCTATTAGATACGGCGACATGGTGAGGGTCGCTATTCATTTAAGTGTAAATAATACATGAATAGTGTCATTTTCCAAATAACGAGATTTTTTCAGGAACAAGTACATGTATAGGAAGAGAAAAATATCAGGAATACAGCAATATGACCATGCATTAGATTAGATGTAAGGATTTAAAGTTATTAAAATTTGAACATGTGGATGTAATAATTAACCATTCAAACAGCGACTGTTACACAGTCATGAAATCAAAATAGCGCCCATGTAGGGGTCGCTATTTCATTGAGAATCAAAATTTTAAACCGAAAGCCATGGAAATAGAGTTTAAAAGATCAATATGCATGCATGATTTATATATTCATTGGGTTAGGCTAAACACTTAAGAACACCTACCTTGGGTTGATCTTGGCTGATAAAACATGAAGAATTTGATAGAAGATAAGAGCTCTGTTTACAACCGAGCTTCACAGAAGGCTCTGTCGATGAAGAAGCAGCACGTAGGAAGGAGAAACAACAGGCTTCTCTGCTTCAATCAGAATAATATTGTGGCAGCAATAATGGCAGTAGAGGAAGAAGAGTAGCAGAGAGGCAACTAATGTTCTCAACAGAGGATCTGCGGTTCGTCCAACAAGAAGAGAAGAAGCTATTTAGCCCTCTTGCAGGGATGATCGATCGTGTTGGAAAAGAAGCATTAGAACAGTGATGAATTAGGGGTTTGGCAGGGTATTTATAGGGTTGGGAACCCTCTGGGGAGTTCGAGTTCGATTGGAATTTAAACTTCCTAGTAAGAGTCATATTAGTATTGAGACTTTTCCATAAATTATTCTTACTAAATAATTCTTTCCAAACATTCCAATTACCACCCGGTTCGAACAGGATACGGCCATAAGGTTTCCCTTTTTCAACTTTAAAGAATTGGCATCTGACTAAAAGTCACGTTCCCAGAATTAACGTCCATACAGAAGTCATGTTTTAAGAATTAACGTCTATATAACAGGCGTCTTTCAAGAAATAACGCCCCTCGTATGGGCGTTATTCAACGTTCATTTTAAAGTGTTGCAATCTTCAAAGATTTTTATCTTTTTTTCTTGATGGGATATTGCACTAAACATTTTATAAATTCTTCCACTAAAATACATGATAAATATCAAAAAAATCCCCTCCCAACTTTCAGAAAAGAAAACTTAATTTATTTTTTTCCACCTCTTATTCTTCCACATCAAAAATTTTATTACTCTTTTGCCTCTTGCTTGATAAAGAAATCTGTCCATTATTCAATATAGCCCTGGCCAGATATACAAGACATGATACTGTTGTAAGCATCACTTTAGGATCGTGACATTTAGTTTGAGAAACTATATTGAGTTGGAATGCTGCCCAATTAGTGGAGCATCTACTGGGTTTTCAGTGTCAGTGAAATTGGTGATATGTGAGATTTGCCAAATGGGAAACAGAACAACATCATACCTCAAAAACATTTGCTCCCAGTTTGAGTCCAGATTGGTCCGCGGTGCTTCAGATCCACTCTAGAGTCTAAGACTCAAAGTGTGCCTCACCTTGAGCTCGGCCTGATTGTTGCAAAGTCATGGGGAAGTGTGCTGGCTCGTGGGCAGGAACCACTTTGAGTTCATACTACGGACCTGATGAATTCCACCAATTCGACACAGCATAACATGTTTGCTGTCTAAATTGTTATCATTTGCAAATTTGGAATAATCTGTCCTCAGAAGGTTTGCTGTAACCGAGAGACTGCAAAGAAAATATCAAGACCTACAGAAATTGAGAAGATGTAAACAAAAATGTCAAGACCTACAGAAATTGAGAAGATGTAAACGATACTTCATCAGCTCCTCCATGCACAGATCATTTGTGTGTTTGCACGCTAAGGATTTTTATGCAACTAACTTTTTACTTTGATCCTTGAGGTATCCACTCACCTATGGCATTTATCTCAATGTCAATTTGTTTTATTATGTAGACAGAAAGCTATATTGGACACTACTTTCATATATTTTGGCACATGTTGAGGTCATATTCGTGAATGCATATCAAACAATGAAATTGTTTTTGCATATCTGTTCTCTGTTGTTTCCCTACTCCTGTATTAGAATCCTTGTGGCTTCTGTTCCTTAACAAAGAAATTAGAACAGCTGGTAAATGGTACTTGGTTGGATTGTTGTGCTGTCACAGGCTGATGTTGATGGGAACGGGACTTTAGACTATGGAGAATTCGTTGCTGTTTCAATTCATCTAAGAAAGATTGAAAACGATGAGCATCTGCATCAAGCTTTTGCATACTTTGATCGGAACAAGAGTGGGTATATAGAAATTGACGAGCTAAGAGATTCTCTGTCTGATGACCTGGGCCCGAATTACGAGGAAGTCATCAATGCAATTATCCACGACGTAGATACCGACAAGGTCAGCTAGTATACTAATTTCAGAGCTCATCTGCTTCCTTGTTTTTTATTGCCTTGTTGGATTAGGTGGTTTATTCCTCACACATTGGAGAATATGCATCCAGATCTTGGATATTTCTCGGTACCCAATATCTGGAGAGAGTAAAGACTTGGAATTTATGTTTGTTGCCGTAATTTAGAGGCACTGATTTCGAAGTTTTCTGTTCCAGGATGGGCGGATAAGCTATGATGAATTTGCGGCGATGATGAAAGCAGGCACGGATTGGAGGAAGGCATCGAGACAGTACTCAAGGGAACGATTCAACACCCTGAGCTGGAAGTTGGTGAAGGATGGATCGTTGCAGATTCAAAATGGTGGTAGATGAAGACCAAAGATGTAGTGCAAAAAACTCTTGTGGCAAGCATATCGAAGAAATTCCTTCTCTTGTTGCTGTGTTATTCTTTTCCATTCTCTTTTTCGGGTTCCGCCTCATGTGGGGATTTGCATTCACCTGCTGGGGCAACAACGAGGCTTATTCTTGTCATAATTGTGTAGATATGTTTTTTGGTTGAGGCAGATTCCCTATGAAAAGAATGGCCACGGCAAGACACGACCCCCCATTTCGGGGTAGCGTCTTGTCAAACACATCACATGGGAATAGCATGGAAGAGAAGAAGCGTAGGGGAGAAGGAACACACAAGAGAACAAATAAGTGGCAGGAAGCTAAATCATTCCATTTATACATCTATATAAACTATCATGTAAATCATGAGTGAAGAGAGGTGGGTGTACAAGTAACTCTCTAACTCTCACCACCGCCCTCCCTCTCATCCCTCTGGTTGTCCCTCTCCTCTCTCCTAAGACGAGGATCCCTAGGGGGCTCATGGAGGTCTGCGAGGTGGTACTCGGCTCACCCTGCGGCGCCTGACCAGCCTCGGTGGCGCGACATCGCTCCTCGGTCGAGGAGACTAGAAAGCTACCCACGGAGAAGGAACCAGACTGACGGAGTCGCACCCCGTGCTCCTTCACCCTCAGGAAGTGCTCCTCGTTGTCCTTCAGCCTCTGCTCCACGACTCGAATGCCTAGCCAAAGCTCTATCATCTGGGCCTCTAGAGCCCTCCTCACCTATCTCTCCCTCTCCCCTCTCTCCCTCTCCCTCTCCTCTCTCTCCCTCTCGGCATCCCTCCGTGCCACCTGGAGGGTGATCCTTAGCTCCACGACATCACAGGGCAGCTCCTCAGCCTCCTGTCACCACCGCTCCTCCTCCAGCTCGGCTATCCGGGCATCGCGCTCTGCCACCCGAGTGTTACACTCCTCCTAGGCCCGGACCGCCCGGGTCAGTGCATCCCGGATCTCCACTACCTGCCAAGGACCAATCATCTCATGAAATCAGTAAAGGAGAGAAAGTGTGTAATGGAGGTTCAAAGCAAACAAGTACTCACTCGAGCCGCAAGCTCGTGCTCGGCCTTCTCAGTGCGGGGCACCACACCGGCTAGCTGCTCCTAGAGGGAGGAAACCTCCGGAGGAGGAGCCCATGAGCTAGATGATACCCCACTTGCCATCCCCACTGTTACAACCAGCTGGGCATGCTGAAACAAAGGAACAGACGACAGTCAGCAACTAAGCATCAGGAATCTAGGAATCAAAAAAAAGGGACAAAAAAAAGAGCATTGCATAAGCTTACCAAGATGTCTAGCTCCTGTCGAGTGACAGTAAGCTGCCATCTAGCATCTGCCAACTGAGCCCGCAAGTCGGTGATCATGGCGTCACGGACATCCTGCATTCAAAAACATATAGATTAGCGCCACATACATATGCACACACTCATGAACAAAAAAAAGTTCATTTCATACTTACCCCTGCTGGTCTCCCGAGTTGGAGACGCTCCGCGTGGGTCTCCCTGTAGTGCCACAGGTAGTCGGCACTATCCTGCGGGTAAGACACCACGGGTACGCCACCCTACTGCCAGTCCTGGAACTGGGTCGAAAAGTGAGTACGCCAGTCAACAAGCTTCTCCTTGCCTTGGGTCTTTTGCCCGATGCAACTTGGCTCGTCCACATCCACCCACTCATGGGCAAGGCCTAGGGTCCTCATAGCCAGCCTCAGTCGGATTAGCTCAATCTCATTTAGGCAGTGGACCCAAACGTCCCGCTCGAAGCGAGGTCGGTCGGCCTCGACCCAGGGCTGGCCTGCATCGTCCATGCCCATGTAGGGCCTCCACACCACCTGCATTAGCACACATATACCATGTCAGTTTCCACATTTGGTAAATAGAATAGATATACACCAAAAAAAAAATCATACCATAGCCTCGAGATTGTTGACACCCGATTTTAGCTCACAAGTTGCGTCATTTCTCTTATTCATCATTTTTTGATGTCCCGAATTAACCACTATTTTGGAGCCTTTCTTGGATGAATTTCGAGTCCATTTCATTGTTCCATTCGATTGTGGGCTTTCTACCTTTGGGAGGGTCGACTTAGCGGTGCTGGTCCTCTAACCAGCTAGGGGCTATACCCATCATCTTGACTCGGCATCACCGAGTCACCTAGGGAATCGGGTGCGCACGGTGTTCGGCGTCTTGTGCTTGTTTTCGCCCTTGTGATTGGTCTTGCGATTTAGGTCCAAGGGATCATACCCCTTTTACTGCATTGTGTCACATCACGTCATGAGTGGCTTATGGGGAGCCAAGGTGTAATCGATGCTATGTGTAAGGTGTGGGCCATTGAGTTGGTCATCTTGGAAGCGAGAAAGTGTTGCTCAGGAGTGAGGAGTTGTTTGCTCTGCTTCGAGTGAGGTGGTGTTTTCCAAGTCAGAGTTGAAGATGATTGAGAAAATTACTTTTGGGTCCTAGTAGGAACATTGTGAGTACCGGAGTGGTCGACTGGAGCTCTGGTACCCCAGTGATTTTGTGGATTCGTGTGCCAAGTGTGCAGTAGTAATGATAGTTGGGGACCCGATGGGAGCTTAGGTGAAGGTTGTTGGAGGAAGGGCTTAGATTGTGACCTCGATCTGGTGTGCTAGAGAGTTGATGTGAAGCGAGGCGTTGTCCTTGGGTTTAAGCAGTCTTCCGTTAGGCGTGAGGCGTCGATGTATGTTGCTCAGAGTAGAGATGATGATTTGAACGGCCCTGGTCAGGGTGAATGATCTAGCTGTAGGGTTGGGGATGATGTTGTCGTTGCGTTGCGGATGAGGTTCCGTAGGACTATTGTGGATGGTTGATGGAGCTAATGGAGTTGTCTAGGCACTCTAGAAATGTGTGTTAGTATGACGATGGTTCGGCGGGTGTGACATTAAGGACCAGATTGAGTAATGCGACAATTGCGGATAGAGAACTCGACAGCAGCAGGACTCGAGGATGTTTTGGAATTTGGTGCATATTATGGGGCCACTACCCGAATTATTGTGCCAGGATGAGGCGTTCCCTGCTCGGGAGAAGCTGTTCAAGGGAGTCATATATGAGGTATTGGGTTGTGCTATCCGAGAGGATTTAGCATCGCACGTGGGTGCAGGTGTTTGAATGGGGTTGGTCAGTAGTCAAGAGGAAACTGAGGAATGGTAAGTGTAAATCATTGGCTGTGGTGTGGAATAGTCGTTTCCTCGATGTGAGAACCCCAGGAAGTGTGAATGTGAGATGGGGACCCTACCTTTAAGTAGGAAGTTTGGGGCATTGTGCCCAAAAGTAAAGAGATTAAGGAGTTCGAGGTTCGTGTGGGTAACCTTGTTGTTCTTCTTCCTCATCCTAAGAAGTTGGAATTGGCTCGATGGCCAGGGAGGAGCAGAATGGTACTCATACGAGTGTGGCTAGGCAAGGAGTTAGATGAGGTTCAGGCCGATGGATGTGTGGCAAGCATCTGGTGAATCGATTATAGGTCTTGCAGGGAAGCAGGAGAGGATGGTGGTCAGAAGATTTGCAGTCGATTTGGGACTGATGACTGGCGGATGAGTTTCTGCAGTCGATGTGTTATCCCTTGGGTGGCTATTATATGATGCGATTGGTGGATGGTGAAGTCTCGAGCAGTTAATTATGGGTGCTCCATAGGTCTTGGTGGAGACCGGCAAGAATTTAGCTTTGGGACCAATGTTGTCTAGTGAGCATTGGTTGTGGTTTAGCTCTTGAGGTGAGAATCATTAGTTGCGTGGAGCCGTTAGAAATGTTGATGTCAGCGGTGATAGCTGTGTGGGTTTTGCTCGTGGTCGGAGATGTGATTGTACCCTCGTGAGGGTATTCGGCGTTCGGTAATTGAGGAAGCCAATTTCCTGAGTGGACAGTTAGGCGTAGTTTTCCTGGTATTGTTGGAGTTGTGTCTAGAATCGGGTGTTTTTCTCCGTCTATGGAGCGTGTCAGATGTTGTTCATGCCCTTAATGTTTCTAGGAAGCTGAAGTAATACCAGACTCATCTATTTTCGTGCGCCACGGTCAGTCTAAGGATTGGTACAAGATCGGTACAAATTGGCGCGATGGTTTGAGGGGACCTTATTGGTTGTATTGGTCTGGCAGTGTTCCTCAGAGATGGTCTGGTTGTTGTGTATGATCGCGAGGTCTTACTCGTTGGGTGTGTTCGTCCCCGTGACTTCTGTGCGTTGTCCCAATTTCAAGGATGAAATTTCTATAAGGGGGAGGACTGTAATGTCCTCAAGTCTCGGATCATGTTTCTGCAAATTGTAGATCGTGTCTGTATTAATTTTAGAATTTTTTTTTGGAAGTTTCAGACCCCTAATTGGTGTTGTGTGAGTCATTTCGGGTCTGTGGCGGCGCGTTGAGCGGGCTAGCTTTTTCTGGAAATTTTTTCAAGTCAGAATCTATTTTCAAGAATTTTGGACTTAATATGGTTTTTCATTAAAATAGAATGACAAAAAAGTAAAAATAAAAACTTAATAACCACCCCCCCCCACTATTCCTCTCCCTCACTCTCTCACCCTCTTGTTTTCTCTCCCTTGCTCCCTCCACCTCTCTGGCAACCAACGGACAACGGCAGTGGACGAGATCGGGGGATGATGTGGGTTATGAGCAGTGGGGGAGGATGTGAGGGGCTGAGGCGGTGGCATGGTGGGGTGCATTTGCGAGCACGGGGTTCGATTCCTGTGAACGCGGTGATTTTTGGCGGTTTTTTTTTCACGAGAGGTATGGGAACGGACCCTAACCACCCTTCCTGCATTTTCTGGTGATCCGATAGTGTTTTAGACAAGAGAGAGGGGTTTATCACCTTTTTGGATAGAATGCATGTTCAAGTTGTGAGTTCGGATCAGTTATCCCAAATCGAGTTTTGTTTAGGACATTGCGATCAGGGATGATCCCCCCATGTGTTTCAGACGTTTTCGAGCCCAATGTGGGTGCGTCGGGCATGGGAATGAGCCCTGGGGGTGGTTCCCCGGAGGGGACCTGAACTATGAATTGCCCAGTTGGGCGGCCAGAGTGCTGGCCGCCCAGGGGTACTAGGTGGCCAGAGGGGTGGCCGCCCAGGGTGAAGCCCCACTGGGCTGCCAAAGGTCTGGCCGCCTAGGTGTCTAGGCGGCCAGGGGAGTGGCCGCCCGGACCTGTGCTGGGCAGCCACTGGTTGGGCCACCCAAGCTGTAGCCCATTGTGCTAGGAGGCCAGGGAGCAGGCCGCCCATGCCACAGTGTGGTGGCCACCATTGTGGACGCCCAGAGCTGTGGGTAGCCAGCAAGTTGGTCGCCCAAACCCAGTGACCCTAAGTCCTGATTTTTTCACGTTTCACGCACTTGGTGGTCCCAGTCTGTGCCATTGGCATCGACAATCCATAGAGTGGTCATCTAGTCAGAGGTCCTAGGGTTTTGTGGTCTGTATATAGCCACCTCATGACGTGTTACACACGTACATCGAGATTACTATGAATTGGTGGTACTCTGGTGATTTTCGCTATTACAGTGAGTTCTCACTTTCAGTGATCCTTCCCACTAGACGTAGCTGACATGGGAAGGAGTGTGCTTATCCATCTAGGATTGGTGGAGGCTAGTCCCGTGTAGATGATTTTTAAGCTGGTTACCGTAGGGTCCCTTGTCTTTGCAGCCTGAGTCCTGCTGGGGGTAAAATCAGCTAGAGGATCCGACCTAGAGCAGATGGTCTGTGTGTGCACACGTAATTACGGATAGTGGATGCGTACTGACGAGCATGACCTCGACTAGCCCTTGTTCTGTTGTACTGTGTATTGTGTCTCAATTTCCACCTGGGCGAGTAGGGAAACACCAGAGGCTGTGGTATAAGTCGTCGGATGATGCTTTCGGTCTCGCTGCTGGTGGGGTAGTACTCCTATCACTTGAGAGGTTTTGGCGCTGGTTTCTACTTGGCATGGTTCAATGTTTTGGCGGCTCGTTGTCCTAGTTACCCATGATCGAGATGAGGTTTCTTTGCTATCCATGAGAGTCCTATCTTGATAGCATAGCCCTGTTCCCTTGTCATCAACTGAGGGTTTTTCTTGCTAGCTCAGTCCTTGTGTACTCTAGGAGAGGTCCCCTGAGACAGGTTAGTGTGGTCCGGCCTTTTGTGGGCCTTGTTGCAAGGACTAGCTTCGGCTTGGTTTATGTTGGATACTCATAGTATCCCACTATTTTGTAGGCTTCCGATAGTCACTGGCTTGGCGTGGTTATTGTGTGCTTACAGGGCACCTTCTTCTGCCTTACTATCTTTCTTGCTTTACTATCCTTTACGCTTTATTACTTACTACTCTGTTGTTACATTTTGTTGTGGTGGGGATCCGTAGGACCCCTACTGAGTCAGAGATAAGGCTCACCCCCTTTTCTTTTCAAATTTGGCATGCCTCCTCGTCGTTCGGAGGCCTTGAGTAGCACTTATGAGTCCTAGCATCGCCAGCTTCTGCCAATCGGGGTATGCCTCAGCGGAGAAAGCCACATTTCAATTGGAGTGTGGGGTGGACGTAGATCTCTAGATTGAGATCGAACCACCTTAAAAGCCTGCGTCTACTGTGCGTTTGATTGTGTTGCATGCCTTGCTATCCTTGTTCCTCGCTCAGTCGATGTTTATATGTGAAATCCAGGTTATAAGAACCTATTCGGTCTCAGTAGTCTTTGCTAAGTATTTGGTGGTTGTCTAACCACTGCTTGTTCGTATTCCGCATTAGACTCTGCTGGTGTCAAATTTTTTAATCGGGTAACAGATTCATTCAATCCCCCCTTTCTGGATCTTCTACAGACACTCCATCTGTAGGATTTGGCCTCTAGATGTCCATACGGTCTCATCAATTGGTATCAGAGCCTAACTCTTTTTTCAAAGACTAACATCCTAAAGAGGAACGGCAATGGATGCTAGAGGACTGACAGCAGAGGGACATTTCACCACCAAGCCCCGTCAGTTTGTTGGCTACAGAATGTGTATTCAAGATTTTGTTTGTGTTTTTTTGAAAAGAAGCATTCTTTACATAAGTGCTTATTCCATTGGTGCACATCGTATCAGATGATTTGGGTTCGAGTGTTGGGCCTTTCCCCACTGACCGTAATAAATGTTGATTTACATTGGTCTAACTTCCGAACACCTTTGTTTGACTGTCAAAAAAATCTTAAAGTTCTCTATATAGGTTCTGATGTTGAGGGCCTGCTCACTTAGGTAACTCACAATCACCACTCATTCACCACCTACAGACTGACGGAACTGGGGTTTCATCTAAGGCCTCTTAAGTTCAGGCAAAATCCTAGAATTTATAAGTATGATTGCAATTCTGTAGAAATCATAGGCATTTTCGAAGTGGCAGGAGATTTCTCGAACCCTAGGGGTATTTTGGTAATTTTATGTTTCTAGGGATATTTTGATAATTTTACTAGGCCAGGAGGTGTTGTTGAAATTTCTGGGTTGGAAGAAAAGATGGGATATGATCACTGACTTCTCAAGGCACTGAGGCCATTTATGGAGGGTTTTGGGGGCTACTAGACTATTTCTAAGTCATAGGGGTATTTTGATAATTTTATCGGACCCTCCGTAGACCTAGATTTGAGGTGGCACTCAAGTATGAGATTGAGCCGATAGTGTCCCTGAACCGAAGGAGCAACAAGGGGCCTTATAGAAGGCACACGCGTCGGTTTGCAAACGGAGGGGTATGTATACAATTTTTCGAAAGTCGGGGGTTTCCTTATAATTTTACTTGATTAGTGTGCAGAGAAAATCTGCGGAGTACACCAAACATACTTGGGGCCTAAGTGGGTATAAGGGTTGTTGGCTAGTTATCGACTGTACAAGAAAAGGAGGTCTTCGCACTGACGCAGGATGTAGGGGCATAGCCCTAATTACATAACGTATTAACGTTGCAGGATGGAACTGCGAACCATAGGACTTGAATTTTCTTACAATCCTGGAAGGGGTATTTATGCAATTCCTTATTATCTGAAGGAATTACTTGATTTAGCCATCCAGGTTGCATACATAGCCTCTAGAGGCATAAACGTAAGGCCCAGGGCCAGGGGTACTTATATAACATACCCTTAATAGGCCTTTTTATAAACAAACAAACTTCGCTGAGCGTCCGTAGATCTTTCTCCGCGTCTGTCAGTTCATATCTCTGTGTGTGTCCTGTCTTCGGCCCAGGGGGCTATTTATAGAAGTAGGAGCACCCAAGTTGTCAAAAATGTAAGGATTTGTCTAAATTTTACAAAATACTGGGTTTTAACTCCAATTCTGACATAATAGGTTTTAACCCGAGTTCTCTTTTTCTTATGGGAACACGGACCTCGGGGGGGTCAGTTGACTCGCAGACAGGACGTGGCAGAAATTTACAGAAATGCCCCTAGTGGCAGAAATTTACGGAAATGCTCCCAGTGACAGAAAATTACAAAAATACCCTTGACGAAAAAAATCGCGAGAAATGTCCCTAAGGGCTAAAAATTGTAAATACACCCCCGAAAAAGGGGGATTAACACATACCTTCGAATGGATAAATGATCAATACACCCTCGAAAGAGGGAAAATTAAGGACATACTCCCCAATAAATGGGAAGATTGCAAACATAAGAGCATCCCGAACCCGTCCCAAGGCATGGGAATTATTCAGGGGGAGACCTATGATGTTAGGGCTGATATTACAGTCAAAAAAATCCTTGGCATTTAATCAAAGGTGTTCGACTTGTTCGATGTAAATGAACACCGATCCCGGTCGGTGGGGAAACGTCCTGTACACGAACCTCAAATCGTCTGATAAACCTCAAAAGCGCGGAATTAATAAAACATGCCAAAACAAACGCAAGCATATTTTTTCCGCGTATAAACAGTCTGGCACGCCCGGTGGGACTTTACCCGTCTTTCATCTTTTTGCCAAGGATCGTTGCACTTCAATAAAGGCTCTGACCTCCTTTCTCTGCCCCTTCAAGGAGAGAGTGTGGAAAGGACTCCAGCATCGAAGGCGCATTCGCTTCTTCAAAGTCTTCAGCTCACGTAATGGCGGCTGTCACATACGGACCTCTTGTCATTGCCAAATGCCAGTTACGGCTACTTGGCGACCCCAATCGTATTTGGGGATTTTCCCGCTGTCGTGGGGTCCCCCTTTTTCCTCAGGGTGGTCCCCGCCCCTCAAGAAGTCTTTACGGCACCAACTGTCCCTGCAGTCGCCGGGGACAAATGGTCCCGCTCTTTGCCTGGCCGAGTCTTCTCGGTCCACGCCATTTCTTCTTATACCGTCCTTGCTAAATGGGGGCGACAACGAAGCTGTCAAAGCTGCAGGCCTTCTGCGAAACTCTCCAGGTCTGGCAAGACCGTCTTGGTTGGGAGCATTCACGTCCGACTAGGCGGTGCTGAGTTGAGCCGACCTTGGGACAACCACGTCCCGACCATATCAACTTCCAACCGCTTCGTCCTCCTTCGCCGAGTACAGGAGGACGAGCCAGACTTTAAAGAGAAGTCCAAATCTAAGCATGGGAGCAGTAAAATTCAACAATGCTCTCAAAAGATGAAGAAAATTTAGGTCACCAAGCCGGAGGCCCATCAAATCAAATGAGCCAGGGCTAATAAGCCCGACCAAGCTCCATTTCTCCACCAAAAACGTGGTCGAACAATCCAGGATGTTAACCCCTCGCCCCTCCAAGGGAGGAAGAGAAAGGGGGTCTACCGAAAATCCAACTTTGCTCCCCGAATTTCGAAGCCCTGTCAACCCGAGAGGGCCATTGGCGCTCAAATGTTACCTAATCGGGTTTTAGTATTTGATAGACTGGCAAAGACTCCATCGACATGGCCGTCAGTCTTTGACAGATTGGGGGCATCCTCCCGCACAGGGCTGTAGCCCCCGAAGAAGCGGAGAACAGTCCGGCTCTCAGACACCGGGGATAGCATGAAGGTATATACCTGCTATACCTCCAGCAGGGAAGCGATGGAGCCCGCCGTCAATCCTACCAGTCTAAATGAACCTGCTCGGTCAGGTGACTCCAATCCAGCAGGCGACGCGGTATATCTTAATGCTAGGACTACCGCTAGAAGGAACCTCCAAGCCCAATACAGTGGCCATGCAGGGACCTCGAGCCATGGATCACACCGGGATCAGAACCTTGACTAGGCTCGAAATCAGGAGGTCAACTTCGCTCAAGAAGAAAATGACCCCGACGAGGTCAGGAGCGCCCATGGAGAAGCGGGAGCCCAACCCATTGGGCTCCAGCCACAGCATTTCAGGGCCGCAGGATAGCATGGATCTATACCCGCTCTCGACAATTGTTTGAATTGGTAGAGTCTGAATAGTCGTCGAGGCTTCGCAAAAGATTACATCTTTAAAGCTTCTATGAGACCGGTGTTTTGCCGAGATCTTTACGGCCGGGTGTTGCGGGAGGCGCTAATCGATGTCCCAGCCGCATCAATGGCTTCTCGATCACATAGTAGCTGAGAACAGCACAAACCATTACTGCGATCAGATTCCACGGAGCACTCTGTAGAAATCGTAAGGATGAAGTATCTTTTCTGTGAAGGAAAAATAGCTCCTGCCATAGATAAAGACTGTAAGAGATCCTGCCTATGAATAGAAAGGGTCTAGTCTCCAGCAAGCGCCCGATCCAACCTTCCGAATGCAACATCGTGCTGATCACGACGAGAGGAAATCCTATACAGGTTATTTCTCCTGTAAGGTGACCCCGCAGAAGGGATTGAGAGAGAAAGAGGACAATCACCGTAAGCAAAATCAGGACATTGCGAGAGGTGATCTTCGTCATCCATGCTCGGAAGGCGGGTTTTACAAGCAATACTGCTAGCAACGCGGGCACCAGCAGATCGCGGAGTGCCATGTCGGTGCGCCAGGCAGCCAGCGGGGAATCGAATATTTTGAAATGATGAGCAATTGGCGGCCAAAGGAAAAAGATGATGGAGAGTGTTGCCAGAACGGATACTATCCTTTTTCTCCCGAACACCAGCAAAGATGGAAGCAATAGATAAAAGTGTTCTTCCACTGCGAGCGACCAGAAGTGACTTGTATATCGGTCGTCCGGAGACGTTGCTCGATTGAACGCCTCGTAGAAATTCCGATAACAAAACAAGGAGCTTAAGGATGCAGGGAGCGTCGGGTGGATCGTGCCAACGAGCGCCAGGATGCCAACTGCGGCCAAAAAGACGATGGCTGCAGGCTGAATACGAAAAACTCTCCTGATGTAGAAACCGCGCAACGAGATATGACCATGCATTCGTTGTTCTTCAAGCAGTCGAGAACAGATCAAAATTCCGCTGATTGCAAAGAAGAGTTGTACGCCTCGGTCGCCAAAATTCTGGAGCTTAGCGAAACTCACACTGCCTATAGTGATCGCCCGCGCGTGGTAGAGAATTACCGCGCCAACTGCGATCGTGCGCCATCCATCCAGCGTTTTGATATACCCGCTCTTGGATTTACCCGGAGCTGGTTGTTTTTGACTTGCCTCCTCGGGCCTGATTGAGGAAGAGAGCGTATTTGATTTGGAAGAGATTAGCATTAGTCGGTTGCTGGACAGATGGAAGTTACAAAGATGAGTCGCCAGTCCTGAGGGCTCATATTCAGTCTCCGTCGTCCGATCGATTCTTCGCGCACGTATTTCAAAAATATATCCACAATTATTTTGCGCTCTCATGATACGACGGAAGCAGTGCTCCTCGCAGTTTGAATAAAGCAACTACGGAAGAGGGAGCCACTCGCAGAAGAAAGATCACTGCCGAAATTTTTGCGCTTTTGTAGAAGCTGTTTGCGGCCTGAAGATGGGTAATCGCAGCAGGAATATCCTGATTGCGCATGGCCGATTTGCCCCGAAAATTCTCGATCTCCGCAGTCTTGGTTGCCCTTGCCTGAAGCACCAATTTGTACTCTTCCGAGCCTTCTGGCCACAATGTGAGAGCATTGGTGAGGACGCGGATGTTGTAGTTTGCCATCCATGTCGGGTCTGCCGAGAGACTGGCGCCGTGCTTTCTGTAGCGAACAAGAACTTTGCGATGGTATCCGATCTTGTGTCCCGCAGCGGTGAAGCGAAGCCAGCAATCGAAATCCTCACAGGATCGAAGCGTCTCATCAAAGCCCCTCACCTGTCGCCCGGGGCGGGCCGCTGCCGGGCGGGCCCTGCCCACCCCGCCCAGGGGGTTGCTAGGGGGCCGAGTCACCCGACCCGAAATTACATTTTGGGGTTATTATAGGCTATGCTCAGGTTAGATGGTCCAACGTACCCAGGTAGGGCGAGTTTGAGTTAGGTCCGAGCCAGACTGTCCAAGGCGCCTAGGCGGGCACCTTGACAGTCTGACCTGCCTTAGCGGGCGCCGTAGGCCCCTTCTGGGGCCAGAAAAGTTGCCCCAACGCCTTGGGCCTGGATCAGTGCCTAGCGGCATCTAGGCAACCGTCTTGACAACTATGGTATTCACCAAGCCATGTGAACCTTTTGCAAAATGCAGACTGGGGTTCCCCTAGGTGAATTTGAACATGAGACCACTAGGTATGAAGCAGAATCCTTATGCCCAACTAAGCCACCTGGCTTGTCGTTTGAGAGTAAGCTTTCATGAAATTATCATGTTAAAGGGGAAGCAGTCCATAGTTAAATGGATGTGGTGTGAATTGCACGCTTGTGGGTGGTGGTGCGGGTGCAAATGTAACTTGAGAATAATTCTTCGCAGAGATGCATGCCTATCCTAGATACAATTACCGTAAGAGTGTTATTGACATATAAGGTATCAGTCCAAACTTAAGTCCAAACTTGTAGGTTCTGTGACTGGCCTGAAATTGGCTTGCTGGTCTATTGGTTTCACTTCCTGCAAAAGTCCAAACCAAATCCACATATCCTCTTTTGCCACAGCAAATCAGCTCAGCAGTTGGCAGACAATCTCAATCTTGATTTCCTAACAACTTGTTACAGTTTTCTCTCTAGAGGTCCGTTGGAAGCAAATTTTTTTACCTACAGAAAGAAATCATCTCGGGATAATCCCCCATCTTTCTTCAAGCAGGAAGTCACAACATGTGAGTTGAACTATTACTTAAGCTCACCACTGTAGAAAGGGGTGCCCATCTCAGCAAAACCTGTCCGGGGTGGACTGCTCCCGCAAGATCCCACACCCATCTGGGGTGGACTTCCTCGTGGTGAAATAGCACCATCCATCCGTGGTCAAAACCTGTGCAGGGTCGACTTCCCTGTCCGGGTTGGACTGCTCCCGCCAGATCCCACACCCATTCGGGGTGGACTTCCCCGGGGTGAAACATCACCACCCATCAAAGGAAACCTATCTAGGGTGGACTCTTTCCCCTCAACACTCATCCGGGGTGAAGATGAATTCATATGAAGACGGGTGGGAGTGTGGTCACCCCACTTTTCTCCCCCCCCCCCAATGGTGACTTTAAGGCATTCCTCGCCTCCTCTCTCATTTAAGATGCAGATCAACAGAGCAGAGATGGGTCAGCAGGGGTTTGGGGGGCCCACATTAGGCCCTCCGGGGTCAAATGAACCCAGTAGGAACCTGCCCGGGGTGAAGCGACCCTGGACAAACCTGCCCGGGGTCAAGCGACCCCGGGGCGGTCCAACCCACCTGGGGTCACTTGACCCCGGTGCATTTGGACCCCGCCCGGGGTCAATCAACCCCGTTTCCCTGCTCTCTCTCTCTCTCGGAACAGAAAAAATAGGACCCTCCCGAGGTCATTTTTATCCCGTCCACCCTGTACGGGTTAAATTAACCTCGGGTGGCCCTCCAACTTCTATAAATAGACCCCCGAGGGTCCAGAAGGGGGCATTAAGCATCAAGTACGAGCTACGTTCAGAGACACTTGCACACAGACGACATGAGCCTTGTTCGTTGTTTTTTGGCCCTCGAGGGATAGGTGATCCCCGAGTCTTGTATTTATGCCCCTGAGGGTTATATTTGTAATTACGCCCTTCCGTGGGTCAAGTTTGTAAGTTTCTACGCCCCCAGGACTTTCCCAAGGACACATCAATCATTTGATCTTTTATAATCTATTAACCTATCAGGGTATTAGTGAAATCTCTAACACTGTCGTCCAAAGTAAAAGTTCATGCTTTTTACTATCAGTCACCCCATATAAGAATACATGCAATTTTTTCACCTTGGCAAACTCTGTTAAAACAAAGCTGGACACAGTGTAGAAACTTCAAAACCATAGACAGTGAACTATTTTTTAGTTGTTCAAAAGCAGAGCCAGGATAGAAAGTACTTCTTAAAGAGTCAATACAATGAGCTTGCTACATAAAAACTATTACTATCTGACGCTACATTTCTTCTTTCTCGGTACATATTGTACATAAACACCTCTGGCTGCCCATAAAACTGAGGAATATATAAAAGAAACTGAAAATCATGATAAAGCAGACGTAAATGAAGTGTTTGTCTGTTTTATTATTTTTCATGAATGAGGATGGAGTGATTCACCTCTCTATCCACTTTAAAGCCCATTTTGCCTTCTTGGCAACACATGGAATGTTTTCAATGGCATTAAACAACCAGTGCTTCTCCTTTGTATCCTTGATATATGTTTCCAAAAGCAAGCTGTACATCTCTGAGAAACATTGAAAAAATTTATGTGAGAATGCTGAAATATGTCCAACGATGAATGAAAAAGCATACACCACTTACAGAGATCTACCAGAATGTATATTCTCCATAGCAATCTGAAAGCCATAAAATGCTCGAGCCTATAATGCATAGCAAACAGTTAAGCAGATAAGACATCCCTCACTCTCTCCCTCTCTTAAAAACTGCAAAATTGCTACTTCCAAAGTGCTTTTGGAGATACACTATCCTTGAATCATGGTTTGTGCAAGTATGGCCCACCGTAACTTGATGTCCTCTGTATTTCGGGAAAGTAGATGGTACCATGAGTTTATTAAGTTTATTAGAAAACAAAGGACAGTGAAAGAAATAACAAGTATAATATGACGGAGCTCTCAAAAATCCCTATATCCACACTAACCCCACCCCACCTAAAAGTAAGTCAATGCCACCCCATCAGAAGGAAAAAAAGAACTAGGAGCTCCATCTGTAATGGTGCTTAACAAGGAAGCACATACTGCATCTAAGGAGCTATACGTACAATCTTATTTCTTGCAATAGTAATGTGTCAGCCTCCACTTTTAACAAGGTTTTATATATTTACAGAGCCCTAATGCTTAAGAAGAAGATGGTGATGACGATGGCGATGACAAGAACAATGACAGAGACAAAATGACAGACTTGTGACCTAATGGAAGTATTTTTAACTGCATGTAGTGCAAAAACCGTCAGAAGTAAGGAACACATAGCTAGTGCAGGGCTCTATACATCACCTCAGGTATTTGGACATCTTTTAAAAATCTTGCGGCCAAGTTCTCCAAGACAATGCCATCTGATGCCGCAAAAAATGCTAATACATGACTGATGAAGTGTTTCTCAGAGGCAGACAATGTTTCCCAATGCTGAACGTCTTGTGACAAGTCAACTTCCTCAGCTGTAACCAGAGAGCTCGTTAGAATGTTGAAATAAAAAAAAAGGGCATTCGGACTGCTAGAAGAAAACTCATATTCAAAGTTAGAAGAGCACTGAAGATTAAAATGCAAATAATATTAATAATATCAATAATGATGATGATGAGACAAAAGGAAAAAGGACGTTGGGCCTTCCTAATAATATCATATAGGAATCATTTTTCAAAAGTTCCAACTTTATAGCATGACATCAAAAATAATGACATAGAGGAAGTTCACCACAAGTTGCTGGAAAAAATCAATATCAGAGGGAGAACTTGTTAGAATAGTCCCATATTAAAAGCGGGATATAATGTAATATGCTTATAATAGTTGCATGTTTTAATGTGATTTTTAAATTGTAATAAATGAAATTTCTGTTCAGATAGAAAGTCTATTTTTAAAAATCCTTCTGTCTGATGATAGTGTGTCGACGCACTGATGAGACTGCGCCGACATAGCAGTTTAATATAATCAGAACTTGTATCTGGCAGACCAAGCTTAATGTTAACAGCCCCTCTTGTTCTCTAATGTCTATACCTTTCATGGGCTGATTACACTCCTTGTTCTCTCATGCTTAATTATATGTTTTTCACTCTAATTTCATGATTGAGAGAACCTAATTTAATTTTTTCCTTGGGTAAAAATTGATTTGTGTACAATAAGGATGAGAATCTTGCAGGAGTATCCCGAAGATGAGAGGCATGTAATAATTAGTATACGCATGAAGCAATTGGCATCGGATGCTGGTCCCTCAATCTAGAAGTCAAAGTGCACAGATCATGCTGGAAGCTATGCATTTCTTCAAGGATAAATTTAAAAACTTTCATGCAAGAACTCAGGTGCTATCCTTCTTAATCTCAACAGAACAATGCTTACATTGATGACAGTAGCATCTGAAATTATTTGTGATAAGACATTTCAACATGTTAATTATTTTTGATTTGATGTTTGATTACGTATGTCTAGGCCTGCATGCATGAAATCAATTTACATTACACTATACATGTCATACTGCATGTTAGTGTTAAATTGAGGGGGAGTTTCCATTATAGCCATTTTTGACCCCTTCAGTGCATTATCATGTCATGGTCTTCTGGTATATAAAATGGTCATGTGTGAAAGGACAGATTATGTCTATCTGGAAGCCATCACTATGCGTGAGGAAAATCCTCTGTTGAGTACTAGATGTCAGCATTCAATTCATCCTGGACTACATCATATAGAACATCATATGCTCATTTGTTTAGTTTTGCATTCACTACACCTTCAGTACACCTAGACATCAGCATGATAGTTGAAGTTGAGAAGTTCTTGAAATAAATGGCTGAGATTGAGGGGGAGTTGAATTGCTTCATTTCAGATAAAATGTCAATGTGCTTTGATTTAATATATTTGATAAATTTGATTCTCTCTAAAACTCTATGCCTTCTATGCATGATACATGTGCAAATTGATTCATCTGGGAATTGATATTGTCTTATACAAAAATATGTGTTTTTGATCTGCACATAGAGATTCAATTGTCATGATTCATCCATGAAAGCTCTTGACATGTTTCATATAAAATATTGCTGATTTGATTTGAATTGAAATGCCTTACTTGAAATCCATTTCAGTTGGAGATCAGGTCGATCCTCCTTTTATTCTACGATTGACCAAACCATGTTCAAAACCTCCGTGGCTCGTTTCTGTTTATAAGAATAGGCCAACCTATTGATTTTTCAAGTCGACGTAGTCTACTGTATGCTCATCTCCGATTCTATCTAGTAGTTTGTCATTTGTGTAGGCCTATTCACTTTGTATCAGATGTCTTCTAACCTACTGTTAACTATCCCTACACCTTTATTGTCTTACACAACACCCATTCTCCTGCTACATCATTTTATAATTGTGTAAATCTTGAAGATTCTGTCAATCTGGTTTCCTGATTGTGCGTCGACTCCATGTCCCTCCTGCGTTGACACAACTGTGCCCAATTTGGTGAACCTGTTCATTTCTTCAGTTCCTTCTTTGAACTATAAACATACCTTTCTCATGAGCATTATGTCAATCATCCTCTTGAACTACATTCATTGAAAATCATTTCCTAAGGAGGAATTTTCTTGTGCAAATCTGATTGAGTTTATACACTCAGGGGGAGCATAAAATCAATATTTTTCTCTTAAGAGCTTCATGCTAATCTCTCAGACTGGGTTTAAACAATGACACTTTTTTTTTTTGAGTTGTATATATCAGAGTGCTTAATGCTTTAGGATGATTGTAACATCTGGATGGTATTTGAGCTTAGCATGCCTAATGTCCTAATTCGATGTTCTTAAATTGGAATGCAGGGAACTGGTGGCAAAAGCATTTATGGCCGTACATTCAAGGATGAGAATTTCAAGTGTAAGTTCATCTTTGGAAGTCATAATACTTTCATCTTGCATTAGCTCAAAATATGTTATTTTCCCAACTTCGAAAATTTTGCAGTGTCCCATGTTGGCCCTGGAGTCCTTAGTATGGCAAATGCAGGACCCAACACTAACGGAAGTCAGTTCTTTATCTGCACCGTCAAGGTAAATTAAAAATCATTCATCATCATGGAGGAACCAATCCTCCAAGCGCATCTATAATATTTGAATTCCTGCTGTCAGCATTGTTGAGATGGAATCATGCACACTTCTCTTTTCCCAGATCTTGAGCGAGATAGTTGAATTGTGGGTGGGATGTGGGTGATTCACTCTTGACGTGGGCCCCATCTAATGTCCAGCCGCTGTTATCTATAATTTCATCCTGTACTTGGAATTGAAATTGGAAACCCTTATAATCTTTCTTTGGTGGGACACTAAAGACCCTCAGGCTCCCATGAGGGGCCGAACATTGGTGATTGATTGGCGGGGGCATACTTAAGCTGACTCCAACATCAGCTAAGTGCCTCTGGTCCATTAGCAGGAGATATCCGGCATTGTGTTGAGGGGGAAAAAAGGGGGGGAAGGAGACATCAGGCGTTCTGCTGGCGTCACTGCCACTGATTCCACCAGTAGAAAGGTGTGGAGGCAGCACCAGGCTGACTGGTCCCTACACATGCCCATGATGGTGATAACTTATATACTTCTTTCTTTGCTGTGTTCGTTTTTTTTTTTTGTTTTCTCACGTGGAAAATTTGACATGAACTAGCGTTGCCCGATGTGGGGTCAGACATGTGCATCTTGTCTGCCTTGTTCCCTGTTCAGTTCCAGATCATTTTTAACGACGCCAAATATTTTTGAATGCCATTTAGCACTGCCAAAGTTTCTTGGAAGGCAGCAAAGGTTTGACCATGACGCATGCTTGCTAACGGTGGATGCAGACGCCGTGGCTGGACAAGAGGCACGTCGTGTTCGGCCAGGTTCTGGAGGGCATGGACATTGTTAAGCTGATCGAATCGCAGGAGACGGACAGAGGGGACCGACCCAAAAAGAAGGTCGTTGTGAGCGATTGCGGTGAAATCCCCACGGTTTAATGGACGCCCCCCCCCCAACGCCCACCCTGCAGCTTTCACATCACTACTGAGCAGGCTGTGGCCGGTACTTCTCTGCAAGTTTCTCTTGCTTCTAACGTGATGTGCCCAACGCGGAGCGTATGAGATTTTCTCTTCCCTTTGTAATAACTTAATGAGTCATCACACGTCTCAATCAGCAGTGCAGTTTTGAATCTCCGGACAGGCATCGTTGTGGACGATGTCAGTGCTTGTGTTGAAGGTGGAATCAAACAATTGTCAGCGTTTTATTCCGTTTTGTTGTCTACCGTATAAGCTTATGTCGGTAAATCTATATACCAAATGGCGCAGGTTAAAACATAATGCATGTATGTTTTATAAGGATAAGGATCTGCCGCATCGAAGGTGGGAAGAAGTGTCGACGTGGAGGAGACATGTTCTAACTGGCAGGGAAACGTGGCCTTCTAGAGAGGGAGGACGGGTCAGCGGTCTCTTCATGCTTGCTTTTAATTATATGATCGGTCGACACCAGTTTGTTTCATATATATATATTGGTGTAACAGATGTGCCGAGTGTATTATTCGTTTGTCAGGTGTTGATCTGTCGGTGTATCTCATTTGGTAGGAGGGTAGTTAATATGGGAGTAAGGATGTGGGCTAACCTGATTTTAATCTAGTATGATTTGGTAAATAGTAGGTTAACTCAGTAATAATGAGAGAGAGAAATAGCATTTATTATGAGAGAGATAGACACATTTAATAGAGCATTTAATGAGGTAGGAGGTTAACCCACCTTAACCCACCCCTGGGTGTGGGTTTCAAAACCCCGAGATATCCCTGGGTTAGCCCTTAACCTAACCCGACTAACACTAGCTCCCTAACAAAGCACAAAAAAGTTTATCCTAGAGTTAACTTAGAGCTAACCCCGGGATAACTCCATACCAAAGAGAGGCTATAAGTCTATATATGGTCTCAAGCAAGCTCCACAGGCATGGTTAATTTTTCATCGGCTCAGTTGCTTCCTTCAAGGCCTTGGTTTTGTTGGCTCTAAGATCGATGCTCCTCTCTTCTTCTATCGCCGAAGTGGAGTGATCATCTTCATCCTTATCTACGTGGGTGATATTATTATCACTGGCAGTTCACCATGTCGGCGATGACCACTTTGATTCATCACCTTGGTGAAGAGTTTTCTAATCGTGATCTCGTAAGCTACGTCATTTTCTAGAGTTGAGGTTCTTCACTCTCCTCACGAGCTTCTTCTCACTCGATAGTGATATATCTTTGATCTTTTGCAAAAGACTAACATGGATGGCACACAACTGGTGTCTTCACCCATGAGCACTTCTATGGTTCTCTCTAAGCATTTCACTTAGCCTTCTATGGATGCTCTTGCATATCAAAGTGCTATGAGTGCCCTCCAATATCTTTCTATGACTCATCTGGATATCTTATATGTTGTTAATAAAGTGTACCAATTCATGCATGATCCGCGAAAAGAGCATTGGCAGGCTGTCAAATGGATCCTATGCCATCTCAAACACACTATCAATTATGGCCTCCGATTTCATTGCTCCTTACCCACCCAAATACATGCCTTCTCCAATGCGGATTGGGCTGATAGTCCGGATGATCAGCGCTCCACAAGAGGTTATGCTATCTATCTTGGTTCTAATCTTATTTCCTAGTTTGTCAAGAAACAAACCACAGTTGCTCGGTCATCTATTTAAACTGAGTATTGCATCATTGCTAATGCTACTTCTGAGCTTGTTTGGCTTCAATCCTTACTGCATAAAATTGGATTCTTGCCCTCAAATGTTCCCATTCTATGGTGTGACAATTTGGGTGCAACTTATTTGACAGCTAACCTGATCTTTTGTGTGCGTACAAAACACATTGAAATTGATTTTCATTTTGTTTGTGACCTGGTGTCTCAAGGGCTGTTACATTGCAAAATTTTGTCTAGCAAGGATATGTCTTCACCAAGCCGCTCTCCACATTTCGCTTTGGCCAACTTGTTCGCAAGCTGCACCTCCATTCCGTGGATGGTCCAACTTGAGGGAGGATATTGGATAATGGTTCTTATGATCATGGAGAGTGCACGCACCAGGAGAATCCTATCCCATGGAGAGTCCTATGCATAAGCGAATGTCACCTAGAGTCTTCCTATGGTATTGTTACTATCTTGTAAAGAATATTCCAACTCTTGGTAGGTGGTTGGCCATGGAGAGTCCTACTCATGACATGTTGATTATTCACCAAGAGTCCTTCTTGTAAAGAATTATTTGTTGTACAATTATTCTAAAAAAATATAAATATATTGAGCTCCCTTTCTAAAATATATATGTGGGAGACTCTTTTCTGCATCAATTTCTCTCTCTCCCTCTCTCTCGCCAATTCTCACAAAAAGGATGTGTCATAAATGAACTTACTTAATGTTAGCCTGGTTTGTTCTAGTTCTGACCCTTGCCAGCAAAGGAACAAAATGATAGAGATGAGTTTTTAGTCTTACATCTAGGAGCTTGGCTGTTAAGTGTGGTCCCTATCGAACACATATAAGCCAAATGAATCTAATTCCTTTGGGCAATATAAAGTTATTACTTGTCTTTTGTCCTCATATTATCCATTTCCCAAGTCCTATGAGACTTGATCTTTACATGCATCTTGCTTAACTTATGTATACCCATTCTCACATTTTCCTCTTCACACAACCTATGAATTTATCGGTGCATGTGATCACCTTTTTGTGGAAGTAAATGTGAATTGGAGGAGGAAGAGCATGCCAACAACTAAATGGCAAGCCAATCCAATGACTCAATGATGAGTTGTTCAAGCTGGGGAATGAGTAAAGCTCCACACTGAGCATATCTGATAAACACCAATCACCGAACAAGTCTTAAAACGATAAAAAAAAACCTTCCCCCTGTTGCTACCCACATTCAATTATTCATGTGATAGCTTTCTTGTCATTTGTTGTTTGTCTAAGGTTTAATGTATATATATGGTGCATCCAAATACTGAGGACTCCAAACTACACCCAAGTTCTAGTTTGCATAATCCTGTTGACATGTAAAATATGAACAAAGCCAAATGAAACCAAAGAGAAGATTGAGACAGAAATGAAGCTTCAAGAAACTCTTACAAAATCAGAACTAACGAAGAGCCGTTGTTACCAACATTGTATCCAGCTAAAGCCCTTATGTGGCCACGCTGCTGTCCGACATTGCCATCATGCTGACGGCACTGTTGATTAAACCATACCAACTACTGTCCAGTCAACTGACTGATGAGACCGGCCTTCGGAAGATCTTGATAGATGTAAGAAGTTAAAACTAAAGCACATGAGACGACGAGGCAACAAGCAGCATGAGACGATGAGACGGCTTATGGCATGAGACAATAAGACAGTCAATAGCATGAGACGATGGGACAGTCAATAGTATAAGATGACGAGGCAGTCAATATCATGAGATAACGAGAATCTGATAATTTGATGAGATAATGGGACAGCCAACAATATGAGACCGTGACACTCAATGTCACGAGTACACGAGACAATCAATGAGATAAAGAAGCAATCAACCTGATGAGACAATGAATTACAATATTGGGTCAGCCAAAATATCATCATCATAATATCATATGTGTTATTCAACACAAATGAATCTAAAAGCCCTAATTGGGCCTAAGAAGGGGGTGGCGCCGAGATAAGGTATATGGCCCAATTCCATCACACTGAGCACGCCGGGAACTACAAGAGGCGCGCCGACTGCCCCCTCTGAGAAGAAAAAGGGAGATGGGATATAAAATCCCTTCAGTTCCGAAGGAGAAGGAGGGGGAGATCAGAAGACACTAGACACCAAGAAAAGAAAAGAGAAGAGACAGAAGAGAAGAGGGAGGCCAAGGAGAAGATACTCAAGAACCCCGAGGTTCAAGGTGGGCATCGGGGAGGGAGTGGAGTCAATGCTCCGCCCTCCCCCCCCATCCTTTCTTTCTTCCGATTCTTATTAGTTTCTTTTTTTTTAGATAGACAGACGGACAAATGGTCTAATTTCTGATCTGCAAGGGAATAAGAGTGGCTTTCTCCCGTTTCTCTCATATCTGTTTCTTTCGTTTTAACGATGTAATATATGTTGCTGCACTCCCGTTCTGAGATTGCTGAAATAAGAACTAAATCTTCTCTCACTGCCTCCCCTGTATGTCTGTAGATCGTTTAATCACTGTGTGCTTCAGTTATCACCCCGGAGCTTTGCTTGGGCTTACAGATCATTCCCAGAACCGGAGACAGACTATCTCCTGGTCTCTGGGATGATGAGGAAACTACAAGGTGACTATTAGCGTCGTTCCAAGTATTCCCAATTTCTTTTTCATAACAGCATACAACTGCATTTGGTTTAAAGCTGTCGAAGCTCCCCCGGGGCCAGAGGCATTGATCTCTTGGTCCCAGGGAGATATACGACCAAATGGAATAAAATTCCCAGAGAACGAGATTTTGATGGTCAGATGAAGTCCCCTTTCGGCCCCAGTCAAATGCTGAATCAACCTATATATTCTTAACAAACCGTGAAATGATCAAACCCAATCCAAATCCCTGGTTGAAGCCTTAATTCCCTGAAAGTTCCAAAATCCCCAAAAACAGAGCCCCGCAGGGTTCTCGGCGCCCGATCCTCCCGGCGCGAGGAACAGTTCACGGCGCGAGTGTTCTCGCGCCGGGAACCCTCCGCGCCGAGAGCTCCTTCTCTTCTTCTCGCGCCGTGTACCTCCCGCGCCGATACCCTATGTAGCCAACACTTCCGCGCCGAGATCCCTCCGCAGCCTCCATCTAGACCCTTGATCACCCCCTCAGACCTATGTGGGATGTCCATAAGCCCTCATCCAAGATCTCAGGGAATAAATTAACGGGGAATGACCTCCCGTACATTCCTTTGCCCCAGACCGGGCCCGCACACATATAACCCCATAGGCTCGACGGGCTCTGCCTCTGCATGTGCCCCATCGGCTTCCAAGGGGGATATTAAACGTCACCGCCTCGGGTGGGCGCTCGCGCTGGCCCCCTCTTCCGGGCGTCGCGGCGCCCTTGTCGATTGCCTTGAGCGCTTCCTTGACTGCCGCATCGGCGCTTGGCGCCTTGCTGCTCGCCGCGCCGGGGATGGGCGCACGTGGCCGCGGCGGGGTCGCCGGCGTGGCCGTAGCGCGCGCGCCACTGCGCAGGTTTTGCAGCCAGCTGGACGGGCTTCGGGCCGGCGAGGCCGCTGGACTGCGAGCAGGTTGCGCTTCGGAGGAGGACGAGGCCGGAGCCGAGGGCGGCACGCCGGCATTGTCAAATCGAATGGGTCGCATGATCGATCCACAGGGTCTTGGAAAGAGCCCCGCGCCGCCCGGGCGCGAGGGGGACGGTTCGCAGTCTCCGACACCGCGGCCAACGAGGTTCGGCGCACGGCGTAAAAGCGTCGCCAAATTCGAAACGTCTGGTTGTGGAGGTGTGCTGCAACGCTCGCGTCACCCGCGGCTCGTCGCATGTGCGGAACACGTGCAGACCGGGTTAACCCGTGATTCATTGGGAAACCCGATACGTTGAATCCGTTCAAACCATTTTCCGAGAGTTCGGCGCGGATCTTAAACTTGCAGTAAGCCCAGTAGCATCCGCCGGGCGGACTAGCTGTAAAGCATTTCAATACGGAGACACTAGATGGCTGTCGACCAATCCATGCCCATGTGCTGCGGGCAGCAGCCGGCTCAAGCGACCGGCGAGGTCACCCGCGGGTCCGTATCGGTGGCCATTGCCGCGACGGTCGGCCAGTTCGCCAGTCCCGCCGGCATCCTCAATTCGTGCATGGGTCTGTTCCTCGTTCCGCTGACTACGGCATTTCACTGGTCCCGGACGGAATTCTCGGTTGCGCTGATGCTGCAGGCCTGGCTCATGGCCATCCTCTTCCCGATCACGGGCGGGCTCATGGACCGCCACGGTGTCCGACGTGTCCTGCTGCCCGGCATGTGTCTTCTTGCCATCGCGTTTGTCGGTCTGGCGCTCCAGTCGGGCAATCTGTACGTGTTTTACGGCCTTTTCCTGCTGATTGGTTTCTGCGCGGCATCAACGGGCCCCGTGCCTTGTGCGAAGGTGGTGTCGGGCTGGTTCCTCGAGCGTCGGGGGACGGCGCTCGCATTGAGCGCGCTTGGCCTCGCGTTTGCCGCGATCATCCTGCCTCCGGTGTTGCAGCGACTGATTGGCGTGTGGGGCTGGCGCGGCGGCTTTTTCGGTCTGGCGGCGTTGGTGGGCGTGATCGCAGTGCCGATCCTGTGGCGATATCTGAAGGAAGCACCCGTCGTTATCGAGGCACAGCAGGTGGAGGAATCTTCCGGACATCCGCTGCCGGACGAAATTCTGGGTTGGACAACCCGGCAAGCCGTCAGAACAGTCGAATTCTGGCTGTTGCTTGCGGCTGTCGCGCTCACCGTTCTGGTGAGCGCCAGTGTTCTCTCGCATGTCGTCGCTTTGCTGGTCGGGCGGGGCGTCCCCTCGGCTCAGGCGTTGACTTTCGTTTCGCTGGCAGGCGCCGGAATGGGCGTGGTTCGACTGTTCGAAGGTGTCCTGCTCGATGCCGTCAATAGCCCCAAACTCGGCATCCCCTTTGCGCTGCTTTGTCTTGTGGGTCTCGTTCTGCTTCATGACGGAGGCTCGGTACCGGTATTCATGGTCGCCGGCTTCCTGTTCGGCATGGGTGTTGGCGGCGAAACGTCGTTCGTGCCGTACGCGTTCTCGCGCTTCTTTGGAATCCGCTCGCTCGGCCAGATTTATGCATGCGGTTGGGCCTGTGCCGCCGTTGCCGCTGGTTTCGGGCCGCTTCTGATGGGCAAGATTTTCGACAGGACGGGTAGCTACACCATCAGATCGGAAGAGCACATATTTATTCTCTCAGAAGGAGCTGAACATGCGACAAAGGCGTTGGCTCGAGTATCTCAAGGATTTCGACTTCACTATACAATATCATCCTGGTAAGGGTAATTCCGTAGCGGATGCCCTTAGTCGAAAGCCGAGAGCCCTAGTAGCCAACTGTATGGTTCAGGAATGGAAATTGCTAGAGGAATTTTCTGAACTCGACATCAACATGGGTGAGAATGATGGATGTATCACTCTGTCCTACTTAAGTGTACATCCGGATTTGCTAACTGAAATCAGGAGATTGCAAGAAGAAGACCCAGCATTAGTGGAAATAAAGGAAAAGCTAGATGAGAAGACCGACTTCAAGTTGGCACCCGATGGCAGAATCTTATTCCATGAAAGGACATGTGTGCCCGACAGTCCTGAGCTAAAGAAGAAGATTCTTGAAGAAGCTCATCGATCGAGATACACAATCCACCCAGGATCCACTAAGATGTACCAAGACATAAAAAGGACCTTTTGGTGGCCCAACATGAAAAGAGAGATAGCGGATTTCGCGTCTCGATGCTTGACTTGCCAGCAGGTGAAGGTTGAACATCAGAAACCCGCAGGGAGACTGCGTCCGCTGGATATTCCCAAATGGAAATGGGAAGACATCGGCATGGACTTCGTCATGGGTTTGCCCAAGTCTAGGGGCGGATATGATGGAATATGGGTAATCATCGATCGCCTTACTAAATCGGCTCATTTCTTGCCTATTAAGAGTCGATGGTCGGTTGATGTTCTTGCCGCCTTGTATATTAAGGAAGTTACTAGACTACATGGAATTCCTGTGTCTATAGTATCTGACCGAGACCCTCGCTTCACATCTCATTTCTGGAAGGGTCTACAACACTCTCTAGGAACGAAGCTCAATTTCAGTACTGCTTTTCATCCCCAGACAGATGGTCAGACTGAAAGGACCAATCAGGTTATTGAAGACATGTTGCGAGCATCTATTATAGATTTCGGCGGAAGTTGGCATGACCACTTACCACTAGCCGAATTCGCCTACAATAACAGCTACCAAGCCAGTATTCAAATGGCACCTTTCGAGGCACTCTATGGTAGAAGTTGCAGATCTCCGGTATGCTGGGAGGAAGTCGGTGAAAGACAACTCCTAGGTCCTGATATGGTGAGAGACTCAACTGAGAAGATTCTCCTTATCAGAGAAAGACTCAAGGTAGCTCAGTGCAGGCAGAAATCTTATGCTGATAACAGGAGGAGAGACTTGGAATTTCAAATTGGTGACCATGTATTCCTGAAAGTATCTCCCAGCCGAGGTATTAGAAGATTTGGTGTTAAAGGCAAGCTAACACCAAGATTCGTCGGTCCATTCGAGGTGTTGGAGAGAGTGGGCGAGGTAGCCTACCGTATCGCATTACCTCCTCAGCTCTCAGAAGTACACAACGTATTTCATGTTTCTATGTTGAAGAAATACGTACACGAACCTTCTCATGTCATTGACCACGCCAATTTGGCGCTTCGAAAAGATCTTACTTATGAACAAAGGCCAATGCGAATCCTCGATCAAGAAGTCCGAGTTCTAAGGAGCAAGACGATCCCTATGATGAAAGTTCAATGGAATCGATGCTCCGAGCAGGAAGCAACTTGGGAGACCGAGGAATCTATGAGGAGAAGATACCCAGAGCTATTTTAGACTGTAAGTATCTTATACGCTCTGTATTACCCTTACATAGCAGAATTATCCTCATGCAGTTGAATTTGGGGACCAAATTCTTTTAAGTAGGGGAGGGTGTAACACCCGTTAAATTTAAAAAATAAATAAATAAATATATATATATAATAAAATCAAAGAATTTACTACTATTTAATTAACCATTTTGATAATTTTGTATTTATCATATTCCCCCCCCTTTTTTTAATGGGGTCATCATGCTTCCTTATTCTTATTTGTGATTATTATTTTTATTATTATTATTATTTTACCTTCTTTTTCATGATTATAATTTTTTTATTGCTTATTTGCTTATATATTTATTCCTTTCATTACCCCCTTTTTTTTGGATTTTTCTTTATCCCTATCATTATTTATTAGGTACATATATAGCGTACCGGTGAAGGGGGAGGGTTAAGACGGTGAAGGGTGTATGGCGAGACGGTGGAGGAAAATGGAGGGAGACGGTGAGGGGAAGACGGTGGAAGAGAAGCAGACAGGAGGGGAGACGGTTGAGGTAAGACGGTGGGATGGTGAAAGACGCTAGCGGGGGAAGACGGTAGGGCGTGTCGGCGAAGGGGAAAGACGGAGGGGAAGGCGGTGTGTGAGGAGATGAGACAGAAGGAAAGACGGTGAGGGGGAGAGACGGTGAAGGGGTTTCGTGTCGGTGAGGAAGGAGAGACGGACGGAGAGACGGTGAGCGAGAGACGGTAGGAGAGACGGTCGGGCCGTGTCGGCGAAGGGGTGGAGACGCAGGAGGTGAGACGCACGGGTAGACGCAGGGCGTACCGGCGAAGGAAGACGAAGGGGATGAGACGGTGGGATCAGTGTGCCGGCGAAGGGCGTACCGGCGAAGGAAGACGAAGGGGATGAGACGGAAGAAGAGACGGACGGGGTGTGCGTGCCGGCGAAGGAAAGGAGGTGAGACGGTTGGGGGCGTGCGGTGAAGGGAGAAAGAGACGGTGGAGGAGACGGAGAATGAGCGTACCGGCGAAGGGGAATGAGACGGACAGAGAGACGGAGGTGAGTGTACCGGCGAAGGGTTAAGGGATTGGGTGTACCGCCGAAGGGTGTACCGGCGAAGGACTATGGGCTACGCCAGTGAAGGGGAAATGAAGGGGAATTGAATGTTCTGGTGGAGGGCATGCAGAGCTCATTCTTTTGATGGCCTTAAGGCCTTTCTTTTCTTCTGTCCCTTGGTTGGACTAGACTTTGTACACGTTACTATTCCCACTGACGTGGTAATTACTTGAAGTGTTCGACTGTTGTCCATTCCAAATGCCCATGCCATGTTCATGATTTAATTATTATCAATTGGAAGCATTCATTAGTTATTACTCCCTTTGCTTGTTACTTCCTTCTGCCCTCGTTGTGTTCTGATGAAATTTCGGCAGCATCTCCCCTTGACCCCGGGCGTAAGGGAGATACAGGGAACGCGCCCACATGGAGTGGCGGAACCCGACGATTGTAGGTGGACGTCCGCAGACGACACACCGTAAATAGACCTTGGAAAGTGTGAAGGAGGTCGACAAGGAGGGGGGCTGCCATGCTGGCCAGGGGTGATGGGCCAAAGAGGGGAAGGATAGGTGTGCCGATGAAGGGGCCAAGGGGTGTACCGCTGAAGGGTTAGGGGCTGGGTGTACCGGCCAAGGGGGGTGTGCCGGCCAAGGGGGATGACAGAGGTGCACCGTCCAGGGGGCTTGGCCAGGAAGGCTGCGTGGGTTGAGGGTATTTGTTGCAGAGAGGTCCAGAGACGCTCCAAGGGGAGGTGTGCTGGTCTGAAGGGGGTTTAGTAGAGGCGTGGAGGGGCATACACCCAGGCATCACCATGAACGGGGAGACCACTGAGCACGAACACCGACTGGATGGGAAGAAGATGGCCCGAGCAAGCGAGGGACCAAAGTTTATTCATGCAAAAAAAAGGCAAAGCATGGGGGTACAGCAGAGAGAGAGGAAGAAGATGAGAATAGGGGAAGAGGAAGAAGAGGGCTTGGGGTTAAACCCGAGGCCACAAGGCCCTGGCTCCCCCTCTACCACACAGCTAACATCTTCTTGAATGGCTGTAAAAAATCTGTACAACAGCTGCTTAAGTTCTTAAATAGATATGAAGTCTCTTCTGGACAGTCTATTAACAGCACTAAGAGCTGTTTTATTGTATCAAAAAGAATGCCCATTTCTTCTGTAAACAGATTGAAGGTTTTAACTGGGTATCAGCATAAGAATTCCACCCTTACATATCTTGGTATTCCACTTTTCAAGGGAAGGAAAAGGGTGCTGCATTTTAAGTATCTGATTGATAGGGTGCAAAGTAGGCTTGCTGGGTGGCAGTGCAAATTTCTTTCACAAGCTGGCAGGACGGTCTTAATTAAATCAGTATTATCCACACTCTCAATATACACTGCCAGTTCTATCTCAATTCCAGTTTCTATTCAAAGACATATTGACAGAGTGTGTGCCAACTTCTTTTGGCAAGGGACTGAACCTACTGGCAAGAAACATTGGATTGCTTGGAACAAAATCTGTCGGCCGATTGAGCAAGGTGGTCTTGGCATTCACAGGTTAGAGGACATTCAAATCTGTTTTCATGTTAAACAATTATGGCTGGCTATTTCTAGTGACTCTCTGTGGGCTTGTTTTGTTAGAAACAAATATTTGAAAGCCTCCCACTTATCTGATTGCACACTCCCTTTCCCTGCTGGTATAAGGAAAAAGGATTTTAACAGAGCTAAAGCCCTGCTTCTTTCTGGTCTTCGTATGTCTGTCAGAGATGGTACTACAGCTAGATTTTTTAAAGACTCTTGGTTTAAGTCTCCTTTGGCTGGTTTTTCTCCTATCCCAACTGTATTGGAAAACTGCACTGTCAGAGAGGTGTTGCTTGATGACCAACATCTCGCGTGGACTTTTATCTCTGATGCTAATGTTATTCACAGTCTTAAATCTTACACATTGTTGGAAGGAGAGGATGTCCCGGTTTGGATTCATACAAACACAGGGGTTTTATCTCTTAAATCAGTGTATAGGGAATTGCACAACCAATCTATTCAGTCATCTATGTGTAACAGAAAGAAGTTTCTGCATAGTAAATACCCCCCTAGAGCTGGCATATTTTGTTGGAAACTCTTGCAACAGGCAATCCCGATTGATAGCAGAATTCAGTGTATGGGGATCCAATTAGCCTCCAGCTGTTCTTGTTGCCAGAACAATAAAGACACTGAAGATCTTAATCATCTGTTTTTGCAAGGGGAAATTGCAAAAACCTTATGGAATCAGTTGAATCCTCTTATTGCTGATTTCAGTCCTAACTCCTATAATCTCTCCAACTGGCTTGAATGGTGTATTGCTGAAGCAAACTTATCTACCCCAGATGGCTTTATTCCTTTGCTTACAATTATAATGACCATATGGGAAATTTGGAAGATTCGGTGCAAAGCAAGATTTGAAGGAGGTAAACCTAACTTTTCTAAGGCTATGTTTGACATCTTGTATGCTGTTCGACATACATCCCAGCAGGTGAAGTTTCAGCAGTTTTCCAATTCAACCTACAAAGACATTCTTCTGGCCTTCGATGTCCAAATCTTGGTAAAACGTGCAGTGATGAAATTGGTTAGATGGATTCCCCCCATAGTGGGCTTCTCCTTAAATATAGATGGCTGCTTTAAATCTGTTTCTGGAATGGCTGGGGGTGGTGGTTGTATTAGAAGCAGTGATGGTAACCCTATCTTGGGTTTCTCCCATTTCTATGGCCTTGGAGATATTTTACAGGCTGAAGGTCGTGCCTTGGTTGATGCATTGAGATTGTCTTACTCTTTATCAATTCCTATATCGGTGATTTATTCAGATTCTCTTATAATTGTGGATACTATACTCAAAAAGAAGACTCCTCCTTGGATACTTCTTCCTTGGTGGAAAGACATACACCCCATTCATCCCTTGTACACCCTACCCCACATCTCCCACAACCTCTGCCAGCAAGCCCTTCCTCCCCTATCCACTCTCTCCACTTCCAACCACCCCCACATCCATCAAAACCCTTCTTTGCTCCACTCAGTTCATCGACAGTAGCAAAAGTCCAACTTGTAGATCCTGCCTCAGGATCATTTGGTGACTTTAGGTGGTGTACCATACATCGACGGAAAGCTCTCCTAGTTAGCTTTGCAGGTGAGGTGATCTCATCTCAATCCGAGTTCGGAGCTGCCCGGAATAGTAGTTCTCCCCAGACTGCACAGAATTAGTCCAGCTTGCAATTGGAGGTGACTTACCGAAGCTCTAGAGACCACACCCCAGATCCTCTTAGGGCGCCATTTGTCTGGGACATTCCTCTACCAGTCCTCTATCCAACACAGCTGGAGGAGTCTCGTTTGCAGTCCGGAGCTATCCGTTCCAAATTTTCTTCCCTAGGTGTGCAGAACCAGTCTGGCCTACAACTAGAGGTAGCTTGTAGAAGCTACAGCGACCACACCACTACTCCCCTTGGCGCGCCACTTAGGCGGAGTGGAGTCCCATCAGTCACCTGTCCAACGCAATAAGCGGGGCATCGATTGAAGCTCGAAGCAGCCTATTCTGTATTTTCTACCCCAAGGTAGCAGATTAGGTCAGTCAGGACCCATCTAGACCCCCTCCTACTCTTCTAGACATATCTCTTGACCCCAACATCGTCTGGTGCTCTACTTAGTTGCTGCTCGACGAAGACTCAACCACGGTCATCCTCAACTTGGTCTCGCCTCAATTGGACCTCGGGAGTGGTCGTGACGACTTCTTCTAGTTGCTGTTGCACCCGAGGACTAGTCTAAACCAGAGTGTAGAGGTCCAGGACCTGAGCCCGCCCCGGCCGGTGCCGATGACGGGACTGCCCACAAAAATTCTCAGGTGTACCAGGGCCTATCAGTGACGTTTTGGCACCAACCATGGTGACTTCCAAGCTCGCGGGATTACGTGGCAGCGTCAACAGTGACTGTAGGTCTGTTTGTTCCAGAAGCTTGCAGAGCCGGCCGAGTGGCCTTTTCGGTATCCTAGTAGTCTTCTCCCCCACCCCGCCTGGCCGGCTTAGCACCCCTCCATGTGTGGAGGTAATTTTTTTTGTAATCCACTTTCCCCCACCCCTTGTCCAACCCTCCTGCTAGAGGAGTAGTGCATGTACTGTTAAACAAGGAGAAGCGACATTCGACGCAGTGCGTGGGGAACCCACACTTCCCTGCTCGTCGTCGTCTCCAAACGGGGTTGGTTTCTTCAAACCAACCAGATAAGCTTCAAACCTCGCTCTTTCAATAGTACTTGTTCATAGAATATCCACGGAATTACTTCGTTGAGTGAGAGAGAGAGAGCGCCCGACCTCAGAGTGTTCCACCTCTGAGCGGTCACCGTGGGTTGTGTGAGAGAGGGACCTAGTGCCCCAATTGCACCTGGCCAGCCCTTGACTTGTGGGATCCGTACCCTTGGGAGGGACACCCTAGCCCTGCTGGCACTCTACCAGCTAGGGACTTGACCCACCACCTACACTCGACATCACCAAGTCACCAAGGGTTCGTGTATGTGCAATGGTGGTTCGGCCACTTTTGAGGGCCTCGCTCTATGGTTGAATGTGTTTGCGTAGTAGGTCCGAGGGTCCTTGTCTTGTTGCTGCATTACCCCTAGTAGTGTCACATTGGTGAGGACACGAGACGCGTCACTCGACGGAGCACTAGAGCCACGGCAGCATCCCTATGGCTCGGCGACTACGGCACAGTTTAGAGGATCTTTTATCACTTGTTAGGCCATGTTGGGCCTTCGTTTGGTCCCTGCGTGGACTAGTTGAGGATCTCATCTCCGAGGGGTCACGAGGTCGGAGACGCCTCGTGCCATAGGGAATGCCGGGAGATGTCCTCATCAGAAGGGTCACTATTTTCTCAAATCAAGACTCCTCATTGAGGCGTTATATCTATTTCACAGTTATACACATTTTTAATAGAAATATGGAAGAACCATACTAGGGTAACGAGCGCCCTGGGTCAAGCCTTCAATTCATTATATAGCGCCTACGCAAGGGGCGCTATATTGAACAAGGGCAGGGTGACAGATGTGTTTTCATTTGATCATGAATAGTGTCACTTTTTCAAATAAGAGAATTTTACAGGAAGGAACACATGGACAGGTAGAGAAAAATAGTAGGAATGATGTGAAACCACCACTCCATGGACCTAGCAAGCAAGCATGAACGGGACGGCGGACTCAGTCACGCGGATTCACTCGCGTAGCGCACACCCGGGTCCGTAGGTGGACCGGCGATGGGGATGAGGGTCCGAACTGGGACCTCACTGTTCCGGAGTTTGGCAAGCTTGCGGCTGAACCCCTAAGGGTCCGGGATGCCCAATTTCACGGGTGGCCAGCTTGCCAAGGGCGTGGGTTGTAGGGTCTCGCTCACAACTTACCCACGGTGGCACTCAACTTAATGAGGATTCGAGACCGGGCACTCACCTCACCGCCGATGGCGCAACTAGAGTTAATACTATGCGGAGCAAAGGCTAGAAAAACCAGCAGAGGAGAGCGGGCCAGAAGCTCACCTGATCAGCATGAAGACGTCGATCCCGACCAGAGACGAAGGCGAGCGGGGAGACGTGGGTATGCACCCGCACGACGCGCCGATGTAGCTTCCCCTGCTCAAATTATACAAGCACTACTCCTCTCGCAGGAGGGTTGGACAAGGGGTGGGGAATGTGGATTACATCAAAACTACCTCCACACAGGGAGGGGCGCTAAGCCGGCCAGGCGGGGTGGGGAAGAGGACTACTAAGAGTACCGAATGGCTACTCGGCCGGTTCAGCCTGCTTCTGGAACTACCAGACAGATTGTCACTGTTGATGCCACCACGGCCTGTACCGGACTCGAAAGATGCCAAAACCAGTGCCAAACCTTTGCTGACTAACCCAGGAAAGCTCCTGAATTTTCGAGGGATCGTCCGACATCGTCGCTGGTCATGGCAGACTCTGGATCTGGACCTCTGTGCTATGGCCCAAGCTGGACCCAGGGTACTATAGAAGATGGATGAAGTCGCCACGGCCACTCCCGAAGTCCAAACGAGATGGGATCAAGACGAGTGCGTCCATAGTCAAGTCTTCTTTGAGCAGCAACCAGGAAGAACCCCAGAGGAGGTCGGGGCAGAGAGATAGTACCCGTTGAGTGAAAGGGGGTCAGTTCAGGCCCTGACTGGACTGTTATGCGCACCTGGGGGAGAAATTTCTGAAAATGCTCCTCCGGATGCCAAACGGGACTCCACTTTTTGCTGATGGATGTCCACTAGTAGTAGAAACTCTCGTCCAAGCGGCACCTCCAGAAGCTGTGGAATGTGGCTGTGGAAGCTCCTGGAATCCTCCTCTGGTTGTCTGCCTGGGCAGAACTACGCAGTCAAGGGAGATTCACTCTCGCAGGCAGCTTGGAGCTCGGACAATGACGAAACCACATCTGCTGGAAAGCTCTCTGGACGACCTTTCCAGAGATATATGATTTGCCACCAGAAGAGTCGGGGAAGGGCTAAGGATGATGCTACCTTCAAGACCCTAGTCTACTGCTTGCGAACTCCACAAGGTATGGTGATGGAAGAGGATGAAAGTGGGTAGATGAGGAGGGGGAGATGCGGTGGGAAGGGGCTGGGGCATCCCCTGACTGTTAGGGGGATCAATGGGGGGTCAAGCCGTGTGGCAGCTATACTTTGACGGGGCTTCCAGAACAGAGACAACTCCCCCGGGGCACACCAGAGTGCGGGCTGGAGCAGGCATCGTCCTCAAATCTCCCGACGGAGAAGTGATGCACACTTCCTGTTGCATCAACAAGCCTTGCACAAACAACGAAGCGGAATACGAGGCCCTGATTATCGGTCTCCAAGTCACTTTACAAATGGAGATCAAAATGCTGCAAGTGTTCGGTGACTCGCTGCTAGTCGTCAAGCAGGTCCTGGGGCAATTTGATGTCCAGAAGCCTGAACTACTCCCTTACTACGCTAAGGCCAAAAGGCTTATGGAGCAGTTTTACCTCCTTGAGATAGGCCACGTCGCCAGAGGAGAAAACGCCCAAGCTGACGCCTTGGCAAAACTGGCAAGCTCGCTAGCAGTCCCGCCAGATGGATCACTCGATATTCGAGTGATCAACCAGCGCCAGGTACATAGCATGATAGAGGAGGAACCAGAGGGAGAAGAAAAATTGGAAGTCGCCACGGTAGAAGCCACCAGCCTACCTGACTGGAGGACCCCCTATATACAGTGGTTCAAGCATCAGCGGTTACCCGCGCAAAGGGAAGAGAAGATCAGATTGGTCAGAACAAAGGACTCTTATGAGCTCCGAAATGGAATCTTATTCCGAATCATGGCCGACGCCAGGTAGAAGGTACTTCTTCGACGCCTGTCCATCGAAGAGGCTCGAGGAGCCATGAAGGAGGTTCATGCCGGAACAGCTGGTGCACATCAGGCAGGGCCGAAAATAAAAATCGAAATAAAGAAGCTTGGCTATTACTGGCCAACAATGTTCGATAACTGTTGTAAATATGCTAAGTCATGCCAGAAGTGTCAGGAGCATGCCACTATACCCAGGAGGTCGCCAATGCCACTGTACCCTACGGTACCTAGCTGGCCCTTCGCCCAGTGGGGTACGGATGTCGTAGGCCCATTGCCCGCCTCATCCACGAGTTGCAAGTACATCTTAGCAGCAACCGATTATTTCTCCCGCTGGGCAGAAGCTGTCGCACTAAGGGAGGTCACCGGGGAAATCGTCGCCAGATTTGTCTGTCGCAATATCATCTTTTGGTTCGGTACCCCTGACCGAATCATCTCTGACAATGACAGCCATTTCTGTAACCAAAAGGTGTATCGGCTGGCAGAAAAATACAAAATCGACTGGAGGACGTCGACCCCCTACAACCCACAGGCCAATGGTTTAGTCGAAGCCTTCAACAAGACCCTTTGCACCCTCCTAGCCAAAATTGTTAGCTCCAACAAGAAGGACTGGGAGGAAAAGATGTACGAGGCGCTATGGGCGTATCGAACGGTGTCCAAGACCCCAATGGGCTGCTCCCCTTTTTCCCTGGTGTACGGCTCAGAAGCAATCGTTCTTGTTGAGCTGGAGATACCGTCTCTTAGGGTCGCCATTCAACACAAACTGGTCCCTGAAGGGCAAACGAATGTCGAGCGAAGGCTCGAAGAACTCTCCAGCTTAGAGGGGAAGCAGCTCCGAGCCCAACAGAACATTCAGGTCTATCAGGCCCAAATAGCACGCGCCTTCGACAAGCTTGTCAGAGGATGCGAATTCAAGAAGGGTGATCTCGTCATGGTCAAGAGAAGAGATGTCATGGCCGCAAACCCCAAAGGCAAGCTGAATGAGAATTGGCTCGGGCCATATGTAGTCCAAAAAGCCTACGAGGGCGGAGCCTATGTAATCGTCAATCACCGCGGAGAAGTTCAGTTTCCGCCTCTTAACGGGAGGCACCTAAGACTGTACCATGCCCCAGTGTCCCCGTTCAATGAATAAAATTACCCGCTGCCCCGTCCTGGGGACGGATTTACACGATCTGTTACGGATAAGTTACTGCGCTTGGAGGGTTAATCGGCCTCCAGTGGTTTGCTGGGATGCATTGCCGTGGGGGGGGCTTACCTGGGGGATGCGCGATCTCTCCTCCCTGGCCGCCTGAGTCCTCAGGAGCTCCACGAGGACATCTAGTTTGGCGTTGAGGGTTTGGAAAGTGTCGGCGTTCCCGATGGGTGGTAGCCCTACGGCTGCGGGTGGAGGTGGTTCGTCGACTGGGGTGCTGGCGTTGGAGGGGGGATTCTGTGTGGCCTGAGAGAGGGCCTCTCCCGTCGCCCCTACGGCTTTGCCCTTATCACCGACGGACCTCCTCCCCGTACTCTTTCACACCATACTGGCTCTTTGATCATTTCCCATAGACGGCGCCAGATGAAGAGGGGCTGTCTCGCGCTGGTCCTGAGCTGGAGCAAGTGATCACCGTTTTGAGACCTACAAGGAAGGGAAATGGATCAGGGGGCCTAGGGGTGGTTCCCTAGGGAAAACCCTCCGACGCCTAAGTCAGTAGAGCAGTGGTGGAAGCTGTGAGGGGACGAGGAAGAGGTTGTGCGAGATCCCTCTCCACCAAGGTGGTGAGGAAGTTCCTGCTCAGGGAGTTTAGGCGTGTCAGGCCTTACCTTTCACTGGAGGGAGTCCCAGGTTTAAATAGTGCGCCAGCTTCATGAGTCCCGTAAGCGGAGGAGTTTGGGGGTTACGTCCTCGACGTGGGCTCTTTACGTCCTCGTCGCGGGCTCTTTATAGCCTTGAGGACTCTTGGCCTCCCTTATCCTCATAAACACCTGCTCATAAAGGGCTCTCAATGGCAACATGGATAAGTACCCGTCGGTCGACCCAAGCATGGAGGATGCCAGCTCCTATCCGGATGATAGGCATAGCTCGGGTGTAATTCGGTCGGAGTGGGCGCGAGGTGCCAGCCCTTATCCCGATATGGGGCGTAGCTCGGGTATGAATCTTCCTCCGACCGGACCGACGCTCGGACCTCCGAGCCTAGTGGCTGCCTAGGAGGTGTTTGATTCCGAGTGAACTTATTGGGCTTTCATGATAAGTGGACCCTATGGGCTATCACTTAGATGAGCTGGGCCTCGTTTGGTTTTACTGGACCTCATTCAGCCGCTCTTAATTGGGGTACAGAAATCTCCCTCTCCACTTGTCCCCCTCCTACTCCCGAGCCTTGTCAGGCTCGGAGGAGTAGTCGTTGGGTTTTGGACCGGCGTGGCTTGGGTGGGTGAAAATCTGGCGGTGTTAAGAAGCCACGTATCGTGGTCACCTGGGCCCATAAAAATGATGATCCTGATGGATGTGAAATGAAGAGGCCCCCTTTGCCTTGGAGGTTGGAATGTCACGCCGCCGTCCGCGAGGGTATATAAGCATTGTGCATTGTTGGCATTTCGGACTCCCACTGCTTTAGGGTTTTGCTCTCCTTCGTTCTTGCTTTCATGCGCCATGGAGAAAGGGCGGAAGAGTTGGGACTTGTGGCGGCGTTCGCAGAGTAGGTAGAGAAAATCACGGCGGCGATCTAGCAACTTCCTCTCCCCCCAGAATCTTTGGAGTCTTTGGAGCCTTCTTCCCCAAGCTCCTCTTCGGATTCCATGGTGGACCAGCGTCCTGACAATCCTGAGGTGAGAGTGGTGGTGATATCGCCGGCTCCAAACTGCAGCGAGCTAGGGGAGGCAGAGGTGAAGCGGTTGGAGCACCAGTTCTACCTGCCTTGGAAGTACTACTTTGCCACTGCTACCCCTTACGAGACGAGCTTGGACTCTCATACTGGTCATTTTTGCTCTTTCCTTTTGTCGTGGAAGGGTGGATTCTGTCTCCTCTTTGACCCTTTTGTTCTTGACCTTCTCAATTTCTTCATGTTGGCTCACATCTAGTTGGTAGCCAACTCTTATCTCCTCATCTCTACTTTCCGCATCCTCTTCTTCCAGTGTAAGGTTCCTCCTTCCTTTGACCACTTCCATTATTTCTTTGAGCTAAAGGAGCATTCCTCGGCCGGGAAGGGCTTCTATTATGTTCAGGCGAGGTGAAATAGGAGTTGTGTGTCCTTAGCCGTGAATGACTCTTCCCACAAGGGGTGGAAGACTCAGTTCTTCTGGGTGGGAATATCTTCAATGGAGGAGTCGTGGAGATGTCCCGTGATGCCCAACTTTCACCCAAACATCCCTCCGAGACAGGATGAGTTCACCTCAGAGGTGGAGAATCACGTAGCAACCCTGTTGAAGCATCGCCAGTCTATGGAGGAGCTGGTGACCCCAGAGAATATCGAGTGGTGCCTTCTGAAGCGACTGCGGCCGGTAGGTATGGGCACCAAGAATCAGCTTTCCCTTCGGATGAGGGAGTCATTCTTCTTTCCCTGACCCTGTCTTCCTTTGCGCAGACACTAGGCGATCGGCTGAGGAGGAGGCACCTTCGACTGAGGCTGCCATTGAGTGCGAGTTCCCGAGGATTTCACCCGAGCCCAAGATAAGGGCAAGGGGGTGGCCCGGGAAGGGTCTTCCAAGCAGCGGGGGTACAAGCGCAAGGATGCCATGGAGAAGATGTTGCGGGATGCCATGAAGGCCAAAAAGTGGGCCAAGAAGGCCGGGGCCATCCCCGCGGTCGAAGACTGCTCTAGTACGGCTCTCCCCTCTGCCGAGCTAGAAGGGGCCGAGCCTATTCGGCTGGCTCTTTCATCTACTGGGCAAGAGGGGGTTGAGGAGGCCGGGGCCGAAGCGGGTGACTCTAGGACTGTGGCCGAGACTAGAGCGCCTAGCGAGGCAGGTGGCGTTCAAGGTGGAGACACTGGGGCCGAGCCGACGGAGGCTGGGGGGTTGCGGGAAGAGGTGACACAGCCCCAACAGACCGAGGCAAGAGGGGTGGAGGAAGCAGCGGCTCAATCCGAGCCAGCCGAAGGGGTTCCTAAGGGGGTGCCGCTCGGAGGGGGAGCCCCTATTCCAGCTACTCTGGAGAGGCTAGGCATCCAGGGCCCTCTATACCAGACGTGTTGCAGCATCTCCACAAAGGTGGTGCGAGGAGGAGACAGGCAGCGCTCCCCGGTCGCGGCCCTCAAAATGGTTATAGAGGGTGGCCTGATCCTGGCCCAAATGGGGGCCACCCTGGCTGAAGCTTAAGCTCGGTCAGAGTCGGACCGGGCGAACCTTGCCTGGACCCTCGGAACATCCGGCAAGAAGATATCTCGGCTCACTGAGGAGCGCGATGGGCTGTTGCGGGAGCTCTCCTCGTTTAAAGAGCTGGCGAGGGTGAGTCAGGAGGACGCCCGGGACCTGACCGAGCAACTGACTCGGGCACGCGAGTCACACGAGAGGAAGGGCAAGCTTTTGGAGGAGGAGTGCGTGGCCCGTGCCGAGTGACATGGCCAGTGGGAGGCCAAGTGCATTGAGCTATTAGACCATCCGGAGGAAGCCGTGCGCCTTCGGTTGGAGGCCTAGGTTGATCGGGTCAAGGCAGAGAAGCAGATGGCCGAGGCAGATCGGAGGTTGGCCGAGGCGGAATGGGAAAAGGCCGAGCTCGCTAGTAGGGTAGGATCGGTCAGGGCGGAGGCACTCGAGCAATTTAAATGCTCGGAGGCCTACCGGGTCAACCTTAAGGAGGCTGCCCTCCCCTACTATGAGTCTGCGCTTCGCCGAGGCATCTGTAAGGGGTTCAAGTATGGCTATAGCCGGGCCATCTCCTGGGTGGAGGAACAGGCGCCAGGGACGATCATTTTCCCCTCCGGTCAACGTTACGACTCAGACCAAGCAACCTCAGAATCTTCTGGCTCGGCATTGGGGGACAAGGAGGACCAAAGGGACTCATCGTTGTCTAAGAGATCGCCAACTCCGGATGCCTCGGGAGGGCACGCAACTGAGGCAGGTCCCATATCGGTGGGGTCAGCGCCAGGGTCAGCCATCGCCGAGGATACCAGGGGCAGACCGTCCAGGCCTTCAACTTCTGAGCCTCAGGATGGGGCAGAGGCCTGAGTTTCTTTTCTCATTTCTTGTATTTTTTCTTGAAGAAAAACTTTCTCTTTTTGATGTAATGAAAAAACCAAAAATGTAAGGCTGTGGCGTCGTAACCTGGACTTGCCCATTTGTACTTGCCTTTGCCGTGATTTGACCACCGTATCTGTAGTGGTCAGAAAGTACCAATTTTTCTTGCGTATCCGTTGCACGCTAGTTAGGCGGGCGTCTGACAGGGTGTCTTTCCATTTTCTCATGCTTTAAATGCCTGGCCACTTCGTATGTCCCACTGGGAGGAACTTAGGAGGCTGTGGTGACCATTCATAGGGAAAGGCCCCTTCAGCGTGTTTTCGAGGGGAGAATCATTTAAGGCAAGTAGCCTCCCTTTGCCTATAAAAGGTCTGAAGGGCGTCTCTTCCTCTCCATCGCTTAGGGCCTTCCCTGACAGTCTTTCCTCCCTCCTTCAGTCACGCACCTGACATCTCGATTCCACGATCGAGAGACTACCAAACACGAACCGTCCTAGCCACGCTACTAGGAAAACGCCACGACGCCTCGGTCGCAGAGACCTGCCCTCACAGCAGGGCCTGAGCCGAAACCACTCGGTCCGGAAACACAGTCACGGCCTCACTGTCGTGAACTCCACGCTGTCTAGGGAAGCCCTCGGTGACGCTCACCGGAACCCCAGACCTCAACTTCGGGAACACTCCCGAAAACAACACCTGAAACCCCGTCTCGCAGACGAGAAATGGAAACCCGGGACACGACAACTCACGTCACATGACTGGAGCACCGCCCACTAGAAGAACGACCGGATGCATCCCCTGACATCTTACACCGCGTTACAAGTGTCTAGCTACAATACCTCGGGCGCGAGACTCGGACACGCAACAAGTACCACAACAAGGACTAGCTGGGGTCACGCTCGTCAGCGTGTGTCCTAGGCCCCCAACTACGTGTGCACACACAGACCATCTGCTCTAGGTCGGGTCCTCTAGCTGGTTTTCCCCCCCACCAGATTTTGGTGGCAATGGTAAGGGGCCCTACGATAACCAGCCTAAAAATCGTCTCACTCGGGTCATGTTCTCCACCACTCCCAAGTGGGTCCGTATGCACGTGCGCAGGAAAGCTACTACTAGTGGACAGGTCACAGATGTGAACACAGAAAGCCACACACGCACCCATCGCGAGTAGCACGCGAGAACAAGTTACTCGCGGCCACTAGACTCTGGACAGCCCACTAGACCTATTAACCCAACGGTCCTTGAGTCATGAGACTTGGGGTCAAGACCGTTGAACGCGATGGCACAACACCGTCAATCTAGTCTAGTCCCTAAGCCTAAAACCACGGTAACACAGAACCCACAGACACCTCAAAACACGGACACGTAACCTCTGGGGTGTCCAGGGCACTCACGAGACCGAAAGTCGACCACTGGGTCACAACCGAGTCGACCAGAGTCCAACACGACACTCAAACGGCCACGGCATAAGCCACTAAGGCAAACCGACAACACACAGGGATGAGCGGTTCTGGCAGGGCCGCACAAGGGATGCGCCGTCAGGGCTAGCCCGCTCGAAGGGAGGATGGACGGTCAGGGGCAGGACTGCCTAAGCATGAACGGTCCGGGATTGGCCGCTCAAGGTCCTAATGGGGATAGGCGGTCAGGGCAGAACCGCCCAAGGGGATGCGCGGTCAGCCCTTGCCCGCTCAAGCCCACGGCCCAAAACAGTTCTTGGTCAAAATGATCTTGACCGCACCGCTGAACAGAACCGACTTACTACAGTGCCAGCCAAAATGATTTTGACCAAACCGCCTAATGCGATCGACACTCAACAGTTGACTAAGGGTCAACAGGGTAGAATGGTCAGACCCTAGCTGCTCAACCCAGATGGAAGATAGGCGACTAGAACCTAGCTGCCCAAGGGGGAGATGGGCGGACCCTACTGGGCCGCACAACCATGTACGGTCTATCGTGCGACCACACAAGCCCCAAAATCCAGTGGGGATGAATGGTCCAGTGCCAGCCGCGCATACCTTGGACGGGCCTTGGTTCGACCGTTCAACCGTCACGACAAACAACTCCAAGGGTTCGTCCGATCGTGGCCTTTCCACACCCCGTTCATGTCGAAATGAAGGGGATACAACCACAATCACCTTGGCAATCACATGGACTCCGACAAGAGTTAAAACGACGCACGAATCGCAAGAAATGAGTAATTCTAATGAAATCACCCAAATAGGGTTAACGGGGTTCCCGGCCTCCTACTGGCCCCGATAGACCACCATTCGACACGAAATCAGTGACTATGGAACGCCAACGTTCCAGGGAGTCCACCCATGAGCTGGAAGGCTCGGAAGGGTTAAAGGGATGGTGTGGTCTTCCATTGAAATTCTAAACAATAGAAGGAAAGTAAATCTATAGAATTAACCTACATTTTTGACAGAAATAAAATTATATTTTATAACAATTAAGTAACAACTACAAAGTCCAATCGACAAGTACAGTCAGGGAAAAGAAACATACATTGTCTCGGGGCACACCCCGGCAAGCTGACAAGCTGGCAACTAATGAACCTCTGACTGGATCACTCCACTCTGAGGAGAATATCACACCTAAAAAGTAGGGGGAGAGCCTCATCTCATTAGCTCAGTAGGGGTCCCGCGGAACCCCACTACAATGAAAGCAGTAAACAGGAACAGTGTAGGAACAATAAGTAAAGAGCAACAGTAGCAGCAACACTACAATAACACTGGTATGACATAACGATGGTGACCAGAACCCAAAGATGGTAAACTGAGGGAACACACACAAAATCCCTCCACATAATCCTGACTCACGGTCGGACAGTCCATCCTAGCTGACGGAACCACAGACAAGACCACACGGCCACACGCTGAACCAACGCCCTTGGGAGAATCTCTCAATCCCGAAGTAGAACCAGGAAATGAACCATGCCTGCCACACAGGGTTAGACCAGCCGACTGTCAAAAGGGCCACATAAAATAGAACAGACCGAGCCGCCAGTACAGTAACTACTCCGAAAGGAAACCTGCACTAAAACCTCTTGGGTGACAGGAGTACTACCCCACTAACAACAAGACTAGAAGCATCCTTCGATGACTTACACCACAGCCTCAAGTGTCTCCCTACTCATCCCAAGTGGAAACTGGGACACAGTACACTGTACCACAGAACAAGGACTAGCCGAGGTCGTGCTAATCAGCACGCATCCACTACCCCAGACTAGGTGTGCACACATAGACCATTTGCTCTAGGTCGGGTCCTCTAGCCGATTTCCCCCGCAACCAGACTCAGGCTGCAAAGGCAAGGGGCCCTTAGGTAACTGGCCTACAAACCTCTACACGGGACAAGCCTCCACCACTCTCAGGTGGCTCAGCACACGAACGTGCTCAGGTTAGCTACGTCTAGTGGATAGAGTAACCAAGAGTGAGAACTCGCCCCAACCACAGAAACCACCAGAGTACCACTGGTCTGAACTAATCCACAACGAGGTTGCTCTCTAGCACGTGAACTAGAACCACTAGCTAGACAACTGAGCTATGACTATCGGTCCACAAAAGACTAACCAAAGCATTGGAGGGGAACACAGGGACCACGATCCATGACTCCTACAAAGATATTTAGTCACGATCACAACCCTCACGTAGGAACACCCTCCACGGTCGTAGGACTCTCGCGGGGACAATCAACACGAATAGCCCGACACAGGAAAGATTGTCCGCACTACAAGGCCACGGTCCTAGGTGGGCCACACCAACCATCCAAACTTCACAAAACCTCAGGAATCACGTAGATACACCTCAGGCATAGCCCCAACTCCCACGGACTCATGTATCAGAACTCAGGACACGAAGTCACCCAGGCTGAAGGGACCTGGGGGACCAAGGCACTGGAATTCCAGAGTGCTAGGCGGCTAGACCCCTAGCCACCCAATAAGGCTGGGCGGCCAACCTCATGGCTGCCCACCCAGGGGCACTCCATAGGCTTGGGCGACCGTCTCCCTAGCCGCCCAAAGCCCAGACACACAGGGTACTAGGCGGCCATCCCGATGGTCGCCCAGAGGGCTGGGCGGCTTGTCACGCCCCGAGCGCGGAAGATAACTCAGAAGTGGCGTGACGGTGTCTATAACGATCATGTCAATCAGAGCGTAGTGCATTCAACACATACAGACAGAGTGCGTATTTTTTAAAAAAATAAGAAAAATTAAAATTTTTACAAATATCTCTCGCCACTCTCTCTCTCTCCTCACTCTCTTGAAATCTCTCTCTCCTCTCTCTCACCCTCACACGTTCTCTCTCCTCACTCCCCCATTCACTCGGTTCGCGGTCCAAATGGACCCCGGTCGATGTGTGGGAGATACCGAAGGGACAGGCTCGACGCGAGGATCGCGTCGGTACCCTTCATCCCTCAGATCGTGGAGCGTGGAGGCACGTGCGAGCGGAAGGATGGCATGGCCCCCGTCGCCCGATCTGCACCGATTCGCGGTCTTCGCCACGCAAGAGGTAGGGGAATGGACTCCTTGTCTCGCCAGGAATCCATTGACACCTCATGCATCGCCATCTGTCGCCATCTTCATCATCTTTCGTGTAATTCCCTTTTTGGGTCATTTTTGGGCTAAATTCTCAATTTATGTTCCTCTCTCGATTTCTGGTCCAGACGGTCGCTGATCGAAGCCGAGGAGGTACCATTGGATTGGTCGCATTGCGAGGATCGCGTTGACGCCCACCTTTCCTCGATCCACAGAGCGTGGAATCGAGTCGGGCCGGGAGGCGCCGCGTCGCCCTCTCACCGGATCGGTATCGAATCACCGTTTTCGTCGTAATCCAGGTATTGGGATGGATTCCTTACCTCGTTAGGACACCGCCGGTACAACTTGCGTCGTGGTCTGATGCCTTTGGCTCATTTTTTGTGCATGTTCTTGTTTAGTTCATTTTAATCTTTTAAATGCTTGAAATCAACTCCATGGGCATCGTCTTTTAATTCTAGTGGCATGCGCAGGTTTGGAGTGATGGTATGGCTTAGCAGGATGGTATGGTTTAGTGTTTTCTCGCGTCCCCCATCGATTTTGATCGATCGGGAGGGGGCTTCGATTCCGACCTCCGGAGTCTCGAAACCCAGGTGACATAACGCGCTTGTCCCGGTGCGTTATAGTCATTTGGCGCACCCCTAGAGGTGCATTATATCGTCCGTGAACTGAGAGTTTTCTGTGGATTTTCATGTTCGGGTGGCTTTAACGCACCTCACCTGGTGCGTTATAGCCCTGCATGTTGAGTTGAAGGCCTGTTGCCTTTAACGCCCCTGTCCCTGCGCGTTACATCCATATGATGCCCCTTGTTAGGTGCGTTATATCCCATGTTTACCGGTGGACTCTGGTCGTTCTGGTGGGCATAACGGCCCATGGGAGGTGCGTTATGTTCCTATAACGCCCCACCCTTGGTGCGTTATATCCCTTATCAGTTGTGTTGCGTGCCTGTTAACTTTAACACCCCTGCTCCCGTGCGTTATAGTCCTATAGCGCGCCTTCCCTGGTGCGTTATAGTCCCATTTACCTGTGGATTTATCTGAGTTCTATCATGCATAGCAGCCCTTCCCTGGTCCGTTATGGTATGTAATGGGGTGGTCTTAGTCCGTTATATACCTAGAGATTTCAAAAGCATACATATGTAATTTCTAATATAATTCATGTTCCATGTGCACCATGTTTAAAGTATTTTGTACACTGTGGCATTATTTTACATCCCAAAAGAGCAGCTTTCTCTTTTCTTGTGATGGAACCACTAGTCGTAGCCCGACGACTTCCGTGTCGGCCCACCTGGGAGAGGTGGTGGGGTATTCCCATTATACGGTTTGTAAGTTAGTTTTCGTGGGCCCTCTCGCATAGTCAGTAGTGTCTTACTGGGAGAGAAAACTAGCTAGAGGCTTGGCTTAAGGCGATGGGTCAGTGTGTGCACACGTGGTCAGAGACTTGGACTGACGCTGACGAGCATTACTCTGATTAGTCACTCGGTGCGGTACTGTTGTGTCACTCGCTTGTCACGAGCTTGACTGCGAGACAAAACTTTTAAAAATTTAAGAATAAGTTAAAAAAATAAAAATATTCCCCCTACAGTCTGTACCAATATGCTATTCATACCGATGGTACCATTTCGTATTGGACTATTGAAGTTTTGTTGTGGGGATACTAGTGTTGGTGGCCAATAGTGGTGGCATTTTTTATGGTGGTCAACGGAGTCATCGTGGGGATACTAGTGTTGGTGGCCAATAGTATAACAATGGTCAATGCAAAGGTCTTGGGGTCCACGAACGTGATCGTCACGAAGGTATGGTATGGACAGAGGAGCAACACTTCACACATGCGGCACAAGATGAGGACCACGATGCTCCACCACCAGGGGTTAAGCGGGTTGTTGATTATTGGGATCTCTACTATTGAAGTTTTGTTGTAGACAGTACTAGCTATAAAGACATGCTGTCTGATTTTGAGAAGATGAGCACACATGACTCTCACGGATTTGGCAGTGAGTATGAACAATCATGGCAGGAGCAACCTACATATCATGACAATTCTGAGAACAATAGTTCATTCTTCCCATTGTACTCATATCCTCATGGTTATGTTTTAATGCCACAATATACCAAAGGATACGATCAGCTCTTAGCTGTGCCACCGTCGGTCGTGTACTCACATGGTTCCTAAGAGTATGAACACTACTCACGCATGTGCTGGGAGCCCTATGCAGGTTCCATGAAATATGAAGACTACTTGTCTTATATGAGGAGCATACATAATGGCGTATTATTTGGAGATGAGATGTGACCGAGTTTGGACCCATATGATTAGACATATGTATCATTTACATATGTTTGTACGCAACTATAAATTAATCGTTTATTTCTTCATGTCTTGACTTTTGCACTTGTCCTTCAAGTTACTGATGTAAAATTGTTCAACATTTATAGGTCATCATGGACGGACGATGTCACCCTACGTGAGAGCATGAGTACGCTCTTGAGGGTGATCGATATGTGCATTGTAGATACTGCAGACATCGCATCACCGGTATACACATATTTGCAGAGTACCACGCGGGAGTGGGATGAGATTGCCATGCATGCTCCTTAGTTCTAGAGGATGTCCAAGATTACTTTCGGACACAATTATGGGAGGGATATATTTCTCGCAGTAGAGCAGGGGCATCGTCTTCCATGTTTAGGGTTTCCCCACCACCAGCACCAGATAGATCAGGATCTTCCTCCACGTCCAAAGTTCGAGCACCATCAGCACGAGTCCCACTAGTAGCAGATGATAAACATGCATGTATAGATGTAGTTAATTTTTTTTACGAGAATTTCATGTACTCTCTACCGCTGCACATGACTAATATTTGTGCATATGGTTACATATTTTCAGACTTACCACATGCATCTCCTCCCATTAGGATAGAGTTAGATTATACGAGTTATGAGTCTCATTTATCTGATTTCGATTGAGATTCAGGATTCACAGATGAGTCAGATGAGTGACTTTCGACATTTTATATTTTATGAGTGGAGTTGAATGACATTATAAATAAAGTTAATTATGTATATGTTCACAAATTAACTTATCTTTTTTTTGTCTCTTCAAACAAGATGTTTAATTGAGTGGTGTAATAAGTTCTTTCAATAAACAAGGTATTAATAATTTCATAGATGTAATTATTTAGTTATGTGTATAAAATTATGTATTATTATTATTACATAATCGATTTACTAATGCATAAATAATCATGTTCGTATCTTATTAATGTTAGAAGAGTAAGTAAAATTAATTATACATAACTTAGTATGAATATATGATCACAAAAAATAACTCAACATTCTATTATTTTTTAGATAAATATATTATTTTTTAATTTAAATAAATTAATATTATAAATTTATGGAATCATTTCGATTACAAATTCAATTTTGTGTTGTGGGGTATGCCTGGCAACTCGTCAGGGAAAACATCAGGAAATTCACATATCACAGAAATATTTTCTGTCCCTTGTTGTTGCTGCTCAGCAATCACAACTTAAAGAAGAAATCCCTGACACCTAGCATCAAGTAGCCTACGGGCCCGAATAGCTGAAATAAGTAAGCAAGATGGAAGAGATCAAATACCTTGAAAATAAAATGTTGCTCCTTGAGGTGATTGAAAATAGATCCTCTTGCACTTACAATCTACCACATCACTATAAGCTTCTAACCAATCCATGCCCAAAATAACATCATAATCCTTCAGTTGTAAGGCATAAAGTCTAGTAGGCATATGATAATCTCCTATCACCATAGGAACTCCCTCAAGACAATAAGGGGTAAACATGATCTCACCAATAGGCAGTTCTACAATCAATTCACAAGATAACTCTGTAGTTAGCTCCTCAACACAGGCAATAAAATCTTCAGACATAAAAAATGAGAAGCACCAGAATCAAATAAAACACGCGCGGCGTGGCTAAGAATCATAACAGTACCTTCAACTAAATGTGATATTTTGGCCTCAGCATGAGTAATATGCATTACCCTTCCTTGAGACTTCGACCTTCCGCCTATAGTGGAGTGCTGAGATGGCACCTGTGTCTGTTATGGTTGCTACTGCAACTACTATGGCGATGGTGGTGGAGTTCTAAACTACTGTGGCTGTGGAAACTAATCAGACTATCGTGGCCTCAAAGGACAATCATGAGCCACGAGTCCCACTTAGTTGCATCGATAACATTGCATAGGCAGTGTGCACTAACTACCAGGATGATTGTCGCCACACCTAGGACATGACCTTTGTTGACTTCCTATTGACCCCTGTCGCTGAGTAGGTAAAGGCTGCTGCACACTACCTACCGAAGCCTACCATTCCTGACGCCTTCTTGAACCAGACTTCGAAACATTGGCTTGAATTTTGACCTCAAGGATGAGGAACCACAGCCAGAAGAAATAGAAGATTCCAATCCTGGCCTACTGATGTGGCACAACCAAGTAAGACCCAAGATGACACTATGCCCCTCAGACCTATACTTGGAAGCACATCGACAAATAGTAACGGACTCGATTTTGGCGGGTTCACTCATGCGACGCGCACTCTCACCCGAAGGCAACTCGGGGATGATCGTTAGGGTCCGGGGCGGGACCTTGCTATTCTGGGGTTTGACTATGCTAGGGCTGACCCCCTTAGGGGTTGGGACTCCCACGTTCTATGGGTGGCCAGCACGCCATGGGCGTGGGATAAGTGGTGGCTCTCTCAACTCTCTCCGCAATGGGACGCACAAGCAAGTATGATGGTGTAAACGGCAGAAACGAGATCGAATTAAAGAGGAGAGAAGATGTGATGTTATGGATGTTGATGGCGGAAACGGGATCAGATAAAGGTGACGATGTTGATGTATGTGGACGACAGGATCGCCCATGAAAATGGGTGGATGGTTACAGGTTGGAGATATTTATGGAGAGAAGGGGGAGAGAAGAAAAGAATGTTGATAGAGAGAAGAGGGAAGATGGATGAACTAAGTTACCACAGGGCGTCGGTGTTGGCTTTTTGAGAGAGGGGAGAGAGAAGAAGAGAATATTATCGGTAGAGAGAAGAAGGAAGACGACTATCACTAGGTTTGGAACGAAAGAACACCCGGGACAAGAAAAATGTACGGAATTTAGGCAGTGATAATGTGGGACCTCCGCGAGGAACTTATTCCATCACGGGGCTTATAGAGTTAGTTATTAGAGTTAGGGGTTAGATTGCTGAAAATAAATGGCTGGAATAAACAGGGGAAGGGGGAACCAAACGGCATCCTTTTGTAGTTGAAGATCCCCTTAGGAGAACGGAAGGCCGTATGGTCTTTGTCTTTGACCGCCATGCAGATTTGATTATAACCCGACGACCCGTCCATGAAAGACAAGGCTTCGTGACTAGTGGTCATATCAACCATCGTCTCAGTGATTGGGACAGGAAAGTCGTCCTTTGGGCATGCCTTGTTCAGGTCCCTGAAGTCGATACAGATTCGGACTTGGCCGTTTTTCTTCTTGACAGGGACTATGTTGGCGAGCCACACAGGATATATGCACGGCTCTATGAAGTTCACGTCGAGCATCTTGTCAACCTCAGCATTGACCTTCAGCTCCAGCCCGTGGCGCATACGCCTTTGAGCTTGCTTAACTGGCTTAACTGTTGGAAGTATTGCCAGCTCATATTCTGCCACAGAAGGGTCGAGCCCGGGCATTTCTTTGTAGGTCCAGGCGAAGCAATACCTGAACTCTTCTAGAAGCTGTCGATACGACTGCCTCTCTGCCTCGCTGAGGAGAGCACTTATGAAGGTAGGACGACAGTCAGCTTTGCTTCCGAGGTTGATCTCAATCAACTCATCCACAGTTACTTGACCGCCGTCTTCCAGCTCGGGTGAGGCTGGTTGGAGGTCGACAAAGTCTCCCTTATCATCAGTGTTAGCTTCATAAACTTCAAACTCTGCAGGGCATTCTTGCTAATGGCTTGAAGTCGAGGGACTTGCTTTATCTTGTTGATGATTGGCAGGCTGGGTTGCTTGTTGAAGATTGGCAGACTGGGCTGCCCCTCCCTCTGAGGGGTGACCATTGTTGACTTTTGATGAAGGTGATGGTGCCACCGACGCTTCACTGGACTCCCTAGCAGAGTCATCAGTCTCGGGCTCAACTTCAGCTTGCCCGTGATGAGGTAGCAGTCCTATAGCATTAACTGCGAAATGGACCTCAAAGTCCTTCTTCTGGTCATAGCCGAGTCCCCGCGTGTCTTTGCGGGAGAAGGGAGGTTGCCAACGGACCTGCGGAGGATTCCACAGTTGGTGGAAGTACGCCGCTCGCGCGGGGTCCTGAGCTTGCGAGATGTGCTGCTTTTTGCTCATTTCCTTGATGTGCTTTGGCATGTTGTCCATCTCCTGGACCGGCTCTGGCGCCACATCTGCGGAAACATCCCAGTCGAAATCATCTTCAGGAGGGCATGGTGGGACGAGATCACCTTTGTAAAAGATGATTGGCTTGTCCCCCTTTTTGTCCTTGTTACGCTTTCTTCTCCTCTGATAGGAGACTGTGAAGGTCTTCAACTACTCCACCACGTACTCCTCCCGTTGGGACGAGAGCTGGAGGGACTTAGGCAGTAAGGAAATGCTTCGGTCGATGACCTGGCTAATAAGGTTGGCTTCAAAGTTAACACTTCGCCTCTCCGGCTGAGTTGGCTTGGAAGCGGCTTGGAGGCTTAGCCTGTGCAGCTTTACCATGTCTTGGTTGACAGTAAACAGCTGCCCTTCCGCGGCTTCATAGTTCACTTTTTGCTTTCCTTTGTCCTTTAAAGGCTCGGGGATTGCTAGAGTGAACTCCCCAAAATACAAGGAAGCATCGGCCAGGTGGCACTCATTGGGGTGGAACGGAGCCTGATCTGCAAAGACCGTATGTTGCTCCCCTCCTTTGGCATATTTAATGCACTGGTGCACAGTTGATGGGACGACCCAATTCTCGTAGAGCCAGGGTCTCCCAAGCAGCACCTTATATGATGTGTCGGTGTTGATGATATAGAACGTCGCCTGGGTGACAAAGTCGCCCAAGGCTAGCTTGACTTCAACCCGACCAAGCGCCTCCTCGGAGTCCTGATTGAATCCCGAGATCTTGACCGCGGTCACCTTCTGTAGGGAGGTCGGTGGGAGTAGGAGGGGGGGAAGCTCAGTGGTGGTTAGGGGAAGGGGTCATTTGATAAATATATATCATTTTATAGACTCCTAAAATCACCCCAAACCCTTTTATAAGCACCTATTATAGATTATTGTACTAGCTATATCCCTTTGTAAAGGCTAGAATTAATAGATCTTGCACTTTCATGTGATATGTTTACCATGATTCGTGTCATATACAGTGTATTCGTTGAAATATGCAAACAAAAATATTGGGACAGTATGTGCCAGAATTGTTTGAGACAGCTGGATGACCCACCTACTAGAAAAGATTGACAACTATGCTTTTAACTCCCATGAAAAAGAACAGATCTTGAAAGCTATGGGGGTTTTCCATCAGAAGAAGAAAAAAAAAGAAAATGGGAAGCTGGATCATGCTAAAAAAGGAGTATATTTTAGAAATCTATTTCACTACTAGAACGATGATGAAAATTAAAGAGTATTTGGTCCATTAAAAAAGCTCATATCAGTACTTATACATGCTTGAAGATCATTCACGTTACTGCCATTTGGTTCCTAGATAGCAAGGGAGAAATGTGACTTAATTAATTATACAAGATTTTACATTTCATGTTCAAGAAAGTAACATAAAACATGATCATGACAACATCTACTGTCCAACTTTGCAAAAAATGAAATTGAAATGTTTGAAATGGAAGACTATTGCATATCAAAACCATTCAAAAATGGTGTGATATGGAGAGAACTAGAGAAGTAAACTCAACTGCAGTGCAGGGAAATGTATCACACACGAAACAAGGGAGACCTAGAAAATGGAGATGAATGCATCACAAATAGTCGGTTAATATATGAAAAATTACCTCATTCAGATATCTTTTTTCTTGAGCATCTTCCAAAAGAGGAGAGTAATGGGCTGGATTATTGATGGAGCCTGATGAAATAAAATTGGAGGAGTTATGTCTGGCTACGATCATTAGTTGGAGGGTCCAAGAAATTTCTAGCATCACCATCAGCTTCCACATAGGCATTAATGACTCTCCATTGATGAGACTCCTAGTCTATGCATATGAATCCATAAGAGGGAGGAGAGATACCTCATGTAAAAAACCAATGATTTGCATCCACAGGGTAAGTCTCAATGAAAATACAAACAAATTTCCATACGTCTTAGAGGACATTTATCTAAAAATAAGCATTGGCATCAACATGCTCTGTTATTTTTAACATGGTCAGGGTGGTGAGAGTGATCTGTGACAGCTGATTAAATCTAAATCGGATACTTGGTTTGCACTCTGAAAGTCGACACCTTTCCAGCCCCCCTCCTCTGTCTAGCTCGCTGACTGGGGGTGTCGACTCTGGGAGTCAACACTTCCCCCATCGGTCCTGCTATTCTTTGCAGTGTGTCCCTTACTGTTCTTTGCAGCGTGTCCTCCCAGCTCGATGCTCAAATAACTCAATTCAAAACTAAATGTATTTTCAAAACTTAGTTTAGAAGAATTCATAGAATTCGGGAGTCCAAAATGTAAAATACTAGCCTAATCAGCATGCCCATCCTTCCAACACGACTGGCGAGGTAGACGTGAGTTGTGAGAGCTGACGGATTCTAAATCGGATATCCGGTTTGAGCCCGACACTCAAATACGACACTAGTTCAAGATTTTGTGTGGTAAATAACAAGTAGCAAGTTAAGAGAAGAACAAAATATCAGTTATCGTCCTGAAATGAATAGAACCTCTATTGGATGGACCAACAAAGTAGGGAAGCAGAAGAACAAGTTGAATCTGCTTATTTTGCTAAATGGCCCAACCCTACCCATTACAGATATCACAATTTCTCTTGCCCCAACAAGACCTGCACCTTCCAAAGGCAAGTGGACAACTAGACCAGCAACAAGATGATAGGTTGAGTAGTGTAACTCGACACCTAAGACTCCCAAGAGAGGGATCATGCCTAAAACAAGTAACTCAAGCTCACAATCATCCCCAAGAGAGGGAAGCGTGCCGATCTGCATGGTTGAGGAACCAATAGAGTCTAGGGTGGGCAATTCACACACTCGTGCTCAGGTAGAGCATGGGACGGTCACGCTCTCTCATTGTGGCAATGATGTATCAATATAGAGCTAGGCACCTAATATCTCACAAGCAGCGGCATCAAGAGCTATACTAAATGAGCAAGTAACACAAAGGAGGAATAGATGCATACCTCCACGCCCCAGGGCATGGTGAAGAAGCCCGGCCAAATCACACGATCCTCAGGACAAGTCTAAAGAGAGTATAACCCAAACAAATGCCCACTCCTCACAGGGAGGTAAAAGGTGACACAGCAAAATCCAAGGATCGTGTGAGGTGGGGTGACGGGTACCGGGTCGGTGAAGCTCGTCGTCCACATATGGCCGCAACTGAAGCAAACTACGCCGTGCCCATGAACTAGCCAAAGTTTGACAGCAAGGAAGGTGAGCCTCGTTGCCTAGGAAGGAGTAACGGCCCCTGAAGGAGGGCAGCAAGGGGTGAAGACCACTCGGGAAGATGCTGGATGCCGACGGCGTGGGAGAGAAGCTCCGGCGTGACCTCGAACGGGTAGGCAGACTGCTGGTCAATCCGCACGGTGCTGAGAAGCAGCAGGTTGATGAACCCGGTACGCCACCTTCTGCTCATATGCTGGTCACGTGACTTGGTGTGGACGCTACTGGGGATGTCCCATGGACGCTGGTAGAATGGCGACTGCAATTGAGCACCGAGGAAGACGTGGCGAATTTCGTAGCAGACCCTACGCGATCTGACCTGTTCTCGGGAAGTAGGACCGTGGGTCGAAGATTCGGTTGGAACCAGGGCTTCCGAATGGAAAATGGGGCGGGTTTTTCTCTGGTGGATAGGTGAAGGTCATGGGGTTATTAGGTAGCAGTGGCGTACAGTGGGGATTTTGGGCGTGGGAGGTGTAAACAATTCGGGTTCTGTTCTGCAGTCCAGTGCAGTTAGAACTGATGGTAGGAAGTATGGGTGGGGTAAGTGGGGAAGATAGGCTCCCTAAATAGTGAGAAAATTCTGGGTGAAGGCTTTAGGCGTGAGTAAACAATTCTCAAAATTTCAGGCCACTTGGAGTAGATTTGGGGGCCGTCCCTTTGGAGGTGCTTGAGCACTGTCCCGCAAAGGCTGCACAGGGACAGCCAGCGCGACCAAAAGGGCTCTGAAGGGAAGTTTGTGGACACAACGAATTTTGATGTGGGATTTTCAGTAGAGGTGTGGGACATGTAGGGGAAGAAAATTCATTAAGAGGTCTAAGTGATCAGAGGTCAGGAAGAGGGCGTCCCAGTCTGATCTTCAGGGTTCAGGTTTCCTGCAGGTCTGCACAGAGGCAGCCTGCACAGAGAAAGTGCTTACAAAGGCAACTTTTGCTACTGGACGAGTTAGGGAATGGGATTTTCAGGGAACGTGGGGGACATGAGGAGAAAGAAAAGCTATGAAGAGGTCAATGGGATTTGGGGACAGGAGGAGGGCGTGCCAACCTGATCTTCTGGGATCAAATATGTGGATAGACAACCAGGGAAGTGCGCAGGGCAGCAGGGATCTATCTCCTCCTCGCTTGCAGCACGGCCACGATCTCTGAACTCCGGGCTTGGGGAGATGTTGGGGTGGTCACCTCCCAGCAGCTAGTGCAGCAAGGAAATATGGGGATGGGGTTAGGGCATCGCACCCTAGAGGAAGAGGAAGAGGGAGAGGGAGAGATAGAGGGTGTCACACCCTATGTGCAAAATGCAGACTTGCACCGACCTTGTACTAGCATGCTCAGACTTGACAAATGCACGTGAGCAAATGTGCACAAACTATGTATGAAACAAACAACAACGTGCACTGACCTTTATACGCTCACAGCAAAACCTGCACTGACTATGCATGTGTTTCTACAAAACATGCACCGACTATGCATGTGTTTCTGCAAAACATGCATCGACTATGAAGTGCACCGACCTTGTATGCACTGACCTGAGAATGCAAAGGGCAAAGCATGCACTGACTGTGCAACATGCATACTAGTATGCTAACAGACATGCACCGACATAGAAGTGCACCGACCTTGGTTTGTGCCAAGGACAACATGTACGGACCTAGTTTTCCTCAGAAGTAGATCTGCACCGACTATGATATGTAGTGCTAGAAACCTGCACCGACTTAGACATCTAGAAGCCTGCATGGACTTAGACATCTAGCAACCTGCACCGACTTAGATGAGCATGTGCACTGGCCTCATATGAGGTTCTACAAGAATGTGCACCGACCGTGTGCGAAACCTGCACCAACTTATTCTTATATATGCATGCAGCAAATAAGTGCACCAACCTTGCATTTCGCAAGGCAAAAACTGCACAGACCTTATATCGCACAAGGGCAAAAATTGTACAAACCTTAACATAACTAAGTGTAAACCTGCACTGACTTTATATGCCATTTGCAAATATGCACAGAGTTCAACAACAATAGACAATGCATGTGCAGACTTACATGAGACAGATGCTTAGACCATGCCTACTATGCATGTGCTTAAGCTAGAAAGTGTGCACCGACTTGCTACAGTGTGTGCATAGACCTTATAATGTAACCTTGTAGTCATATGCAGACTTAACCGTATGCATGAACGGAAATGCCAACTCTTAGAGTCTATAGTGAGAATGCAATATGACATTGCAGAAGAGTTTTATGCATTTCAGTCTCAACATGATTCATAGATTGTCATTATCAAAATCAGGGTTCCAATAATCTCCCCCTTTTTGATGATGACAACTATGAGTCATGTATTATTCTGACAAATGAAATTGATAAGCAAGTCATTTGGCAGGATTATTTAAGACAATCAAATCACTACAGCAAGTTCATTCAAAAACAACAAAACAGATGCAGTGCTAACATTTCTGTGTGCAATAAGAAAAATGAAACTAATGTATGACTGATCATCACATTACAGTGAAGATTCTTTTTCCTTTTTATACAGAGTGCAGAGCCTTCATAAAAAGAAATGAGACCAGAACTAACTAGAACCCATCAGCATTCACATTTCTCATCACCATTCATATTTCTCATAAATGAGTCCCCAGACCATTCTCATCACATGACTCCAGACCATCATTCTCCCCCTTTGTCATTATCAAAAATGATTGAAGAACTGTTATACATCAGCAAGACCTGTGCGACCTCTGAAGCTTCCTCTTCCTCTAGGCGGTGCGCTGCTAGAACTCCCCCTCAAGGGTACTCCCCTTGGATATGGAATTCTATCCACTTTAGTACTGAGAGATGCAAACTTGGCCATGACTTTCTGATCATTCTGTCTGACTAGGGCATGAAGCTCTTTGACAGTGGATGTCATCTCTGTAAACCAATTTTGCATCATACTACCCAAATTATCTATTTGTGAGGTCTGCTGGTTGTGGACATCAGCCATAAAAGTAGAAGAACTAGTTGCCTGTTCTGTGATGATAGTGTTGAATCTGTCAACTAAGTCCTCCACTTGTGACTAAACAAGATCAATTTTTCGAGTGGTCTCCTGCTGATCTTGTTTGAGTATGTTCATCTGAATCTTCATCAGTTCAAGTTGTATCTTGAGATCATAAGAATGATCAAGAATATTTTTATGTGAGTGGAAGCTTCCCAAGTAGATCTGCAACATCTATGCCTTCTACTGTCAGGACAGTCAAGGACGTCCTCTTGTCCTGTGCAAGCTCAGAGACAGAGCAGCTGATTGGGTGGAGGTGAAAAGTTATGTACCAGGAAGGGTGACTTTTTTCACAAATGGTAGCTTACTTTTCCACTGGCCAAAAGGACTGATATGGCAACCCATGATTACCAAAAAGGTTGACTGACCAAGGAGATCCTTCTAGCCCTCAAAAGATGTGTTTTTGGGGACTTGCGATTCCTATTTTTGCTCTTTGGATCCTTTTCTGAGAAGATCGCAGGTTTGCTACAAATGGGCTTGGAGGCTGCTCACTGAGGCATTTCCTCAAACACTTCATTCTTCTTAGGCTGAAGGTATGCACAGACCTTGTAGAGTGAGGGCAAAAACATGCACCGACTTTGACACGTTGAAGGGCAAACATGCACTGACCTTCATTTGTGTATGTGCATAGACCTTGTAGGCTACACAGCAAATGTGCACCGACCTTATATGGCATAAGGCAAAACGTGCACCGACCTTGGCAGTGTTGAAGGCAAAGTGTGCACTGACCTTAGCCTTGTGCTGGGGAAGCATGCACGGACCTTATCTGTCCCATAAGAAAAGTTGCACCCACCTTGTCTTGCGCTGGTCTTGAATGTGCACCGACTTGGCTTGCATGTGCACTGACCTTAGTCTTGTGTGAACAGTAATGTGCATTGACCTAGCTTGCATGTGCACTGACCTTAGTCTTGTGTGAACAATAATGTGCACCAACCTTAGCTTGCATATGCACTTACCTTAGACTTGTGTGAACAGTAATGTGCACCGACTTGGCTTGCATGTGCACCGACCTTAGTCTTGTGTGAACAGCAATGTGCACCAACTTGGCTTGCATGTGCACTGACCTTAGTCTTGTGTGAACAGTAATGTGCACCGACCTTAGTCTTGTGCGAACTGTAATGTGCACCGACTTGGCTTGCATGTGCACCGACCTTATAACCTTGAAACCAAAAGTGCACCGACCTTGTAGCGTGCTAGTCTTGGATGTGCACCGCCCTTGGTCTATGTGCTTCAGTGATATGCACCGACCTTAGGTAGCATTAGTCTTTGATGTGCACTGACTTTACTTGGCTCCCTTCTTTTATGAACAGTAAAGTGCACCAACTTTATAGCCTTGAAACCAAAAGTGCACCGACCTTGTAGCGTGCTAGTCTTGGATGTGCACCGACCTTGGTCTTTCTGAGACTGAGGTAGCATTGACTTTCCTCTGCTGCCCTGACCTGACTATATAGGCTTCATTGAAACCTATTGCCTTGAATTCTGTGTTACCAGTAGCCTTGATTTCTGTGCAACCTCTTGCAACATCATCTGCCTTCATTTTTGTGCATTCTATTGCCTCATTTTCGGTACTACCATGTATCTTGAGTTTCTCTTTCAACTTGGAGTGTTCTTGCTCTGTAATTTGATTCAACCTTGATTTCTGTGCAACCTCTTCCCTCAATTCCTATGTAGCCAATTACCTCATTTTCTGTGCCATTCTGAATTTCTTAATCTTTACTTACAATGACCTGAAATACAATAGTGTTGACATCATCAAATGCAAATAGGACTTATTAATGAGCCATAGATAGACATCATCAAAACAGCATATCTCCAACAAAATGCACTACTGTTGATTCACAACTTCCAACAGAGAGACAACCTCTCTCCAAACCACTGTCATACATTTTCAGGGTACACAACCCAACCACCACCGACCGGTGAACGCATTATCCGTCTTCCTACACACAGGTAGGGAGCAATAGAAGAGTATAGTTTTGGGAAAAATAAAACTGGAAAAATGCTCCTCGGATAATTCACTCTGGGTCAAAGGTGGACGGGTGAAGAGGTAGCTCGGGAATCCTCCCGCGACCTCTACCGCGTCCTCGGCCACAACCTCGGCCACAGCCTGTGTGTTCTGGGGATGGCTGTAGCCCGAGCGGGGTAGTAGTCCTTTATCTGGTTCTGGAGGCCACTAGCTCACCTCGCCGGGAATCGTTAATGTTATCAGGGGGTGGAATAGCCACCATATTGTAGGTGTAGCCGTAAAGCATTTCTTCTAGTTGCTCGGTTGTGATCTCCTTATCTTTGTAGAACAAGGAGAGCTCTTTTGGAATGAGGAGCCTTTCGCCGTTCTTGATCTTCTGGATCATGTCTTGGACTTAGCCTCTAAGGCGAGCTCACTTCTGCATTTCTTCTCACGGGATGTAACTTTCGAGTGAGACAACCCTGGTGGGGCGAGGAGGGATATATTCCTCCAGGTCATCGATGAGTAGCTGTAGCCTCTGGAGGGGCATTGGCTCAGCTGGGGATTGTAGGGCGGCTGCCTGCTTAGCCTGTTTCTTGAGTCGTCTCTTAAGGTTCTTCCTTCTATTTGTCTCCTATTTCTTGGCGATGGTAGCCTCTAAGGGAGTAGGAGGGAAAGGTGCTAAAGTCAGAGCTGGAAAATCCCCGTGGGGATATCTCCAAGCCGACGTTTGGTAGAGTGAGGTCCATGGCTTTTCTTTGCCCAGATTTCAATCCAAGCACCTTTTGCTTGCTGTATCTGGAAGGTGGCATTGATCGCCTGCTCGATGACCTCGGGTGGGAGTTCCTGGTATATTAGGATGTTGAGACTGGTGTCCGAAGACGTGCACGTAGTTTGATGCCTTACCTGTGGTGGCGGGGGAGGTCTGTGGTGAGTAGGCATACTGGTGCTGGCATCCACAGACGTATGCATGGTTTGATGCCTTACCTGTGGTGGCGGAGGAGGTCTCTCCTGCTGAGCTGGTACACTGGGGCCAACGTCCGAAGATGTATGTGCGGTTTGATGCCTTACTCATGGTGGCAAAGTCCCTAGTTGGGAGGCGGGCTGGGAGACGTGCTTGGCATCTTGCTCATAGCCTTGCCTTTGCGATCCGACTGGGAGCAGGGTCTGGTGACAGTTGAAGATGTAGTAGGGTGTTGCCGCTCCGAGTAGTCGCCCAGACTTCGCGTGTCGAGCGGGCCTTGTGGTGGTGGGCCTGACTTACAAGCCGGAGTTGCTAAAGGCTCTGAAGATGTCTTCTTTGTAATCTGGATTGGATTGTAGGGCATGCGGAGAGGACCCAATGGCTCACCGATCGAGGAGATATGACACGATCAGATTGGAACCTCACCCTACTTTTGCTTCCCCTTCCTATCTCCTAATACCAGAGATGAGGGTAGGATAGAGGGAGAGCAAGAGGAACTTTGGGTGCCCATTATCATCTCGCCCACCAGGACATCCTCTCGATCGAGAAGGACTCAGAGTAGCCTGGCGGTATCCTCTTTGGAGAATGGGAGAGACTCCAGCTTTTGCCAGGGCCGCCATTGCACGGTCGAAGTGACAAGGGCTGGCCAGGTGGTTGTCGATGTCTGGGAGTCTGGGGGAGCTGGGGTGGCAGGAGGATGGATGACATTGACCGATAAATTGCTTGGCACAGTCTCCTGACTGGCGTCCCACTCCCTGCGCCTTCACAATTGCTCGAGAGCTTCTCGATTATCGGTTCAAAACTCGAGCCATTCTGGGGTGTGTTGATAAGGCAGCACGTGCCCATTTGCTTGAGGAGGGTTGGGTTGCTCTAGTGCATTCCTGGCGATGCTCATAGTTTCTTCAACGGCTTGTTGAAGTCTCAGAACTGCCATAGACTTTCCCTCAGCATCGATTTGCTCCCACTGGATCTGTTCCTAGATTAGGTACTAAACTTCCTCGCAGGACTCGATCACGTGGCAGATTCGAGCATGAAAAGGGCAGTACTGGGGATGACTGAAGTCCCACTGGATGTAATCTACTGGTAGATCGTGGGGCATGATTTGCCCCCTCTCGACGAGGACATCGAAGAGCCACCGGGTCTTTTCTTTGGGAAAGGAGAGGGGTATGTGGTCATGCCAGGGTCTCCACTCCAGATACCAGAGTGAATGTTCGCCTTGGCTGGTGCTGGGCTCCTCTGCTTTGTTGTTAGAGAGGGAGAATGCAGTCATCATGTGAATCACGTTAGCTGAATAGTGAACCACAGGTGCTATCTTGGCTGGCCTGGACCACGTATGTGGCTGCGGGGGATCGGCGAGACCACTCTTCATTTTGATGAGGCCATCTTGGATCAACTTCTGCACCTGGGTCTTGAAGACGTAGCAATCTTCAAGTGGGTGGCCTAGCATGCGATGATATGGGCAATAGCTAGAATCCTCAATTTTCTGGGCCTCATCTGGCTTGCGAGCTTCTAGCAGCTCGATAATTTTTTGGGCCATGCAAAGGTCAAAGAGCATCTTCGTGTGTTCTTTTTTTAAGGAGAAGGGTGTCTCTATAAGCTCTGAGAAGGAAGGAGCAGCCGGCTTGTTTGCTGGCTTCTTGTCAGAACCGCTTGGCTCGACCTCCTTACTGGCTTTAGCGGCAGGGGTGAACTCAATGATGTTCACCTTCTTACCGGGCTGGCGTTCTTGCGTCTGTTTAGCCTTTACTGAAGTATAGCTTGGGTTGTCGGCGAAGAACATCTCTATTTCGACGGTTGTCAAGTTGAGCTAGTCGAAGCCTTTGATGTTGGTGCCGAGGAGCTTTTTGCTGACCTCGGCTACCAAGCCTCGGCGGCATATGTAATGGCATCCTCTTGGATGGGCAGGTTGATACACCTCATGCTGAGGTTTTGCCATTTCTTGATGAAGTCGAGGGCGCTCTCACCCTTCTTCTGCCAGAGAGAACAGAGCTCGACTAGGGAGATCTTTCACTCGATCGTCTAGAAATGGTCAAGGAATTTCTCCTAGAGATCTACCCAGTCAGTGACTGAGTTAGGCTTCAGGCGGGAATACCATTGGAAGGTTGTTCCTATAAGTGAAGTGGTGAAGTAGCAGAGGAGATATGACTCGTCTAGTGCCAGCTCGCCCATGGCCATAACGTAGTTGGCCAAGTGCTCATGTGGAGACCCTTGCCCATCAAACTTCTGTAGCTTCAGGGGCTTGGCGTACTCCAGAGGGAGCTTCTTCAGCTGGTGATGCAGTGGGTAGGGGACACTGTAGAGATCTATAGTTGCGACCCCCTCCCCATTCTGGGTGAGCTTTGTTTCGACTATCCGCTCGATCATCTGGCGCTGTGCCATAAGATGCTATGGCACTGGCGTGTTGGATGCTTGTGGATGAGCTTCGACTGGGGGCTTGCCAAACCCAGTTGTTGTCGAGGTTTGGGTAGCCGCCGCTAAGGTGTTGGCATCATTGGGCCCAACTGGCAGGGCCAGCGCTTCAGCCAGAGGTCTAGCAAGTGGCTGAGGGTGAAGATCTCATTCCTGAAGAAGGTCTTGTAGGAGGGCCTTCAAATGCTGGTTCTCCTTCATGAGAGTTTTGAGGGTCACCTCTTGAACCTCATTCGTGGGAGGATCATTGGTGACTGGTTCAATGTTGACAAGAGCAGCACGTCCCTGGCTGGAACTTCTTCTGCAAGTTTCGATGCCTGAGGCCCGACGGAAGTGCTAACATGGCTTATCGGGGCCAGAGGCTGAGTCTGGTGACGAGGCCTCCTGAGCTGGGCCAGAGGTTGGTTCAGGTCATCAGACTAAGTCTCGGGTTGATGTTTAGTATCGTAACACGAGAACACCCTAACCACGTCGTTGATGAGCTGGACCGTCTGCTTCCTCTGGGAATGCTTCTCAGAGTGGACTGTCGCCCCCAGTCTGTCAAAGACTGAGGTTTGTTGCAGTGGAGCCTCTGCTGGGATGTCGACCCGTGGAGAGCTCTGGGCTGGGTGCTAGTGGGGCTTGGAATGAGCCCGTCTTTGTTTTCGCTTATTTAGGTGGGAGACGTTAAGTGACTGGGTGTCATCGGGTTGTGCCAATGTACACTCAGTTATGTCTTGTCTGACACCACACTTGAGCACTCGAAGGGGGTTCCTGGTACGTGCCCTCCGAACAGTTTGAGCCTCTTTTGGGGTAACCTAGATTCTTCTCAGGCTAAGTTGTTGATCTCCCTTGTTATTGTTCCTTCGACGATACTTGGGACCCTGGATATTGAGCTCGTGCGGGTGCCCCTGGACTTTTGCCGAGGCGCCTATTTCTCTGAGCTCCACTTTATCCTCTTGCGTTCGCCGCAGAAGGCTGAAGCGGTTGGTAGTGGGGACCGCTGGGACGGTCCACTCTCGAGGTACGATTGGCTCGCCCCAGTTGAGATGAATCCTCAAGTCACCAACAAGAATGGTCTTGTCGGAATTACTGGTTGCAGCGGTGACTCACCTGACCCATTTATTAAAGGTTTTTAGAAATATTATGGGCATATATATAATATTACTTCCTTTAATTGGGAATTAAAGGTTTAAAATCAAAAAAATATATACATAACACTTTTATCCCCAAGCCCAAACCATCCACGGCCGACCCCTCTCTCTTTCTCCCCATTCCTCTCTCTCACTCCCTCTCTCTCTCTCACGATCGCTCTCTCACCCTCTCGATGGTGCGCTCATCTCGGGGCGCTGCAGGAGGCGTGGGAGGTACCTTTGGCGAGCTCGGGACGCAGGGAGCACACTGCTGTCATCTCGGAGCCGACAGTGAAGCGTGGAGGCGAGGAACCGCGGAAGAACGACGCGGCTCCCTCGGCTCGTTTGACACGTAAACGGTGATTTCGTCGCGCAATAGGTAGGGGGATGGATTCCTCTTCGCCTTAGGATCGTTCCCGTCCCACATGCATGCCCATTGTCTTATGTTTTCCTATGTTTTGAGCAAAAATTCATGAACATAGTATTTTTGTTTTAATCCTTGAAAATCACTCCATGGCCATCGTTTTTAAGTTTTTGATGGATTGGATGTTGTGGGATGGATGTGGCAAGGCAGGTTTTAGGTCAGAAATTGTATTCCCATCGATTTGGATCGCTTGGGAAGGGATTCCATGAGGTTTCCCCCATTCTCAATTCTCTGGTAGGTAAACGGTCCTACGAGGGATAGTTTAATATCTGCGGTCTTACTCCAGACCGTGTTCATGTATTAAGCGGTCCATTGATGGACCGTGTGAGAACTGTAGCGGTCGACGTCTCGACCATTTTTGACCTCTGACCGGTAAGGCGGTGGAAATGGCACGGCCCAATATGGGACCATTTATATTCGTTGGGTAGACAATCATGGAACCGTCTACTCCATTCACGGTTGGACTCTGACCGTGTACATATTTAACCCTGTATGGCGGTGTGAACTCCGTGGTCCAGTGGGAAACTGCTTAGTTTAATAGGACGGTCTGTCGTTCAACCATTTTTAAACAGTAGCGGCCTGTTGTTGACTGTGTATTTCTTACAGATTATTATTTCAATTCTAGTCATTTAATTTCATGTTCCATGATGCATGATCGCCATGTTTCAAGCATTTTATGAACTATGGCACATTCTTATGTCCCAATAGAGTTACTTTCTCTTTCCTTACGATGGAACTACTAGTCATAGCCTGACGACCTCGAGAGTCGTCCCACCTGGGAGTGGTGGCGGGACAGTTCTCGGTTTACAGTTTTAAGCTAGTTCCTATGGCCCCCCTTGCTTGGCAGTAGTGTCCTACTGGGGGGGAAAACTAGCTAGAGGCCTGGCTCAAGGTATTGAGCCTGTGTGTGCACACGTGGTCTGGGGCTTGGACTGACACTAACGATTGTTACCAAGACTAGTTCTTGTTTCTGGTACTATTACGTGTCTCGCTTGTCGCGTTCCTGACTTGTGTAGATACTTGAGACACAGTGTAAGCCGTCAATGGGTGCATCTAGTTTCTTTCTTCTGGTGGCCTTCCTTCTCTCTCCTGTGACTTGGAAATGTTGAGGTTTATTCTATTTGTAGATTTAGTTTCTTGGCTCACGTTTAAATGTTAGTAGTTATTAAACTATTTAGATAGTTTTACAGCTTTATTAAACTGTTGTTTATCATGCCAATGCATGCTTTACTTCTTTTGCATGTGTAGTTGCAAGGTAGGGATCCACGTGACCCCTACTGAGCTTAGTTGTGAGACTCACCCTTACTTTTCCAGGTGAGTGGCAGTAGCCATCTATCGGAGCTTCCCATGCTTTTGACGGCCATCCTTAGTGCCAGCAGTGGACTGTTAGTAGGTGATAGTGGTCTTTTGTCCTTTCTTGTACCTTTTGCTCCCGCTGGTACTGTTGTATCATGTATAGCATAGCGGGGTCAGTTGTGGAGGGAGCGGGCATGCCCCCTGTCTCTTCGGCTGGGGCATCCTCGGATGATGCGGAGGGTCCACCACTCGTGCCCCCGGTGGTGACAACATTGGCTGCCAGGGCCATTGAAGGTTCTTCGGAGAAAGTCTCTTTGACCCTCGCCTACATCGCTTCACTCGCAGCTCTTCCTCTCTTGGTGAGGGGACCGGGCCTGGCGGCGAGCCTGGCCACTTCTTCGAGGTCAGTAGGCAAAGCCGCATACCGACTAGGGACTCCTGCCATGTTGCAGGTGAAAATTCTCCAATTCCTATTTCTTTTCGTCATCCTCCTTGGCAGCTTATTTGGGAACACCAGTCTGTCGAAAACTGATCATTGGGGCAGCGCTTCCTCCCGCATAGGGGACTGGCATCGTTCCTCCGACCGGTCCCTTGATTTGGGCTAGGCACAGGTTGGATTTCTTCTCCTCCTTGAAAGGCGGAGGCCACTGTCCCTAGTAGTCTCTGACGACCCATAGGGGTGCTACCCAGGCCCCGGAGGTAGTTTCTCATGGCTTGCTCGATCCCTTCGCACTCCTGGTCGGGGAGAGCAGCCTATGGTTGCACGTCGATGGCGACGGCAGGATGAGTGTGAGTTGCGAATGCCGGGCGATCAACATGGTGACGATGCCTGTGACGTTGGTGGTGGGTATTTTCGGGCAGTGCTGGTGCAACGATTGCAGGTTGGTGGCTCGTGGGCGTCACCTCGACCCCTTCATCTCTTTGGCCCTTTCTACGGCGGGTGTAGCAGGGCCCCGCCTGGGCAGGTGCAGTGGGCTGGGTTTCCTTGGGAACCCAAATTTGCTTCAGTTTGGCCGGCTAGTGAGCCAGCGTGTCCTTTGGCACCGCGGTCGGAATGGCAGGCGCCATCTTTTCCTTCATCTTCTCCAGTCCCTGGAAGGAGTTGCGGACTAGAATAGCCGGCACAATGCGGTCCAGGACCACTTTGGACCTCTGTCCATTCAAATGGACTCAGATGATCCCGACAGTCATAGACTTGCCAGAGCAGGAGATTCGGCGCCCCGTGATAGCGCCAGCATTGTTCCTTTGGAGCCTCCTCCGATGGGATGTCGACCCTTGGTGCGATGGACCGGCAGCCTGGTGCGCATGGTGCACGTTGCAACTCAACGTCCTTGCCAGAACGCTACTGCTATTCTTGGTCATAGCCCAGCCGGTAGTAGCTTTAGTGGCTCTTAGGATGGGAGCGTTGGATTCGGGCTCGTCAGACGCCTCTACGTCTAGGATGTGGGCGAAGGCTACCCCAAGAAAATTGGGGAAGCCCACGACCGGAGGGAAGCTCCCAAAGCAAAGTGGGAGGGCAAGGTAGCCTTCTAGGATGTGGCTCTCCACGACTTGTGTGCCAAAGGAGACCGCCATTCTCGAGGTTGAAGTGTGATCTTCCTGCATTTGCAAAAAATGAAACAATTATTATTACAAGAAAGGGGCCATAGGGTCCCTAATTTCGACAAAGAGATGAAGGGTGGATGTGTCCCACCAGGCGTGCCAGACTTGTGGACGTACTAAAATTTCACTCAGATATTCCGTTCATTCGTTAGTGTGTTTATTTGTTTATTTAGTGCGAGGGCGTATCGCTGAAGGCCTTGCAGCGCGTACCGCTGAAGGCTTCAATGGGCGTGCCACCGAACGCTTCGCTGGGCATGCCGCTGAAGGGTTCGTGTGGGCATGCCATTGAGGCCTTGGCGAGGGTGCCGTGGAAGTGGATTTGGGCCTATTTTGAGCCCGATTGACGATCCACTTAGTTCTCTTTGGGGCCCATGAATTGTGAGCCCCCCAGGGGTTGGTTACAAGCATAGGTATATATCTCTATATGATGATGTAAGAAATAAATTACATGCCGATCTGACAAATGAATCGTGATCTCGAGTTGTTGCACTGCGACATTCAATATCTATGGAACCCAGAGGGATATCCACTTTTAGAGAGGCTAGAGAGAGTTCGTCATTTAGAGTGGTGAATTTAAGGGCTACAAGAAGATTTATATGCTATATTCCATTGCTAATTGAATATGTTGTCGTTTCAATTGCGTAGTCTTCAGTAGCATCCAAACAACCATCTTAGTCTGTTGCGCTACGACGCTCAGCGTCAATGGCGCCCACTTAGTCATCTCAGGTATACTCATATGTATATACTTACACAGTATGAAATTACTCAAACTTCTTATGTAACAAAACCTCCGCTTCTCAGGGGGCCAGAGGGACACAACATATAGTAGATTAGTCGCCGCCTGCTCCACAGAAGAAGAAATCGTCATGGACCACATTATTCTAGAGTAAAAAGGGCAAGCAACCACCAGTAAATCCGATGGACATTGTAGACTTGGAGACATTAGATCCCAATGCAGATGATGACACTCTCGAGCCATCTGTTGAGCCCCGCATCAGTGGGAGTCATGACTCCGATGATGACAGTACACCGACAGGGTCTTCGTCCCATAGTCGTGACGGTTCTCAGGGTGGTCAACGAAGTCATCATGGGGATAGTAGTGCTGGTGGTAGAGAGTATAGCAGTGGTCAAGGCAGAGGTCATGGGGGCCACGAACGTGTGGTATGGACGGAGGAGCATCCCTTCACACATGCCACACAAAATGAGGACCATAGTGCTCCACCGCTAGGGACAAGGCGGGTAAATGATTATTGGGATCCTACTATGGAAGTTCTGTTGCAGACAGTACCAGCTATCAAAGCATGCTGTCTGATTTTGAGAGAATGAGCACACATGACTCTCATGGAACTGGAAGTGAGTATGGATGGTCATGGCAGCAGCAACCGATATATCATGACGATTCTAAGAGTACTAGTTCATGCTTCCCATCGTATCCATATCCTCATGCCCATGCTCCAATGTCGCAATACACCGAAGGATACGATCAACTCTCAGCTGCGCCACTGTCGGTCGTGTACTCACAAGGTCCCCAACAGTATGAATACTACGTACGCATCTACTAAGAGAACAATGCAGGTTCCATGCGTTATGAAGACTATTTGTCCTATCTGTAGAGCACGTAGAATGTCAGATTATTTGGAGGTGGGATGTGGCCAAATTTGGGCCCATATGATTAGGAGTATGTATCATTTTACACTGTTGAGGGTGATCGACATGTGCATTGAAGATACTGCAGACATCGCGTCATCAGCATACACAGATTTACAGAGCACCTTGCGGGAGTGGGACGGGATTGCCGTACATGCTCCTTAGTTTCAGAGGATGTCCGATATTACTTTCAGACATAGTTACGGGAGAGATATGTTTCTCGTAGTAGAGCCGGGACATCGTCTTCCATGTCCAGGGTACCCCCACCACCAGCACCAGGCGGATCAAGATCTTCCTCCACGTCCAGAGTTCGAGCACCACCAGCACCAGTCACACCAGTAGCAGATGATAGACATGCATGTATAGATGTAGTTGGAGCTTTTTTCAAAGAATTTCATGTACCCTCCACCACTACAGATGACCCATATTTTTAAACTCACACGCATGCACGCTCACCCACTAGGATAGAGTTATATTATACTGGTCATGAGTCTCATGTATCTAATTCTGATTGGGATTCGGGATTCACAGATAGATCAGATGAGTGAGTTTCAACATTTTGTACTTTATAAGTGGAGTTGAACGATGTCATTATTATGTACATGTTCACTTTAACATATTAAGATAAAAAAAATCTTTTAAAATAGTGACTTCATTTAAGGCGTCATTCTAATATTTCACGCCTTTTTGAAAATCGTCATTTCATGATTCACGCCCTATTCTCAGTCGTCGTTTTAAAATTAAAAAAAAATATTTTTCTTAATCCATGCCTTTCTACAGGGCGTCATTTTTAGAAAAAAATAAAAAAAAAGAAAAAAAAAGAAAAAGTCTGTTTTCTCGTATGCGTGGTTGCATTTGTGTGGTCATGTTATTTATTTTCAGTTATCATCTTTGCGTGCTTGCATGATTGCATTTTTTACTTTATGTTATTTTACCTTTGTTAATAAGGGCTTGGCCCCTTGACCCATCATGAAGGTCAAAGAAAATGACAAACCCCTTGCTGATCGGGCAAGGGGCCAAGCCGAACAGATGAATTAATCTATTTTTTTTAAGTGAACCACATGTGAAAAGAGGAAAGAAAAGGAGAGAAAAGGAAAGGAAGAAAGCAGGTACACAAACCACAAGTGCTCAAACTCAACAAACTCAGGTAACAAAATGTCATATCTACATATATATGTCAAAATGAGTACAAGTGTATGGAGTGTGGAGGAGTACAAACTCTCTCTAGCTCTCGCCTCCACCCTCCTCTCTCAGTCTCTCTCTCTCTCCTCCCTTGCTGCCCCGACGACGAGCTCGGGGTGGGGGCATAGACCCCCGTACAGCACTCGGAGCTGAGCTCCGTACCTCCTCCTCTGCACGCTGGTGGGAAGAGGAGCCCATCGCGTACGCCGTGCTGGCGAAGGCACTCGAGTTCCCCGCTGCTCGGGCTCTCTTACGTCCCTGCTGCAGTTGCTCCTCTATCACCCGTATCCGCTCCTGGACTATGGCAAGCTGCATGCGGATAGCAACAAGATCGTCCCTCTCCCAGTCCCGCTCCGTCCTCTCGCGGTCCCGCTCCTCGCGCTCCTGGGCACGCTCTCTCCGCTCGATCTCAAGATGGATGCGGAGGTCCTGAACGTCCCGAGGAAGCTCATCACGATGGCCTGCCGCTGCGGTGAGACGGGCCACCTCCTCCTCCAATTCTGCGACCCGCTGGTCATGGATGGCGAGCTCTGCACCAGCCAAGGGGGCCCGAGTGCTCGCATCCCGTAGCTCCGCCTCCTGCATTCAATAAGTCAACTATCAGTTTTGAATTCTATTTCAACACATACTTAATTGAAATTAATGCTGTTGACTTACCTGTGCCGCGAGGTCGCGCTCCGTCTCCTGCTGGCCCCGAGACCGCTCAAGCTCAGCGATCCGCTCATCGCGGGAGGCAATCTCTGAGCGCGCCACTGCTAACTGCCTCTTTGCCTCCGTTATCTCTGCTGCCTGCATCACATTCCATTATCATTAATCTTTGCAAAACTGAAAAATATCATGAATGTCAATCAAAATAAAACTCACTAGCGCGCTGCGGTCGCGGTGCTGTCTCGCCACACAAGCAAGTGCATCTTGGAGCTCCTCAGTCTAGATAAGGGCATAAAAGAAAGCAATAAGATTTCATGAACAAATAAGGGCATAATTGAATCTTTGAAGTTTAAGGGCTTACCCGTGCGGCGAGATCCCGCTCTGCCTCCTCTGCCCGAGCAACTGCGCCTGCCAGCTGCTCCTCCAATCCCCCGGTCCCGGTGCTCGATCCTCTCGAGCTCGAGGCACTGCCGGTATCCCTCGCCGCCACTCCCTGCTGGGCACGCTGCATCCAAAGAAAGATCGTTAGTGGCTAATCATCAATAGAAATAGGAATTCACATGCATTTAATTTAACCACTCACCAGGGTTGCCAAATCAGCTCGTGCGACCGCCAACTGGGCCTCCAAGCTGTGTAGGTGGACCTGGGCATCCATCGCCACTAGGTCGTTCCTCCTCCTTGAATCAAGGAGGAGGTCAAAGAAGGGGGGCAGCCACCTCCTTTGACCATGAAAGGGGCACCTCTCCCCATTGGACCCATTCAAGCCTCCATCCTCTTTGACCCATTCACATGTCCATCCTCTTTGACTTATTCCCAGCCCATAAGCCCATTACAAGCCCATAAGCCCATTAACCTCTAGCCCACTAATTCCCCCACATTAGGTCCAATAAAATAAAATAGCTAATTGTCCATGCAAGGACTAAAAATGGGCCCAACAAGGCCTGAAAGCATGAAATAAAGATAGATAGCTCGATCTAAGCATCCACGTCCTCCCCGAGCCAAAGGGACTCCTGTGTGTTCCTCGTACCCCGGCGTGTGCTACGGCGTGTGTCCTCACCAATTCTCCCCGGGTGAGAGGAACTCGACCCTGTCGAGTAAGGGTCCCAATCGCTGAGGTAGCGCTCTAGTAAGTCCGGATCGAGTCGATCGAGCTCTCCACACGTAATCTAGGTGTCGTCCATCACGGGGCATCCACTCCAATGCACTAAGAAGCGTTGGTAGGCTCCGTTCCTGGTGGTGGTCACCTGCTTATCTAGTATGCAATCTATATGCTCGCGCTGCTGTAAGGGGACTGGAAGAGGTGGACTCTCAGGTCGTGTGTCACTCACAACAGGAGGAGAAGGTCCACAAGGTTCACTAGGGATCACCGTGGGGTCCCGATATGCCACCAGATCTGAAACATTGAATGTCGAACTGATACCATAATCGTCTGGTAGCTCAATAACATATGCATTAGACCCCACTCACTTCACGACTCGGAAGGGACCGGTACCCCGTGCCTAGAGTTTCTTCATGGTCCCCGAGGAAATCATTTAGGTCTAACCCTAATCATGACGTACTCTCCCTCTCGGAACTCACGGGCACGTCGGTGCGCGTCAGCTAACTCCTTATAACGTGCATTACTGACCTCTATGTGACGACATACATGCTCATGCAACTGTCTAATATCCTCAGCAAAGGACTCAGCTGACTTAGACACATGAGACTGGACAGACGCATGGACTCTTGGAATGAGGACAGAAGGAGAGACAAAACCTAACGACTTCCTATGACTGACGACAAACACAAGGGACGCACTAAGGAAGACCCAGTAAGAATGATGGACACCGTCTGCATATACCAAGTGTAAAGATATGCTGACCCACAACGTAATGTCGTGAGTCTCAACCCTCGTCAACCATTCAACCATCTACAGTTCGAGAAGACTCATCTTCTGGTATGGAAGTGCGGGAGGATCAGGAGGCGGGTGATGGGAAGGTAATCCAGATGTCTGGTGTGGAGCACGAAAAAATGGAAGTTCGGACGCTATCTCTCGTACGCTTGGCAAAAATCAGACCACACTACGTCAACATAGGGCGTTGACAGCAATACGATGGTCACAAGCGACTGCGCTACCATAGGAGAGATGGGCAAAAGAGGGACGACTGACTGCTGCTCGAGAGTGACTAGCAAAAGAGAGGTGGCAGGTTGGTCAGGGCCGTTAAGAGAAGCTGGGCTGGGCGACAGCGCGAGGTCATCGATAGACTCCTGAATGATGGGGAAGGTAGGGGCAGCTGGCGGAGCCAGGATGACTGGTGTGACTGGGATGACTGGCTACGCTAGCCCGTCAGGTGGCACAGGGATGGATGATGGCAGCTCGGTCAAGAGGGGAGTGGCTGACTGCGTGGGGTCGACGGATAGGTGCTCCATGGTATTGTTCGCTAACCCCTCAACCTCAGTGAAGTACTCATCGGCCAACTCTTGGTCAGCCTCGTAACTCACTAGAACAAGCCCGGGTGGGGCATCCTCAGAGTGTGTGTCCTCAATAATAGTGGAATGAGCCTCGTGACGGCTGCATGGTAGGGGATGAGCTCCTTCTTCCGGACGTCATAGACGCCCAGTACTTGTCGAATGACGAGCTGAGAATCCCCATGAACTTTGATGCACGTGATGTCCCCAGCCCTTTTGATTATTCGGGAAGCGTTATCGAAGTACAACTCCCAATGTGGGAGGTCAAGGGTGAGGACGCCCGGCTCCATCTGTAGTGGGATGTTTTCAGAATGCTCCCCAGTTTCTTGAGAAGGTACCAACACCTCTTCATCAGACAGCTCGAAGTTGAGTGGCGAATCCTCTGGCACAGGGTGCGCAGCTAAGAACTCCACCATTCCTTGCCCCTTAATCGCCTTGCGCGGGATGAAGGTGATGTCGAACTCCATGAGTATTAGTGCTTACTTGCCGAGCCTACCAGAGAGGACGAGCTGGCTGAGTAGAAATTTGAGTGGATCACATTTGGAAATGAGTTCCACCCGGTGAGCTAGAAGATAGTGCCTTAGCTTTTTGACGACAAACATCATAGCTAGGCACACCTTTTCCATGGGCGCATACCGGTGCTCAGGCTCGATCAGCTTCCGACTGAGGTAGTACAGTGGTTGCTCCTTGCCCTCTTCATTGATCTGGGCTAAAAGCGCCCCCAAAGAGGCATTCATGGCAACAATGTATAGGATGAGGGGCTTCCCTTTGACGGGGGCCCCTAGGACTGGAGGAGTCAGTAGGTACTCCTTGATTTGCTCGAAGGCTTTTTGACAGTCTTCGTCCCATATGAAAGGTGCTCCTTTCTTCATCAGTTTGCCGAAAGGTAGGCATCTTCCCGAAAGGTTAGAAATAAACCGCTTAATATAGGCGAGTTTTTCTTGAAGAGATCTGAGCTCTGTCAAGTTCCTGGGCGGAGGTAGTCCTCTTATGGCCTTGATTTTGTCGGGGTCGATCTCTATGCCCCGATATCTGACGATGAAGCCAAGGAATTTGCCGCTGGAGACGCCAAAGGCGCATTTCATCGGATTCATCTTTAGTTGGTACTGTCGAAGTCTTTCAAAGACTTGACGTAGATCGGCCAGGTGATCTTCCCGCCGTTTTGTCTTGACGACCAAGTCATCGACATAGCATTCGACGAGGTCATGAAACATTTCGTCGAAGATCTTGGTCATTGCCCTTTGGTAGGTTGTGCCGACGTTCTTCAAACCGAACGACATCCTTTTGTAGTTGAAGATTCCCTTAGGAGATCGGAAGGCCGTGTGGTATTTGTCTTTGATGGCCATGCGGATTTGATTGTAGCTCGACGACTCGTCCATAAAGGACAAGACTTCGTGACCAGTGGTCACATCAACCATTATCTCGGTGATCTGGACAGGAAAGTCGTCTTTTGGGCATGCTTTATTCAAATCCCTGAAGTCGATGTAGACTCGAACTTGGCCGTTCCTTTTCTTGACGGAGACTATATTGGCGAGCCACACAGGGTACATGCAAGGCTCTATGAAGTCCACGTCGAGCATCTTGTCAACCTCGGCATTGACCTTTAGCTCCAGCTCGTGGCGCATACGCCTTTGAGCTTGCTTGACTGACTTGACTGTTGGAAGTATTGCCAGCTCATGTTCAGCCACAGAAGGGTCGAGCTCGGGCATTTCTTTATAAGTCCAGGCGAAGCAATGCCTGAACTCTTCTAGTAGCTGTCGATACGACTGTCTTTCTTTCTCGCTGAGGAGAGCATTGACGAAGGTTGGGCGGTAGTCTTCTTTGCTTCCGAGATTGATTTCGATCAACTCGTCCACGGTCGCCTGACCGCTGTCTTCGAGCTCGGGTGGAGCTGGTTGGAGGTCGACGAAGTCTCCCTCATCATCAGTGTTTGCTTGGTAGACTTCAAATTCTTCGAAGCACCAAGATAGTCAATGTTGATTGGTCAAGGTCAACGCAAGTCAAAGAAATCTTCAGCCAAGCTCAACTTTTTGTTGAATAGTCATGAAGTCCCACTCAAAGTCAGAGGTCAATGAATAGACTAGTCAACACTATGCTCCCCAGACAAAGCCAAGCAAGTAATGAAGAGAAGAGAAGACAACGGCTACTCATGTAGTCATGTGGTAAGAGTGATAAATATACAGTAAGGGTGATAAATACCACTTTAGTGGTAACAAATGCACAACTAGTGGTGATAAATGGCTAAGGCGACGGCCAAGACATTACGGGGGGGGTCATGCTGCTTCGACGTAGAAGAACTGTCGGCGATGGGGCAGTCGGTGTGTAAGGAGGGAGGGCACGTGGCGACGGGCTCCCTTCCATTTTCTGGACCACCACTGGGCTCGAGGGATGGCTAGCTACTGTCGCATGGAGACATGGTGTGGAAGGTACTATTCGACGATATCCAAACCTACTGGTTCGGATGGTGTCAGGCACCGGGAAGTCAACTTTAGTGCTTCATTCTCCCCGAGCATCTCCCCACTCCCATCCTCAGGGAGTGGTTATTTCTTTTCTATTCTTTTACCATCCTCCTTTTCTTTGGCTGGTGCCTGTGACGCAGGATGGGAACGCACATGGGGACATCGACGGCAGCTTTCGGTGCGAACTTGTGTGTACAGTCTTATGGCACTACTCTCCACGCAGGGAGGGGACCATGGGGCTGGGATTAATCAATACAAAACTACCCTCACGAAGGAGGGGGGAGCACGGGGAAGGGAAAATGGGACTGCTGCCCTGTGTCTATCCTGCTAGATAGAACCGAAGAGATTTTGCTGTAACTTCACGCTCGGTGGTCAGAAGGTGATGCCGTTGGTGCCCACATGCTGTGGATGACGTGCAGAAGCACTCCTGAAAGTTTGAGGTCGTTCAGGAGTCGCTGTATGGCGGGGCAGGCCGAGGAAGACAACCTACGTGAATCTACCCTGCAGGACAGGCCTGCGCAGTCAGTGTGCAGAGGCTGGTGCACTCACCACAGGAATCAGAACGACAAGAGACCAGTAGGAGTCGATGCCAGATGCGAGCCTCTACGTACCATCAAAAGATGAGCAGCATCTGATCACCGAGCTGAGCGTGGTCATCTCTGGACTAAGGCTCTGGAAAATAGGTTTGCAGACAGGCACATTCCCACGGCACGGGATGGTACGGCTTGCTCGGGGCTCGGATTGTGTCCAAACCAGTGGGAAGGTGTCGGGGACACAGAGAGGGACGTCCACATGAAAGGGTGAGGATGGGAGTGCAGTAGGGTGTGCGTGGCAGATTCTGTAACTTGTGTTTGCATTCTGTGCAAACTGGGCTTCATAGGTTCAGCGCAGTCCCACGGAAATGAGTGCCACGGCCATTGTCGACGTCAAATCGGGGCAAAACTTGTCGTGATGCGAAGTAGACTCGGAGAGGATTGAACCCAAGGAAGGGCACGACCAGAATCACTCCGAGAACTAACGTGGGATGGGACTCAGTCGGAACTATGACTTAATGGACACCAAGCAAGGCCGAACAGGCCGGGTTGGACACGGCTGACAAACACGTGGCGCACTCAGAATTTGGGTGTAACCCAGCGATGGGGAAGATGGGCTTTGGCCCAAAGGCCATCCACGTGGTCAAAACTCATGAGTTGGGTCGGTGGGAGGCCGACCTAACGGGGTGGGATCACCCAGATTCAGCCGGGGCAGACCTAGCGCCCGAGGACACTATGGGGTTCACTCTCTCGCATGGCAACAAATTCACATGTAACGGGGGATGGGACTAGGCTCTCTCTCACCGTCGACGTGAGCACAAAGAAAATATGAAGGGACAAAAGAAGAAATAAATGGAAAAGCTCTACGACTACTGACACCGGTCTCACGATGCAAAAATTGAGACACACGTCATGGTGACACGATCAAGAGTCGCTACTTGACAAGATAGGAGTGCCACCCACTAGAAGTAAAGCCGGATGTGTCCCCTGATGTCTTAGACCGCGCCTCAGGTGCCTCGCTGCGACGTCCCAAGCGGAGCCAAGGACACCGCACAAGTAACCATAGAACAAAAACTAGCTGGGGTCGTGCTCATCAGCACGTGTCCACTGCCCCCAACCACGTGTGCACACACTGATCATGCGTCCTAAGTCAGGCCTCTAATTAGTTTTCCCCTCAGCCGGACTCTGGCTGCAAGACGTGGGGCCCTACGATAACCAGTCTAAAAATCGTCTCTTGGGGTAGCCTCGCTACCACTCCCTAGTGGGACCACATGCGTGTCGGAAGGCTACGACTAGTGGAGGGTCGCTGAAGGATTAGACTCGCTGGAGAGCGAAAAATAATGCCTGAACCAGATGATTACAAGGACCGCTCCTCGTACCGACACCGACTCACGGCGACACAAGTCGAGAACACCACCTCCTGGGACCCCACGGCACCCTAACACATGGCCCCCACATGATGCCGAGCATCAGTCAAGCCACGGGTCAGCACGTGGATCGAGGTCCACTCACCCGGGACTCGAATCGAAATGGCAAAAGTTACCAGTCAGACAACACATAGTAAACGGTCCACCCTGGCCCATTCCTGGGTAAACGGATGGTCGATGGACCGCCTTAGAACTCAAACGGTTCTCCACAGGCCGTTTGACAAGCTAGGACGGTCACCTACTAACTGCCTCTCAACAGACATAAACGGTCTGCCTTGGACCGTGTGAGACATAAACAACCCCTCTTGGGACCGCTCCAGATAGTAAACAGTCTCCCATGGGGCCGTCCAACCTCTGGACTGAATGGCAACACAAACGGTCATACTTAGACTGTTCAAGGCATAAACGGTCCAACGATCGGCCGCTTGAGGAACCAAGTGGTCCAGCTTGGGCCGCTAAGCCACCAAACGGCACAAAAGTCAAACGATCCTCTCAAGACCGTTGGAAACCCAAATGGTCCAACTTGGGACCGCACCAAAGAACTAAACGGCCATACCATTGACCGTGTAGCCCTAAAACTCAGAAATGTCTCAGGAGTCACGCTGACTCCATGGGGTAAACGGTCGGCACAAGGGCCCTCCAAGCGTGAAACGGTCGAACGATGGACCGCGTACCCTACCGACACTCCTGGGTTGGTAGACGGTCCATCGCTGGGCTGCGCAGGGGTAGAAACAGTTTCTGTTAGGACCGTTTCTATCCCGGCAACCCGAGAACGGTGAACCTCCATGGAATTCACCATTGCACACCCCATTCACCTCTGGGTGATGGGGAAATAAGGGGGAAGCTCGTCCCCATGATCCTAGGCACCCAATGGTGCCCTCAAACCACCGATTAACGTGGTAAGACACTAGATCAGCGCTCAAAATTCTAAATCATGGATTTCCCATCTCGAGCTCAAATGGACCCCTCTCGACCTCCCGTCGGCCTAGAAATCGTGGGGAAGGAAACTATGGAGCTAGGGATTCATCACCCTACCTTGGGTTCGCTCGAGACGCGTCGGAACGCCGCCAAACCACGAAGAAAGCTTTAAGAGCTCCCAAACCTCCACGACCGCCTCGTCGCCGCCGTCACCGCCATGTCATCGCCTCGCCGTTGTCTGTAGTCGGTGGAAGGCACCACCGCGAACACGTCAGACGAAGAAGAGGAAGAAAGAGGGGGGCACGGCTCTCTCATGGTTGGGAGAAAGGAAGAGGAAGGAAGAAGAATAAAGAAAAAGAAAAAGAAAGATTCTGCGCCATGGTGCCAAAGTGAGTCTGCCAGACTCCACGTGTCTTCAGTCGAGGCATGCGATTAACCATGTTCCCACCAAGGCCCAATACGTCAGCCACATAATGAAGGTGATATGACACCACCTTGGGGGTGGCAGCCACTAGACCGATGCCCCTTGGACCTACAACCGCAAGCACAATCACAAGTTTATCAAATTCGTGTAGGCGGGTAGTCTCACGGCACATACACTCAACCCGAGGTGACACGGGGATACAAAGTCGAGGGGATGAGGCTAGACCCTTGCTGGTGGAGAGCCAGCAAGACTTAGGTCGAACTCCCCTTGGGTACGGGTGCCCGATTCAATGGGCAGGCCGATTGCCGAAGGGCACAGAGTTCACTCACTTACGCCCACGGCGGTCACTCGAGGGCGGTGGAAATTCAAGACTGGACGCTCTCTCTCTTAACTGGTAGAGCAAATGTAGAATATTGAGTGAACAAGCACAAATGAAGAGCAAGGGCTGAGAGCTTACCCGGTTGGTTTGAAGTAACCAGCCCCCGATCGGAGATGAGGGCGAGTGGGGAAGCGTGAGTTTACTCCCGCACGCTGCACCGGAGCCGCTTTGACTTGAAATAGTTAAGTACAAAACTACTCCTCTCACAGGAGGGGTGGAGAATGATTAATTACATCAAACACTACCTCCACGTAGGGAGGGGCGCTCAGCCGGCCAGGCGGGGAGGGGAGATTAGTGTGGCCGAAGAAGATCGACTCTCGATCGGTGTGGCCTGGTTTGCTGTCCTGGCTATCTGCAATCAACGCCTTGTCGGGAGGGGAACTCCCTGCTGGGACGTCCGATGGAGGTGGGGCTGGAGTCACTGGAAAGCTGGTTGTCTTGGGAGTCACCAGGAAGAAGACCCACCTTGATCAGAGCTTGTACTTGCTGATGCCACTAGATCCTGTGGAACTATGCAGGGGGCAAATTCTGTACGCCAGAGAGCTCTTGAATAGAGTTGTACTCTCAGTTGGGATGTCGGATTGAGGCGGGACCACCTCGGATTGAAAGAGTGTTAAACCTAGTTCACCTTGACTGAAAATATCCATCGAACTCGCTCGGACGGCTCAATGGCATCTCCTGGATGCCGGCAGGCTTGGACTGAAAGTAGGGGCAGGAGAACAGGTCCGACTCACTGGGGGTGTAACTCCCAGGTCCGATGCTGAGTTGATCTTGGGCTAGAGTTGACTCAAAGAGGGACACCCCAGGGACATTTTAGGACTAGAATGGTCGTGGTCTGGGCCCGGGAATGCTGGTACTGTCTACTCTCCTAAGGTCACGCAGGCGAGGCCTCCAGACGGACTGGGAAGCCTTACCGGGGGTGTATCTCCTAGCTGGGAGTTCAGATCGAGGCGAGACTGGTCCCAGTGGAAAGCTGGGAATCTCATGATGAGCTCTTCCCAAGGGCCAAAGCAGAAGAGGTGGGAGGTGGACATGGTACCTCCTGTGGTCGACTACTTGACCAGGTTGCAGGAAGGTCGAACTGTAGATTAGACTCAACTTGTCGGGGGTGATGCTCTTGGACAGGGGCTCCGAATGGTGCAGGGCTAGACTTGGCTAAAAGCTAAGAATCCCTAGTTGAATCCAACTTAAGACTAGAGCCAGAAGAAGAGAGAAGAAGATGTGGCACCTTCTACAACTCGCTCTAGTCGCTGGCCAGAGTCTACTTGCACAGTCAGACAAGAATGGCTCCTCCGGGCAGCTCCGATGGCAAAAAGTGCGTGCACGAACCACCATGACAAAGTTGACATGGAGCAAAATCTCCTGAAGCTGGGTTGGACACTAGGAAACCTTCAGAGGTCGTGGGGATGATGCTGCACGTCGATGGTAGTCTACGCATTGTAAATTTCAGCATGAACATGATTCATAATTTCATTCTTGCATTGAAAATTTGATTAGTTTTGAAATAATTGTGTCAGCCTGTCTTTGAATTTTGAATAAAGAATGTTTGATGTTTGAATAAATGTTTTTGCACGGAGTATATAAAGTACTGCATGACTTGCATAGATGTTGTCTGAAGTCGATGCATGGTTTGCACTAAGGTTAAGTCTATGCACGTTGTGCATATAGTCGATGGATGTGCATACCATTTGCTTACATAGTCCATGCACTATCCAAGTCCTGCATGTTAAGGTCTATGCATTGGTCATTTTCTGCATATCAATGTCGATGCATAATGATGTCATGGGGAGTGTAGTTGGGTCTGATCCGAGTTCAATCATTTCTACTCTCTCTCCCTCTTTTCATAAGTTCATATCCTATGACATCATTTATATTCGGTCACTTCTTGAAAATCCTTGAGCTACTCCTGCACTTCAATGTATTTTTCTATCACTCTGAATAGGTGACAGTCTAGTATTGGTTCACTACCTTGAGCATGAATCATTGCAAATCTTCTTTTATGAGAGTCACATATGCTCCTTGAATGAACTAAAGGTTTAATTTTAATAGATTGTAGAGTCTTGAAACTACTTTTCAGAAAATAAGGTGATAGAAAACTTTTATAGCTCTTAACCTCTCTTTCATGACTATAATAGAAAAGATCTTTACAATATCTGAACATGACAGACTTAATGATGTCCAGGCTGAGAAAATCAGAATGGGTATTATTTTTAAACAAGTCACTTTAAATAGGTTATAAGGGCAGCATCAATAAAACTTTTAACGAAAAGAAATTGAACAAAGTGGCAGAGCAATGACTGAATTGCACTGAGAAACTGAACCCTCCATCAAGAAGTGGAGAGGACCTCATGTCATGAAGTGCTTTGTGTTACCTCTGTTCGTTTGGTCAAATCTATAATGCTGGTTTCACTGAGTAACTAGGGGTACTGGCGTCTGATAAACGTATACCCTTAATGTCAAAGGTGTAAATCATCTTGGTAGTATTTGATCAGAGACAAACATAGTAGTTTATGCCTAGTAACTGGGGGTACTTGCGTCAAACCCACGTGTACACCTAATGTCAACAGCATAAATGACACTTGTCTATTCATTGAGTTCAGATTTAATATCAGAAATGAAAAAGAAATGCTGTAACCTTTCAAATTCAAGAAGTTATGAAGTGTCAATTGCTTAACCTCAATACAAATTTAGGACACTCTCCTTGATATTCATTGACTCTGAAATAAGTAAGATATAGTTTTGACCTAATCTATTATGGCTATGCGGCTTAGGTTCATTGCTATAAACGAACACTATAACCATATTTCAGAATGACAGTGAATTCACACTACTTCCTATAACTGTTAAACCTGAACCCTATCAAGAATGCACTTTGCTTGCTTCTTTTATCTGAAGATTTGACCATAATTCACTTATTTCCTGAACCATTGCATAGAATGTTATCTAGTCTCCTCTATCCTCTTTGGTTCCAAACTCATCCTTTCTTACTTTTCCTCCTTGTTTGCTGATGGCAAAGGGGGAGAGTTTATTAATGGCACCCTTCAAATGGGAAAGGGGGAGAGTTTGTTGTGGGTCCTGATGGCAAAGGGGAAAAGATTGCATTCTGTTGGTTAAGGGGGAGAGTCTATGTGTGTCTATGTGTTTAAGGGAAAAGTTTGGAGAGCATTCTAAGGTTTCATTCAGGGGGTGAGTCTGCATAACATCTGTTAGGAGAGTCTGCATAACATTTGTTAAGAGAGTCTGCATCTGCATATCATCTGACTATCATTCATGTCTCATCAAAATACATCATCCTAATTGCATTAGGGTCGTTACAAGGCTGGTCCGCGTAAACCCCCCCCAGGGGGTTTAGGTAGAGTGGCCCCAAGAGAGAGAGGGGGGAGCGGTCCCACCCTATAAAATTATATTTTTACCCTTGTTTCTCCCTAAATTAACTAAGAAGAAAAGGACATTTTGACTGGGAGGATACGTTGAAGTCGAGACTTGTGTGCGTTGACCGGAGAGTGAACCCGTCATGCTGTCGCTCCATGCTTCCGCGTGTTGATTCCTCGAACTGTTATGGCACACGAACCGCATCGTAGGTCTGCAAATGGGATGAACCAGAATTGAGTGGGGTCGTGGGACCACCGGGCTGGAGGGAGGGCACGGCCCCCAAGGAGGTTCACCCTTCATGGGGCACGCAGCCGCCCCTGGGGCGAATTGGCCTCGGGGGAGGCTCGTAACCTCGGGGGATGGCCCCTGAGGGTCTTCCTACGTCGTTCGGGGCTGTCCTTTGACAGACTTTGATCTTTGGGCGGTTGGTACGGGCCCATGGGGGCACAGTTCTTTGGGCTGTCGTAGTCGCCTGCAAGGTGTTCAGGTAAATGCCCGACACGCCCCAGATTGTCGAACGGCTTGAGTAGGTGGCTGAGGGGCCGCACGACAGGCCTTTGGTTGATGACGATCGCTCGTGGGAGCTAAGGGGAGGCACTTTGTGGCTGTGAGTCACGCCTCGGTCTATGTGCTACGTTGCACGATGGGCTGACTAGGTAGCCTTGGGTTGACCCGAGTGCTAGAGTTAAGTGGCTTATTGCCACGTGTCTGGGTGTCAGGATCGACCTTGACTTGCCGAGGGGTCGTTGTAGGACCCAACTGAGGGGTTGGAACCATGGGGTGGCCCGTGGTTTGGTGTAGAAGGGCTGGAACATACGCACCCACAAGGTGCTTGACGAAATGCCGAGCATGTGAGTGTGAGCTGTACATGCGTGCGGTGGGCCTCCAAAGCCTGTGGTTGACTTAGTTAGGTCTCCCTTTGACCTCAGAGGGTTGAAAGATGTACTTTTGGGCAGGCCCCCTGGCCCTTTTTACTGGGTGCCATGTGGCGTGGCTCGACATTGGGGAGCCCCTGGGTTGCCCCGGGTGGCGATGGAGTATACGGGCAAGGCCCGTATGTGAGTGGCCAGAGTTGACTCTGGGGAGTTACTTGTGTCGCCGTGCATCACGGCAAGCCGGTAGGGGCCCTTATAGGGACCCATGGGATTGTAGAAAGAGCTGGATAGCCCGTGCCTGGAGAGTGTTCGGTGAAATGCCCGAACCCTTATTTCTTGTGATTTTGCCGGGAAATAGTCTGGGTATAGCAAATGCCCCCCATGAGTCGTGCGTCGGAGGCGGAGACGAGGGCGCACGGCCTGTGAGACTCCTGTTGCGGGCTATTGTAGTTGTATTTTGACACTTCATATGCCTTTATTTTTACTGTGCTTGGTGATTTATCAGTGTTCTGACCCTTTCTCTATGCTTTGTCTTACAGCTATGGTGCGCTTTGGCAGAGAAGGACTGGTCCCGAGACGGATGGCCCGCGAGGAGGATCACTAGGTGCAGAGGACTGATCGACAGATGCCCCCTCTGGGCCCGCCGGTGGTTACCATGGATAGCATAGAGTAGCTGGATAGTGGGCATACAGTGGTGGCTGAGGTCCCCTTGGCGAGAGAGCCGCTGGAGTTGGCACCGTGGAGGTGACCAGGATTCAGGAGGCCGGCTGATGGGGCATCTCTCGCCCTTCACATTTTTTCACAGCTCTGATTGCTCTTCGACATGGTTCCATTGTGTCCGTCATATTTTTTTGAGTCGAGTCATGTAATTTTCATATTTTATTTGAGTCATAAACTATGTAATTTTTCTTTTATTTGAGTCCAGTACCGGGGCCTCATCAGCCTCTTGGGTGACTTCCCTAGTTCCTGGTAGCGGTAATCCGATGTTATATCGGGTTATCGGTACCCAGAGCTCTGGGTCGTTACAGATGGTATTAGAGCGGTGTTGAGAAATCGTGTAAGGAATCGAAATTGCACAGCTATTGTCCAGAACTAGTCCATTTGCGTCGTCTATTGCTGGCCTAGGATGTTTTCCATATGATTAATAGATTTTCTTGATTATTATCCGTGTTTTCTAGTCGTTTCAATATGTCACCCCGGCGTCGGAGAGCTCTGGTTCCCCAGGAAGTGAGTAGTGTCCCTCAAGATGTTCTTGCTCCGGCTCCTATTATTTAGGCTCAAGAGGATGCGCCTGGCAGTCGCAGACATGCTTTGAAAGAATTTCTATTGTTTCATCCGTCGACTTTTGAAGGCCAGACCGATCCTGATGCCGCCAGGGTTTGGCTGGACGCGACCGAGCGCGTGTTCCGCTCTATGGAATGCGTAGAAGACGAGAAAGTGATGCTTGACACTTTTCAGCTCCAGGGCGCGGCGCTGACATGGTGGAACACGGAATGGGAGATTGCTTTTCAGTCTCATCCGCTCTGGCAGATTTCGTGGGCTGAGTTTGTCACCACATTTGAACTTACTTTTAGTTTGACTTACCTCAGGATGGGTAAAATGCATCAGTTCTTGCAACTCGTCCAAGGAGGAATGTCGGTGCTCGAATATCGAAATAGGTTCATGAAATTGGGCCGTTATGCGCCCCATGTGCTGACTAACGAAGCTTTAAAGATGAAGCAGTTTCTTTGCGGCCTTCGTGTTGAATTGAGGTAACCATTGATCGTTGCTCGTGTAACTAATATGAATGAGGTGTATCAGGCTGCGACAGCATTGGAGTTGGACTTGGCGAGATCCCAGACTCCTTCTCAAGCAGTGTCGGTTCAGCCGACAATTCAGCTTCCATCTGGTTACCCGCCTCTTGTTCCAGGTTTTTCTTCTGCCACTCCAGCTGCTTGTGTTGCTGCTTCTTCGGGTAAGTCCCAGTTCAGGAAGTTTAAGAATAAGAAGAGGTTCAAGAAGTGATTTGACCAGCAGGCATCGTTCGACGCAGTACAGCAGTCAGCTCCTTCTTTCCAGCAATGACAGGGTTCTGCTAAAAGCCAACTCAAGGGTTGTGAGCAGTGTGGTGGCAGCCACCCAGGCAAACCATGTTCTCTGCCGGTGGTATGTTTTCGATGTGACCAGCCGGGTCACGTAGTGAGAGACTGTCCTTTGCGATCGATCCCAGTGCAATTTGCTCCGGCAGCTCAATCTCAGCCGTCTCAATCGCAGTTCAGGCCTCCACTTCCACCACCGCTGCCATCTCAACAGTTTCAGCAGATCCTTCCTCAGGCTTCAATAGCATCCTCCTTCTAGTCCTCTACAACTGCCAGTAGAAAGCAGAAGGGCAAGGTGACTCATATCTCGCAGGCTGAGGTTATGGCTTCAAATCTCGTTGAAGGTACTATTACTATTTTTGGTTGTACAGTCCGTATTTTATTTGATTCAGGTGCTTCTCACTCCTTCATTTTTGAGAATTTTATTGCATGTATCGAGGAGCCCATGATTGAGATGACTTGTGATTTGATTGTCGAATTACCATCTGGGGATTTTATGGTTACCCTGTTATGTCTTGAAGACTCACCTATTGTGATCAGCAATTGGCAATTGTCGGTGAGACTTTATGCTTTACAGTTGGCAGATTATGACGTCATACTAGGTATGGATTGGCTAGAGTAGTATGGGGCTATGGATGATTGCGGATCTAAGAAGGTCTATTTTCAGCCACCTGGGAAGTCAGCATTTTATTTCCAAGGTATTTGATCATGTTCCTCTTGTTCAATGTGCTCCCTGGGAGACCCTTGCCCATTGAATTTCTCAAACTTCGGTGGCTTAGTGATGCCAACCGGTAGTTTCTTAGTGGCGTAATGAGCCGGGTAGGGTACTCGATAGACATCAAAAAGTGTCTGACCACCATCACCCCTCCCTGCTAGCTTCAAGTCAATCATCTGCTCGAGCATCAACCGACTGGCCGCTATTGGGTCGACCAGGTTTGGGTAAGAGTGGGCAGGCTGTGCCCTTGGAGCAGTCAGTACCGTCACCTGCGGGGCCATGGGAGACCCTTGGGGAGGCAGAATCGGCGGCGGGGCCGGTGCTGCGTGCGATGCCTGTTGCGGGGGCATACCCCTAGTGTAGCCGGATACTGGTGAAGGTGCTGCTCCCTGCAGAGGTGCTTCTGGAGACTTCCCGTTGCCTCTAGGTGCTTCGAGCAAAACTTCGGTCTGCCCAGACGTCGAGGGTTATACATTTCTCTCGTTCAATTGTCTCTTCAGCAGCTCAATCTCCAGCTGGTATTGTTGCATCATGTACAGCATTGTGGGGTCATTCGTGGGGAGACTAGGAATGCCCCCTGCTCCTTCGGTCAGCGCATCTTCAAATGATGTGGAGGGCTCGCCACTAGTGCCTCTGGTGGTGATAACATTGGCAGCCAGGGCCATAGAGGGTTCTTCATGAGAGGTCTCTTCGGCGCCCACCGGTGCTATCTCGCCTGCTGCTCTTCCTCTTCTGGTGAGAGGACTGGGCTTGGCGACAAGTCTGGCCACCTCTTCGGGGTCGGTGGGTAGAACCCCATACCGACCAAAGACTCATGTCATGCTGCAGGTGAAAACTTTCCAATTCCTATTCCTCTTCTCCATCCTCCTTGACGGTCTATCTGGGAATACCAGCCTATCAAAGACTAATCGTCAGGGCAGCATTTCCTCCCACAAAGGGGACTGGCGTAGCTCTGCCGACTGGTTCCTTGACTATGCTAGGCACTGGCCGGGTCTCTTCTTCCTCCTAGAAAGCGGAGGCCACTGCCTTCAATAGTCTTTGACGACCCAAAGGAGTGCTCCCTGGGCCGCGTAGATAGTTTCTCATGGCTTGCTCGATCCCTTCCCACTCTTGGTCAAGGAGAGCAGCCGGTGATTGCGTGCTGACGGCGGCAACAGGAGTGTAAGCCATGGGCACTGGATGGGGGGCTTGGTGACTGCGCCTGCGGTGCCGGCGGCGGACATTCTCTGGTGGAGCCGGTGCAGTAACTGTCAGCTGGTAGATAGGGGTCATCACTTCGACCCCTTCATTTCATCGGGCTCTCCTCGGGAGGATGTTGATGGGCCCCACTTGAGTAGGTGCAATGGTCTGGGCTTCCTTGGGAATCCAGACTTGTTTGAGCTTGGCCGGCTTGCACACCGGCATGTTCTTCGGTGTTGCAGCCGGGGCGACGGGCATCACCTTCTCTTTCATCTTCTCCAGCCCCTGGAAGGAGTTGCAGGCTGGAATGGTCGGTACGATGCGGTCTGGAATCACTTCAGACCTTTGTCCATCAAGGAGGACTCGAAAGCTCCCGATGGTCATGGATCTTCCGGAGTTGGAGATTCGACGCCCTGGGGTAGCACCAGCATTGTTCCTCCGGAGCATCCTCCGGTGAGACGCCGATCCCTGGTGAGGTGGAACGGCGATCTGGTGCACATGGTGCACGTTGCAGCTCAACGTCTTGGCTGAGACATCGTCGTTGTTCTTGGCCGGAGCTCGGCCAGTAGCAGCTTCAATGGCCCCTCGGGTAGGAGTGTTGGTCTTGGGCTTGTCGGACGCCTCCACGTCCAGTATGTTGACAAAGGCCACCCCTAGGAAGTTGGGGAAGCCAACCACGGGAGGGAAGCTCCCAAAGTTAGTTGCATTCCTACCGGAGTAGGGTTTCCTCTCGTCTCCATATTCCTTGGAGCCGACTAGGGGACCTTGCCGAGGGCCTCCGTAAGTCTCCGTGAGCCATGAATTCCCACACGGATGCCGGGCCTATTGTACCATTGCCACCCCCAGTCTAGGGTATGCATACGTGAGACTGAGAGTCCCTTAGAGTCAGCTAGCCCCCCTTCCTACCCAGGTCAGGCACCTAGTGGTCGAGTGAACTTACATTCTAATTAAATCCACTAAAACTCTGAAGGAGAAATCGATAAAAATCATGTGTATCATTTTGAAAACTTGTTGCGTAATTGGCTAATTCTTCTCTCATCTCCCCCCTCCATTGTGTGTTTGCTTTGATTGGCTTGTGTGCATTAGGCATTGGTCAGACCTATTTATTTTCTCTTCCTTTACTGTGGTCGTATTGTATGTGGAATTGCCTCCGTCCCTCAGCATCCTCTCCTAGGGGCAAACCTCACTTCGTTTCCTACCTCAATCCCTTGTTCGACTCCGCCACAGCCATGTCTTCTTTTGATCACTCCTATGCCCATGAGGACTCTCTTCCTCAGGGACTTCTGGCTAACCCATCTAGGGTCATTTCCTTCCCAGGGAGGGAGGGGTCCGTTCCCCCTCTCCCACCTACTCCTGCTGAGGGAGCCCAGTCCTCCCTTCCTGATTCCTCCAACTCGGCTAGTCACATCCTACATATGATGGCCCAGTTGGACCCTACCCAGCTCCAGCTGATTAGACAAGCTCTAGGGGCGAAGCCCCACCTTCAGTACCTCCTTCTGGCGTGCCTACTGCCGCCACCTCTGTCCCCCCTGATATTGGATCCGGGCCCGCTCTGCCCGCCATTAATCTCACCCCTATCCGCCCTCATGCGCTCCGAATCCCCAACCTAGAGTCGGGCCAGGCTTCCACCTTGGCCCATCCGCAACTTGACAAAGGGAAGTCCCAGGTCACTTCATCCATCTATTCTGATTTCCCCGTCACCATTTCTCCAGCGCTGTAGGCCCTCGTGGCCCTGGAGGATTTTGCCCATCTGCAGCCAGGGGCGGCCCAGCTTGCTCACTCTGATATGGGCCACTCTCTGACCCATTATCCATCCCATGGGCTTCCCCCTCCTTCGATCTATCCATCTGCTCCTCACCCGCCGCCACCTTATACAGTTTCTGCACCTCCAGCCCGGGAACGAGAAAGCCTTGATAGGTGGGCCACCCTACAGTAGCAGATCAACCTCCTCCACAAGAGGGTCGGCCCACAGTCTCATGCTGATGTCCCTATTCCTAACTTCAGGGACATTCGTTTTCCACCGTAGTCTGAGCTCCCCATTTATCGGAAGTATGACGGGAACGACAACCCGTTCATTCATATCAGGGAGTTCTTTTATGAGTCAGCACAGTTCTAACATGATGATCACCTGATGGCGTATCTATTTAGATGGTCCCTGGACGGAGTGGCCCTGGAGTGGTTTTATACATTCTCGCTGGAGGAGGCAGAAAGCTTCAAGACAGTGAAAGAATGGTTCATACAACGGTTCCAAGACCGGGTCAGCCCGGAGTATTCTTTCACCGATTTAGTAGCAGAAATGATGAAGACAGATGAGGATTTTGTGACATATGCCGACCGATGGAGGCAGATGGCCTCGCGTGTGCCCGGGCAGATCCCGGATGAAGAAAAAGTGAAGTTGCTCATTTCTAATTCCACACCGACGTTCCGAAACATTTTGATGTTGAATGATATCACCAGCATGCACAAGCTGTACAGTCGGGCCCGGTTCATCCAGACCCAGTTTAAAGACTCCCCCATTCACTCCTTGTTCGAAGCCCAGAAGCCCAAATCCTATAAGAAATCCCAGGGCCTAACAGAAATAAATAATTTAACTACAACAGAGTCCAGTCCAACAGAAAGTACAGTCTAAAACAGTAAAGCGTACCACATGCCAAGTGAACACTTAGCCCGGCGAGCTGGCAGCTAAGGCCCTCCATGCAATGCCCTCGAACCTCGAGAACGATTCACCGCACCAGAAAAACAGGGATGAGTCTCCAAACATACACTCAGTAGGGGTCCGCGGAACCCCATCCGAGAAAAATAACGACGGAAAGGAAGGCAGCACTAGTTAAACAACCACAGCAGGAACAGCGAACCGGTGGCCGGTCAAAACTTGGCACTACAGCTACTCCTACTGGCAACAGAAAAAGGAAGATCCCGATCTCACAATCAGGAACCGGACCACTCTAACACCAGACCCACCGAGGAAACACTCACGACAACCCTACCGCGGAAGCCTGCCCACACAAGCACGACCAACCAGGACCGCACAGTCCCACACTGGCACGACGAGGCCTCGGTAATCCCTACCAAGCACCTCCGGCCACCACCTTGGGAAAACACGCTGGAACGGTCCAGAAGTCACGTCTCGCAGACGGGAAGCGGAATCCGAAAATAGGAGAGTCACGTCTCACGTGACAGGAGTACCTGCCCACTAGAAGCATAGCCGAACGCATCCCCTGACGACTTACACCGCGCTGCAGTGTCTCCCTACTCGTCCCAGGCGGAAACTGAGACACACACACAAGTAACACTGATAAGGGTCTAGTCGGGGTCGTGCTCATCAGCACGCGTCTGAAGTCCCCGACCACATGTGCATGCACTGACAGACTGCGCTACGTCAGACTCTCTAGCTGGTTCTTCCTCTCGACTCAGACTTGAGCCGCCACAATAGGAGACCCATGGCAACTAGCCTAAAGTCGTCTCTCTCGGGTAGACTCATCACCACTCCCTGGTGGGACTATACGCGCGTCGGAAGGCTATGACTAGTGGAGGGTCACTGAAGGAGTAGACTCTCTAACCAACGGAAATAATGCTTGAACCGGACAAAGTACAAAGACCGCTCCTCGTACCGACACTGACTCACGGTGACACAAGTCGAGAACATACCACCTCCCGGGCCCCCATGGCACCCACGCACATGGCCCCCACACGATGCCCAACATCAGTCGGACCGTAGGCCAGCACATGGATCGAGATTCACTCACTCGGGATTTGAATCGGCACGAACCGAACTCCGGTCAGATAGAACCCAGGTGACGGTCCACTCTGGACCGTCCCAGGGTAAAAATGGTCAAATGTTAGACCGCATGACGAAGAGAGGCGGTCACCCACAGGCCGCCCCTCAAAGGAGAGGAACGGTCTCCTTTAAACCGTTTGAAACATAAGCGGTCCCCTTAGGGTTGCCTCAGGCGTAAAACAGTCCCCTGGGGGCTGCCACACCACAAAACTGCACGAAAAGGTGAAACGGTCACCTTATGACAGTTGGGGACTGAAACGATCTCCCTTGAGATAGTCAAGCGGGGTTAAATGGTCACCTCATGATCGCCAATCCCAAAAACTGTTACACGGTCAAAATGCAATGGTCAGAATGCCTTGGGAGTCGCACTGGCTTCGCGAGGGGAATGGTCGGCCGCTTGGCCGCCGTAGAGGGTGACAGTCGGTCGTTCGACCGCATACCCTACCGACACTCCCTGGTCGGCTAGCGGTCACCATGTAGGCCGCTAAACCTAAAAACGGTTCCTGTTAGGACCGTTTTCACTCCAAAAAATCGAGAACGGCGGGAATGGCCCAAAAGCGCCATTCCACGCCCCATTCACCCCCAGGTGAAAGGGAAATGAATGGGAAACTCTTCCCCATACCCCAGAGCATCATTTGATGCCGTCAAACCACAAAATAACGCACTAGGGAGAACCCTCGGTGACGCTCACTGAAACCCCAAACCTCAGCTACGGGAACGCTCCCGAAAATAACACCTGAGACCTCGTCTCACCGACAAGAACGAAAACCCAGGACATGACAACTCACGTCACGTGACGGGAGCACCGCCCACTAGAAGAACGACCGGATACGTCCCCTGACGTCTTACACCACGTCACAAGTGTCTAGCTACAACGCCCTAGGCGCGAGACTCAGACGCACCAAGTAACCAAAAGTACCATAAAACAAGGACTAGCTGAGGTCGCGCTCGTCAACGCGGGTCCGAAGCCTCAGCCTCGTGTGCACACTCAGACCATATGCCCTAGGTCTGTCCTCTAGCTGGTAATTCCCCCACCAACCCGAACTCGGCGGTACGCGGGGGCCCTACGGTAACCGGCCTACTCACCGTCTCTCTCGGGTGTGCCACACCAGTGCTCCCAGTGGGCCGACACACACGTGCCGTGGAAGCTACGACTATTGGATAGGTCACCGGAAGTATAGACTCTCAAGTCACGAAAAATGACTCCGAAGGTAGACGAGTATAAGGATCGCTCCTCGTACAACACCGACTCATGGTGACGTAAGCCGAGGACGCCACATCCCAGGACCCCCACGGTGTCTCTCACCTGGTCCCCACATGATGCCTAGCATCAGTCAGACCACGGATCAACACGTAGATCGAGGTTCGCTCACCCGGGACTCGAATCGACATGGAAGAAATCACCAGCTTGGCCTCAGACAATGAACAGTCCATCATTGGCCACTCAAGGATGCACGGCTAAGCAGTAGCCATGCATGGGAGAAAGACGGTCCAACCTGGTCATCTATCACTCCCAGCGGTGACCAGACTATAACGCGCCTGCCCAGGGGCATTATAGTGCTTAACGGACCAACACAGGTGCGCCAAGTCTCAAGTCATGGAAGGGAACATAACGCACTCCTCTAGGGGCGTTATGTACATAATGGACCAGCCATGGTACGTTATGTCACGGGGTGAAAACAGACTATAATGCAGTCCTCTAGGCGCATTATAGACCTTAACAGACCATATCCAGTGCATTAAGTGGAAGGCAAAGGCGTTAAGTATAACGCACCTTCCCTGGGACGTCATAGAACATAACGGACCTCCCTAGGCGCGTTATGTGACCAGGATCCCCAGCGGTCAAAAATCAACGGTCGAAAACTCATAACGCACCAACACCAGGGCGTTATGTTGAACATAACGGTCAGTCGTGGGACCGTTAAACCCACGAAGACCAGACTCAAAACCCCTGGAGCATAATGCCCCTACCTGGGCATGTTATGTGCATAACGGCCACTGGGACGACTGCTATGTCGTCCCGGCGGTAAAATGGCGAGTTAGCCCTAAAAACATCGGTCACGCCCCCATACCTCCACAGGAGAGGGGGAAATGAAGGAGGAAGCTCCCCAATAGCCCTAGGCATGATTCTATGACCTCGGATCGGCCAAAAACACCGTGAATCGCTAGATCGGGCGATCACTCTCCAGATCATGTTTCTACCCTAACCCGCTCAAAAACGCCCCTCTCGGCCTCACGACGGACTAGAAACCATGAAAATAAAACGCGGGGAGCTAGGGAACGTCACCCTACCTCAATGGAGCGAATGTTCCATTGAATCGATGCCGAAATCACGAAGAACGCTTTGAAAACTCTCGTTCCTTTCACGAAACCCCACGATCTTTATGCCGCCTCGATCGCCACACCGTCCCCGCCGCCGTCGCGCCGTCACCCCGTGCCGTCTGCAGCCGGTGGGAGCTCACCGCAGTCGTCGTCGGTCGAAGGGAGAGAGGAGGGGGCGCTCACGGTGGGAGGAAGAAGAAGAAGGAAGAAGAAACCAACGCTACGATCTTCCGCTGTGCACTCAGATCCACGTGCACAGCCACCACAACGACAACTCGGGATCCTCCATCCCGGCAATCCTCTGCAACTCCGCAGGCTCCGTTTCACAACACCTCGAAAAACACAACATCAGCCACAAGTTCTCACAAACACTGCCCAATCGGCACTCATCCTTCCGGAATAATGCCAACACCCTTACACATCAGGGAATAGGCAACGCTTCTCACTGGCAACCACCTTGCCAACACACGGGACGTGCCTCGTACGAACTTCATGGCACACGAAGGCCAACCAATCCGGACACGTGATGCAAGATGACGATCCTTAACCTGACGCGATCTCCTCCAACCAAGGGAAAACTCAATACACCTCCGACCACAGAAGGTCCTCATGCTCGACCTGTCCTCGAACCTTACACACGCTGGGAATAGCACCTTCCAACACCGAAAAAATCATTACTTCCGTCAGGTCACCGCCTCCGACACACTCACCAAGTGTCTTGTTGGACCACCATCACAGCATCTCTCGATGCACCACCGCTGCAATTTCTCGAACTGCAACACGCCACACCAAGGGCCGCGACACTAGCCATAATCGGCAACCGCCAACGCTCATCCTGGAGTCCCGAACTCACCACAGAACCTTCACACCTCGAGCCAATTCCAGGGCAAACACAACCCATTCGCACGCAAGAGTGCAGGAGCAAGAACTTACTGGGACGCCTCTACCCAATCCTGCCTCGAAATCCATAAAAATAATCGGGAACGACACGTCAATCCTGACGTCACAGAGCATGACAAGGACATCGGCCTCGACCATCAGCGGCTCAACAGAAGATCCTCCGCTCTCCCGTGCATAATTCTCGATCAGAGCGCCCACTCTGCCACCTCAAACCATATTCTCAACGCCTCAGGGGCTAGATGAACCTCAAGCTAGAGTGGCCAACACCAATAACAGCTCCCTCAGAGCACACTCACGGCCACTTAACCACGAATGATCCTCACCAGCCACCTGACCTTACTGCAGATCCCATGAACATAGCACCGCAGCAACGCACCTGCCAGCAACCTCTGCCCAATGCAGCACCACCGGGGCGACCATCGATGAGGGAGAAAGCTCTCGACCTCGATCCTTAGACCCCACGCCGACACTCCAATGATGACAGCAACCACCTTTACAGCACCAACGCCGCACACTTACGCTCTCACGCGAGAAACTAAGTAGAAAATAAGCACGAAATTCTATGCCAACTATCGACTGTACTAGACCTTATGGACTCTGATCTTGCAATATCTCGAATTCCCATATACTTCCACAACCATAGCTCTGATACCAACTGTAGCGACGCGAGATCCCAGTACCGGGAATGACCTGATACCATGCGAATCCTGGCCCGCCGCCCACGAGTTGGAGGGCTCGGAAGAGCTAAAGGGATAGGTGTGGTGTACACAGAAATAGAAAATAAAGCAGGACACAGATATAATAAAAAAATAAACAACTAACTACAACATAGTCTAGTCCAACAAAAGTACAATCTAAAGTAACAAAACGCACCACATGGCAAGTGAACACTTGGCCCGGTAAGCTAGCAACTAAGAACCTCCACGTAATGCCCTCGAACCTCGAGGAAGAACTGTCACACTTGAAAACTAGGGGTGAACCTTCTATCATTGGCTCAGTAGGGATCCCGTGAAACCCCAACCGAGAACAACGGCAGTACAGAAAGTAGTAACTACAACTAGAACAATAACAACAGCAGGAATGGTAACTACGGTGGCTAGTAAAACCTCGGCTCTACAGCTACTCCTACTGTACCGAAAAATATGACCCGGTCTCCCATCGGGGGACAACCAAGTCACGCACCTCGGGGGGTGTGAGCCGTGTTCGCCATTCCAGACGGCAATTTGTACTTTAAATGATTTCATTTGAACCCTTGGCATGTTCGGATGCCATTGTCACCATTTTGACTGGATTTGGTCGTGATTCAGGGCCGGTGGGAGTCCGATTATCCTCGTGAGTCGTTTTGGGTTGATTTATGGAAATCACCCATTTCTGAGTCGTTTTGTGGTTTGTTGGCCCCTTCCGACTTGTGGAAGGTCGGCAATATGGCTAGGGATGTTTCCCCGTCATTCTGGAGACGATTGGGGGCGTGGAATGGTGATTTCCACAGATTTTCCTATTTTTCGGGTTCGACGTTTTAACGTGGAACTCTCACGGGGGCGTGTTCTCAGACGAGACGTGTTGTATCATGTAGTCACGTTCGTCGAGAGAGATGAACAGTTGGGCAGTTAGGAACACGGTCCTTGTGTTAGACGTGATCTTGTAGAACGCGACTAAGGTGATGGCCGTGATCCTGTGTTAATGTGACCCATCTAATTGCCGTGTTAGTGTTATCGCGACCCAGGCTATGGCCGCGATCCGGTGTTAATGCACCCTAGGCTATGGCCGCGTTACTGTGTTGTTGCGCTTGAGGCTTTGGCCGCGTCTATTAACACGACCCAAGCGTGCGCCGCGTTAATGCGTTAACGTGCTCCAGGTGTTGGACGCGTTCTGATGACATCGCGATCCTCTGTAGGGGCACATTAATCATCGCGACGCAGCCTATGAGCACGTTAATATTTTAGTTTTTTGGGTATTATTCGAGTTGTCTCGGGATCCGGTGAACCCAGGATTCAGTGCCTTGTTGGCCTTTGACTCGGTGGATGCCCTTGGGTATTTCGTGAGAGTCTTATATGTGTGTCAAGGGATCCCATAAGAGTTGTCTCATCCCGAGCTATGTGCAGTGTTTCTTTCGTGTTTGTTGGCTTGGCTTTGACCCCTTGGTTAGCCCATTGTCCGTGGATGTCTTGGATGTCCTATGAGGGCTGTGACTGTGTCATAGGGTGTTCGGAAGTGCTATTGCACCGAGTAGTGTTTTGTGTTATTAGTCATTATGGTTTCTGGTCAACCCGGTTGTGACCTAGTGGTTGACATATGACCTCGTGAGTGTCTCGATTATGCTGTATGGATCGAGACTCTAGTTTTGGATGCTTGGAGGTATCATCTTACCTCAATTTGTATGCCTATGTGGTCTGAGGGCTTTGATGTTCCCTCATGTTCCGTGATTTGTATTATGCAGAATCGGGAGTCCTATGTGCAGCCTAGGGACCGAGGACTTGTATTTTATCGTGATTTTTGGCTTAGGGACTAAGCTAATTAATGGTATGTTGCCGTAATATGCGATGATCTTGACCCAAGTTGTGTGACTCAAGGATTGTTGTGTGTAGGTCTAGTTGACTATCCTAATTCTGGCGGTAGTTCTGTGTACTACCTTGCGCTTCGCAGTACATGTGACAGGTGAGTGTTTATCCTATCCGTACTTCGCTGTTTTGAGTCTCTGTGTCTAGTGAGCCTCCACTAGTCGTAGCCTGACGACACTTCGTGTCGGCCCACCAGGGAGTGGTGGTGGGGTAGTTCTCGAGAGACGATTTTTAAGCTAGTTTCCGTGGGCTCCCTTGCTTTGCAGTAGCGTCCTACTAGGGGGGAAACTAGCTAGAGGCCTAGCTCAAGGTAATGGACTTGTGTGTGCACACGTGGTCAGGGGCATTTGGACGAGTACCGATGAGCGTGACCCTGACTAGTCACTCGTTACTATTGTTCCTTGTGCTTGGTATAGTGTCTCAGTCACCGTGTTCAAGACGAGTGTGAGACACTTGAGGCACAGTGTGAGACGTCAGTGGACGCAACTGGCTTTGCTTCTAGTGAGGAGGTGCTTCTGTTACATGACATGTGACTTGTGGCTTTTGTGACTGGTTTTCTGTCATGGTTGATGAGGTGCTTCGGGTAGCCTATGTCTGGCTTCTCCGTGGCTTGCGTAGCGTACACGACGGTGAGGTCGTGTGTGCGCTGGTGTTTTGAGTAGTGTGTTTTGCACATCTGAGAGGTCGTGATGTGATGCCTACACGTCTGTTGTAGCATGACGTGTTCTGGCAATGTAATCGGAGTTTCTTGTGATTAGTTTGGCAACTCCCTACCAGGTGTGTGGGAAGTTGTGCATTTCCCGATTAGGAATAGTTTAGAGGGCCGAGGTTTTATCGACTGCCGTGGTTTGTGTAGTACAGCTTTTCCTCTTTACTTCCGTTGTTGTTACTCATGCTACTGCTGTTGCTCTTGTTGTTGTTACCACTGTTACCAGTTTAGTTTCTTGGTGGGGATCTGCGGGACCCCAACTGAGCCAGTGACATGAGGCTCACCCCTGACTTTTCAGGTGTAGCTGCTCTTCTTCCTCGTGGTCTGGAGGTGTCGTGCGTGGTTCTTGGTTGCCAGCTTTGCCAGTATCGGGCTTTCCCCGACTTTAGGGTACGTTCCCTTTCCTATTAGATTGTACTTGTATTTAGTTGGACTGGACTCTGTTAGCTATTGTAGCTATTAGTGTAATTTGTTATAGAAAAAGTAATTTTATTTCTGCTATTTTAGCAATCCTGATCAAATATAGTAATTATTTACCGCCTTATCTAGAAGTTCAATGTATTCCTACACACCTTCACACACTCCTTTTTATCCCTTCAGAGCTTTACCGCTCTTGGGAGACCTCTCCGGATCCAAGTGGTTTCGGGTTGACCCGAGCTCGGATGTTGGGTTGTCACAACAACAAACCCATAGCTTGACTATCGAGAAGAAACCTCGGATGGCACAATAATGACAACCCGATGAGAAACACTAACAAGGCCACACGGCCACACATACAAACAACCTCCACCCTTGGGAGGACAACTACACACTGGCAGCCTCGATCTCGAGCTAAGGCTAGTGGAAGGACCCTGCCCCATGCACAGGGCGACACACTACCATCTGCCGAAAGGGCCACGACAACAGTATTGGTAACTCAACCTTAACCGACATCGGGTCCGCTACTTAGCTTACACAACATAGCCAGATGCGTCCACTGACATCTTATACTACGTCAAGGCTGCAAATGCGCGTACACTACTCACACCCGGTCCCAGAAGTCGTAGAGGAGACACTCACACATAGCACACCTTCGGACTAGTTGGAATCTGCACCTCTACTCCCATCAGCATGGCCATGTCTAGCTACCCAACATGGGGTACGCGCCACTGCGTCCATCAGCAGCGTACTCTTATCCTAACCAAGGTACATATGCTTAGGCAGTCCTGCCTCTGTACAAGGAGTGTCATACACACTAGGCGGTCCCACTTGGTCTAACACGATCGGCCACTGGGATGCTCCACAATACTGCGGCATCCCGCTGAACTCTAACAACTACGGCCCCATGGGAATCTTCCTCAAAACATGATCGGTCACGATTTCATGTAACCCTCGAAAAGGCGTACTCACGCACGCAACCCACCATGAACCATAGTATGACATAAGAGGGGTGTTAAAGAAACCACCCCGATCGAATAGTAAAACTAGTGGACATCGGCCCACTAAGTCACACAGAAACCACCCCAACCGCGATCATAGAACTCACACGGAGATGACCATCCACGATAAGTGAACTCACGTAGTAAAAGACTCGCCACGGGCCTGCAAGCCATGTGGAGACTATGCTACAATTGCATAGTTCAAACCCATCACGGGAAGTCCATGAACCCTCGAACCATGAGAATTTATTCTCGGGCGATCGCCGCCCCTCACAAGATCAAAATGGCCCAATTCCCATGGGTTTAGGTGAATAAAATATTAAGTTTTGAATCTGAGGCGAGAAATCACACTTCGGGGGCCGAAACGGCCATTAAAACAAAGGTTCAAGGGAGTTTAGTTGACTAATCAAAGGGGGTCGGTCGACCAAAATTACCAGGGCCAAAAGCCCCTATGAATAGGCCGACCTGCTTCCCTCAGTAGGTCGACGCAGCCTGGATTAGTCGACTGAACCTTGCTGCTGGGCTGACCTTAAAACCAGCCAGAATGGTCAGCCAATTGGTCTACCAATTCCAGCGACCAATCAATGAGGGGACCCCATAGGGGCCCCATTCCACGCCGTCTCACACTCCAAGTGAGCAGAGAACTTGGGGAACCATTGCCCGACCTCAAACACACTTAATGGGGCCCAATGCACAGCAAAACGACGATCAAAATCACGAAATCATCGCTCACCCCAAAACATGCTCAATTTCCCAAAACAAGAATAAAACCTGCTCTCGGCCTTACCACAGCCCGAAAACACGAAGAAACATGCGGGAAACAAGGGGGAAATATTTCCCAACATCTAATCTACCAATCCACTAAAAATTATCACCTAGATCGGAGAAATCGTCACTCGTCCCAAAACTGGAAGGACAAGCGGTGAGGCGGGTAGCGGAGAGGCTTGGTGTGTGGGTGTGAGGATGATGGGAGTGGAAGGATGGCGGTACTGGTGGTGGAAGGCCATGACCTGGGGGGTGGATCCGTCATCATCGTAAGACCACCCGGCATTGGGAGCCGAGGGCTGGACTAGATTAACCTGAGCTGGTGTTGGCGGCTGAGGCTGCGGAGTAGGAGGATGGTTCGGCATGGGGTTTTGGTGGATCCCCAAATCTTGAACTGGCTGTGGTTGTTGCTGTTATTACGGCTGCTGCGGCTGCGGTGCTTGCTGCTGCACTTGCTGCCTCGGCAGCTGCCTTCTTTTCTCTTTTAACTCAACAATGGCCTTGTGCATTTCGGCCTAGTCAATCCAGTGTCCTTCATGAAGATCATATACCAAGTCTCGAAACTGAAAACATCCTTCAATGGTGTGCCCTGGCTGCCTATGGAACACGCAATATTTTGTTTGATCAACGGCTGTATTCCAATTGGGCCGTTTCGGAGGAAGTTGTATAGCATTTACTGACATGAGAGCCAAAAAGATATCGGCAAGAGTCTCTGGTAATGGAGGGTACTGGGCTCTCTTCGGGGCCGAGCGCTTGTTGTTGTTGTAGCCGTTAGGGGGAGAGACATTATGGTATTGCGGTGGTGGTGGAGACTGTTGTGGAGCGGAGTAGGCGTTTTGTGGAACAGTGAAGGTGAGCGGAGGGTTTGGTGGAGTGGAATAAGCGGGCGGAGGGTTTTGTGGAGTGGCGAAGATGAGTGGAGGATGGTTCTATGGAGCGGACTGGGTGTTGCGGGGATTCTGGGGAAAGCGGATTTGGGTGTTGTTGGCGGGAGGGAAGGTAACGGCTTGAACTTGTTCATTCGTTTGGACTCCCTCGGTGACCGGCCCTTGAGGTTTTCTGTTGTATTTGGGCTTCTGGGCCTCGAATAAGGAGTGGATGGGAGAGTCCTTAAACTGCGTTTGAATGAACCACTCCTGGCTATATAGTTGATGCATGTTTGATATATCATTCATAGCCAATATATTTCGGAAGGTCGGAGTAGCATTGGAAATCAAGAGCTTGACCTTCTCTTCCTCCAGAATATGGTCGGGCACCCTGGCGGCCATCTGCCTCCATCTGTCGGCATAGGTTGTAAACTCCTCATCTGCTTTCATTTTCTCAGCCACTAAATCTGTGAATGAATATTTTGGGTTGACCCTATCTTGGAACCGCTGGATAAACTTATCCTTGACCACTTTAAAGCTCTCGGCCTCTTCCAATGGTAAAGAATAGAACCATTCTAATGCAACTCCGTCCAATGAACGGTGGAATAAATATGCTATGAGAAGATCATCATATTGAAATTGTGCCGATTCATATAAAAAGTCCCTTACATGAATAAAGGGATTATCGTTTCCATCATACTTCCTATAATTGGGCAGCTCGGATTGCGAAGGAAAATAGATATTCTGAAAGCTAGGGATAGGTACGTTAGCCAAGGACTGTGGGCCAACCCACTTTTGGAGAAAGTCGGGTTGTTGTTACATGGCGACCCACTTATCAAGGAGCTCCTACTCCCTTGACGGAGCAAGGGTAATAAAAGAGGGAGTTTGGATCTGTGGAGCGGAAGGCAGAGCAGCTGAAGGAGGTGGCCAGTAAGACTGCGCCAAAGGATAAGTAGCCTGGGTGGGAGGAGGCCCATAAGAAGGATACTGGGCCGCTGACTGACCCGAATTGGGGTGGACTTGGGCTGCCCCTTATTGAGGGCGCCAGAAATCTGATGGGCCCATAGAGACTTGTGGCACTGATGGGGTAGAAGTGTGGTGATCCAACTGGAAAGAAGAAGGGAGAGTGGTCTTTCCCTTATCATAAGTGATGGCGGAGCGGATAGGGGACACTATAGAGATCTACAGTCGCGATCCCTTCTCCAAACTGGGCAAGCTTGGTCTCAATGATCCGCTCGATCATCTGACGCTATGCCATGAGATTTTCCAGCACCAGTGTGTTGGATGGCCGTGGTTGAGCCTCGGCCAAGGGCGTGCCGAACCCAACAATGGTAGGGGTCCGAGCTACTGCCACGGAGGCGTTAGCACCATTTTGCCCACTTGGCGGAATCGGCGCCTCCGTCGAAGGCCCAGTGGGCGGCTGAGGATGAAGGTCACATTCCTGAAGCAAGTCTTACAGAAGGGCCTTCAAGTGCTGGTTCTCCTTTATGAGAGTCTCAAGAGTTACCTCTTGGACTTCACCGGCCGGAGGGTCATTGTTGACCGGCTCTACATTGACGGGGGTGACACGCTCCTTGATAGGAACTTGCTCTGCTCGCGTCGATGCCTGAGGCTCGACAGAAGTGTCGACGTGGTCGACCGGAGCCGGCGACTGAGTCGGGTGACGAGGTCTCCTGAAGTAAGATATGGGATGGTTCAGATTGTCAGTCTGAACCTCAGGCTAGTGCCCGGTGGTGCAGCATGCGAACACCCTGACCATGTCATTGAGGAGCTAGACCGTTCGCTTCTTTTGAGAGCACCTCTTGGGGCGGACGGGTGCCCCCAGCCTATCAAAGATCGCGGTGCGTTGCGGAGGAGTCTCCATTGCGACATCTACCTGAGGAGAACTTAGGGCTGGATATTGGCGGGGCCCGAAACGAGCCCATCTCTATTTTCGCCTATCTGAGCGAGAGGCAATGAGGGGCTAGGCACCGTCGGATGATGCAGTTGTAGGGCCAGTCACACCTTACTTGGCGCGGCATCCTAGCGCCCGTAAGGGGTTGCTGAGACGCGCCTCCCGGATAGCTTGAACTTCCTCTAGGGTAACCCAGATCCTTCTCAAGTTGGATTGCTGGTCCCCTGATGCGGGACGGACAGTGAACCTAGAACTCTAGCTCGCGGACGTCCCTAGCGAGGGAAGGTGCATACTTGTACAGTTGAGAAACTGGCTATGAGTCGGGTAGTCAACTCTCACTCGTGCCGAGATCGGGTCACGGGATGGGTTTTGCTCTCTCTCACTCTCGCAGCAGTGATTAAATTGAATCGAGCTAGTAACCTATCACTCGCAGCGGCATGTACAAATAAATACGAAATATGCAAATGCATTAGAGAGATTGACGAGTTTACCCCCACGCATAGGGCGTGGGGAAGGCGACCCTGGCCGAAAACTCGTACTCCCGGTTAGATAATTACCAAATAAATTACAGAAATAAAATTTCTTGCCCACTCCACGTTGGGAGGTAAAGGGCTACAATGTAGGCCCGGGAGTAGCGGGTTCGGGTTGACGGGTAGCAATTTGGGCCAGAGATGGGCTTGGTCGGCACGGTTCTGTGGGGCCCGTGGGACAGCAAGTGGGTCCGGCTACTGGGACGGTGGTGCCCGAGTGTCTCCTTGTCACGGCGGCTTGCTGGGACACTGCTGATGGGTGGCCGAGTGAACTCCAGGAGGGGCGGCGGCTGAGAGTGCACCGGCATATTTTTCGAGGAATTAATTCCCAAACTGAGTTGCTGGCCTGTCCTCGGATCTGAACTGCACGCCTCCATGAGAAGAATTTCTCATCTTTAGCTTGCTGTTTTGGAACTCGGAGTTCTAGATAGTAGGGCAGATGGCGACTTGTGACGGCACCGACGGCAGCACGAACGGTAGTGGAGGAGCTTCACACTCCAGAGAGAAGATAGAAATTAGATTCACTCCAATATTGAGGGCTTCACACCCTGGATCTAGAGGGTAAAGAGGAAGAACAAGCAAGAACAAGAGAGAGAGTCTTATAATCGGTATCAGAGCATACCAGTCATACCATTCTACGACTCTTCAACCCCAAGGTAGGGTGACGGATCCTTAGCTCGACGTTTACCTTCCCCGCGATTTCTACGCCGAAGGGAGGTCGAAGTGGGCTATTTTGAGCCGGGAAGAGAAATCCATGTTTTGGGGATCAAGGACCAGATCTAGCATTTCATCACGTTATTCTGTGGTTTTTGGACACCATTGGATGCCTAGGGGCCTGGGGAAGGGTTTCCCCCTTGTTTCCCCATCATCCGGGGGTGATCGGGGCGTGGATTGACGATCTCCGTTGAGATTCACCGTTCTTGATTTTCTGGGAAGAAAATGGTCCTAACAGGAGTCGTTTTTAACCCAGGAGGCCCTAAGGAGGACTGCCTACCGACCAGGGAGTGTCGGTGGGGTACGCGATCTATCGTTGGACCGTTTAACCCTACGGCGGCCTAGAGGCTGACCGTTTACCTCATGGAGCCAGCGTTACTCCCGAGGCATTTCTGACCATTGAGTTTTGATCGTTGCACAGTTTTGGCACTTAGCAGTCATAATATGGCCATTTAGTACTTTTGCGCGGTCCTAGGTTGGACCGTTTGAGTTTCCAATGGTCACGAGATGATCGTTTGCTTTTCGTGTCGTTGGGTGGCTTAGCGGCCCCAAGGGGGACTGCTTAGTTCCTCAAGCGGCCTATCGTTGAACCGTTTAGATCTTGAGCGGTCTGATGATGATCGTTTGTGTTCCCGTTCAGTCCAGAGGTACGACGATCCCATGGGAGACTGTTTACCCACTGAGGTGGCCCTAGGAGGGACCGCTTGTGTCTTACATGGTCCAAGGCAGACCATGTCTATCTGTTGAGGGACGGTACGTTGGTGACCGCCCCTGATCGTTCGGTGGTTTGGAGAGAACCATTTTTAGTCCCCGAGGCGGTCCATCGACCGACCGTTTACCTGGGAACGGTCCAAAGTGGACCGCTTCCTGTGTGTTTTCCAACTAGAAGTCTGTTCCTTGTCGATTCGAGTCCCGGATGAGTGGATCTCGATCCACGTGCTGACCTGTGGCCTGACTGATGCGGGACATCATGTGGGGGCCATGCGTTAGGGTGCCGTGGGATCCCGGGAGGTGGTGTTCTCAGCTTGTGTCACTGTGCGTTGGTGTCGGTAGGAGGAGCGGTCCTTGTACTTGTCTGGTTCAGGCGCCGTTTTTCGTTGACTAGACAATCTACTCCTTCAACGACCCTCCACTAGTCGTACCCTTCCGACACTCGTGTAGTCCCACTAGGGAGTGGCGGTGAGACTACCCGAGAGAGACGATTTTAGGCTGGTTGCCGTGGGCCTCCTACTGTGGCGGCTCGAGTCCGGGCCGATAGGAAGAACCAGCTAGAGGGTCTGACGTAGCGCAGTCAGTCAGTGTGTGCACATGTGGTCGGAGACTTCGGACGCTTGCTGACGAGCATGACCCCGAGTAGACCCTTGTCAGTGTTACTTGTGTGTGTCTCAGTTTTCGCCTGGGGCGAGTAGGGAGACACTGCGGCGCGGTGTAAGTCATCAGGGGACGCATCTGGCTGTGCTTCTAGTAGGTGGTACTCCTGTCTTGTCAGGTAGCGACTCTTGGTCTTGTCACCGTGGCGTGTGTCTCGATTTTCACACCGTGAGGTTGGTGTCAGTAGTAGCAGGGCTTTTTCGTTTATTTATTCCTATTGTACTCGCCTTTAGCTGCTTGTGACGTAATTTCTCATTTTACGAGGTAGGGGTCCGAGTGATCCCTACTGAGTCTTTTGTTATGAGGCTCATTCCCTGTGTATTTTTACCGTGTTTCAGGTGAGGTGAGGCTTCAGAGGAGCGTGTCTGAGGCTCAGCGTGGGTGTCTTTCAGGCTCAAGATTCCCCAAGAGCCAGGGTTAGCAGTGCTCGCGAGTCTGACTGTCACCCCTGCTATCCGTCGTCAGGTGACAGAGGCTCAGCATTCGGACCCTGAGTTGCCCCAGATTTTGGCCATGGCTGAGGTGGAGCTCAGCGTGGACGGTGCTGTAAGATTTCGTGGTAGGCTGTACGTCCCAGCCAAGGAGCAGGTTCATCGTGCGGTGTTACGTGAGGCTCATGGGAGCAGGTACACCGTACACCTGGGTGCGACGAAGATGCATCGAAACTTGCGGAGGCAGTTCTGGTGGCCTGGCATGAAGAGAGATGTTGCCGAGTTCGTGGCCAGGTGCTTGACCTGTCAGCAGGTGAAGGTGGAGCATCAGCGAGCAGGAGGTGTGCTTCAGCCCTTGGAGGTTCCCGCATGGAAATGGGACCGCGTGACCACTGATTTTGTGGTGGGGTTGCCGAGGACTCCGAGTGGGAATGACAGCATTTGGTTGCTTGTTGATCGGCTGATGAAGACAGCTCGGTTGTTACCGATCAGAGTCAACTGGAGTGTGCCCAAGCTGGCACGTTTATGTGTGAAGCGGATCATACTCTTGCATGGGATTCCCATTTCCATCGTATCCGATCGAGATCTGCGTTTCACATCTGGTTTCTGGAGGAGTTTCCAGAGGGCTCTAGGCACCGAGTTAGCTTTTAGCTCGGCATATCACCCTCAGTCGGACGGTCAGTCAGAGAGGACCATCCAGACTTTGGAGGACATGTTGAGGTCGTGCTTCCTAGAGTGGTAGGGGAGTTGGTTTCACCACCTACCATTAGTGGAGTTTGCCTACATCAACTCCTATCATTAGAGCATAGGGATGGCTCCCTATGAGGCATTGTATGGGCATCCGTGTCGGACTCCACTCGATTAGTTTAAGGTTGGTGAGCGTGTTTTGATGGGATCGGAGCTCGTACAGTAGTGTGTGAATGTTGTCCACTTGGTTCGTCAGAACATGTTGGCGGCCCAAAGTCGGCAGAAGAGTTATGCTGACCATAGGCCACAGCCTCTCACTTTCTCCGTTGGCGATCGTGTCTTCTTGAGAGTTTCTCCGATGAAGGGGGTGATGCGCTTTGGGCGGCATGGGAAGCTGAGTCCCCATTATGTTGGTCCCTTTCCCATTGTGGAGTGCATCAGTGAGGTAGCATATCGTTTGCAGTTACCCCCACCCAGAGTTGGCGTCGGTGCATGACGTGTTCCACGTCTCGATGTTACAGAAGTATATGCCCGATGACTCTCATATGCTTGAGGATTATGTTTGGCCCAAGGTGACTCCAGATCTTTCTCTCCCAGAGTTTTCAGTCTGCATTGAGGATAGGCGAGAGCAGCACCTGTGGAACAAGGTCATCCCCTTGGTTAAGGTGGTGTGGTAGCGGCACTCTGGTGGTAAGGCTTCTGGGAGCATGAGGACGAGATGCGTCAGCAGTTCCCGTACTTATTTGAGTGAGTCTTCCTCTTCTTCCCCCGTGGGTTTGTTCTCAATTTTGAGGATGAAATTTCTTTAAGGGGGGAGGGCTGTAATATCTCGGACCTTTCGGATCCTTATTTTTGGGTCTCAGATCTATTCTCTCAGAGCGTCCAGCTCCGTTGTGTCCGAATGTGCGTGTCAGACATTTTTCATGTTTGGATTAGCGCGATCCGGAGCTATTTCGGAGGCCCAGAGGCGTTCTGTGGCTTTTTCCACGTGTTTTTCTGATTTTCGATCTGATTTTTGACAAATCCTGTGAAATTCCACTGCGAGTGAACCGAGTCGTTCACCCAGGCGTGAGTGGTACTGTTGCGATCGGTGCGTTCCGAGGATCGTGGAAACATGATTTTCTATTTTTTAGTTGTTGTCGCATGAAATCAGCCTGGTATCCAAGGAGGATCCTCTGAAGTATATCATGTCCCAGCCGGCACTCAAAGGTCGCCTGGGCAAATGGGTGGTAATCCTTATGGAGTCTGATATGTCCTATGTGCAGCGAAAGGCTGTCAAGGGCCAAGCTATTGCAGACTTCTTTGCTGAACATCCGGTACCAAAAGGCTGCCCACTGGAACCAGAGCTTCCTGAAGATGAAACCCTAGAAGTCGGCCAGGTGCAGCCTTCCCTGTGGCAGCTGTACTTTGATGGCGCTTCCAGAATTGACACCTCAACTACTGGATCAGCCAGAATCAGAGCAGGGGCAAGCATAGTCCTGAAATCTATGGAGGGAGAAGTCATCCACACATCTTGTTCGATAAACAAGCCATGCACGAACAATGAAGCTGAGTATGAAGCCCTGATCATCGGGTTACAGATTGCTCTATCCATGGGAATCCAGATGTTAGAAGCATTCGGGGACTCCATGCTAGTTATAAAATAGCTGGAAGGAGAGTTCGATGTGCGAAAGCAAGAGCTCCTCCCTTACCATCAGCTGGCAATTCGCCTAATGTCGAAGTTCTACTTCATTAGCGTCAAGCATATCAACCGAGGATAGAATGCTCAAGCAGATGCCCACGTTAAGCTGGATAGTTCTTTAGCAATCCCACCAGATACAAGCCTGAACATAATAGTTATCAACCGCCGGCATGTCCCCAGTGTAACAGAGATTCTGGCCGATGAACAAGACGATGAAGTGGCAGCTGTGGAAGAGGCTCAATAGCCCGACTGGCAAGAACATCTCCTGCATTGGTTCCACCACCAGCAGCTCCCGAAAGAAGAAGGGCAGAGAATGAACCTCCTGAGGGTCAAAGACTCTTACGAGATGAGGAACAGAACCTTACTCCGAATAATGGCGGATGCCCGAAGAAGAGTTTTGCTCCGTTGCTTGTCTTCAGCGGAAGCTGGACAGGTGATGCAAGAAGTCCATGCGGGTTCAGTTGGAGCACACCAAGCCGGCCTAAAAATGAAGATCGAGATAAAGAAACTGAGCTGCTATTGGCCCTCCATGTTTGACGATTGCTGCAAGTTCGCCAAGGCTTGTCAGAAATGTCAAGAGCACGCCAACGTGTCAAGGAAACCGCCAGTGCTACTACATCCCACCATACCAAGCTGGCCGTTTGCTCAATGGGGCATGGACATGGTAGGGCCACTGCCAGCATCTTCCTCAAGATGCAAATACATCTTAGCAGCTATAGATTACTTCTCCAGATGGGCAGAAGCAGTAGCACTAAGGGAAGTGACAGGAGAGTTGGTTGCAAGATTCTTCCGGCATAACATAATATTCCAGTTTGGGGTCTCCAGTCAAATTATCTCTGACAACGATAGCCATTTTAGGAACCAAAAGGTTTATCAACTGGCTGATAAATACAAGATTGATTGGAGGACATCGTCCCCCTACAATCCTCAAGCCAATGGACTTATGGAAGCCTTCAACAAAATGCTATGTACACTGCTGGCGAAGTCTGTCAAGTCCAATAAAAAGGACTGAGAAGAAAGGATGTACGAAGCACTTTGGGCCTATCATAGGGTCTATAAAACTCCAACTGGCTGTCCACCATTCTCCCTACTATATGGGTCAGAAGCTATGGTGCCGATTGAATTAGAAGTCCCTTCGCTGCGAGTCACCATCCAGCATGATTTGGCCAGTGGCGAATAAACCAATGTAGAAAGAAGGTTGGAAGAGCTCGCCAAGCTCGAAGGAAAGCGTCTCCGCGTGCAACAAAATATTCAACTATATCAACCTCGCATGGCCCGTGCTTTCGATAATCTGGTCAAAGGTCGAGAATTCAAGAAAGGAGACCTCGGTGTGTTGCCCTCGATCGTAGCGTCCTACGGGGGGAGAATACTAGCTAGAGTCCTGGCTCTAGGCAGGAGCTAGTGTGTGCACACGTGGTCAGGGGCTAGGACCTGATGCTGATGGGTGTTCCCCTGGCTAGTACTTGTATTATGGTCTCTGTTCTTGGTTGGATAGTGCATACCTAAGACTCCGCCCTAGCGTGGTGTGGTTGTCTTGGTACATGTGGCGCAGCATGAGTCGTCTATGGACGCAGCTGGCTGTGCTTTTGGAGGTGCTCCCATCACGTGACACGTGACTCTCCATGTTTCTCTTGCGTCGTGACCTGGCTGGGTTAGCCGAGCGGTGGCATTACCCGAGGTCAGTGTTGCATCTTGTGCACGACATTCAGGTCGTGAGTGGTCGCGTCTGGAAGTGCGAGCATGGCATTCGGGCCGTGTGTACCTTCTAGTCCGCGTCTGTCCGGCTAGGTCTTTTCTAGACTTTCGGTCCAGTCTCGTAGGCCTTGCTTGCGGCCTCGTGTTCCCGACCTTCTGAGTTAGGACAGGCCCTTCTGTCGTTGCTAGGAGTAGCTTTGGGTGCCGAGGTTAGTTCGGTAGCTACTAGTGTGGCACGAGTTATTCCCCTCGTCCTTACCTACTCCCTACTCCTGTTTCCTCTTCTTTACAACTTTGTAGTGTAGTGCTCCCACTTTACTACACCTGCTGTTTTTGGTTATTGCGTGTTACTGCGTGTTTTTCAGTGGGGATCCGTGTGACCCCTACTGAGCCAGTGACACGAGGCTTACCCCTACTTTTCAGGTGGGGTGACGCTATTCACTCAGCTTCCATATGGTTCCTAGCGCTCGTTCGGTTGTGGCCAGCTAGTACCTCCGTCGGGCTTCCCCTGACTCTCTGGTACGTCTTTCTTTTCTGTCGACTGTACTTGTTAGACTTGCCATCTTTCCTTTGGACTTGACTCTAGGATTAATTGAAAATTTTAGCTGTTAATTAAAAAGTAATTTTATTTCTGCTACTTTAGCAAACCTGTTATTGAAATATTATTGCTTGATGTTATATCTGTCAGTTTAATGTACTACATGACAATCCTTTTTCCCTTCGGAGCTTTACCGCTCTTGGGAGGCCTCGCGGGTTCTAAGTGGTATCGGGTATACTTGGTAGTCCTACTGGGTATATTCGATATCCGGGATCCGGGTCGCCGCATGGACGATCAGCCTCTGGCCGCCCAGTGGTTACATGATTGAACGACTGACCGTGTAACTCCCAGACACTCCAAGGCATAGAGCGGTCGTTCACTAGACCGCGCAAGACTTACACGGCCTCTGTTACGACCATGTAGGTCCCGCCATTCCGAGAACGGCGAACCTCACCAAAAAACACCATTTCAGGCCCTGAACGAGCCCGGTTGAGGGGGAAACGAAGGAGAACTTACCCCTAAACCTCCTAGCATGATTTTACGCCCTTAAAATGCGGGATTGCAGCTCAAAATGCTGGATCGGGTGCTCAAATCCCATGACATGGATTTTCCTTCCCGGCATGAAATAGCCCTCTCTCGACCTTGCCTTGGCCTAGAAATCACCGGGAAGGAACTACGGAGCTAGGGGAACGTCACCCTACCTTCAATCCGCATCGAGGCGCGCCGATCCAAGCTCAATCCGCGAAGAACACTGTTAAGAACCTCCGTTCGCCACGCTTCCCACGAACGTCGCACGCCCGCACGATCGCCTCGCCGTCACCCACGTCATCGTGCCGTCGCCCCGCCGCCGTCTACAATCAGAAGGGAGCTCATCGCGATCGAACAAGAGAGAGAGAGAGAGGAAGAGGGGGGCGCGGTCACGGCGTGGGGAGGAAGAAGAAGAAGGAAGAAGAAGAAGAAAACAATCCATTTCCTCTCTCTCCTCACTCTCGTCGATCTCTCTCTCTCTCCATTGCGCTCTCTCTCTCTCATTCCCATGTTCTCTCTCCTCCACTCCCATTTGCTCGATTCGCTGTCCAAATGGACACCAGTCAACGGGTGGGAGGTACCGACGGAAAGGGCTCGACGCGAGGATCGCGCCAGTACCCTCCTTCCCTTGGATTGTGGAGCGTGGAGACGCGTGCGAGCTAGAAGACGGTGTGGCCCCTGTTGCCTGTTCGGCACCAATTCGCAGTCTTCACCACGTAAAAGGTAGGGAATTGGACTCCTCATCTCGCCAGGAATCCATTGATGCCCTCTGCGTCACCATCTGTCGCCATTTCCCTCATTTTCTATGCAATTCTTCTTTTGGGAGATTTTGGAATTTATTCTCAATTTACGTGCCTCTCTCATATCGTGGTCCAGACGACTACTGATCGAGGCCAGAGAGGTACCATTGGAATGGTCGCGTCGCGAGGATCGCGCTGACATCCTCTATTTCTCGATTTGCGTAATGTGGAGTCGAGCCGGGTCGCGAGGTGCCATTTCTCCATCACGCCAGTTCACGATCGATTCATCGCTTTCGCCATCGTCCAGGTAGGGGGATGGATTCTCTATAGCGCTAGGACACCGTCGGTATCACTTGCGCCGTGGTCCGACGCCCTCTGCATCATATTTCGTGTATTTTCCTATTTAATACATTTTAGTTTATTTAATGTGGAGTTTATCATTTAATTGTTAAAATTTATTCCATGGGCTGTGTGTTTACTTTCTAGTGGCATGCTTAGGCTCGTGTGATTGGTATGGGCTAGTTAGTTCAGTAGGTTTTGTAATCCGTCGCGCCCCCGTCGATTTCTATCGACCGGGCGTGGTTTCCGATTCTGGATTCCGGAGTCACGAAACCCAGGTGATATAACGTGCTTTCCCTGGTGCGTTATGTCTCTTTAACGCACTCCTAGTGATGCGTTATGTGAATAGTGTCTGAGTTTTCCTATGGATTTTCATGTTCAGGTGGCTTTAACGCGCCTACCCTGGTGCATTACAGTCCCTTATACCTTTAACGGCCCTATCCCCGTGCGTCATGCATTGTATGACACACCTGTTATGGTGCATTATATGCCGTAGCTTCCTGTGAGTTTAGACATTCTGGAAGGCATAGAGGTTTACGAGAGGCACGTTATGTCCATTATAACGCCCCCTTGGCAGTTCGTTATACTCCCTGAGTCATGCGTTGCATGCATGTTGACTTTAACGCCTTCGTGCCAGTGCGTTATAGTCCTATAGCGCCCCTTCCTTGGTGCGTTATGGTCTGGGTTTTCGATGGATTTCCTGAGTTCCGTGATGCATAGCGGTCCCGTGCTGGTCCGTTATGGTGTGTAACGGGGCAGTGCCAGTCCGTTATACACCTGGAGATTTCAAAAGCTTGCGTGTATAATTTCTATTCAATTCATGTTTCATGTGCGCCATGTTTAAATTATTTTATACACTGTGACATTCTTCTACATCCCATATTAGCAGCTTTCTCTTTCCTTGTGATGGAACCACTAGTCGTAGCCTGACGACTTCCGTGTCGCCCCACCCGGGAGAGGTGGCGGGACATTCCCATTATACGGTTTGTAAGCTAGTTTCTGTGGGGCCTCTAGCATAGTCAGTAGCGTCCTATTGGGATGGAAAACTAGCTCGAGGCCTGGCTCAAGGTGATGGGTCAGTGTGTGCACACGTGATCAGAGGCTTAGACTGACGTCAGTGGGTGTTACTCTGATTAGTCCCTCGGTGCAGTATTACTGTTGTGTCACTCGCTTGTCGTGAGCTGGACTGCGAGGTGCTGGAGACGCAGTGTAAGACGTCAGTGGACCACAAAGTCTTGACCTGGTGGATAATGCTATGAAGTAACCTTGTACTGGAGACCTCTCTACCATCATATTTAGACATTGGTGTGAATGGGGTGTGGAATGGGTTTTTCTATGGTGTTCTCCATTTTCGATCTCGGGTCAAGATCGCCGTCATCACAGTGGCCACATTCTTCAAGAAGGCGACGTATTGCACCACTACATTCATTGAGGAAGATGAATAGAAAGGTGGTTACGGTCGTGGTGGTGAGACCAACCACGACCAGGTCACGGTCGCTAGCCCTGCTACATTCAACCGTTGTGGTGACCGACAGACCCGTCGTGTTCGTAACTATCGTGGCACTTCACTCGAACACATTCGATGGAGTTGTGGTCATCTTCCCCACTGTGTCCTCATCGTGGTGTGGGTCTGGGTAGCGTCAATACAGGGTCACGCCCAAGGCGAGGGTCTTGTTCATGGGTGGGTGCCCCTATGGTGGGTGGCGCATTCATGCCTTGTGGGTTCGGGCGTGTAGAACATAGCTGATCGTGTTCCCCTCAGCCCATAGGCATCCTGGACACCCCGGCGGCACCGTGACCGTGTTTTTGGATGTCTAGAGATACCACATTATCTCGATTAGCGTGCCCATGTGTTTATGGGGTCTAGGTGACCCTATGTGTATGTTCTGGGTTTTAGCGTTACACTTGAGCTAGTCGCCGTGAGTCGACATGAGGGCATGGGGGTCTTCCCCGCACGATGTGGGCTTTCTAGAGGGTGATTTTCGAGTGGGCCATATGTGTGCCCTTGGACTGCGAGTCCTGCCACCCAGCCTAGGAGCTGGAGGTTTCCTACTTCTCCCTTGGATGGGGGATTAACTCGGTGGCTTGTGAGCTACGTTGAGAATCGTGTGTTGACATTGAAAATATTTCTAATTTTTCTTGACTTTTACCTTTGTAGGCCATATGCTCTGACCGAGTGCCCTACATCGGTGGAGAAGTAAAAGGAAGAAAATAAGAAAAGAAAAATACTCGGCAGCTTTGGACAGCTATTAAAATGAGACCTAGGAGCTCAGGGGAATATTCGGGACCACCCTCAAAGAAGCAAAGGAAGGCTCATACAGCAAGCTGAGATCAACAAGCTCAACGAACCAGCACCGACTTGTTCGTGCTGAGGAAGCCCCTTACCTCGTCCGATGATGATGAAAATGCATCAGGCAGCTCATCATCTGGTAGGGAAGCTTTTTGAGGTGAAGAAACATATCTAATTCCCCAAGATGAGGTGCCAAAGGCGATGTCGGCGGAAAACCCAGGGAATCCAATTATCACACATGGAATCCCAGAATGGTCCATAAGCAACCATAAAGATGCCTAGTCAGGGTGAAAATGCCTCAAGGAATAGTCCTCTCAATGAAGACGCTCCGCGTATCTATAAAGTGGAGTTGAGGGTATAAATCATTGTGCCGAAGGCTAAGTTAGTGGGAAACTCGGGAAAGTCATTCAACATACGCGGAATGTCAGAATGGTCCGTAAGCAGTCGAAAGGATGTCCGATCAAGGCAAAAATGCTTCGAGGGATGGCCCTCCCAATGAAGATGCTCCACGTGTCCACAGGATGAAGTTGGTGACACAAATCATTGAGCCGAATGCTAAATCAGAAGAAAACTCGAGTTACCCGATTCGGGTACATGTTGCACTGGAAAGGTCCGTAGGTGATCAAAAAGTTGCTCAGTCAAGGTGAAAAGGCTTTGAGAAATGGCCCACTCGACGAAGAAGCTCCACATGTTCTCAAAGAAGGTCTGGCAGCATGAATTACAGTGTCGAAGGGTGAATCAGGACAAAACCCAAGAAAATTGGCACGGGTTTGGCACATGCCGGAATCACTAGAAACTATAAATCGGGATGGTAGCTTCAAAGGTTGGGAACATGAAGGTGTATATTTGAGGGTGCCACAATGCCACTAGGGCTGAAATGCAAGGCCAATCAAAGGAAATTTTCTGAAAATTCTTGGCTAGAACTAATACGGGGTGAAGGTGCCATGCCCTTAGGATTGGGATGACTTTTAAATGGAGTTCCTTTATCATGGGAGCCACCCACTTCAGGTTAGAATAGCATCTTGGGTCAGGAAAGAGCTGGAGAAAAATAAAAGAAGAAGAGGAAGAAGAAGGAGAGTGTCATAAAGAAGCTTAAGAGGATTCATGAATTAATGAACTTTAACTTAGCTTACCTCTCTTGAAGGGCTTGTGCTCATATGCTTGGGGACGGAGGTCAGCCGCTACAGCTCCCCATGCTCCTTCCTAGCTAGCTTTGGTCCATCATAAGTAACTTCCCCCATGGCACTAGCTTCAAAGCTCCTCTTTATGTTGATTTGAGTGCTTTTTATGAGATTTTCAAGGTTTAAAGCAAGAATTTACATAGAGCTGCGAATTCTGGGTGTATTCCTAGTTATAGGGCTTTAGTTCTAGCCTTAATGCATTAGGATTGGGGATGGTTACCTTCAATTTAAGTTAGAGTCAATTTTAGAGCAGATTAGGTGTCCCTCTCCCCGGATTAGGACTCTCCTGGAGAGTCCCGTTTGGTTTTAACTACATCTTCGCCCTTGCGGTCTATCGCGCGACTGCTAGGCTCCTCTAGCGGTCGTCTAGTGACCATTTTTCCCTTTCTTCCACCACCTTCACTCTCTTGCCTAAATGGTCACGCTCAGACCGTTTGTGGCTCCCTTGTGGTCTCCAATAGATCATTTTTGTGTTTCTTCTTGGTTTTCCCCTATCCATCCCTAACGGCCTTTTGATGGACCGCTACACAGGCATTAGCGGCCATGAATCAGACCATTTTTTGCTCACCTGATCACCAATTTTCCATTGTGCTCTCTCTCTCTCCAGTCCTCATGTTTTAAAGCCTGCTCTCTCTCCCTCTCCTGCTATCTTCGTTAGCCTTAGAGGTTGTCGTTGTTAGTAAGAGTCAGCATTAAAACCCACGCATTTTTGCATTTAGGAAAAACAAGAGGATCATGTCTCATAAAGTAAAAAAGCCATGTACATGCATATGTCCATAAAAATGGAGTATAAGGCGGCTCTCAGGCCGGTCACTCTCCTGGTCCCCCACTATCCCCAGTACCCTCATGGCACTTCTCAGGCGGGCCCATGGCAGTGCTGCCCTCCTCTCGCCATCATCGTCTCTCTACCTCCTTGTTCCTCCGATGGCCGGTGGAGCTGGTAAGGAAGTCCGGGATCATGCTGCTCCTCGCGTCGCTCTGCGATGCACTCCGCTCAGGTCCTCGGCCCATCATCTGGACCGTCCGCTGCACAGCTCGTAGCTCGATCTATACATCATAGGCCTGGCGCCACGCCTCTCTCGCCTCGGTATGATAGCGCTCCAAGTCCGTCACTCCTACTCGGAGTTGCTCCATCTCTATGTGGAGATGAGCCACCTCAACCACCTCTGCTTGGAGTCGCGCCACCTATGCTCGGGACTACTCCACCTCACTTAGTGCGGCCGCCAATTCCCTCATCTGCATAAGCATTCATCATGGTTAGTCAATTGCATTTAAGCATTTAAGCATTATGAAGAGAAGTAAGTCAGTTTGTTTACCCTCTTTGCAAGAGTGGCCTCAGTCTCCTCGGCCCGAGCAACTGACTGTGCGAAGTTGGCATCTCATTCAGCCCTGCCCACCGGCTGGGAAGAAGAGGACGGAGCATCAGGTCCCTGCCGTTGTGCTCCCTCAGCTCGCTACATTTAGAAGTCAAGATTAGTCAGTCAAGTCCATAAGCATAAGCATTTAAGTCTAAAGCTAGATATGCTCACCAGAAGCTCCAGTGCACACTGGAACTCATCCCTCTACTAAATGGTGGAGTGGAGGAGTCCCTGGAGCTCCACTATCCATCCCTAGGGGTCTAGCTGCATATAGAAAGTCAAGTAGTCAGTGCATCTGGAATCATTAGAGCAAGATAAGTTTAGGGAGTCGTACTGGTCGTCGAGAGCCACTGAAGACCAGGTCTCCGTAGTGCCTGGCGTCGGCCTTCAGGTAGGCCTCATCACTAGTAGCTCGGGCTTGCACCACTCATCCTCTCCTGGTCTAGTCCCACACCTGCTCGATCACTCAGGTGACCCAATCGATCTCTTCGCTCAACCCCTTTGAGGATCATCCAACGTGCTCATCATCTCTCGCTGGGAACTCCACCTTTGGCTGGTGGACGCCCCTGGTCCTCATGATCAGGTGGTGATGCAGTGGCTTGATGATGTTCATGTAGTGTAGCCACACGTCTCGTCCCGCGTATGCCTGGGCTACCTGCACCCAGGGCTATCCCTCGTGACCCTCATCATGGTACGGTGTCCAGTGCACCTAAAAGGGCAAGCATTAAAGTCAGTGTCAGCATGTAAGAGCATTTAAAATTGCATTTTAAGTTTAGCAGTTTAGAAGTCTTACCGATTCATAAGGGAGTACGTCAATGTCGTCCTGCATCGCCTGCACTAGGCGTCGCAGCGACCCCATGTCCCGAACCGCCATCCATCGCCTCGCGATAGACACCCAGTCTGGATGTACCTCCTTCCCTCTGCCCAGGCTAGGGAGGTACAGGTAGCTCCATTCCTGCATTCGTTGTGTGTCAGCATATAGCAATCACAGTAATCATAGCGGTCATAGTCATAATCACATGAGCATTTGAGGTAGGGCATTTTACCTGAAGCAGAGGTGAGAAGCCACCCAGCATCGTCTATCAGTCGGTGGTGCTGAGGGAGTCGAAGAGGAATGCCAACACAGCGGCGCCCCACACGTAGTCCCCCACTCCGTCTAGGTCTCGTAGCAGTGGGACGAGCTTGCAGCTCACTCCGTCCACCCTCGTCACGAAGATCAACTTCCCGAACATCAGCATCAGGGAGCAATGTAGGACGTCTCCCTCTGGTCCAAGTCCCGCCACCACTCTCTACCTGGATCGGTCCGTCAGTCTCCCGAGGTGCTCCTCAGGTAGCTCTCCCATGGCTATCGCTGCTCCTCTCAGCCCCAGGCTCTCCTATAGGGTCGCTCGTGCCAGCATGGACGAGTGGTGGCCCGGTCTCATCAGCTCTAGCCCCAGCAGCTCCCGCGCCATCTCTCGATAGTCGGCGTACATCATCCCTATCACTGGTGCTCCATGAATTCTTAGTCCCGTGATCTTGGCCACATCCTCTAGCATAGGGATCATGTGTCCCCATGGAAATAGAAATGCCCTGCTGACTGGATCCCACCAGTTGTGGAGCACGTACAGTAAGGCAGTGTCCAGCCTCATTACCTCAATGCTCAGGAGCTCTGCGAATCCAATCGCGGATAGTCACTCTCTCTGGAGGTCTGGTAGTGCCAGGTATACTGCTCGGACCTACAGCCCGGAGATCCTGTTCCGGTGCTTTCCCTGCATGCATTTAATATTTAGGGGTCAATCATCCATAATAATAATAATTAATAGTTCATGCATTGCATTAAAAATAAAATTCTCTAAAAACCCCTAATGGTCCCCTCTAGACCATTTCTTCACCTCTAACGGTCTTGGCTAGACCATTTTCATCCCTAGCGATCGCTGGAAGGACCACTAGGCTACCACCAAAGCGAAAGCTTCTTCCTTGTTTCCCCAGGCTTGTGGAATGGCCCTGAGGGCCTCTACACCACTTCTCTGGGTCCCCTAACCCATTTCGTCGCTGATCTACCCACATGCATGCGGTTTTAGAAATTCACAAATGGTTTTTTTGGAGATCTTAGCCTACCTCCGATGACTGGTGTCTGGCCGCTGCCTCGGTGGTCTCCTCCACTGTGTGCTCGCCCTCCCTATCTCTGGCACCTTCTTCAGCTTCAGGCATATCTGCGGGAGGCCCTTCCATCGCCGATTGGGCCGACTGCCCTTCCTCTCCTTCCGGTTGGTCCGCCGCCATCGGAGGTGTTCCCTCCTCTTCCAAGTGATGTAGGAATCGCCGCACCGTGGTCCTTTTTCTTCCCATATTGCCTGCTAGGTGAGTGAATGGGCTGAGAGGGATGGTGGTCGCCGGTAGGGCTTGTCGCCAGGGTGGAATGGAAGTTGTTTACGATTGAGTGAATGGAATAGAATGAGAAGGGTGGGAGAGTGAATGGTCGATTCTGGTTTTTGAATTCTCCCAGAGCCTTGCAGTCTATCGTGAGACTGTTAGGCTTATCTTAGTGGTCCTCCCGAGACCATTTTCACTCTGAGTCATGCTCATCGGGGAATGTGAACCGCCCTAGGGGTGGCGGTCTAGAACTAGGCCGTTAGGCTCCGTTTGTAATCTAGATCATGGCCATTTTTCAGATGATTGCTGTAACACTTGCAATGTCAAGATTGAACTCACCAGACATCTCCTCCACAAAGTATTGAGGATTCCAGAAGATGGAGTCATGGAAGGAGATTTTGAGTATAATAAGCATGAAGCTTACACCGTTCTGACTGACTTGCCTAGTAACCCAAGGGATAAGAATCAAGCTAAACTAACCCAATTCAATACAAATAGATTTTTCCCTTTCAAGAGGTTACTGCATCACATGTTCACAACCATAATAATCCCTCAAGGAGGAGGAAGAGACAGATTGACTGAATCTCAAAGATTCATTTTCTTATGCATGTTTAAAATGGTTAGGATATGTTTGCCTGAAGTAATGATATAGATTATGGGTAATTGTAAAGAGTCAAGGAGGCATCTACCATATGCTGCCCACTTGAGAATAATTTTTAACAAGGTGAACATTGGCTTGGAGGATGAGACCTATAAAGAAATTCCCAAAGTAAACGTGTATAATATGGACTTCATCACCAAGTTCATGAAGTTTAAGCCATCAGTGGGAAGAATTCAAAGGCAAGTGACAGCAAGTCAGGTTCAGCAGATAGCAGCTGTATAGCCTACCCATCCAGTGGACGAGGAAAGAGTGCCACAACTGGAAGAAATAGATTCTGAGCAACAGCAGCAACAAGTTATGGAACATTTTGATTAAAATCAGCCAGAGGCACAAACTCAGGGGGAGTTTCAAGTAGCTGATCAGCCTCAGCAATGTCATATGGAAGCACCTTATTAGGGGGATTGTCAGATACAAGTAATTAAGTAGGAATTGCCAGCACAACCAGAGCTACAGGCGAAACAAGAACTCAATTTGGAAGAAGAGGAGGAGCAACAGGAAATGGAGCAAGATGATGAAGAAGTTCATGAAGTACAACAACCAATAGCAGTAACTTTCGATCAACAACATCATGAACTAGCAGAACAACACTTGGCTGATGATCAGTTCTTACAACATTTGGACCAACAAATTGATGAACTAATTGAGCAACTTGGACAGCAACAACAACAACAAGCGTCAGTTGATCAGCCTGAACAGATTGAGGAGCAAAGGGTGGAACAGTCAGAGGAGGCAGAAGTCCCACAAGAAGCTGATGTTCCACAGCAAGAGCAGCCATGTGTTGAACAGCTTGAACAGCCTGAGTAGCCAAGGGTGGAGCAGCCATAAGAAGCTAAAATTCCATAGCAAGAGTACGTTGGTCCTGCAGATTACCATGGACCCTATCTAGGGTCAATGATGGGGTTTGGGATTCAGCCACCTATGCCACCTGAAGAACCCTTCATTGCACAAGAGTTTCAGGCCTCTACTTCAGCTGAACCAAGCTCAAGGCACTATGCTGCAGAGGTACATCCTTCATTGGTGCATTTGCTGATGGATCAATTTAGGATAATGAATGAACAGTTCATGCACTTACACAATGTTGTAGAAAGATTAGATGCCAGAATGCTTCATGTTGAACAGACTGTCAACAACCAGTGGGATAAATTTATTAGGGACAAATTCAGATTAGATGAGAGGCCACATGGATTTTTAGACTCTCTCCTACATGTATGTGAACAAGTTGGAACTCTGATCAATAACTTGAGGCAGACTCAAGCTGAACACTATGTAAAGTCAACATAAATGCTAGTCCATGCATTTGACATTAGAAGAGAACAACAAGCCATAAGTGAACAGCTGACTGTGATCCGACAAGAACAGCAAGCCATCTCCCAAAGGATTAATACTATCTCTGATGAAGTCCAGGGGAGTATAATTCAACGTGGCAACATTTATGGTAAATTGGATGATGTCCAAGAATAGGTTCAAAACCTTGCTGGCAGTTTTAGAGATCTGATCACCAGTCAAGCTACAAGTGCATCAACCTCAATGGCTAACTGACTTCGACAAATGTCTCAGCGAGCGCAAGAGGGCGAGAAGTTTCCTATTTCGGAGAAGCTTTCCATCATTTACAAAGATGAAGAACTCACAATAGATATGTTAGAAGGAATGCTGAAGAACTTCTCATGCAATATGGTATCAATACCTCCGCCAGAAAGTCTACAAACGCCAAGCGGAGACAATGTCACTACCCCTGTAGCCGAGGATAGGATCACTATGGTGACTTACCGACGCCGTAACGCGGAACTCCGAAATTGTGGTCGCGACAGAGGTCGTGGTCGTGGGCGAGGAAGGCACTCGACATCCTCTAATGGGGAGGGTCCTAATCCAACATACCCTCATAGGCTGATTGTTTTTCGAGGAGAAGAGCTAGGTCCCATCCCTGAAGTTTAAGTTCAGGCTGGCACCTTCCTCTTCGACCCCTCAAACGAGGAACATGAGCCAGTGAGGCCACTCTTGCATAAAAGGCATGTTGATCCAACTCAAATTCAAGGTGGGGCTGCTACATTCTTCTTCGATCTATCAGATAATGAAGATGAACCAATAAAGTCGGTCTCACAAGAAAAGCTAGTTGACCCAGTTGAAGCAGGTCTTTCAGGCAAGGACAATGTTGAGCAGCCTCCTCTAGAGGAAGATTCCCTGGCTCCATTATTCCAATAAGAATCAAATGATCAAGGGAAAGTTGAGCCAAATAAGAACCCCAGTCATCAACCCAAGCCTCTCTCAGAGATAATCCCTTCGCTAGATCAAGCTCGTGTGCGGGTCGATTGTAAGATCATCCAGCATATGAAGCGGTTCCCAATCAATGTCATCATATGGGAAGTCATTGCTTGGAGTAAAGAACTGAGGGAAGCCCTCATGAAAATACTTCGAGAGCCAGAAGTTTATGAGGCTTAGGTGGCTGAGCTCCAGGCTCAAGTGTATGAAGCTTTAGCAGCAACTGTCACCTTCACAGATAAAGGCATGCTACTGTCTTTCCCTTGTTATAATAGTCCTTTATACATGCAAGGGAAGGTAAATGGCCATGAACTGAATAGATTCTTGGGCATTCGTTAATATAATACCTCTAAAGGCTTTCAAGTCTTTATTACTCATGCCTTACTTGCAAAGGATTAACGACGTCAGAATCTCAGGATTTAACCAGAATTCAGAAGATGCACCGGCAAAGTAGAAGTAGAGGTTACCCTAGACAATTTTTTCACTAAGGCCACATTCTACATTATCGACGCTAACATGTTGTACAAGGCCTTGCTCGGGAGACTCTGGTTGCAGAAAATTAGATCATCCCTTCAACACTTCATCAATACATTAAGTGTGCAAAAGGTGGAGAGCAGCATATAGTCTTTGTTGACTGAGCCCCATTCCATCCAAATGAGTGCAATTTGACGGATGCTCAATTATATTTTGGGGGACCCACCATCAAGCCTCCCGTTGATGTCAAAGACAAAGGGAAGTAAAAGGTGGTTGCAGAAGAAGAAGAAGATGAAGAAGAGTTCTTCATAGTAGATGAGGATCTCGCTAAGCTACACCGACTGAATATACAAGCCACCACTGCCAATGCAAAGCCAGCTCAGTTGGAAAGGCGGGAGATAAATTTTGAAGCCCACCTCATCAGTCGAGCAATTGACAAAAGTCCCTCTCTACCTCCGTCATACATGCAACTCCCGTTTCAGCGGGAGGAGTAGAAAGTGGAGCAATTAAAGACGTTTATCTTCACATACCAAAGGAAAGGAAAGAAGACCAATAAGGTTGTCAAGCTCATCATCTTCTACAAGGGAGACTTAGTACCTCAAGGTTCTCTCGACGATGACTTCGGTTGGAACGAGGACCCCAAGAATGCCCCCGAACTTGTCCAAGAAATGGACCTTGATCTTGTGTTGAAGGTAGGACGTGCACCGACCTTGTTGTATACAAGCCAAATGTGCACCGACCTTATGGTAGATGTGCACGGACTTGATTTGCAGCATCTATGTAGACCTTATAAGGCATGAGGGGAAATGTGCACCAACTTGATATAGACTAGCCTTAGATGTGCACCGATCATCCTTTGTTCTTGAGAAGGATTGTACCGACCTCATAGCAGATGTGCACCGACCTTGTATCAGACGTGCAAGGACCTTGTCTTGCGCTAGCTTGAGTGTGCACCGACCCTACTGTGGATGTGCACCGACCTGTCTTGCGCTAGCTGATGTGCACCGACCTTGTGACAGTAACACACGTAGACCTTGATATGCACTAGTGAGCATGTGCGTCGACCTTAGTTGCTATGCAAGCTGAAGTAGCATCGACTTAACTTTCATGCTAGCTGAAGTAGCGTCGACCTTATCAACATGCTAACAGAAGTAGCATCAACCTTAGTTCTTCTGAGACTTGGGTAGCATTGACCTCAGTTGTATGTGGCTTGGACTAGCCCTGACCTTACTTGCACCGCAATAGTAACATGCACTGACCGTAGTCGCTTTCCTTGGCCTACTAGCATCGACCTTGGTCCTTCTGAGGAATGGATATGGTGTCGACACTTCTATGGTAGATGTCGACACTATAGTAGTGTGTGATGACACTTCTCTCTTCAGCATGTGCACTACCCTTGACTGCATGGATTTCTGTGAAACCTCATTTTCTGTGTTATCAGTGCCTTGATTTGTGTGCAACCATGAATATTGAATTTTGCCTTGATTCTTGTGTAGCCAAATGCCTCGATCTCTGTGCCTTACTTGATTTCTTTCTATCTTTACAGACACAATTTGTTGCCAATGCTGGCTTGACCTGAAATGCATGAACGTTTGTTATTATAAAATACAGATCAAACTAATTAATGAGTCATAGTCAGACTTCATCAAAACAATAGCATTAAGCATGTTATACACATGCCTGACATAGGAATTTTCCCAATCGTACTCCAAATGCACATTTCGCTGGGTTGAGCTTCATGTTGTATCTTCTGAGCGTGGCGAAGGTCTCTGCCAGGTCGCCCAAGTGCTTGGTGGCTTGCAGGCTTTTCATGAGCATGTCGTTGATATATACCTCCACGTTGCGGCTGATCTGTGAGTCGAACATATGGTTGACAAGGCATTAGTAGGTCACCCCCGCGTTCTTCAGCCCGAATGACATTCGGGTGTAGCAGTATAGGTCATGATCGGTGACGAATGCGATCTTGTCCTGGTCGGGTTTATGCATGCTGATCTGATGATAACTGGAGTAGGCATCTAAGAAGCTTAGCATTTCATGCCCGGTCATTGCGTCAACTAGTTGGTCGATCCGAGGCATGGGAAAGCTATCCTTGGGTGTAGCTTTGTTGAGATCAGTGTAGTCGACGCACATCCGCCACTTTTCATTGCTCTTGGGGACCAGGACCACATTGGCTACCCAGTCTGGGTATTGAGTAGGCCTGAGTATCCCTGAGCGCAGCTTTTCGCTTACCTGTTCCCTGATAATAGCTTGTCGCTTGGAGTTGCAATGCCTTCTGCGCTGCTGGATCGGGCGACAAGTGGGATCCAACCTTAGTTGGTGTGTGATAACCTTCGATGGTATTTCGGGAAGCTCATCCTCAGACCAAGCGAACACATCTTGGTTGGCAGTGAGAAACCTTGCATAGTCTTACTTATCGTGCTCGGATAAGTTTACGCTGATCTTTAACATTTGCCTGGGTCTTCTCCCACCTGGATGAGGTATAAGTCTTCTGCCGGAGCGCTTGTGCTTGGGCCTGGATCTTGGATCCTTGCCCTCTTCTCAAGCGGGGACCCACAGGATCATAGAAAGGGTTAGGTAGCCCATGCCTTAAAGGTGTTTGGGGAAATTCCCGAACACTTACTTCTTGGTATTTTACTGAGAAATCATCCGGGTACAACCAATGCCCCCCACGGGACGTGCGTTGGAGGCAGAGGCGAGGGCGTACAGCCCGTGAGCCCCCTGTTCCGGGCTGTTGTAGTTGTATTTTGACACTTCATGTGCCTTTGTTTTGCTATGTTGCATATGTTGATTTTCCGGTGTTCTGACCATTCTTGTGTGCCCTATCTTGCAACTGTGGCACGATTCGGCAGAGATGAGCGGGTCCCGAGACGTGTGGCTCGAGAGGAGGACCACTGGGTGCGACGGACCGAGCGATCGATGCCCCCTCTAGGTCCACCGGTGGTCACCGCGGCTAGTGTGGAGCAGCAGGATCGGGGCCATACGACAGTAGCTGAGGGCCCCGTCGGTGAGAGGGCAGCTGGAGTTGGGACCGTAGAGGTGGCCCGGATCCTGGAGGCAAGCGGTCTGTATACTTATGACCAGAATGGAGGCTACCCCTTGGAGTTCCCCCTGGACCGCCATCTGTTCGAGTTCATTAGGAGCTACGTCCCTCCCGGCATGGAGGAAGAAGATTCACAGAGTCCGGGAGCCCGTTGCCATCTTGAGCGGGCTATTTTGATAGGCAGGGACAGCCTGCATGGCGTTGCATTTTGCAGCTATCCGAGCTTTTTCGAGGACTATTGGAGGCAGTGTCAGTTCCCCAGTGCTGAGTGTCTAGGGTTCTTCGGCAGGACAGAGTAGTCTGGAGTCAGGGTTGGGCCGCTAGGCCCTACTTCTTGGGATTTGCACGGCCACCACCGTACCGAGACAGAGGGGAAACCTGGGCTGGTTCTACAGCCTGCAGGTCTACAGTATGCTGGAGAGGGTTATGACGACCACAGCATTCTGGACGGGGTCATCCGACAGACCGTCATCAGCTGGTACGACCACTGGGTGGTGATCCTATCGCACCGGTATCATCAGGGGGCCACCGAGTGGCTGATGGGGATTGTGCACCACTACCGGGTGCTGCTAGACCGAGCTGGGATCAGGTACGTGGTGACCGCTACTTTGTATGCGTACTCGTGCTACACTGGACTGCTATAGGGACTGCTAGAGCCTTTCAACCGCCAATGGAACACGGTGGCGACAGCAAAGGGAGAGACCTCACTTGACTTATGGTCCTTGTTCTGGATTTCTGGTTTGTCGATCAGCGGCGAGGGGTACGAGGAGGTGGTACTAGATGACCTCCACCGCAGCCACACCGACGGACAGGGGCGATACCGAGTGTCTTACAACTATCGGTATCTTATGAAGACCTGGAGGGACTTGGCCCTGGCGGGGAGAGAGAGAGCTACATAGACTCCCAGGGTGCCGCTGAATGTGTGGGTCCGTCACTTCTACAATGGGCCCTTCTGCTTTTATCAGGAGTTTTCCAGGGATCAGACTCCGTGGGGGGAGTACACTGAGGTGGAGCTACATTTTCGGACCTACACCAGATACATATGTGCACCACAGGAGGGGTGGAATCCACATGGTTTTTCAGACGTAACACACCTTGCCGCATATTTGGCGTACTGGTTGGTGACATTTATGGTCCCGCACAGAGAGGATGGTCTACTGAGAGCCGAGTTGTTGTGGCCGACTTGCTTGTTGGCGGGGGGACGACAGTTGCCCTTGGCTCCTGCTGCATTGGCCAACATTTATCAGGGACTGGGAGTTCTGGCAGTGCACCCGGTGCCGAGAGAGAGGGGCCTTCTCTTGCTGACCCACTACCTCAGTGCGAGGGCAGGATTGTGGTATACTGGGCTGGTGACACGAGGGAATGAGGCGAATCCGGTCGGGTCCATGGCTGCATTGCTGGGGATGGCCTCCGGCGCGTCCCCGGGTATATTCTCTGGCAGAATATCAAACAGAGCTTCATCTTCATCTTCTACCGTCACCACATTGGCGGTAAGAACAGCTAATTCCTCATCGGGCCGATGGTAAACCAGGGGTTGTCTTCCCTTAGTTGCAGCTAGCAGTTCTTTTGCGGCCTTGGTCCTCCGAGTAGTTGGCCCCGGCCTCGCGGCCAACTGAGCTAACTCGTGAGGGACTTCGGGGAGCCCCCCATACTGGCCGAATATGCCGGCCATATTACAGGTGAAGACCTGCATCCTTCTTTTCCGCCAGTAGACCCTCCTCTTAGCTTGATCTGGAAAGATGAGCCTTTCAAAGACAGGAATTCTTTCCTTTTCTTCCCGCCGAGGGGCGGCGTCATCAGCTCCAATATGGAAGCCATCTTCATAACCATTGTCGTCAACTGACGATGTCATCTTTCTTTCTTCTTCTTCTTCCACTGCCATTGGTGGGCAGTAGTCTTCTCTGACTGCGGCCGCTTGCATCAACTGTTGTTATCCCAATGAGGGGTTGCCTAGCCCTCGAAAATAATTCTTGACCAAGGTGGTCATTTTCTCTTGACCCCATCCTTGATGTAGCACGGGGGATAGTTGTCGACCTCCCACAGGAAGAATGTAAGCAAACCGGACCCGATCGGCTAGTTGTTGAAATCTTCATCCCACAGCAGGGACATTAGCTTGGCGGGTGCCGGCCTGAAAACTTGCGTGGCACGGAGGGTCCACAACCACTTATTTTTCTTTCAGGGGGAGGCCCCTTTCCTTCCTCACTGCCGCCCCGTCACGATCTGGACGGGGACGAACATGTGCAGCAGTAGGGTGGCTAGGCTGGACCCTCTTAGGGACCCAGACCTACTTAAATTTCTTCGGCCTCGGGGCCAACTTCTCCTGGCCATAGCGGCCGACTTCTTCCCTTTCCGCCCTTCTTCTGGCAAGGGCTTGGTAGGAATTGCAGACAGGGATGGCGGGGATGACCTGATCAGGGGCTATTCGTGCATCACGTCCATCGAGGAAGATGCACACGCCACAAATCATCATAGATTTACCAGACTGGGAGAGGGTTCTGGTAACCACCGCAGTACTCTTTTGGAAGCCCTTGCGTTGGCATCCTTCGAAATTCTTGTTGATGAGAGTGGGGCGGGCCCCAGGGACAACGTAGTGCACCAGGCAACTGGCGACCAGGGTTGGATTCTTGGGCGAGTCCGGGCAGCACCGAGCCTCCAAGGACTCAATCTTCTTCACAGTTTCCTTGGTAGGCTCCGAGGGCTTTACCTTCAGCATATCAACGAAGGCCAACCCCAAGAAGTTGGGGAAGTCGACAGCAGCAGGGAAGGTGCCGAACACCGTGGGCACCGCCAGGTACCCCTATGCGTAAGCAGCGACAATCGACGGGCCAAAGTCGACGCCGGTTAGTCCAGTCATGGTTGTCATCACTTGCCTGCGAAGACAAACAATACCATGATCAGTAACCTTTGGGAGGGCCTTGGCAACCCAGATATACCGATAAAGAGATGAAAGGTGACACCAGTCCCACCGGGCGTGCCAGACTATTTTCGATGGGGATCTTCCGTCTCTTTAAGAGATCCTAGTTTTTGGTTGATTTTAATTGAATCAAAACCATTATAATTTTCTTACCATTTATTTGGCTTATTCACGTGTCGATAAACTAATTAACCAACTGGTAGTTAACTGATTGATTGACTACGAGGGCGTGCCAGTCACGTAAGTGGCAAGTTTATCATGCGCTCAATCTGACCTGTGTCGGGCGAGAGTGCGGTTCAGTCGGGACCAGTAGTCCGCCATATCACAAAAGCTTGGTCGGCTCGGTGCCTGTTCGACAATCTAAATTGTGTGGAGGAGAAGGGAATGTGCTGATCATAGCCAAAATTCTGGCTGAACCGGAATGGATAGTACGGCTCGAGCCATAGGATGACGTTCTTCTGAAAGACAAGGACAATTGGTCTAATAGCTAGCGCCCAATCAACCAGCTCCGACTCCAGGATCGGCCTCGTGCACTTGGCACCAGAGATCGGATGTATATATTCCTCTATCTCCAACAGACTGCACTGCCACATCTTATTCACGAGTGGGCTGGAATGAGCCGCCAGGCTCCAAAAGTGCAGAACTCTGGGTGAGTCTGTGGGAACCTTGGTCAGCTTGCCCCTAATAGCGAAGAGTTGATCCGCCACTGAAGACGGTTTGGCACTAGCAAACTCTATCATCCTTGGGACAAGGCGAGATGATTGTAGCGCCCGAGGAGCAGCTTCCGGGAACAAGGTGCAGACCCAAGCATTGAAAAAGTGTAGTGGACCAATCGTCCGCAAATTCCTGGGGATACATGACCTGTGCAAGTCCCCCAACATCTTGTAAATAAGGCATAAAGCCACTGGGCAAATGGACAACTTTGTGCCCCAAGCCATCAGACAGGCGGGGTAGATGGCCTCCGCCCTGATCACACTCTCGTCGCCTTGTGGGAGAGCAAAGGAACAAAGCTACTAAGTCAGATATGCAGCGCAGTGCGTGACTGCATCAACACTGGCAAGGTTCGGGCCTCCTTGTTGCCCTCCCTTCGAAGTGGACGGGAAAGCAGCTTGTCATCGGACCCTTTTCTTCTGCCTCAAGGCAGTCAGTGCTACAGTGGGAATGTCTTCATATTTCTGCTCCCCACTGAAGAAATGCTGGAGCCAAGTACCCATCCACACGCGCCTCTTCTCTCTAGGCTTGCGTGCCTCCCTCATATCGTACGATGAGCGGCAAAGTGTATGATATGCCTTCATCAGGTAGCGGTAAGCAAAGCCTGTCAAATACTTGCCTTCGCCGTCAGTCTGATCTTTCAGCCAATCTGGCCAGCAAACTTCTTCGTACGACTCTCCGTCGATTGGCAAGCCACTGAGCTGCGAAAGACTCCAAAGATACAAAGAAGTTTCTCCTTCAGAAGTATAGAAAGTATTGTACTCGGGACAGAATACTTCAATCATGCCACAACATAGACCCCTCGAGATAGGGTAGCAGTACCGTGAGGCGTACACGCTATGGTATACGCCAGCCTTGACCAAGATAGGAGCATAATGCTGTAGCACATAATCTGTAAACTCCATAGCTCTGGGTCTGAATGCGTGGGCGTCGGTGGCCTTCAGCTCGGCAAACCATCCCAAGAAAACCTGATGCTTGAAACAGACTACCAGACAGTCCAGCAGGAAGGATTCTTCTTTGTACCCCCATTTCAACGGGGCAAGAAATAAATTGAAGACTGGCTTTTCCCAATCAGCACGGCTTGCGGACTCATTCCATCAGGAAGGTGTAAATTTAGGGGCTCTGGTCAGCAGCCCGTCCTCTGGAGCTAGGTCTTGCAGTCCAAGCACAACGCTTCATTTCCTGATTTCCCCAGGGAGATAGATGGGCCTCCCCCGCACAACGAAATCAGTCAGGCTATCTCTTTCGACGAGTAATGCCTACTCAGCCTTGCGAATGAGCAATAAGTCCCGCTTCCCTTAAATATTGAACCACCTAAGGAAGGCCATCAGGTGCTTGTCCTTAGGATGATCCCTCCTAATGGCATCTTCGCGATCATACTTGAAGGAATCACCCTCAATGATCCAGAGGCGGCTGGTATCCACTGTATCAGTCTCCGAGTCTGAGGATTCCGCGACCACAGCAAGCTGCTCGTGCCCCCGGTCCAAGGAATGGCCTGTAAAAATATATACATCTCAGTGTTACACCGCCAGTTGGACGTATGCTCTCGCATCCACGTTCGGGCCTCCAGTTACCCTCTGTGTTACCTAGCATGAACCTCCAACACCCTTTACCCCCAGCCAACGCTACCCAGTTCGAGACGAACCTATAGCTGCAAAGTGCTCTCGGCTCTTCACCCCAGGCTTCAGGAACATACAGACTTCTCTTTGGCACGGAATGGAGGTCTTCAGATTCAATCCGATGCAAATAAACACCGACTATTTACGATCGGTGGGGAAAGATGTCCTGTACACGACTCCCCATAATCGCCTGCACACTTGCACCCACAGAATCGTTCTTCCCTCCACGTGTCGCTCATCCCCCGAGTCCACGTGACGCACCCTAGCCGTGCATCCCTAGTTAAACGTTCGATTCCACGGGTGATTGTCGAGAAATCGACTGGCACGCTCGCACCCCAGTCACGTTTCCCGTTAACTTGAAAAACCTCCCGTGTCACTCGGTCTCCCCTTGACTGTCCGTAAAAGGCGAGTGCATGGTGTGATGTGACACCACCTTGGGGTGACGGTCACAAGACCGATTTACCCTTGGACCTAGGAATGCAAGCACAACCACAAGGCCAAGAGGCCTACGTAAGTGGACACTCTTCAACATGCACACTCAACCAGGGGGTGACTCGGGGATGCCGAGTCAGGGATGTGGGGAGGGTCCCTTGTTGGTAGAGGGCCAGTAGTGCTTTAGTAAGTCTCCCCTCGGATACGGTCGCCCACCTCAATAAGCCGATTGGTGCCAAGGGCACGGATCCACTCACTCACACCCACGGCGGTCGCTCGGAGGTAGTAGAACCTTGGGACCGGGCACTCTCTCCCTTATCCGGTGGCGCAATTGAGGAATATTGAATAAACAAGCACGATTAGGAGCAAGGTCAGTGAGCTCACCTGGGCGGTTTGAAAAAATTGACCCCGATTCGGAGACGTGGGCGAGTGGGGAAGCGTGGGCTACCCGCATGCTGCGCCGATGAAGCTTCACCCTGTGATCAACAATTACATGCACTACACCCCATGTAGGAGGGTTGGACTAGGGGTGGGGAATTAAAATTTACATACAAACACTACCTCCGGCAGGGAGGGGCTTTAAGCCGGCCAGGCGGGGTGGGGATGCCGAAGTTGACTAAAACCCGTAGTTCTGTCCACTCAGGTTTGGCTAGATAGGGGGTCGCTGTTATTGCTGCCACGGACCCGTCTGACTTTAGGAGAGGGTGAGACCAGCACCAGAACGTCCTGGGTTGGCCCAGGAAGATTGCAGAATTTTTGGGGAAGTTAATGTGGTCGTTGAAGGCTGAAGAAGGATCGCGAGCCGGACTCCTCAGTTCAGCTTCTGTCGGTTCTAGAATCAAAGGTGCTAGAAGATGTCCTCGCTCCGAGTATCTCTGAGCTCCCTAGGCAACTCATCTTATATCGATGCGACCGTGGGAGGGTCTTCTTCGAGCAGCAACCAGAAAGAACGCCAGAGGAGGTCAGAGCAGAGAGATAGAGCCCGTTGAGTGAAGGGGTGTCTGTCAGGCCCTGACAGGATAGACCTACGCACCTGGGGTAGGAAAATCAGAACTTTGTGCTTCGAGCTTCAAACGATGCTCCGTTTCTTGAAGATGCTAGGGGACTTATAGGAAAAGACTTCAGCTAAGAAATCACGTCCAAATCTATAGAGGAGTGGCTAGAGGAGCTTCTGCAAGCCGCTTCAGGTTGTTGGCCGGACCTATTCTGCGCAGTCGAGGAAGAACGACTCTCCCGGGCAGCTCCGATGTCAAAATTTGATGAAACCACCTCGCTTGCGAAGCTCTCTGGATGACCTTTCTAAGGGTATATGTCTTCAAGAGAAAATACAAGAAAGGAGAAAAGAAAGTCAGGCCTCTGCCCCATCCTGAGGCTCAGAAGTTGAAGGCCCGGATGGTCTGCCCCTGGTATCCTCGGTGATGGCCAACCCTAGAACTGACCCCACCGGTGTGGGAACTGCCTCGGTTGTGCGCCCTCCCAAGGCATCTGGAGTTGGCGATCCCTCGGACGAAGACGAGTCCCTTTGGTCCTCCTCTTCTCCCGACGCCGAGCCAAAAGATTCCGAGGTCACTAGGTCCGAGTCGTAATGTTGACTGGAGGGGAAAATGATCGTCCCTGGCGCCTGTTCCTTCGCCCAGGAGATGGCCCGGCCATAGTCGTGCTTGAATCCCCTGCGGATACCTCGGCAAAGCGCTGACTCATAGTAGGGGAGGGCTGCCTCCCTAAGGTCGACCTGGTAGGACTCCAAGCATTTATACTACTCGAGTACCTCTGCCTCGACCGATCCCACCCTACTAGCGAACTCGACCTTTTCTCGTTCCGCCTCAGCCAACCTCTGATCTGCCTAGGCCCTCTACTTCTCCGCCTCAGCCCGATCAGCCTCGGCCTCCAACCGAACCCGCACAGCTTCCTCCGCTCAGTCTAGTAGCTCAGTGGGCTCGGCCTCCCACTGGCCATCTCGCTCGGCATGGGCCACGCACTCCACCTCCAGAAGCTTGCCCTTCCTCTCGAGCGACTCGCGTGCCTGAGCCAATTGCTCAGTCAGGTCCCGGGCCACCGCCTGACTCACCCTCGCCAGCTCTTTAAACGAGGAGAGCTCCCGTAATAGCCCATCGCGCTCCTCAATGAGCTGAGATATCTTCCTGTCGGATGTACCGAGAGTCCAGGCAAGGTTCGCCCGGTCTGACTCCATGACCATTTCGAGGGCCGCGGACGGGGAGCGCTGCCTGTCTCCTCCTCGCACCACCTTTGTGGCAATGCTGCAACACTTCTGGTATAGGGGGCCCCAGATGCCTAGCCTCTCCAGAGCAACCAGAATAGGGGCTCCCCCTCCTAGCGGCACCCCCTCGGGAACCCCACCGGCTGGCCTGGATTGAGCAGCTGCTTCCTCCACCCCTCTTGCCTCGGTCTGTTGGGGCTGCGTCACCTATTCCCGTGACCCCCCGGCCTCTGTCGGCTCGGCCCCGGCATCTCCGCCTTGAACGCCACCTGTGTCGCTTGGCGCTCTAGTCTTGGCCACGGTCCTAGAGCCACCCGCTTCGGCCCCGGCCTCCTCAGCCCCCTCTTGCCCAGCAGACGGAAGAGCCAGCCAAATAGGCTCGGCCCCTTCTAGCTCGACAGAGGGGAGAGCCAAACTAGAGCCGTCTTCGACCACGGGGACGGCCCCGGCCTTCTTGGCCCACTTTTTGGCCTTCACAACATCCCGCAGTATCTTCTCCACGGGATCCTTGCGCTTGGACCCCCGCTGTTTGGAAGACCCTTCCTGGGCCACCCCCTTGCCCTTGTCTTGCACTCAGGCGGAATCCTCGGGAACTCGCGACTCAACGGCGGCCTCAGTCAAAGGCGCCTCCTCCTCAGCCAGCTGCTTGGTGTCTGCGTAAAGGAAGATAGGGTCAGGGAAAGAAGAACGACTTCCTCATCCGAAGGAAAAGTTGATTCCTAGTGCCCATACCTGCCGGCCGTAGTCACTTGAGAAGGCACCGCTCAATATTCTCCGGGGTCACCAGCTCTTCTGTAGACTGGCGATGCTTCAACAGGGTCGCTGCGTGCTTCTCCACCTCTGGGGTGAACTCATCTTGTCTCAGAGGTATGTTTGGGTGAAAGTTGGGCATCACGGGACATCTCCACGACTCCTCCACTGAAGAAATTTCCACCCAGAAGAACTGAGTCTTCCACCCCTTGTGGGTTGCTTAAGGTTGGGAGGTATAGCGGCCATGCGACTAACCGCTAGGTGACACCCAGCGGTCAGGCAATGGACCGCCATCCATCTCGGTGGTTTGGGAGTGACTGCCTAGGTTCTGGAGGCGTCTCGGGCTATGCGGTCCTGTCTAGACTGCTATGCTAATTTTTGCGGTCCTAGCCAGATTGCCAAGCTCTGTGACGGTCTAGGGAGGACCGTCTCTTGGTATTCGTGTTTGCCATGCCTGTTTAAGCATTGTATTGGTCTCCGATCGACCCGATTGTGACCCAGTGGTTGACTCTCGGCCTCGCGAATGTCCTGGACACCCGAGGGATTCTGTGTCTGTGTTTTAAGGTGTCTGGAGATACCATGCTACCTCAATTAGCGTGCCCATGGGTTTGACAGTCCGGGTGACTCCATATTTTTTGGGCTTTTGTGTTACGCTTGATCGAGTCACCGTGTATCGGTGTGAGTGCGGCGGGGGTTCCCCCGCACATCGTGAGTTCTCCAAAAAGTGATTTTTAAGTAGGCCATGCGTAAGGCCTTGGGCAACAAGTCCAGTCACCTAGCTTGGAGCTGAAGGTTTCTCGCTTTTTCTTGAGATGGGGAATCAACTCGGCGACTTGTGAACTACCTTGGGAATCATACTTTTGTATTTTCTGCATAGGCCGTGTGTGTGGCCTGTGGACTGTGAGTCTCATTTTGACGGAATGGTCTTGATGGCTGTGGACTACCTCGTGAGTCATCATGCCAAGGTTTCTGACCCTAGGGTTAGGGCAGATTGACGGCGTGGCACCGTTCGGTGCAATGGTCTTGACCTCGAGTCTCGTGACTCAAGGACCGTTGGATTTAGAGAGTGTAGAGGACCATCCAGAGTCCGGTGGCTCAACGCCACTTGGTTCTTCGTGACTGTCATGCAGGGTGTGTGCGTGATTCTCAGAGATTCTCCTTAGAGAGTGGTCACATCAATGACTCCCCACTAGTCATAGCCTTCTAACACGCGTGTAGTCCCACCAGGGAGTGGTGGCGAGGCTACCCGAGAGAGCCAGCTTTAGGCTGGTTGCCATGGGCCTCCTACTATGGCGGCTCGAGTCTGGGTAGAAAGGAAGAACTAGCTAGAGGGCTTGACATAGCATAGTCAATCAGTGTGTGCACACATGATTGGGGACTTCAAATGCGTGCTGATGAGCACGACCCCAACTAGACCTTGTCAGTGTTACTTGTGTGTGTGTCTCAGTTTTCACCTGGGGCGAGTATGGAGACCCTATGACGCGGTGTAAGTCATCAGGGGATGCGTCTGATTGTGTTTCTAGTGGGTAGGTACTCCTGTCACATGAGTCGTGACTCTCCTATTTTCGGGTTCTACTTCCCGTCTGCGAGACATAGCTTCTGGACCGTTCCAGAGTGTTTTCCCGAAGTGGTGGTCAGAGGTGCTTGGTAGGGATTAGCGAGGCCTCACCGGGCCAGTGTGGGACTGTGCGGTCCCGATTGGTCGTCCCTGTGTAGGCAGGCTTCCGTGGCAGGGTTGCCGTGAGTGTTTCCTCGGTAGGTCTGGTGTTAGAGTGGTCTGGTTCACGATTGTGAGATCGGGATTTTCCCTTTTTGTTGCCAGTAGGAGTAGCTATAGTGCTGAGTTTTGACTGGCCACCAGTTTGTTGTTCCTGCTGTGGTTGTTTAGCTAGTGCAGCTTTCCTTTCCGCCATTATTTTTCTCGATTGGGGTTCCATGGGACCCCTACTGAGTCTCTGTTTGGAGACTCATCCTTGCTTTTCAGGTGCGGTGGTTCGTTCTCGAGGTTCGAGGGTGTTAAGTGGAGGTCCTTAGCTGCCAGCTCGCCAGGCCGAGTGTTCACTTGGGATGTGGTAGATTTTACTAATTCCCCTCTCCACTTGCCCCCCTACTCCCGCGCCAAAATTTGGGCTCGGAGAGTAGGATGCTCTGGGGTAGCATTGGTGGCTCGGGTTGGGATAGGGTTGCCGGCAAGGGCCATTTAATGTAGCTGTCCTGGGGGCATATGTATGATGATAGTGCTTCTCCTCGAGCCGGCACGGGGGAACTCTTCTGGGAGCTTGAAACATCATGACGCATCCTGTCAGGGAAGTTGGGATATATATGCAAATGCTCCCGTATACTTCCGTCTCACATTTTCTCGGCTAGGGCTTATTCCTTCTATTATGCCGGTGTTGAGAGGATCTGTGTACCCTGAGAGCGACCTGACGGAGAGTAGAGCAATAGAAGCATTCGAGAAGTTGGTGGAGATCACGGTGGTAGCGATCTGTCAACCTCTCCCTCCTCCAACCTCTTCTGGTTTCGTGGTCCCTTCTTCTTTTTTCACTCCTTTGTGACCTTCCATGGCGGAGCTCGATCATGCGGTCGAGGCACGGGTGCTCGAACAAGGTGTGAGGGGTTTGGCACCCAGTCATCCTCTGTGTAGTGAGCTAGGTGAGGCCGAAGTGAAAGAGATTGAGGCTCTTTACGAACTGCCATGGTGGTACCTCTTTTCCCTGGCCAAACCTCATGAATCATGCCTGGATACTTGTTCGGGCCACTTCTGCATTTTTCTACTAGCTTGGAAGTGTGGTTTCGGTCCTCCTCTCCATGCCTCTGCTGCACAGTTGCTACAATTTTAGGAGTTGGCACAGATTTAGTTGGTCTCCAACTCTTAGACTTTCATCTTCTCCTTTATTTTTCTTTGTCGCCAACGCGGCATCAATCCCTCTTTAGACCTCTTCCACACTTTCTTCGAGTTGAAGGAACACACCCATGCTGGGAAGGGCTTCATTTTTTCTTCAGGCGAGGAAGGGAAGGGGTTGTGTGGTGCTCTCCCCTCGAGATTCTTCGCACAAGGGATAGAAGACTCAGTTGTTCTGGGTCAGGTCTACCAAGGGGAATCCTTGTGAGTTCCCCGAGATGCCCAACTTTCATCTGGTGATCCCTTCGAAGCCGACAGTGATTCCTCCAGAGCTAGGGGAGGAGATTAAAATCTTTTAGAAGAATCGCAAGACCACCGTCGAGTTGATGACTCTGGCCAACATAGAAGAGTACCTCGCTTGGCGCTGCCATCCGGTGGTGAGGATCTCAAGCTTTGAACTTTAGGTTTTCTTGTCTCGGTCGGTCGAGCCTCTTGCTCATGACTTGCCCTTTGATAAGTAGAAGCAAGGCGTGGTGCAGGCGAGGGATGACCAGCCGATCAAGAGGTCATCAAGCTGGAGGAGGTGACCACTCCAAGTTTGCTTCAAGCTCTAGCGGGTCCTTCCTCCACCTGAGATAAGGGCAAAAAGGTCATTCGAGATGATGCCTCCGGGCGCTGGGGGTCCAAACGGAAGGATGCTAGGGAATGGGTGCTTTTAGCTTCAATGAAGGAGTTGACTGCCGAGAAGATGTGGTTGAAGAAGGCAAGGAATTCCCACCAGACTGAGGAGCCTGTTACCGAGGGTATCTATTGCCTGAGCCTTCTTCCTGCTGAGCCAGAGGTGCTCACAACAGTCGAGGGGACTTCCTTTGAACTGGCAGAAGTGCAGGGGAAGGGGCTCAGCTCAGAGGTCCCTGTCGGGGTTGTCGGGATGCATGGTGAGGAGGAGGATGCTGAGGTACGGGTCAGAGTCGGGCCAAGTGTTGTCTCCCCGAGTGTGGAGACTATGGGGGGGGCGCTCTGACCCCAACACTTCCGGAAGGGGCACCTCCTCCTTGGCAAGGGCAGTTCACTGTCCAAGCTGCCTTGTACAGTTGGTGCCGGGACTTGGCACCTCCATTGATTCGGGAGTAGTTCCGGTGGTGCACCCATCCTATGCTCTTTGAAAGGGTCATGGAGGTGGGTATCTTCGTTGCTTAGTTGGGAGCCGAGATTACCGACATCGTGGTGCGGCTGGTGAGCGAGGAGAGAAACCAGTCCCAGGTTCGCGCCGAGTCTGACTATAGGATCGGTTGGTTGGCATCCGAGCTTAAGGTGCTTCAACAAGAGGTGGCCTTACTCCGAGCGCAGGATCAGGCAACCCAGGAAGATGGTTAGGCACAGGTCGAGCAATTGTCCCAAGCTCAGTACACGGCAGAGCTTAAGAGCAAGCTCTTGGAGGAGGAGCACCGAGCTCACGTAGAGTGCTCGAGTCAATGGGTGGCTGAGCGCGAGGAGCTCGAAGGTTGGGTTTGAGAGATTGAGTGGGCCAGGGAGGAGGCTGAGGCTGTGCAGGCCCAAGCTGAGGCAAGGCTGGGCGAGGTTGAGGTGAAGCTAGCCGAGGCCGAGACAAAGCTGGTCGTGGGTGAGGTAAGAGTGGCCGAACTCGAGGAGAGGGCTACGAGAGCCAAGGCGGAGGCGATTGAGCGATATCGGAGCTCGAAGGAGTATCAGGAAGCTCTGAGGTAGGCTGCCTTCAAGTGCTATGAGCCAGGATACCGCTGGGGGCTGTGGAAGGGTTTTGCCCAAGGTTATAGACAGACAATCATAATGGCTCAGGAGCAAGCTTCTGACAAACTCCTCTTCCCTCCGAGGCAGCGCTACGACTCTGATGAGGATGGCTCAGATTCTCCCTCGTCGACGTCGAGTGGTAAAGAATGGAGTGAATGTGCCTCTACCTCGGTGGAGGGACGATAGCTAACTCCGGGTGCTTCTAGAGGGTGCGCAGATGGGGCAGGTCCCATACAAATGGGGTCAGTGCCCGGGCTGACCGTCACTAAGGATACCAGGGGCAAACCTCTGAGTGTTGAGGGTCCTCCGCCCGCCGAGCTTCCCGTGGGGCCACTAACTTCTCAGGATTCCCCCATCTCCATAGATTAGGGAAATCTGTACTTGTCATATTTTTTCCTCATTGAATTTGGCAATGTAATAGTTTTTTTCTATATAATGGTAGTAGTATTAAGAGTGTAATTGACTGCATGTTGCTGCCTTTAACTGAGTAGATCTTACCGTATCGGCGGTTGCCAGAGAGTCAAAGATTTTGCCTGATTCGAGGCCGAAAAAGTAGGCCTACGTAGTGACCGACTATAGGGCTGGCATCCTTTCATTCTTCCATGCTTTAACTGACTTGCCATTTTTACGTATTCCCATGGGGGTTTGTAGTGGAGGTAGCGTGACTGCTCCTTGGGGAGAGTACATCTACCTTTTTGCATTTTTTTAGGGGAGGTTCAATTAAGGCAATGGTCTCCCCCTTAGGCCTACAAAAGGTCCTAAAGGGCACCTCCTCCTCTTCACACCGCTTTAGGCTTCCCTTGCACTCTTTCGCTTCCTCTGTCTGTTTTTGCGAAGCGGTTGTCTACTACGGTCGTCTTTGGTGACTCATGGAAGGCGACTCTGAAGATGAAGACATTGGCGATTCTAGGGGTGTTCCTGCTACTCAGGCGTAGAAGAATGGTTAGCAATGGGCGGGCAGCGTAGGAGAAGGGTTAGCACGTGGCAGCGCGCCTCTTCCTGACTTCTTGACTGCCACCCCTATGTTTGGAGGAAGGTAGAAGTTAAAGGGGGCTCGAGTGAGGGGGGCGTTGAGCACTATGCCCTCGCCCTGCTCCTTCCTCACCACTCCCACTCCTTCTTTCTCCCTCTTCTGTCTTTTCTTTTCTTTTCTTTTGTTCTTCGGCCAAGCTCTTTCACTCTTTGAAGGATGCCAGAGGATGCCAACATCTTGCTTCTTCTTGCCAGCACCATCGATCCCTCGATGGCTCTGGCCTTCTCTACCCTCCTATTTTCTCCTAATACAGGCTCTTCTGAATGCCCCGAGTAGACAAGATCAGTCATCCCATTATCTGAGCCAGTTTTCACATGAGGTGGAGTCAGTGGCTCGGCCTGGGGGCTACCGACCTCATCCGCGTCAAGTGATCAGTTCGCGTTGTACCAATTTTTCTTTGTCTTGCATATTGTACTGGCCACAGCCTATGTGATGTACAAAAATGTGTAATGGAATAAAAAGGAGAGATATTGTCGTAAACTGTTTCTTACATGTATGGGAAGGAACTCAAAAATAGAATTTTCGGAACGTTGTCGCGTTTCATGTCCGAGGAATGGGTGTTCCTTCTGCGGTAGATAATCGGTACACTCCTTTTCTGAGCGTCTCGACCACTCGGTAGGGGCCTTCCCAGGTGGGGGGCAGCTTCCCCATCGCCTCCAGTGGTTGAGATACTTCTGCTTTCCTTAGGATAAAATCTCTCGACTGGAAGCGTCTGTCTCAGACTTTGTTGTTGTAATAGCGAGTCATGCACCGCTGGTAGTCCATAGCTTTAATCCTCGCGACCTCCCATATCTATTCCAGCAAGTCCAGATTTTCTGACAGCTTCTGCTCATTTAGTTCGGGCGAGAAGTTATCATAAGCATAATTGCAAATCATAATTGAATTAAACATAATTGAAAGAAAATGCATACCTGTAGAAAGGGTGAGAAGCCACTGACAGTCGTCTCTCGACTGGTCCCCATAGAAAGATCTGCTATCAGGTGCACCAATAGGGCAGCTCCCCAAGCGAACCTCCCTACTCCCTCCAGGTCCTCCAGAACCCCCAGGAACTTGCAGTTAATATCATCTCCCTTCATCCCCAAAAGTAACCCCCCGAGCATCAGAAATAGAAACCTCCTCAGATCTATGTCTGCCCTCACCCTATCAGCTAGATCCTGGCAATAGGCTGCTCGGGCACTCGTGGTCAAACGGGCTACGTAGGCTACTAAGGACTCCCCCGACCTTTGTCTAGCATCCCCTAACCCCATGGCCCTCGTCAGGTCAGTGCGGGCTATCGTACAGGGGGACTCATAGACTGTGTCAATACCTAGAAGTCTAATAGCTAGCTCACTATAGTCGGGTAGGGTGATCCCACTAACTGCCTCTCCATCTACCTTAAGCCTGGTAATCCTGGTAATGTCCTCTAGGGTCGGCACCATGTGCCCCCAGGGTATCAAAAATGCCCGACTAGCCCTGTCCCATCGCTCCCTCAAAACCTGAATGAGAATAAGGTCGGGGCATACCGGCTCGATACTCAGGAATGGCCCGAAGCCCATCGCCTTGATCCTCGCCCTGTGGAAGCCGGGTAGCCCGTCATAAGCCGCTGTCACCTGCATCCAAGAGATACGGGTCCGAATCAGTCCCTGCAATACACAAAAAGATATTTATCAGTAATAAAATATCAACTTATAACAAGAAAAAAGAAGGTTGCATTTAATTGAAAATGGCGACTGCCCCCTAGACTCTATTTCTTAAGAGACGCCCTGACCCTGGGCGTTTTCTTGTAAGGTGCGACCGGGTCCAGGATGCCTCTTCCTAAGGGTATTACGGTCAGCTCAGGACCACTATTTCTTAGTGCGACCAGGATCCAGTCATGTTTTCTTGAGATGCGCCAGCAGGCTGGTCACGTATTTAGGAAAGGCGCCACCATGGTGGTCGCCATTTCCCTGAGTCTATCACCGCCTTCCTCCACCCATCCCGTAAATGAAAAAAAAAACTCTTCTTACCTTCTTCGCCGGGACAACGGCCAGTTGAGGAGGGGGTGGTGGTCCCTCACCACTGTTGTCATTGCCTCCATAGCCGCTGGTGTCGACGTCTCCCTCGCCACCGTTGCCGCCGTCACTATCTTCACCGCCGTCATCGCCGCCATCTTCGCCTTCTTCTTGCTCTTGGCCTTTGTGCCCACCAACGTGCTCCGTCGCTGGAGGGTCTTCCTCCATCGCCACCGCAGGAGGGGCTTCCTCCACGGCTGCACCCTCTTCCTCCAAGAGGACGACGGTGGGGACGGCAACCCGCCGTCTCTTCAACGAACTGGGGCCGACAGCGGCGTCCATCGGAGAGGGGTGGTCATCAACGGGAGGTCACCGGTGACGAGTGTGAGGGTTGCAGGGAGAGAGAGAGAGAGGGTGGAGAATGAGAAAGAATAGGAGGGAGAGATGAAGGGATGAAGGCTAATGGGTGATTTTCGTCTTCAGGTTTGAAAGGAATTCGCGCCCGAGTCAGGGGTGCCTTTAATGTTTAAGACGACGGGCTTGAGAGCGCGTCTTAGTTTGCATGGGAATGAGAAAAAAGTCATCATTATGGCTGTCATTCGAAGTTTCTGATAGGCGACTCATGCTTGGGCGTTGGCTTTCAGTAAAAGTCCAGCTCAGGGGCGCGTCTTTGCAATTTTTGATTGGCCAAATAAGTTAAAAGAAACAATTTTCTGGTAAACGACTTCTATCAGGGCGCTACTTAATGACCAACGCATCTTTTATTTCGGCCTTGGCAGTCCCTTTATCTCGACAATTAATCAAAGGTTTTCCCTCCTAGCGGGGGATGTAATTAACGTCATAGCCTTGATGGTATGATGGACTGTTGGTCTCGATTGAACCACACTTTCACCTGACGCGAGTCAGGTTGAGCGCACGATAAGCTTGTCACCTCGGTGACTGGCACGCCAATAAATAAATAACAATAAATAATAAATTAATTAAATAAAAAATGCGTCACCAAGTTCTTGGCACGCCCGGTGGGACCAGTGTCACCTTTCATCTCTTTGCCGGGAAATTGGGGCTGCCAAGGCCCTTCCAAAGGTTACTGATCGTGGCGTTGTTTATCTTCGCAGGCAACTAATGGTGACCACGACTGGACTGGCCGGTGTCATTTTCGGCACCTCAATCGTCAAAACTCACGCGCGCGGGTACCTAGTGGTGCCCACTGTCTTCGGCACCTTCCCCGCCGCTGTTGGCTTCCCCAACTTTTTGTGGTTAGCCTTCGTCGACATGCTAAAAGTGGAGCCCTCTGAGCCCGCTGAGAAAGCTGTAAGGATGGCCGCATCCCTGGAGGCTCGACACCGCTGGAATGCACCCAAGAAGCCAGCACTGGTCGCCAGTTTCCTGGTCCATCATGCTGTCCCTGGGGCTCACCTCGCTCCCGTTAACAAGAATTTCGGAGGTCACCAACGCAGGGGCTGCCGAAAGAACTCTACTTTGGTTACTGGATGCGTCTCCCAGTCTGGAAAGTCGGTGCTGATTGGCGGAGTCTGCATCTTCCTCGACGGACGCGACGCTCGGGTGGTCCCTGATCAGGTCATCCCCGCCATTCCTATTCACAATGCATATCAAGCCCTCGCTGGAAGGAGGGCAGAGAGAGATGAAGCCGGCCACCATGGCTAAGAGAAGCTGGCCCCAAGGCCAAGAAAGTTCAAATGGGTGTGGGTCCCTAAGAGGGTCCAGCCTACCCACCAAGTTGTTGCACCGACCCGCCACCGCCCTGCTCGTGACGGATTGAGAGTGAAGAAGGAGAGGGGCCTGGCCCCGAAAGAAGAAGTAGTGGTTGCGGACCCTCCACGCCGTGGTAGTTTTCAAGCCGGTGCCCGCCAAGCCGATGTCCTTGCTGTGGGACGAAGATTCCAGCAGCCCGCCAATTGGGCTCAGTTTGCCTACACCCCTCCTGTGGGAGGTTGACAGCTATCCCCCGTGCTCCATCAGGAACGGGGTCAAGAAAAGATGACCGTGCTAGTCCAAAACTATTTTCGAGGGCTGGGCAACCCCTCTGTCAGACAACAATGGCTGATGCAAGCAGCCGCAGTCAGAGAAGACTACTGCCCGCCAATGGCAGTAGATGAAGAAGAAGAAAGGAAGATGACGTCGTCAGTCGACGACAATGGCTATGAAGATGGCTTCCGTGTTGAAGCTGATGACACCACCCCTCGGCGGGAAGAAAAGGAAAGAATTCCTGTCTTTGAAAGGCTCACCTTCCCAGATCAAGCTAAGAGGAAGGTCCACTGGCAAAGAAGAAGGATGCAGGTCTTCACCTGCAATATGGCCGGTATATTCGGCCAGTATGGGGGACTCCCCGAAGACCCTCACGAGTTAATTCAGTTGGCCGAGAGGCTAGTGATAAATACTTGAAGGACCAAGGCCGCACAAGAGCTGCTCGCTGCAGCTAAGGGAAAACAACCTTTGGTTTGTCGTCAGCCTGAGGATGAATCAGCTATCCTTACCGCCAATCTGGTGACAGCATAAGATGAAGATGAAGCCCTGTTTGATATTCTACCAGAGAATATACCCGGGGACGCGCCGGAGGCCATCCCCAGCAATGCAGCCATGGACCCGACGGTCCTAATGCTACTATTATAGATCGTTTGGTGGTTTGACTAGTTAAGTCGGTTCGAGTGTTGACTGGGTCTAGCGGCCTAGTGTTGGACCACTACAGTCACCTCGCGGCCCTTTCTATGACCACCAAGTGTCTGTGCTCTGTGTGTGTGGTTAGCAGCCCTTTGGCTGACCTCTTGGCTTACCTAGCGGTCAAGTGATGGACTGTTTATCCCCAGAGTGTTGTTTTCCCGATGTGTTGGCTTCCAATTGTCTTGGCTCAACCTTGTGATTTGTCTGTTGTCCCATGGATGTCTTTGATATCCTATGAGGGCTATGACCATTTTATAAGGTAGCCAGGAGTGCATTTATGTCAATTAGTATTCCGTACTGCTTCAGAGTTGTTATTAGTTTCTGGTCAACCCGGTAAGATCCATTGGTTGACATGTGACCTCGTGAATGTCTTGGAGTTCTTGTATAAGATCGAGACATGATTTTGGACGCCTTGAGATGCTATCTTACCTCAATTTACGTGTCCAGGTGCTTTGAGGGTCTTTGTGATCCCTTAGGTCCCCGTGTTTCATATTATGCGTATGTTTTTCCTTTATTGATATTTTATTGTGACTTTGACTTAGGGATTAGGTTGATTGGCGACATGTTACCGCTTGTGTACGATGATCTTGAACCCGAGTCGTGAGACACAATGATTGTTGTGTCAGTAGGTCTAGTTGCTATCCTAAGTCTACCGGCAGTCTTGTGTGCTGCCTTGTGCTTGGTGCTTTGTGGTACGTGCGACAGTGCGTGCTTAGCCTGTCCGTACTTCAGCAATGATGTTTTGGTGTCTCTGTGTCTTTTGAGCCTCCACTAGTCGTAGTCTGATGACACTTTCCAATGTGTCAGCCCACCTGGGAGTGGTGACGGGGTGAGTTCCCGTTATACGATTTTTAGGCTAGTTTCCATGGGCTCCCTTGCCTTGCAGTACCGTCCTACTGGGGGAGAAAACTAGCTAGAGGCCTAGCTCAGGGCATTGAGCTTATGTGTGCACATGTGGTTAGGAGCATTTGGACGAGCGCCGATGGGCGTGACCCTGACTAGTCACTTGTTACTATTGTTCCTTATACTTGGTTCTATGAGTGTCTTAGTTACCGCCATTCCAGGCATGTGGAAGATACTTAAGGCACAGTGTAAGATGTCAGTGGAAGCAGCTGATTGTTCTTCTAGTGAGGAGGTGCTTCTGTCACTTGACACAATGACTTGTGTTTTTGTGACTTTTCCAAATAGTCTGTTCTTAGCTTTGCCCAAGATCAACTTAGTGTAGCATGCACGATGATCTAGTTGTGTATGCGTTAGTGTTTCTTGAGTGTGTAGGTCTTTTCTAAGGCTTTTGCCTATTTTGGTAGGCCTTCAGTTTGGAGTTAGTGCTTTGTCGATGGATCGGCAGCGCCGGACTTTGTGAGATCGGGGTTCGCCTTTCTGTTGCTGTTCGGAGTAGCTTAGAGAGCCGAGGTTCATTTGACAGCCGTGTTTCTGTTTGGTACAGCCTTACTCTTTCCTGTAGCTATTCTTACTCCTGTGTTTACAGCTTTCTGTTGTAGTTTAGCACTGCTGTTACTCCTGTTCTTCCTGCTTTACTGTTTAGCTCTGTTGTCTTGTGTGTTACTGTGTTGTTTCCAGTGGGAATCTACGTGACCCCTACTGAGTCAGTGACACGAGGCTCACCCCTGCTTTTCAGGTGTGGACGTTCTTCTTCCTCGCGGTTCGTGGGCGTGGTGTGTCAGTTCGTAGTTGCCAGCGCTACCTGCGTCGGGCTTCCCCCGACTTCAGTGTACGTTCTCTGTTCTGTTTGACTGTACTTGTCTTTATTTGGACTAGACTCTGATTAATTTAAATTGTTAATTGAAAAAGTAATGAAACCCTTCGCATTCCAGAAGAACTCTCCTTGTTCTATAAGGACAAGGAGATCACGGTGGAACAGCTGGAACAGATACTTCATAGCTATACTTGCAACATGGTGGCTATCCCACCTCTAGATAACATCAACGCCTCTGGGCGAGGTGAGCCAGTGGCATCCAGAACCAGACAAAGAGCTGTGGCTCCACTCAAACTACAACCAGCTCCAGAACACACTGGCCGTGGCCGGGGTCACAGTCGTGGACACAGTAGAGGCCGTGGAAGAGTCCCTGAGTCGTCACTTCGTCTGTCTCCCTTCGATCCTGAACGGGTCATCCACCTCTGGGGGGAACAACTTGCCCCTATCCAACTGGTAGAGATCCAAGGGCAACCCAACATCTTCCACCCGACTAGCACCGAGGAGATCGCCGTCACTTCGTCCATCCCTGAGCCGTCAATTCATCCGTCTCCCTTTGATCCCGAACGGGTCATCCTCCTCTGGGGGGAACAACTTGCCCCTATCCCATTGGTGGAGATCCGAGGGCAACCCAACATCTTCAACCTGGCTGGCGCTGAGGAGATCACCGCCAACATTCCAGTTCCATCACCAGTTTCGACCTGTCCTGCAGAGCAAGCAGGGCCATCCGGCAAGGATGGGCTAGCCCTTCAGCCTCCCTCGAAAGAGCAGTCATTGGCCTCTCTCTTCCAAGAGTCTGCGGGTGGTCAGAGTCAACCTGATCCTAGTAACAAGGGCAAGGCAGTGCAATTCCCCGATGAGGAGTGGGGCAATAGCTCACAACAGATCCAGCCTGACATACTACCGTCATTGGAGGACGCTCGAGCTCGAGCTGACCGAAAGGTCCTCCACCAGATGAAGCACTTCCCTGCTAGCATCATGATCTGGGAAGCCATAGCTTGGAGTAAAGACTTGAGGAAAACCCTCATCAAAATAGTTCAAGAGTCAGAAGTCTATGAAGCACACGCGGCGGAAATGAAAGTCGCCACGTATGAGGCTTTCACAATCGCTATCACCTTCATGGAGAAAGACTTTCTGCTCTCTCCTCTATGCCATAATCGACCCCTCTACATGAAGGGCAAAATTAATGGGCATGAAGTAAATCGGATCCTAGTGGATACCAATGCGGCTGTCAACATCATGCCCCTGAGAACCTTCAAGACTTTATATCGGACTCCCTACCTCCAAAAGGTCAAGGTAGTCAAGATATTCAGTTTCAACCAGAATACCGAGGAGGTCCTCGGCCGGGTGGATGTTGACTTGGTACTTGGTGATTTCACCTCTAAGGCGACCTTCTACATCATCGACTCCAACACATCCTACAAGGTATTGTTGGGCAGACCTTGGCTCCATGAAAATTGGGTCGTCCCCTCAACCCTCCATCAATGCATAAAATACATGAAGGATGGGGAACAACGTGCAGTCTTCGCCGACCTGTCTCCGTTCACCCCAGTAGAATGCAACCTGGCCGATGCAGCTCTTTACTTCAAGGGAATCAGCCCTTTTCTCGTGATTAAGAGGAAAAGCAATGGCTGGCTCTTAGAAGAGGAGAAGGACGACCTCTTCTCCGTTGACGAGGAGAAGGCTAAGCTTCACCGACTGCGCCTTAGCCCCAAGTCAACGACAGACCACCCTGAGAGGCGCAAAGTCGATTTCGAGGCTAACCTCATTAGCCGAGCGATCGACGGGTGCATATGTCTGCCACCGAACTGCATCCAGCTCGTGTGTGCCTCAGATGAGCACAGGGTCGAGCAAATCAAGATGTTCATCATCACTTACAGGCTGTAACACTGGTCTAAGAAAAGGGCTAGAAGGGACAAGTCCATCATCTTCCACAAAGGAGACATGGTCCCTCCAGCCCCACCAGAAGATGAAGCTCGTGTGGTGCTCCGTGTACGGTACTGATGGCCCACTGGCTCGTGCCTCTCGCGTGCTCTGGTGTCCGCACCAACGGGTACTTGAGGACTTGTGTTGCTCGGATTCACTAAGAGATTGAGCAACTTGTGGAGAAGTGGCCCCGGAGCAGCTGGGGTTCTCCGTTTCGGAGTCGAGGCAATGGAGGGGCCCTGAAGCCCCTGAGACAGGCACCGACAGCGGCGATGATGACTGGGATGAAGGTGCATCGACCAAGGGCACCTAGGACCTGGTGGTCCCAATTCTTGGCCGATTGTGGCCTCCAGAGCAGAGGGTCGCTGGACCGGGCACTCCGGCACGAGAGCTTTGCTGACACGGCGGTCGATGACTGGAGACGACACATCCGCCATGCGATCAGGTTGGCCGGGCCCGTGGAGTTTGTGTCCTAAATCGAGTGTGCCCAAACTTTGAGGGACATTTGGGAGGCCGTGGTGAAGGCTGCCCGGGTGCTGTCACTGAGGCCGGAGTAGCTGGTACCCTTGCCGTCGACCCCCTTCGAGGTTTCAGGTAAGGTTCTTTCTTTTAGCACTTCTCATCTTTACTTTATTATTTTTCGAGCGTGCAGCTGGGGCATTGTATAATGCTGCGCTTATGGACAAGTTCTGTGGCAGAGGGGGATCAGCCTTCCACGGAGGCATCCTCAGGGAGTGGGGATGGAGGCCTGCATCCTAGGCGAAAATGCCCTTGCGTAGAGGTTGCAGCGGCTGAGGCTTGTGGGTCCTCTGAGGGACTTGAGGCTGAAGAGAAAGTTGAGGTAGAGATAACCTTGTGTAAGTGTCGCTTCGACCCCTTTGTCCTTGGTTGGTTTAGCCAGGGTAGTTGGCTAATCTTGTTTCGCTGGATTTGTATTTTACAGCTTTATAGGAGGCTGGTGTAGAGGTGACCTTCTCGCCCCCTCAAGAGGTGGACCCTCCGAATGAGGGGGGGATCGATGATGAGATCGACATGGCGGGGCTTATGCGCTTGCTGAGCAACCCCCCCCTTAACATGGAGGAGTTCCCCGACTTTGAGTCATGGCAAGGTGCGGAGGGGACTCGTGCAGGTAAGAGCCTCTGACCTTGGGCATTCGCTGCGGCTTTTGTTAGACTCTGGCTATTAATATAACCATCTAGATTATGCAGGGGAGGCAGAGACATCAAGGACTAGGGCCCCTACTGAGGCACTAGGTGAATTGCCTGGCCAGGCTAGAGAGCCAGGCCCCACGGTGGCTAGCAGTTGCCAGGGTAACTGTCCAACTGCTGTTGAGGGGATCTCCCTATTGTTGTTGCACTTATTGGCGAGCTGGCCTTACTGACCGGGTTTGTGTTACTGGCTTGGTAGGTAAGGAGGCAGCCGCAGCCTTGGAGATGATTGAGGAGCTGGTGAATGCCGACCCCTCGGTGTCCCTGTCGTCCTTGGAGGGCGAGTCCAGGCAGGTGGGGTCCGTGTCCCTACCCACTGTTGAGGGTATGCTGCGTGGACTACTATAGCTACCGAGAAAGCTTCCTCTCCCGCTCGTGCCTACCGTGGTATCAGCTTGCACAGTGGGGCTGGTGGAGTCCTCCAGTGTGGGACCGTCTGGTATGTAACTGAGCATTGGGTGATTTTATGGGGGACTCATTTGCTTTATCAACCCATGCTGAGCTTTAATTGGTGTCAATTGCAGGTACCTCGTCCCCTCTCGAGGAGGGAGAGCTTCCCCATGACACGGCCAGCGTTATAGGGGATGGGCCCGCTACTGCGACTTTCACTCGAGGTGATGAGGAGCTCGTCAACATTGAGGGGGTTTCTGAAGGGAACACCCCTACTGGTGAGCTTCTTGTCTAGCCTCCTCAGCTAGGGAGTTGTCTTTGCAAAAGCTTCTTCCTTGATTTTGGCGGCGATTCGGCATAACATTCGCTCCATTGAGGTAGGAGGACGAATCCCTATGCTCATCCCATCGTTCCCCCAGATTTGTAGGCCGCAAAGGAGCCGAGAGGGACATTTTTGAGCGGGTTAGGGTAAAATTTCCATGTTTGTGGTTATGAGCTGATCCACCATTTTACCGTGTTTTTGGCCTATCCGAGACCATAGATGCATGCTAGGAGTGATTTGGGGGCTTCCCCCTTGTTTTCCCCCTCTCCTATGGAGGTATGGGGGCATGGATGGAATTTTTGGGGTTTTTCAGTCGGTTCACCGTCGGAGCGGTGTGGCGGTCGTTCCAGTGACCGCCACAGGCTGTGACGCACCATGGGGGGTGCGTTACACGCTGTGATGTGCCCAAGGGAGTGCGTCACATGGGGCTTGGTTGTCGACAGAGCACTGGTCTCTCTGACGGTCCCACGATAGACTGCAAGAGCCTGTGACGCGCCTGGATTCGACCGCCATAGTGGCGAGTCTACCGTTGAATCCGACCGTTAGTTTTTGACCGTTGGGGTCATATGTGCTGTGACGCGCCCAGAGTGGTGCGTTACAATATTGTGACACCCCTTTAAGGGTGCGTCAGAGTTGACATAGCCCGTCACCTAACGCACCAGAATTGGTCCATTAGGCACTGTGACGCGCTAAGGTTAGTGCGTCAGAGCCTGTTTCACCGTTGGCATGTGATGCCCCAGGGTGGGTGCGTCAGAGCCTTGTGACGCCCCTGTGGGGGAGCGTTAGAGCTGACGCGTCCCCAGCTTCTAACGCACCTGGGTAGGGCCATTAGAGACTGTGACGCCCCGAGGGGTGTGCATCACAGCCAACTTCATTCCACCTTCTGACGCACCAGAGGTGGTCCGTCAGAGACTGTGACGCACCAGGATTAGCGCATCACAGTCGATTTTGCACCGGGTGCTTGACGCACCTAAGTTGGGCCGCCAGACCGTTGTGACGGCCCAAGGATAGACCGCCAGAGCCTGTGACGGCCCAAGGTTGGACCGTCAGGCTCTGTGCTGCACCGAGTGTGTACCGTCCCGCTTCTTCGACAATGGTTTCCGTGAGTCAGTTCTTCCTTCCGGTGACACGTCCACTAGTCGTACCCTTCTTACGGCACGCGCGTGCTGACCCACCCGGGAGTGGTGGAGCGGCTGACCCGAGAGAGGCAGTGAGTAGGCTGGTTACCGCAGGGCTCCCACGTACAGCCTAGTCTGGGCTTAGGGGAAATACCAGCTAGAGGACAGGCTTAGGGCGTATGGTCTGAGTGTGCACACGGGACTGAGGGTTCGGACCCGCGCTGACGAGCGCGACCTCAGATAGTTCTTGTTCGTGGTACTTCTGGTTACTGAGTGTGTCTTGTCTCCGCCTGGGGCGTTGTAGCTAGACACTTGTGACGTGGTGTAAGACGTCAGGTGATGCATCCGGTCGTTCTTCTAGTGGGTGGTGCTCCTGTCTACCGGTAGGTGTGGACTCGAGTTTTGACGGACCGAGGTTCAGTAGTATGGTACTGTTAGAATATATGATTTTTTCATTTATTTATTCCCGCTTGTTGGTTCTACCGTACTCTTGCTAGGTAGTGTACCTTCCTGTTGTTCGCTTCCCGCTTTGTTTCTCGTGTGAGGTAGGGGTTCGAGGGATCCCTACTGAGCCTATGAAACGAGGCTCATCCCCTGCGTGTTTTCACTGTGTTTCAAGTGAGGCCGGGCCTTCAAGAGGCACGGCAGGTGTTCAGCATGGTTCGTGTAGCCGAGGTTAGTGCCAGTTGCCAGAGCCGGGGTATGCCCCGTGTACTTGTACTCTCCTTTCATACTTGTACCTTTCTTTCAGGAATTTTACCTACGTTTAAAGAAAACGTATGTATATACAACATATTCTAACATTTTTAAAAGTATGTAGGTAAATTTTCTACGTTTCATTATAACGTAGGTATATGTCCATATTATTTTGAATATTTTTTAATAAATGTAGGAAAATATCATCTATTGCTACATTTTTTAAGTAAATGTGAGAATAGAGCACTGACAAGCGTTGGCTGGTGGGTTTCATCTTTGCCCAAGTTGATTTCCACAAGTTCGTCGATGGTTGCCTGGCCACCATCCTCTAGCTCCGGAAGAGCAGGTTGTAAGTCGATGAAAGTTTCATCGTCTGGGTCAACTTCATGCACTTCTTGGTCTTTGAAGCCACCAATTGAAGTTGATGGAGCTGGGAGATTATTATTGCTGAGTTCAGACTGGGATTCTTCTGGACTGCCAGCATCTGGCTGACAGTTGTCAACTTGTATCGTTGAACCGTGGTTGGAGTTGCCTACTAAAGCTGGCAGCACTTCATGGTCATTGTTCTGAGAACCTTCCTCATCGGGAAAGTTTGCCAAACTGGGCTCTTTGACCGGCTAGGAGACACCCGGGGCTTCCTCAGCCCCAATGTCCTTGCAGGCGCTTGGCAAAAACTCGTTGAGTGCTTGAACTAGGGTACTGATCCTGGCGGGGTGTAGGATTAGGATATCCTCTTCCTCGTCCCCAGAGCTGTCGAATTTGGTGACGACATTAGCTTGGTCTCCAACTGGCTGTGCCAGGCCTACGATGTTGACCGCGTAGTAAAAGTAGAAGTCCAGGTCTTGGTCGTAGCCAAGTCCCCTCGTATCTTTGTGGGAGAACTGGGGTTACCCCTGGACCTGTGAAGGGGTCCACAACTGGTGAAAGTATTCACGTCGTGTGGAACCTTGCCATTGGGGAATATGCTGCTTGAGGCACATGTCCCAGATATGTGGCGGCAAGTCATCCAATACTTGGACAGCTTCAGGGGTATTGTTGACTTGCTTGGACTAGCTAAAGTCATCGTCAGGTGGGGCTTAAGGGGCCACATCTCCCTTGTAGAAGATGATGGGCTTGTTCCATTGAGCCTTCTTCTTGCTTCTAAGTTGTCATTTGTAAGTAACGACAAATGTCGTGAGCTGCTCGACCATGTGTGCCTCTGATGCACATGCGAGTTAGATGCAGTCTGGCAGCAAGCATATGCTCTTGTCGATAGCTCGGCTAATGAGATTAGCCACGAAATCGATTTTGCACCCCTCGAGACGATCTGAGGTTGACTTGGAGTTAAGGCATAGGCAATGAAGCTTGGCCATCTCTTCGTCAATGGAGAAGAGGTCATCCTTATCTTCTTCTGAGAGCCAGCCGTTGCTTTTGCTCTGGATTATGGGGTTTAGACTTATTCCCCCGTAATAAAGTGCAGCATCAGCAAGGTTACATTCTGTTGGGGTGAATGGAGACAAGTCTACAAAGATCGTGTGTTGTGCCCCATCTTTTGCATACTTGATGCATTGATGGAGAGTTGACAGGATGACTCAGTTTTCATGTAGCTAGGGCCTGCCCAATAGCACTCTGTAAGATGTATTGGCGTTGATGATGTAGAATGTCACCTTGGAGGCGAAAACATTGAGCACTAGGTCGACATCATCTTGATTGAAACTGGATGATGGGGACATCAGTGACCCTCCAGGCCCTGGCTTCGACGTCGACCCATCGAGATGGAATTCAACCATGGTTATAATATTTATTTCTTCTTAGCATGATGTATTTTTCTTTTTTATTGTGTTTGTAATCCCTATTGGGCCAATTAATAAGGCCCAATAGGCTAATCCATTAGTAGTTCGGTTAATGGTCATAGGTAGCTTATGTTCACCACCTTGGTTAGCGAGGTCTCGAAACTCTCTCTCTCTCTCCATCTCGACGCTCTCTCTCTCTCCCCCACGTTCTCTCTCCTCCACACCCCCATTTCTCGGTTCGCATTCCAAACGGACTCCAGTCGACGCGTGGGAGGTACCGACGGGATGGGCTCGACGCGAGGATCACGCCAGTACCCTTCTTCCCTCGGATCATGGAGCGTGGAGACACGTGTGAGTAATAAGACGACATGGCCCCCATCGCCCGATCGGCACCGATTCGCGCTCTTCACCACGCAAAAGGTAGGGGATAGGACTCCTCATCTCGTCGGGAATCCGTTGACGCCCTCTGCGTCGCCATCCGTCACCATTTTTCTCATTTTCTGTACATTTTTTCTTTTGGGAGATTTTGGGGTTTATTCTCAGTTTACGTGCCTCTCTCATTTCTTGGTCTAGACGGCCGCTGATCGAAGCCAGAGAGGTACCGTTAGATTGGTCACATCGCGAGGATCGCGTTGACGTCCTCTGTTCCTCGATTCGCGGAGCGTGGATTCGAGCTGGGCTAGGAGGCGCCGTTTCTCCCTCTTGTCGGATCCCTGTCGTATCGCCATTTCGTCAAATTCCAGGTAGGGGGATGGATTCCATACTTCGTTAGGACACCGTCGGTATCACTTGCGCCGTGATCTGACACCCGTTGCCTCATATTCCATGCATAATCCTATTTAGTTTAATTATTAGTCTTTTAGGCATTAAATTAGCTTTTAATTGTTGAAATCAATTCCATGGGCATCGTACTTCATTTCTAGTGGCATGCTTAGGCTTGTGTGATTGGTATGGGTTGGTTGGTTTGATAGGTTTTTTAATCCGCCGCGTCCCCCGTCGATTTCGATCGGTCGAGAGGGGTTTTCGATTCTGATCTCTGGAGTCACGAAACCCAGGTGACATAACACGCCTGCCCCGGTGCGTGATGCCCCTTTAACGCACCCCCATCAATGCATTATGTCATCTGTGTCTGAGTTTCTTGTGGATTTTCATGTTCGGGTGGCTTTAACGCTCCTACCCCAGTGCGTTATAGTCCTTTGTGTTGAGTTAAAGGTCTGTTTCCTTTAACGGCCTTGTGCCCATACGTTATGTTCAATATGACGCCCCTGTTGAGGTGCGTTATATACCATGATTTTCTGTGGAGTTTAGTCGTTCTGGTGGGCATAACGGCCCACGAGAGGTGCGTTATGTCCGTTATAACGCCCCACCCTTGGTCCATTATATCCCCTCATCTGTACGTTGTGTGCGTGTCGACTTTAACGCCCAAGTGCCATTGCGTTATAGTCCTATAGCGCCCTTGCCCTGGTGTGTTATAGTCTATTTACCTGTGGATTTCCTGAGTTCTATGAAGCATTATGGTCCTTCTCCAATCCGTTATGCTGTGTAACAGGGCAGTTCCAGTCCGTTATATACCTGGAGATTTCAAAGCTTGCATGTGTTATTTCTATGCAATTCATGCTCCATGTGCGCCATGTTTAAAATATTTTACATACTGTGGCATTCTTCTACATCCCATAAGAGTAGCTTTCTCTTTCCTTGTGGTGGAACCACTAGTCGTAGCCCGACGATGTCCGTGTCGACCCACCCGGGAGAGGTGGCAGGGTATTCCCGTTATACGATTTGTAAGCTAGTTTCCGTTGGCCCTCTCGCATAGTCACTAGCGTCTTACTGGGAGGGAAAACTAGCTAGAGGCCTTACTCAAGGTGATGGATCAGTGTGTGCACACGTGGTAGAGGCTTCGACTGACGTTGATGAGCGTTACTCTGATTAGTCACTCGGTGCGGTACTATTGTGTCACTCGCTTGTCATGAGCTTGACTGCGAGGTGCTTGAGACGCAGTGTAAGACGTCAGTGGACGCATCTGGTGTATATTCAATAACACTCTGATATATTTCAATTACTTTCGCATTACAGTTTAAAATAACTATTCTAATTTAATTACGCGTAGTGTAATTCCAAATCGTTATACGCTCCCTCGACAAAGTCTCCCAACCCTTCAGGGGCCTCATCAGCCTCTTGAGTCACTTCCCCAGTTCCTGGTAGCGATAATCTGATGCTACATCGAGTTATCGGTATCTGGAGCTCTGGGTCATTACAAGTAAGGTCAGTGCACATTTTCATTTAATATAACCACGTCTATGCACATTAGCATACCAAGTCTGTGCACATTTGCATACATCATGACCAAGTCTGTGCACATTAGCATACCAAGTCTGTGCATATAAGGGTCAATGCACATTTCATATTTCATCATACGCAGGTCTGTGCACATTCCTGTCTAAAGCATTGAGGTTGATGCACATTTCATACTAGAGCATATGAAGGTCGACGAACATTCCTGTTCCATCACATATAGGTCGAAGCACATTCTTGTTTGAAGCAAACAAAAGGTCGATCCACATTCATGTTCCATCACATACAGGTCGATGCACATTTCTGTTTGAAGCAACCAAAGGTCGACGTGCTTGTCTGTCTGAACCATGGAGGTCGGTGCACATTTCATAATGAAGCATATAAAGGTCAACGCACATCTCAGTCAGAAGCATGAAGGTCGACGCACATCTCTATCTGAAGCATATAGGTCAGTGGACATTTGGAGTTAAGGTCGATGCACATTTGCATGAAGGTCGATGCACATGAACCATTTGGCAGGATATCTTCACACCTAGACACATCAAAAGATGGCATGAATTTCTGAGCCAATTGGCTAATGACTCATGGTGTGACATCATCAAAACATCATGTACTTAACATTTCCCCCCTTTGTTCTTCTTCCCTCTTATATATGGTTTTCTCCTTCTTTCTCTGCGATCCGTAGGGCTCCAGGTGGCCTAGATGTAAACCTTCATTTGAAAAAGCAATGAAAGTAGGGTTTTAACCCCGATCTTTTCTCGTGAATCTGCGCGTAACCTCGATCCCTTTTCTTTCTTCTCATGAATTCATGCATCCCTGTTAACCCACATGCATGTGATATATTTATTTTGCTGTCTTTCTCCCCCTCCCGTGAGTTCATATGTTCTCGTGGGATATATATGTTCCGTGGATAGATATGTACACATATACATATAGGTAGATATATGCACGTATGTATACACATTGATTCCGGCGGCCACTGACCCGGGGTCTATACCAACCCATGGATATGTCCCCGAGGTTGCCAACCTCGGCATCATACCGAAGTTTTCACTCTCTTTTCATTTTATTGAAATGGTGCTCTCTTATTTTCTCAAAACCCAACTTTAGAACTTGGACTGACCCAATTGCCATGGTTTTAAGTGGGTGAGGAACATGGGATTTAATCCCAAATAACTGATCATTTTCGCCGATTCTGACTCTAGATTTTGACCACTTGAGGACCCCCGAGGGCTCGTTCCTTCTTAACATGGACCCCGGGCGACTTCCCTTTGAAAAGTGAATATTAAAGGCCATATATGGTAATAGCTTAAGTCCACGCCTCGGTGAAGAGGTCATGGCAACCCATGGGTTGACAGGGTCCTTCGTAGGCTAGCCCTCGGGATCCTCACGCCCAACTAGGGTTATCGGTGTTGCGACTTCTGTGCGCACCCCGAGATGTTGCCTCTTCCGTGTGCATCCCTTTTGTTTCGGGGCCGTATCAGAGTTCTCTCTATGGATGCACACCCCATTTATACCCCCCGATGCTCCGGATCTAGGAGAGATGCTGCCAAATTTTCACCAGGTGACTTGAAGGACAAGGACATAAAGAATGATAATAATTAATTTTTCCAATTCTCCACCCTGCCAGTGCCATGAACCACAATATCTCAAGCAACGACACAGCAACAACATGTCTCATGTAGCTGAAGACACGCTTATCGAGAAACCAATCCTCCAATGCTCTTCTCAATCTCGAAAATCCACTTGTAGCAGCCAATGGTATGATCTTGGACCTGTGGGTTATGGGCCCACCATGCTTTCACTGCGCACTCTGATTCATATGCACAGCCAACACGGCAACTCGAGATCCTCTGTCCCGACAATCCTCTGCACTCCGCAGGCTCCGATCCTCGACACATCGGGGATCATAACACCAGCCTCAAATTTTCACGAACACTGCCCAACCGGCACTCGTCCTTTCGGAATAGCGCCAACACACTCTTACATAACAAGGGAACGGGCAAAACTTCTCATAGGCAACCACCTTGCCAAGACAGGGAACACGTCTCGCACGGACTGCCCAGCACACAAAGGCCAACCAATCCGGACACACAATGCAACATGACAAACCTTAGCCAAGGACGATTCTCTCCAACCAAAGGAGAACCCAACACACCTCTGATCAACGAAAAAACTCCATGCTCGACCTGACCTTAACCCTCGCGCACGTTGGGAACAGCACATTCTAGCATCGAGAAAATCGTCACTTCCATCAACACAACATCCCCGACACACTCGACGAGTGTCACGTCGGACCATGATCATAGCATCCCTCGATACACCACCACTGTAATTCCTTGAGCTGTAACACACCACGCCAAGAGCCGCAACATGAGCCATAATCGGTAACCGCCAATGCTCATCCCCGAGTCACGAACTCACCGTGGAGCCTTTACATCTCAAGTCAACTCCAGGGTGAACACAACCCATTCACATGCAGAAGCGCAGGAGCAAGAACTTACTGGGTCAACCTTGCCCAATCTTGCCTCGAAATTTGTAAAAACAATCAAGACCGACACGTCTTTCCTGACGCCACAGAGCACGACGAGGACATCAGGCTCGATAATCAGCAACTCATCGAGAAGATCCTCCACTCACCCGAGCGCACCTCTCGATCAAAACATCCGCTCGACTGCCTCAAACCACAGCCTTAACACCTCAGGAGCTGGACAACCGTAGACTGGGGCGGCCAAAACCAACAGCAGCTCCCTCAGAGCACGCTTTCGGCCACTTAATTACAAACAATCCTTGCCAACCACCTGACCTCACAGCAGATGCCTCGAACACAACACCGTAGCAACACACTTGTCGGTAACTGATAGTTCACGCGGAAGGTGAGCTAGAAGGTGGGGGTTGAATAGATCACCCCCAATTCAAAATAATCAACAAATGTGACTTATATAATCCCGAAACGCAGAGATCGAACAACTGGGGTGCTAGGACCGAAGTTTAGGGATCAGATGAACAAATCACACAACGGAGACAGAGGACCTTTTTAAGGTGGTTCGATTGCGATCTGTAATCTACGTCCACCCCTTACTCCACCAGAGTAAGACTTCCTTGCACTAAGCAGAAAGAACTGCAAACTCAGTCTGCTAACAACTGCTGCCTAACAGCTTGCCCAGATGAACACTCTCCTCTCTCTTCTGAAGATCAGAAGAAAACACTGGAGGTCCAACCTCCCTTCCTTCACTATCAGTAAAGGGAACCCCGTGAATTACTCCTAGCAATTCACGAACTAGAGGATCATTCCTCTCTTCCTCCAAACACGATGAAGGGTAAACTGGAGAACCTCTCCATTCCTCTAAGTGAACTTAGAGGGGAACAAAGTAGTATTAAAGGAATGAATGAAACAAAAACTTGAAGGTGAAAATGAACAAGAAGAAACAATCACCCAGAAACAACGACAATGTAGCTTTCGTAGAAGCAGACTTTCAGACTCAAACAATCGAGATGATTAATCAATCATGCTCTCTTCTTTCTAGACGTTTCTCTCTTTCTCCAGTAGGGAATTCCTGCACTGGCGGAGGATTCAGATCTTCTCTCTCTTCTAATCAGCTCAGTTTTTTTTCCTCCTCAATCCTCTAAGCTTCTCGATCCCCTTTTATACGTAGACATTGCGTGTGTGGATAGCACGTTTCCCGCCCAAGCTTTCACGCAGATCTGATTCTTCGAGGTTCCACGTGTCAGAGTCATGATGTTGTAGCAATCCACGTGGCAGGATCCTCTGATCCGCTCCTTGCCTTGGATCACGTGTCCAGACACAAGTTCACTTAATCCTCACGAGCTCACGTGCCATCACTTCTCTCTTGGGATTACATGCCACTCCTTAATCCTGTCATTTATAGCCAAGACATTTTCTCAAACACATTGTAGTGCTACTAGTGAGAAGATGCACTGACCAGTTATGCTGCTAGTAAAGACATGCACTAACTTAATGCAACATTCTAAGACATGTGCTCAAACATTGTATTGCAGTATGCAAACATGCACAGACTTTATCCACAGACATTATAATACCATATGCAACACATGCATAGACTTTATATCATGCTAACAAGAAGGTGCACTAATTGCATAGAGCAAAAATATACACTGACCCATGCACGCATATGCAAGAAATCCATAAACCTAGTTTTGCCTGATCAAAAGTGTGTATCGACCTTGTTAAGCACAAATCCAATGCGCACTGACTTCATACCCTGAAGTAGAAATGTGCACAGACCATATTGGTCACTAGCACTGACCTTAGTGTTACTAGCACCGACTTGATCTCTGCCAATACAGTAACTAGCACCGACCTATATGCAGTTAAGTAAGAAAGTGAACCTAGATAATATGCACAAGGAAAACAAATGCACTGACCTTCTATATGCTGCATGGCCTATATGCACGGACCATAGAGCTTGAGTGAACATGGTATGCACTGACTATAGTGGAACAAGCACTGACCTAGTGTTAAGTGCAAAGATGTGCACCTACCTTACGTGCGTGCGTAAATCAAAGTGTGCACCGACTTTGGAATGCTAAAGCTGCAACTAGCACCGACTTCAATAGTGATGTGCATGGACTTTATCTTGCACAACGCAAGACCTGCACCCGACCTTATCACAACATGCACCGACTTGCTATAGTGGTTGCACCGACCTTAGATCGCCAAGTCAAAACTAGCACCGACCCAATGCCCATAAGAGTGATATAGACAAGATGACTCCCATAACTTAGGTGCACAAACTCCAATACACATACTCAAATGTTTCAGACAAACTCTGTCTGATTTAATGTGTTTGATTTCTTATGAAGACTGACATTAGACTTATGGTGTTTGTCATCATCAAAATCACAGGGATACAACAAAACCAACTTAAACATCAGGTAGCGGTCACCCATAGGGGCGCTACCACCAAATGGCGGCCAGTCGCATGGTCGCTACCAGTGAACCGACTTAGCCAACATAAAGTACCAAGTAGTGGTCACCCATAGGGCCGCCACTACAGAGTTGCGATCTCTGGTAAGACCGCTAAATCATTTCGGCGAGAAAACCATAGGGCTACCCAAAACTTGGTCTTTCCATGCCCCAATCGCGTCTAAACGACGGGGAAATGTTCCTAAACTCGATATCAACCTTCTACAAGTCGAAAGGGATCAAACCATCCACGAAACAACAAGAAATGGGCGATTTTCACAAATCCACCCAAAATGACTCACAAGGGTAACCGGCCTCCTACTGGCCCCAAATCACAACCAAACAATGTTTAACTAGCGAGAATGGAATCCCAACATGCCAGGGGTTCAAATGATTCCACTTACACTGAAAATCGTCGCCTGGAACGGCGAACTCAGCTTACACCCCCAAAGCATCATTCCACCCTTAAAGTAGGAAAACCCGCTCAAACTGACACCATTCGGCTCCAAACCGACAGGGAATGTAGGAAAAGAGTAGGGCATCTATCCCCCTACCTCCACCGAAGATCTGGCGGGCCGAAACGGACAAACCTCACCGAAAACCACCACACGAACCCATGCCGTGATGCTTTGAATCTACCGAGGGATAGCGCCAATGCCATGCTCCATTCCTCGCACATTAACACTCCACGATACCACTACGGCATCTCGCTTCGTCCACCTCTGCCTCGGTCGCCCGCTCGGGGGAGAGGATAAGAGAGGAGAGAGAATGGTAGGGGAGAGAGTGAGAAACGTGAGAGAAGATAGAGAAGGTGAGGTGAGGGTTTAAAAGAAAAATAAAATAGAAATATTACTAATATTTCTCAAATCTAATTTTTGTCCTGAAATTTCATAAACTTAAAAAAATATGAAAAAATAGCCTCCGCGATCCTCGGAAAGAGCACAATGCACTTGCAGCATCTCGGAGCCTCAAAACTCAACAGTCCACTCTCCACGGGGTTCTACAACTTACACAAGGGAAAAACCCGCGTGGATCATAAAACACCATTCGGGACCCACGAAAGCACCTACACGGACTTGCCCAGACTAGAAAGTATGCACGGGGTTGTTATGTGCTCGGACATCAAAAGGGCATACACTGACTTTGCTACAGTGTATGCTCCGACTTCGATGAACAGCCAACAAAAATGCACGGGCTTTATTGCAGACAAATCGTGTGAGGATGAAACACGCACGGGGTTCAGGTGCGTATATGGAAAAGATGCAGGGAGTTGTATGCAGCCAGAGAAAAATGTGCACAGGGTTTAAACCATAGGTGAAACCTGCACGGACTTGTATGTAGCTAGAGGAAAATGTGCACGGGGTTTAAACCATAGTTTAAACCAGCACGGACTTGAAGTTCTGTTGCCAAGGAAAAGATGCACGGACTTTAAATCCAGTCTTGCAAGGGAAAAAGATGCACGGACTTTGAATCTAGTCTTGAAAGGGAAAAGATGCACAGACTTTAAATCCAGTCTTGCAAGGGAAAACGACGCACGGACTTTGAATCCAGTCTTGCAAGGGAAAAGATGCACGGACTTTGAGTCCAGTCTTGCAAGGGAAAAAGATGCACGGACTTGAACAACCGAAAATCTGCACTGGGTTGAACAACAGAAAATCTGCACGGGGTTGAACAATAGGAAATCTGCATGGGGCTTTGTAAGCACGGACTTTGAATAGTATTGCAAAGGGGCTTGTGAGAATGTTCAAGGACTTGTCTGAAAGAAAAACCTGCACGTGGTCTTATATCCATGGGGTTTATGTATGTGTGCAAGGGCTTTGATGATAGAACATAAAGTGCAAGGGGTTTAATGTGCACAGACATGATGAAGGTGTGCACGGACTTGAAATGTAACCTGACCAACAAAACAGTCTAAGTCCAAGATGTGCACGGGGTTTAATGTGCACAGACATGAACATGAAGTGCACAGACTTAGTGTTAGAAGCAGAATTGCACGGGGTAAGGTTTCCACTGAGCGTGTGAAGACGTGCTCGAACTTCATGTTAAAAACAAAAGATGCACGGGGTATGGCTTCCACGGACTTTGTGAAATCATGTGCAGACTAGTTTAAGTCTTGACAGTTAATGCATGGACTTATCGTAAAACATACACGGACTTTATACATGCATGGACTTTGCAATGTACTGACTTAAGACATGCATGAGACATGCACGGACTTTACTTCGTGCCTGAGCAACATATGCATAGACTTCAATATGTTGGAATAGACATGCATGGACATTGCATATGCATGGACTTTATGGACAGAACAAGGCATTAAGGGTTGGCCATCATCAGACCAAGATTGTTGGCCATCATCAAAACATCAAAACAAGGTTTACAACATTCTCTCCCTTTTTGATGATGGCAACTTTAATGAAATGTGACATGACAGTGCTACCCATGAATACCATGCAGATGCAGTGCTCCCCCTGAATACCATGCAATTCTCTGTATATCTCTCCCTTTGTGCCTCTCCCTCCCTCTTTTCTTAACCTCTCCTCAGTTGAAAACAAACTCTCCCCATTTTCCCCCAAAACTAATTCTCCCCCTTTGACATTATCATAAAGAAGGAAGAGGGGATAAGAAAGGGTAGATAGGCAATGGTTCAGGAGGTGAGCAAAGCAACAACACTGATGTTCATGAAAAAGAAGCAGTCTGCAGTCTAGAGTAACGTCTGGGTTAACAGTAATAGAAGATGGAGTAAATGCACTGAGTTTCGAAAGATGGGGCACAGACTCCATTTATAGGAATGAACCTAACTCTCATAGCAGTAATAGCCTAGGTCACCATGATACCCTACTACCAACAAAAAAAGTAATGATCAAGGACAGTTAATCTTGATGGGTTAGATGCCCCGGATTCAGAGAGGGGGTGAATGAATCCCCCTTCTAAAAACGCCATTTCTGATCGTCTATTCTTACCGTTGTTCATTTTCTTCTTCGAGTTTATCTTACACTATCTTGTTACCCTCTAAGCGCACTTAGAGGATGGGAGAAGTTCTCCAACTTTCCCTCCATCATGTTTGGAGGAAGAGAGGATTGATCCTCTAGTTTATAGGTTGCTGGGTGCAGCCTACTGTGTTCCCTTTTGTGGGTTGCAAAGGAAGGGAGGTTGGTCCTCTGATACTGATCTTGCTAGAGCAAGATCAGAGTTCAGTTCTTGTTGGTTCTAGGATCTGTTGAGGGATTTATTTCCCTTGTGTCAAGCTGTTAGGCAGCGTATGTTTGCAGACTGAGTCTGTGATTTCTGATTGCTTAGTGCAAGGAAGCCTTACTCCTATGGAGTAAGGGGTGGACGTAGATTGCAGATCGCAATCGAACCACCTTAAAATTCCCTGTCTCATTTGAGTGGTTTGATTGTTTGATCTCTCACGTGCAGTTTGTTTGGCTGATCTCTCGACGTGTCTAAAGCTCATAAGCTATTCGTTTACTGTTCCATATCAACCTCTTCACGCTCAGTTTTTGTTGTTCTATCTTTTCTGTGGGCTCTTTACGAAGACTCTCTTTCTGTGACCAGGGTTCAACTATTTGTTTTGCTAATTGTTTTTAAATTAGATGTGATCTATTCATCCCCCCCTTCTAGCTCACGTTTCACGTGTTATCAGGGGGCTCCTATCCACCCTAAGAAGCACTCCCAGAAGAAGCGGACGATCCAGTTCCTTAATGATGCGGCCAAGGTGTTCATGTGTAATGCCACCAGGCGCCAGTCCAAGACCCAGTCCAACGATTTGGACCAGCCCATAGCTTAGCTCAGGAGGCCTCGTCACCGGACTCAGCCGCCAGCTCCGGTCGGCCATGTCGGCACTTCCGTCGGACCTCAAACATCAGGACGAGGGGAAGAAGCTCTCGTTGAGGACCGTGCCACCCTTGTCAATATGGAGCCGACCAATAATGATCCTCCGGCCAATGAGGTCCAAGAGATGACTCTCGAGACCCTCATGAAGGAGAACTAGCACTTGAAGGCCCTCCTACATGACCTCCTTCAGGAACGTGACCTTCACCCTCAGCCACCTACCAGGCCTTTGGCTGAAGCACTGGTCTCGCCAGGTGGGCAAAGTGGTGCGAACGCCTCAGCTGTGGCTATCCGAACCCTGGCAGCAATTGGGTTCGGCACACCTTTGGCTGAAGCCCAATCGTAGCCATCCAACACTCTAGTGCCAGAGAACCTTATGGCACAGTGCTAGATGATTGAGCAGATCGTCGAGACCAAGCTCGCCCAGTTTAGAGAAGGGGTCACAACCATAGATCTCTATAATGTCCCCTACATGCTGCACCACTAGTTAAAGAACCTCCCCCCGGAGTACGACAAGTCGCCAAAGCTGCAAAACTTTGACGGACAGGGGTCTCCGCATGAACATTTGGCCTACTACATTACGGCCATGGGCGAGCTCGCATTGGATGAGTCATATCTACTTCCCTATTTTACCACTTCACTGATGAGGACGACCTTCCAATAGTATTCCCGCCTGAAGCCTAACTCAATCATCGACTGGGCGGATCTCCAGAAAAAGTTTCTCGACCATTTTCAAACGACCGAGTGAAAGATCTCCCTAGCCGAGATCTGCTCTCTCTGATAGAAGAAGGGCGAGAGCACTCTCGACTTCATCAAGAAATGGCGAGACCTCAGCATGAGGTGTGTCAACCCACCAGTCCAGGAGGACGCCATCACCATATGCCGTTGAGGTTTGGCGGTCGAGGTTAGTGAAAAACTTCTCGGCACCAACATCAAAGGCTTCGACCAGCTCAATTCGGTAGTCACCGAAATAGAGTGAAATTCGGAAGGTCAGGATGCAAGAATTGGGAATGGGCGTGATACCTTGAGAGAACTCTGGAGGGGGAGTGATGCCTAGGAAGTGTAAGGGGACCCAGAGATCCCAAAGGTAGGGGTGAATGAGACAGGAATTGTGGAGGATCCAGAGGTTCCAGAAGATAGGGAAGATATGGGTCCAAAAACCTGAGGAAGAAGAAATGCAACTGCATGTGAATGCAATGCAATGGATGCGATGAATTCTTAAAATGCATGAAATGCAAAAAATGCAGGGGACGAGAGGATGAGATCCTACTCCTTACCCGTAGAGTGGCCCATGAAGAGATGTTGGTGATAGACAGAAGTATGGGTGTAGTTGAATGGAAAATGGGTAGGATAGCGGAAGTCCCCTTTGCAAAAAAATGGCCAACTCTCCATAGCAATGAAAGTGTGTAGCCCGTCGGCCTAAGGGATAAAACCAAAGCCCATGACGAAGCTTCAATAATGAATGACAACTCCCTTGGAGGGTGAAGAGCAGTAATACGAGGGATTTAACAAGCTAGAATGGGAAGCATCGTGTCGCCCAAGGCTTGTGGCGTCTAAAGAGTGCTGAATAAAATGGGCATTCGCCCCCCCGTATGGAAGAATGGGTTTGAGATTGAAAAATTAGAGGGAGAGGTGCCATGCCCGGCCCGTGGGCATGGACTCATACGGCATCAAATTTTGGCATTCTCTCTCGGTGAGCAGCAGCTGGGGCTTGGCCTCTTCAACCATGCCGGGCACAAAAACTCGGATTGGCATCCGGCAAATAAAGTCTTGCATCTCGAGCAACATTGCCGTGGCCAAGTCTTTCTTGTCGGGCTCTCGATCATCTTTGGCACATAAACTTGAAGAGACGCACCAACTCGAAGTGGTAAAGGGAGGTGAGGTGGAGGCAGAAGGCTCCATAGATGATGGTATAACGAAAGGCGTAGTGGAAGATGTTGGAGGAATCACGTCGAACTTCTCCCCTTGCTCAGAAGCGGACGGGATTGGCTCGAGTGCAAAAAGGGATGGACCCTGCTCAGGATATGCCATGGGTAAAGGTAAAGGGTTAAGTGGTGGAGTAGGGGTAGTTGGGTTTAAAGGTATAGTGGAGACCCAAGGTGGCGGTAATGGGAGGTGGAGAAGGTTTAGTGGTGAGTTCGGTGGAGGCCGATTTTGTTGAGGCTGATGGTATAATTGGTGGAAGTTTAGTGGAAGGTTCGACGGAGGCCGGTGCTGTAGAGGTTTATGATGTAGCAGTTGGAGGTGTAAAGAGGGAGGTTTGGTGCGTAGGAAATGCCGAATGGGGCAAGCGGTGTTAGGTGTAGGAGAAGACTCCTGATGTGTCGTCGTAGGTGGTTGGAGTATCGACCCATCATCGTAACACCAATAAGTCTCAAAAATGGTGGTTGAATTGAGGATGGTGGCATTGTCCTGAGCAGAGAATTCTTCGGGTGGTGGGGGAAGCGAAAAGTAAAGGAAACTCAGAATGGGCACCTTCAGAACTTCATCATCACGTGCCGACTTCAATTGCTCACATCCCGATTCTTCATTGTCAAGCTCAATTGGACGCTGTGGTGGAGGCATATTAGTGGGTGACGGAATGTAATGGTGTTGCATATGCGGAGGCGGAGGGCCATATTGATGGATCGCGTGAATAAGTGGAGGGTGGGCGGCCTCCCCTTGATCATTCAAACTTGCCAGCTCTTGCTCATTTGAACTGTTGATGCCGTAATCGTCTCTCCTCTCTTTCCATTCTTTCTCCATCTTAGTAATATTATTCAGGAAGGCGTGAAGAGCATTGATTGGAGGAGGAGGAGGAGTGGACCACGGTCTTGCAACCCTCTTTAATTGTTCCTCCAACAAACGACTCCCCAGCATGATGACACTCGCCCTCCGCGACCCCGTACCCAATCGCTCATTTTTTAGCCACATCTGGCCACCCTCAGGCGCCCATTACAGTCTGTCCTTGCCATCCTGTCTATCCCTTCCTCGACGACTTGGGCCTACCCCTAGCTCCCCAAGGAAAGCCTCTGTAAAACACATGGATATACGCCTTGTTACGCATTGACTCGGGGACCGACCCCGCGTGAGAATTGTCCCGCGGCTTGCGCCCATTGTACTTTGGCTCCCTCGACCCATTTGTATAGCCCACGTGGCTCTCATGTAGCATGAAACCAATTGAATACATGTACCCCTACTCGGGCCTCTACTTCTTCCTGCACACGCCCAGCTCCCTCATTCACTACGGTGCCCACGACACCCAACTGCCAGCTACTCCAGTCACATCGGGGCCCGCGGTCCCCGGCTGCTCAGCTCCTTCAGTCACAACAGTGCCTCTGGCACCCGATTGCCAACTACTCCAGTCACGTTGGGGCTCGCGACACCCGACTGCCAGCTACTCCAGTCACGTCGGGGCCCGCGGTGCCAAACCACTCAGCTCCTTCAGTCGCAACGGTGCCTCGGCACCCGACTGCTAGCTACTCCAGTTACGTCGGGGACCGCGGCACATGATCGCTCACCTCCTTCAGTCACAATAGGCCCTCAGCACCTGACTGCCAGCTCCTCTAGTCACATCAGGGCCCACGGCACCCAGTCGCTCAGCTCCTTCAATCATAACGGTGCCCTCGACACCCGACTGCCAGCTCCTCCACTCACGTCGGGGCCCACAGCACCCGAGCACTCAGCTCCCTCACTCACAACGGTGCACTCGGCACCCGATTGTCAGCTACTCTAGTAACATCGGGGCCCCAGGCACCCGACCACTCAACAGCCTTAGTCACAACGGTACCCCCGACACCCGACTGCCAGCCACTCCAATCACATCAGGGCCCATGGCGCCTGACCACTCAACAATGTTAGTCACAATGGTGCCCACGGCACCCTACTGCCAGCCACATCAGGGCCCGCTACGCCCGACTACTCAGCCGCCCCAGTCGCAGCGGTGCCCCCGGCACCCGACTGCCAATTACTCTAATCACATCAGGGTCTGCGATGCCCGATCACTCAACAACTCCAGTCACGACGGCGCCCCCGGCATCCAAATGTTGGGTCCAGACAACGTCGGGTCATTCTAGCTTCGACGATGGCCAACAACTCCAGTCCCACCAGTGCCCATGGCACCTAGCAATTCCGAGCTCAATGACTTTTGGTCACTCCAGTCATGGCGATGCTCACGCCGTCCAACCGCTCCAGTCTCAACGGCGCCCAGTCGCTCCAGTGACAAGTGGTGCCTACGTCATTCGGTCGCCTCGACCTTGGCGACGCCCAACTACTCCAGCACAACGGTGCCTACAGCACCCCTACTGCCCCGACCTCGACACTGTCTCATGATGGGAAAATATTGTGATGCCCCTTGGGCGGCACCCTACTGAGTCACAGCTCCTCTAACGGACATTATGTGCAGATACGGAGCTTCCCACATAATAACACAATGACCTAGGGACCGTCACGAATGACAGAATTGTCCCGCGGCTTGCAAGCATTTGTAATTGGACTTTCATGCCCCCATGTAAATGCCTTTCACGTCATATAAGTCATGCAATCCAGTCAGGGAGCGGATCCCCCTCCTCGCTGGAATCAGTCTCTCTACCCCCAGTTATCCCTGTTGTGTTGCTGTTGCCCTGTTATTGTTGCATGGATGAAGCCCTCCTGACATCACGGCTTCCACAGTCCCTGACTCTTTCTTCGGCAATAGAAACAAAGGTGTTTGGGCTCCACCCGATGTAAAATAAACACCACTCATACCAACTATTGGGTGCAAAGCCGGGATCTAGAGGGGGGGTGAATAGATCCCTTTATAAATCTTATGCTTAATTAAAAACTTCGCCCACCGAATCAAACTGGAAGGAAGTGAATGAAAGATCATAAAACTCTCTTACAGAATGAATGCTTCAAACAGAAATGATATCAGGCACAATGCGCTCAGACCAAACTAAAATTGAGTTATGAAGATCACACACTTGAGCAAATGCTTCTACTAGACACATAGCCAAATGCTTAGCAGCTATGTCAGTTTCGAACAGCTCTCACAATATTAATCTCAAATATTAAATGCACAACCCAACTTGTGAATTTGGGTTAGAGGAGAAGGATCTCACACACAAATGTAAACCACATTGCACAAGAGTTTTTAGGTGGTTTGGCTAGACACCCAATCTGGCTACATCCACCCCTCACTCAACCTGAGTGAGGATTCTGCTAACTCACAGCTGGAATCACTGAGCATCACAACTTGCTACACTGCTGAGCAACACAGCTTGCTATTCACTGACTGACAGCTTGATGAGGAACCAATCCTCAACATCCACTGAGCAACACAGCTTGCTAAAAGTACCAAAGAAAATAGAGAACAAAAAGCAAAAAGAAAACACGACAAGATGTAGCTCCGGAGAGCAAGAGGACTCTGGTTTTGATCCACGAGTCACTACACAGATATGTCTTTAGATCTCTGGTTGCACACCAATTTCTTCTCTCATGAGCTCCCTCTTTCTCTTCTTCTTCTTCTTCTCTCGAAGTCTTCTCTCTTAGGTCTACTCTCTCTCCCTTTTCTTCTGCTCTCTCTTTTTCTCTTCAGATCTCTCTTCTTCTCTCTTTTTCGCTCTACTCTTCTTCTTCTCAGCAACACTCTCTTTTTCTCTCCTCTACGGCAGTAGCTCTCTTCCTTGTTTTTCTACTCTCTCTTTTTCTTAGGAAGAAGTCCCTTTTTATAGAAGAGGGGCTCCATAAAACATCTGGATAATACAATTGATTTCTCCTCTTTCCATTGCTCCACGTGTCAGGAGAGAGGATATTCTCTGTTAGAGTAATCTCGAATCACATGCCAATTATTTGCCTTCGACCCTGGAGGGTGTGGCAGACTCATGCCTTCTGCAATTCAGCTTCTCAGACTATTTGTCACCCTTAAAAGATATTTTACACCCTTAGTAGGCTATTTGTCAGCCTTAGCCATGTATTTTTCACCCTTAGCCTTTTTAAGCCGTTGCTGAAGTTCTTTTCCTCTTTTGCCTGGCCATCGCCTTTAGTTATTTATCACCTCTAGCATTTCATTTGTCACTACTATTATGCCATTGGTTTCCCAAGTTGATTGTGTTGACGCATAACAGATGTTGCATCGATGCAACATATTGAATTTGTTACCTTTAGCTCCTTTTCCTTCTTCGCTGTTTTCACTTGACTACGTCGACTGACTCCACCATTACATGGCGTCGACTCTTCTTCTTTGGTTCTCAACGCTTTTACCCTTGCAATCTATTATTCACCCTTAGGAAGTTAGTTGTCACTTCTATTGGCCATTTGTCTCCCTTAACCAGTTATTGTTCACTCTTATTCAACATGACCATCTTGCCTTTGCTAGAGACTCTGGCATTATGGCTACGTCGATGCTGTTTGAACATTACGTCAATGCCACAAGGTGGAATGTGAAGACTTTAGCACTACCAGGCATTTCTCACCCATGAAGACCTATTTATCACTCCAACTAGTCATTTGTCAGCACTAGATAGCGATTTGTCAGCCTTATTCACAACCAACCGTCACCCTTGCAAAACCATTTGTCACTGTTATCCTTCAGATGACGTGTGCTTATCGCAAGCTTCTAGAGTCGACTCAACTCCTCATGGATGCAGAAAGGACCACTATACAAATGGCTCACCTACGCATTCAGTGTCACTCTCGGTGTGCGGGGGGGCCGATCCGTGCCAACTCTGGCCAAGTCTCTCCAGGTCTTCATGAAGAACCTGAAGCAGTATGGCAGGGTGTACCGTCCTGCACCGTCGGTGGAGCTGAGATGTAGATCATCCAGTGATAGCTCCTCATATGGCCTCCCGTAGATCGGAAGACCGGAAATCCTCTGGAAAGCCCAAAGGTCCAGAGAAGTCTCCCCTCCGGCTGTGACAAAAGTGTTCCACCGGCGGTTAAACCTCTCCACTAAAGCCTGCAGCAGGCCGGTATGACAAGGGTAGGAATACAAGGCGGCAGTCACTGCATGACAGATCCCTACCCTGTCCAACACCGACCGGTAAACAATCAGAACGCCCCAGAGCCACTCTGTCGCGCCCCAGTGATAGCTGTGAGATAGGATCACAGACCACTTCTCATACCAGCTGGGAGTCTTCAATGACAAAACCCTCTCAAGCATGCAATCATGGACATATTCCTCCTGCGCGAAGCTCGCCCCAGTAGGTGTCAAGAAGAGGCCGTCTACGACCTGGTCCATGGTCTTGTGTTACCCATGCATATGCCAAGCCGCCGGAGATAACGGTGCGGTCCGAACAGTAAGACTCTCGCGCCGCTGAAAAGAGCCCAGGCTCTACCTATCCAGATACTGCCTGTGCCAGGTGAAACCCTCTGGGTAGCTCGGATAAGTCAAAGAGCACAGCCCCTGCATGCTATCTCTCCCTGCCAGTATCGCCCTCTCAAGGCGACGCCTCTCCTCCGGAAGTGACGGATCATCGGCCTCCATGCCGATAGGCGCAAAACTCTGGAGGAAACAGTAGAGGTGACAGTCCAAAAGATACTGACGTGGATAGCCCCCTGTGCGGTCATACGTATAAAGGCCGTCCCGTCTCGTGATCCGAGACACGTCTACAAGACCCTCCGTCTCCCCAGCACTCTCAGTCGAGCCCTCAGCGACCCACGAGTAGCCAAAGTCTAGCCGGCTGAAATGGTCGTCATCGATGGCACGTAGAGGAAAGGCGGCATTCGTCGATCGGTGCGCTCAACCCGGCACTCATCGGCACCCCTGACCCGGGACCTCCTCGATCGGCTCCCATCTCCACTGCTACGAGCCATGTCTGAAAGCACAGGAAGGAAAAACAGAAGAGGAGCGTCAGGCCAAAATATTTTGGACAGCAATATAATTATTCAGTGCAGTCCGAAAAAAAAAATGCAACAGCTATGCAAAAGCTGCATAATGTTAATTCCCTTCATAAGGGCACGGGCCACCCGCCCCCGCCTCCGGTCGTGACGGACGTCCCGTGGAGGGCATTTGTTGCACCCGACATTGTCTCAAAATATTTTCAGAACTGTTACTATGTAACAACCGACGAGAAGTACGACGTATCGTCGACATCGTCAGACCACGGAGTATCTCTGTGATCTAGGGTCTATAGGCCCGACCGCACGGTCACAATCGACGTCGCAGCAGGAAGATTAAGGAGGAAAATACATGCGTATACCTGTTAGAATAGCCGAGCAAGTGTATCACACGGCAAAGACGGATGCAAGAATTCCTCCCTACGCGGAGACGCACAACCAAACAACAAACAAGACGCTCCTTCGTCCTCGCACGAAGTTCCACGAACGTAGTGCTGCCACGCGGCGAAGGAAGGGGCCTCCACAGGCTATAAAGACTCCACCACGGCTTCTCTCCAACCCAGGGCGACAGAAAAGGACCAAAACGGCGCGAAGAGGGGCCAAAAGGGGTGTTCGAGCATCAAATGACCCCTTTGGGGTGCAGCTGGCCCGGAGAGGGGTCGCCAGTCGACGTGGGCGATTCGCGTTGTGATTTTCGGTGCGGTTTAGTCGCCTCGGCGCTCGATTTCTTCGGTGGAGGTAGGGAGACGGATCCCCACTTCGTTCTGCATGTTTTCCCTATCTCTGTGCACGATTTGGTGCCCTATCGAGTGAGATCGGGTCAGTTTAGGAAAAACCGTTATTTTTGGGGTTTGCAGGGTTCGCCGAAAAACGGTGACGGTTTGCAGTATAATTACTGTCAAAATGACCGTCGGGATGTTAGGATCCCGTACCCGCCACTTTCGTGTCGATCGATTGTCATTCGGGGCCTGTAGGAGTCTGGGAATCTCGGTGACCCAATTTGGGTCGATTCATCAGAATCACCCCGATCTCGCGTTTGATGCATGCATGTGGTGTTTTTAGACTCCAGGAGCCTTTTCTCGTCGTATGGCTTTGTTTTCCCTGCGCTTCGACGTGAATGGGGCGTGGAACGGGCCGATTCAGCCATTCCACTATTTTTCCCATCGTGACGGTGTAATGGTCGTTCTAGAGACCGTCACACTGTGTGACAGTCCTACGATAGACCGCCACAACCGTTGGTCTTATCGGGTTCTTCGAGGCTGGGTTGGTGTGACGGACCAATATAGGACCGTTACAGTCAGTTACATGACTGTAATGCGCCAATGGAGGTGCGTCACAGTCTGGTCTTTCCCGAGGATTGTGTCTGTCAGTTCCTCGAAGACCGTGTCGATCGGTTGGCTGTGATGGACCTCCCCTCGTGCGTCAGCATTCTGTAACGCGCCTCTTTGAGGCCGTTACAGTTGTTTGACCGATGTTTGGTTGGGTGGTGTTGCTGTAACGCACCAACCCCCATGCGCCAGGGTTCTGTAACGCGTCCCTACTGGGCCGTTACATGCCCTTTTGTCCGGGTCTTGGTTTGTTGGCCCTGACGCCCCTGTCCTGGTGCGTCAGGGAGTGTAACGCCCCTATAGAGGTGCGTTACAGTCCTGTTGTTGGCCGTGATGGCCGTTGTTCTATTCTGTGTCTGTTTGTGTGTTGGTCTATCTTAGGTTTGTGTTCTAGGCCGGTGTTTGTGTGTCGGTGATTTCTGGATCGATCGGTTCAGGTGACTGGGTGTGGTCTTTTCCCTGACTGCGACAGTTCCCTAATGACTCAATCTAGAACTGCCAGCGTCCTTGTCTCTGGTTGCATAATGGCCGTCCCTTGACTGTCGGGTTCACCTAGCGGTTGAGTGTCGGTTCGCTTTGCCCAGAGTGTCGTCTTCTCTGCTTGTGTATTGTTGGGTGTGTCTGTATGTGTGTGTCGTGTCTGGTTCCGGTCAACCCGGTTAGACCAGGGGTTGACAGGCAACCTTGTCTGTGTCTCGACGGTTCTGTCCAGCTCAAGACAATACTCTTGATGCCTCGGGGTACTGTCCTATCTCGGTTGTGTGTCCAGGTGTGCTAAGGGTTCTTGGTGTCCCCTCGGGTCTCCGTGAGTCGTTTCCTGCGGTGCATTGTGTCCTCTGGCTTAGGAGTAGATTGATTAGTGGCTAGCTCCGCTGTCTGTGACGATCTTGCCTCCGAGTCATGAGACTCAAGGATCGTTACATGAGTAGGTCTAGCTGCCTTGTCCTGAGTCTGTCAATAGTTTCTTGTGTTGCCATTGGTGCTTTTGAGTATGGGTGACAGTGCATGATTAGCCTATCTATACTTCAGCACTCGTGTTTTGAGTCTCTGTGTCTTGTGAGCCTCCAGTAGTCGTAGCCTTACGGCACGCTTCGGCGTGACGGCTCTTGTAGCGGGGCACTTTCCCGATTTACGGTTCTTAAGCTAGTTCTGTGGGCCCCCGGTCCAACCGTAGCGTCCTTCGGAGGGGGAATACTAGCTAGAGGCCGATATCCTATATATCCCTTGGCACAATCCCGAGACAGGGGGAGATACTGTCGGAATTAATTCAAAGGGGTCATTTTATAATACCGTATCATACTTCTCCACTCTCCTTGAGTCTCAGGGATCCGCTGTCTACTATAGCGTGTTCTCTGATGACTTCATTATGAGAATAATGAATAAATCGTCTCAGCGGCGAACAATGCTAAGTTGTTTCTCGCCCTTGTGGCTTTCGGGCTTCGATATGCCAATGGATTATGGACCCCGTCTCTGCTCTCTGTGGATAGGTATCCTATATCTCTATTGGCATGTCCCGAGACAATGAGAGATGCTGCCGGAATTAAACCGGGAGGCTACGTTATCCCATGCCTTCACGGGTGTTCCAATCGTCTCATCGGATCACGAGGCTTCGTTACATATTATAACGTGAGCTCCGATGATCCCACCAGGGAAATAGAATATTGACTGCCTTGAAGGTGAACAATGTCCCTATCCTTTCAGACCCTTCGGCCCATAGTTGTGCCGGCTTCCCTTAAAGCCTTTATGTACACCTTGTGGTACCAAAACGGGTCAAAATCGATCGGCAAAGGGTGCACTACCCACTGTTATATCTGGCCGTCATTTTGGCATGCCCGACTTTTTGGAGTCCATCTCAGCTCACTGTGGACGGATTTCCTATACATCTCCCCCAACATATTCTGGGGCAGGGGGAGATGCTGCCGAAATTTCGTCAAGAATTTATAGTTTAATTTCGTACCATGTTTCTCGGGTTTTCCGCTCGGCTTTCACCCCTCATAGTGGTAGCAACCTCACGGCTACTCACGTCGGATTATGAGAGCCGCGCACCCAATTTAAGGGGAATAAATTATTAATAGGTGTCGTTCCCGGCAACATGTGAGTCCGCCCAAACGTGGTCATGCCAGGTCCACACTTGTGGACCCATATGTGTACACCGCGACGCTATGAACAATCTCAAAATAAAAAGGTAGATACTGATTGACGGCCCTGTGAGTGATATGGACTGCTTAGAGGGCTAACTCTCGGGTTCCCCACTGATCATAGGGTATGGGAGTGCCGTCCGGGGATGACCGTCTTTCCGGAGTTTGTCTCTACCCTTTGTGGACGAACCTCCTATACCCTCTCTGGTACTCTTCGGGACAGGGGAGGTACTGCCAAACTCTTATTTGAATTTGTTGAATAAATAGGTGAATAAAAGATCAAATTAAAATAATAACAACATGACCTCTAACTAACCTACATGAACCTGTGGGAAGCAACTCCCATCTATATATCCACTCATAGTCGCTTGAATATAGGTATGAGTGCATGCATTTCTTGATTCCTTGGAATATCAAATGGTGATTTACAGAAGGTCGGATTACGCCCGGCTGGAAGCTATCACTATGCGTGATGGTGGTCTTCGAATCTATACTCTTCACTCTCGTACCAAGAACTGGTTAAATAAAATAAATATTCTCATATTGCTTGCTTGTGTTCTTGATTAAATCTTGTTCTATTTCGCAAGATGAGTATTGTTTGCATGTATTCTTTTCAGTCCAAAGGGCTCTTCTACTTTGGCGATTAATCAAGAGTTTCCCTACTTTTGGAAGGATGTAATTAACATCGTAGCCTTTATGATATGGCGGACTTTCGGTCCCGACATGATCACCAACTATTGTCTGATTAGTCAGACGAGTGCATAGCAAATTTAGTCACGAAAGTGGCTGGCACGCCTCGCGTTAATAAAATGAACAAATGAACAGACGAATAATAAATAAAAAAAAATCATCCCCACACTTACCTCCAGGAGCAAACAGACCATTTCCCTAGCTTAAAAACCACTGAATCCCCCCTACTCTGGCCTTCCAGTGCATAAAAAACATATTTGAAGGATATCAACAGGGGATGACCCAAAATGGCTTCAAATGGGCTGGTGATGGAAAGCCCTTGAGAATAAAGCAGAGCAAATAGCCAGGAGGTGTTGGTATAAAGGCCTTCCCATCTGTCTTCCCTCCTGATGAATGTCCGATATGGTTGCAAGTGATCTATCTCTGGATGCCAGTCGGCCATAGCCGGAAGGGATTCTTCCGCGAGTATGGGGACCTATTGAAGAATCACCCACTTGCTACTCACTCTGCAGAGTCCTCGAAGCATCTTCATGTAGTCATCCTTCTGGATGCCAGGCATCTTCGGTTCAGCCTTGGACGACCGATGCTTCGTAGCCTTCCAGGCTTCCAGATACACCATCACTTCGGTGTTGTTCCAAGACTTCAGCTTCTTTAGATAGGTTGGATCGATGTCCATCATCGACTCTGGCTGAGAGTCCAGGAAGTGACGTTCTGTGACATTCCAACAATCGCGGCGGGAGATCTGGTAGAAGCCCGTCTGCGCATTCCACCATTTGATGTAGTCCTGGGTCACCCTGGACAAACGAGCGGGGGATGGAACTCAGAAAGATACATTCTCCCGCCAATGGAAATAATCCCACCAGGCACGGGCTTCATCAACAGCCGGCCCGATGCCTATTTGGCAACCCGAACCATGCTAAAGAAGAAGGGATCTGCTGATCGTATCCAAAATTCTGACTAAATCGGAAAGGATAATATGGCTCCAGCCATAGCAAGCCGCTCTTCCTGAAGATGAGGACATTGGGGTGGATGGCCAGTGCCCAATCAATCAGCTCCGACTCCAAGATTGGCCTTGTACACTTGGTGCCGGCAAGCGGATGAATGAATTCCTCTGTCTCAAATAGATGACACTCCCGCATCTTATTTACAAGTGGGCTCGAGCTAGCTGCCAGGCTCCAAAAATGCAAAACTCTAGGGGAGTCCGCAGGAACTGTGGTCAATTTGCCTCTGATAGCAAAAAGCTGATCCGCCATTGAAGGCGGCTCAGCACTAGCGAACTCGATCATCCTTGGCATAGGATGATTGGACTGAAGTAATTTGGGAGCTGCTTCAGGAAATAGGGTACAAACCCAGGCATTGAAGAAGTGCAACGGACCAACCGTCCATGAATTCCTGGGGATGAGCGATTTGTGCAGATCCCCCAGCATTTTATAGATGAGACATAGAGCCACCGGGCAGAGGGACAGCTTCGTGTCCCAGTCCATCAAACATGCAGGGTAGATCGCCTCTGCCCTGATCATGGTCTCGTCACCCTGAGGGAGGGCGAACGAACAAAACCAGTAAGTCAAATATGCAGCACAATGCATGACTGCATCAACTCTAGTAGGGTTTGGGCCTCCCTGTCACCCTTTCCTTGAAGTGGAGGGGAAAGTTGCCTGGCGACGGACCCTTTTGTTCCCCTTCATTGCTGTCGGAGCTACTGCGGGAAAGTCTTCATATTTTTACTCCCCGTCGAAAAAATGCTGAAGCCACGTACCCATCCGCACGCGTCACTTCTCTCCAGGCTTACGCGCCTCCCATGAATCAAGTGTCAAACGCAGCAAGGTGCGGTATGCCTTCATCAAATATCGATAGGCGAAGCCTGTGAAGTATCTGCCTTTGCCGTCTGTCTAGTCCTTCAACCAGTCGGGGAGACAAACCTCTTCATACGGCTCTTCGTCTATCGGCAAGCTGCTCAGTTGAGACAGACTCCACAGGTCCAGCGAAGTTTCCCCCTCTGCAGTATAGGAAGTATTATACTCCTAGCAGAATACTTCGATCATCCCACAGCACATACCTCGGGAGATTGGATACCGGTACCGAGAAGCATATATGCTGTGATAAACACCAGTGTTGACCAGAGATCCCGGGTCATCATAATAAGTGACCCTTTCGACTTCATATTCTTTGGAGTCGACTAGGTGATCTTATCTAGGACCTCTGTAAGTCTTCGTGAGCCGTGGATTCTCACATGGACGCCAAGCCGGTTGTACCTCTCTACCCCTAGGATTTACATTCTGCATACGTGTGAGGGAGTTAACCTTAGTTCAACCCAAAGTTTAGACCCCTTTCCTTTAGGATTCCTATTTCTTGAGGGAATTGTACTTAATTGAAAACACTAAAAGGTCCACCAAGATTTTGGAAAATAACAATTTTTTGCATCATATTGACTTGTTTAATCTTGGGTGAAACCTCTCTCATTGCTTTGTTTGGGCTTGTTGAAGCCTGTTTGTGATATTCATGCTGCATTCCCTCCTCATCCATATAGGCTTTTGTTGATGGGCCCATTTAGTTTAGTCCTTTTGTTGTGTCCATTGTCTAGTTCTATTGTCCTAGGTTAGTTTTGCATTGGTCCTGTGCATTAGTGAGTCAGTCCTCTCCTCTTCAGCCCTTCACGCCCTTGCTTCCATGGCTGTATTTTTCTTGATATTCATGTGTTAAGTCTCCATTTTCTCTCATGGAACATCATTTTCAATCTATGTATCCATCTCATTTCTCCCAACTTTCTTCTTATTTTTGTGTGGAATCCTCTTCCCACGCTGGCCCATCTTCCCGTGGTCCTCATGACCCGTCTAAGGGGCAAGCCCATCGTATGGCCCATTTATCAGGCCTTGTTCGCCAAATGGACCTAGCCCAGGCCCAATGACTCATTGCCAATCATCTTAATGGGCCCTCTCTTTCTCGTGCTACTAGCCTGATTGGGCCTTCTTCTCTTAATAGACCTTCTTCTCTTAATGGGCCTCATCATTCTTCTCCTCATGTTGCTAGTCCAATTGGTCCTTATGCTCATGTTCAATCTAGGCCTGCATACCCTTCTACTCTTGAAATGGGCCCATATTCTCCTCAGCCCAGATCCTCTTATCCGGCCCATTATCATAATTCTGACCCAAATTCACAACCCCTTGCTCACGCTAGCCCGCATTACTCTCGATCTCTCCCTACCCAAGAGGTGATTGCTCAGACTCAACGTCAACTTGATGAGCTCCAATGCCAAATTGATCCCAATCCCTCCTTGAGTGTCCCGTTTGCATTCTGAAATCTTCGGCTTCCGCCACCTTCATAAATCCCCGCATATCGCCGCTATGGTGGAGTCAGCGACCCCTTTATGCACTTAAAAGAATTCATGTATGAGTCAGCTTAGTTTCGACATGACCAACTCTTGATGGCCTATCTATTTAGTCTGTCATTAGAAGGCCCAGCTCGGGATTGGTTCTTTTCATTGCCACAAGAGCATGTTGTGAATTTTCAAGTTATGCAAGAAAAGTTTATTCAGTAATATCATGACCAGGCTGGGCCTAGGTATTCTGTGGTGGATCTGGCCCACGAGAAGATGAAGCCCGAGGAGGATTTCTCGACTTTTGTTGACTACTGGCGTCGTCTGGCCGTGCAAGTCCCTGGGCATATTCTGGAGCAGGAGCAAATTAAGATGCTCATCTCCAATGCAACACTTGAGTATCATTTCATTTTGGCCCTAAATGATATCACCTCCTGGCAACAACTTTATAGCCGAGCATGCTTCATTCGCCAATAAGTCCAAAGTTCTCTTGACTCCGAGTCTCCTTCACCTTCCACGTTCACTTACACCTCACTTCCACATATCAACCTCCCGTCTCTTACTCGCCTTTCACGAGTTAGCCTTCCGCCACATATCCCTCCGTGAGTCAACTTTCCACCATGCAACCATATGCTTCCACACATCAACCCTCCATGGGCCAACCTTCCACATATCAGCCCTCCGCTCCCACATATCCACATGTGTCTCCACCTACTATCAAGGAAACTCCAAACTCCGAGCAGGTGGATGCCGTCCACTACATACCTCCCCACTCTGCTCCACATACATCTCCACCAAGTCCATCCACTAGTCGCCATGCACTCTTGCCAACACAACCTCCACTTCCCTCTCCGCTTTCCTCTCCACCATCATATCCCTTGGCATTCACCTTACCCGAAGCGGATTTCTTGCCCTCTTTTACCGAAGTGTTTTACCGACATTTTTAGGGCTTTGATGACCACTCACACATTGCAGCTCCCTCCGATTGTGCCTTGTCAGCCCGCATCGGGAATTTACTTCAGTTTTGTGAATTTCATCATCTGCAGGGGCATTTGGTCAAGGATTGTCCCGAGTTCTGAGAGTATGTCTATGATCTGGAAGATAATAGGAGGATCGATTGGTTCACAATTCATAAAGTTGTTTTTACATCTTCACAGCAAGCAGCAGCAACAAGCGGTGCCACCCAGGCAGCCACCTCCACTACAAGATCAAGGGCACCCCAGTGATTCTTCATCTAGTGTTGCACCCGCTCCGTCCCCTACTCCATCACATGCTCTGTTATCTATCCCATCACCTACTCCACCACTTGGTCCATCACCTGTCCCTTCACCACCCACTCCTACGCCTACCCCATCATCCTTGCCATTTTCCACGCCATCTCCACGAACTCCACCAACCCAAGTCTCTACTCAGGCTACTTCCACTCCTTCTACTCCCATTACTCCTACTACTTTCACTCCTTCTCCTTCCATTGTTCCCACTACCTCCACTTCCCCTGCTCCCGTTGTTCTCACCACTACTTCTACTCCTAACACCGTCCAGCGCGTCGTGTCGATACGTCGGCGGTGGACATCGCGGCCTTCTTCTTCCTCCTCTCCATTGCCGTCACCTTTCTCTCTGCCTCCTCCATTATCATCACCTTTCCCTTCACCCTCTCCATCTCCATCTCCATCTTTGCTACCCCCATTGCCTCACCACCATCCTCACCCCTCAACCCCTTTCCATCACCATCCTTACCACCTAACCCCTCATCACTGTCACCATCCTCTTCACATTCTCCATCCCCAACAACGTCTCCATTACCCCCATCATCTTTGCCATCATCACCATCTCCACTGCCTTCGCCTTCTCTGCCATCACCTTTGCCTAAGCCTGAGCAAGTTACGCCTATGCCTTTGCCTCCGCCTATATCCGAACTTGTCATTGCCACCTTATCTTTGCCGCCTTCATCTTTACCTACACCTGAGCTAGTCATTACCCTACCGCCACCGCTAGATGTCACCATTGGAGCCCCCATGACTTCTACCCCCATTTCTCCATCCACTTCCACCTCACGGAGCGGGTGTGCATTGCCTTTGGTGCCCCTTGGGTATGGTCCCCAGGGAGATGATGAGCCTAGTTAGGACAATCTGGCCCCAGTGAAGTGTTTCAAGCTTCAAGATTTTATCTGCCGCATGTCGATCCATGTCCTGGTCCATGGCTATTTTAGGGATGATGAGCCTGCACTTCCCATGACGGTTGTCAAGAAGAGTTCCCTTGCATTAGTGTCCGTTTCTTTCCTAGCGAGGTCGGTGGCAATCTCTTTGCTCACCAGAGGTCTTACCATTGATGCTGTTATTTCTTCTCGCTCTATTGCTGTCAGATAACTGGTCATGAAGGGTTCTTTACCCATGTTGTGCTAACCCATGCAACGCCAGGGAAGTCATGAGTTCCATGTTCAAGGGGTAGTATTCTTAGGATTTTCAAAGGACATTCTACACCTTCTATACAATCTCCCTCGGTTCATCGATAACCCGGCCACACCAACGCCGCGTAGTACTCTCCCTTAGCTTTGCCCTTCTCTCCTATCAAGGGAGTTATGCTTCATGGCTGACCACCGATTGGAATTACTGAACCTCACGCTCCTTGTGCCAAGTGACAAGACTCCGTGGTTCTATGATGTTCAGTATTCTGAGGAGTTGCCTGTTCAAGAATGTCAACCTATTGTTATCACCGGGTGTCTAGGGGCAACTATCCCAGCAAAGCTACATGTTCATAGCTAGGTCAGGCCATCTGCCAGATGGGTCCACTGTTTGAGAAGACATTACAAGTCAAGAATCCTGAAAGTTCAAGCCCACACCAAGTGGGTCCATTCTCGAGAAGTTTTTTCCAAGAAGAGACGGTGTCGCAAGTTTAAGGGCCACAAGTTGTGTACTAAGGGGATCACTTCTCCTATTTCTTCCTTTTATTCATCATTTCTTCTACCTAGCTCCCACCCTTGGGTGGTGTACTTACCATCTCCCAATCCTACTTCTATTCCTGGGTCCATAAACCCACGCTCCTCCTCTCCTTCTACTTCGGATCCTCCGAATTTTCCTTATTTTCACAATTCTAGGCCCCGGCCTAGGCCCTTCTGTCATCCTGATTTCGGGACATCTTTCGATTCTTCTTCTACCCGTCCGGAGCCTCCGGATCTCCCCTTTCATTCTAATGTTAAAATTTCATCTGATTCTTCTCTCGCCCCGAAACATGATTATGTTGTGTCCCTGTGCTGTAATATTTTCAATGTGTTTTAATGATCTTTAAACTATGTGTCATACATATTATTGATCATATTGTTGAAACTGGCATACCAAATGTGTTGCTGATCCATGAATTTCACATGTCATTGAATCATAAGTTTCATACATTTTTGGCTCTTTGAGTTTCATACTTCTTATTTCTTGAGTTTCATGTAGTGTTTTTTTTTATAACCATAATCTATGAAGATCCTTGAGATCAATATGCCTTGAAAGGTCAACGCATGTCAACAATATTGTTCAAGAACTAATAGCCGGTCAACGCTACTGATCAATTGTGAGCCAGCTCTTTATCAGATAAGGTCGATGCACATTTGCCTTCAACATAGGAAAGGTCGATGCACATTTACCTTCAACGCAGCAAACGTTGACGCACATTTGCCTTCAATGCAGCAAACGTCAGTGCACACTGAGCCTGCGCAGAATGGAGGTCAGTGCACATTGAGCTTGCGCAAGACCAAGGTCGGTGCACATTGAACCTATGTAGAATGGAGGTCGGTTCACATCGAGCTGGCGCAAGACCAAGGTCGGTGCATATTGAGCTAGTGCAAGACCAAGGTCGGTGCAATTTTTGCTTCAATGCAGAAAGTCTGAGCACATGTGATCTCCAGGGTCGATGCATGTCTGCCTTAGACGCATCAAAGTCTGAGCAATGTTTGTTTTCAATATTAGAAGGTCCATGCACGTTTGCTCTTCAGCATAGCAGGTCTGTGCACATCCTGAATGAATGTTGATGCACATATGCTCTTTGCATTAGACGGTCTGTGCAAATATGAAGACAAGGTCTGAGCACGTTGCAGAAGGTCTGAGCAATGTTTGCCTTTCAACATACCCAGGTCTGTGCATATTTTACCTTCTGGCAAGATAAGGTCTGAGCACATATGAAGTCAAGGTCGGTGCACGGTGCTGAAGGTCGATGCACATATGAAGACTAGGTCTGAGCATGTTGCTAAAAGTCTATGCAACATTTGCCTGTCTACATATGAAGGTCTGTGCAACATTTGGCCATTCAACATGCCAAGGTCTGTGCAATGTTTGCCATCACCTTACAAGGTCTGAGCATACTCAAGTGTAACGTCGGTGCACTCAGAACAGACATTTCATGAAACAGGTCTGGAGATTCAAATCTCAATTTTGGTTAAACTTATAGACTGACCCATTTAAATATCTATCTCTAGCGAAAGAATGGCACGTGAGACAAGATAAAGTGGCACGCTCTTCTAGAGAGTTTTAAAGAAAGATTTTCAAATGCCAGGTGGACCAATCAGAGCTCTAGCTTCTGCCTCATCTTATCCTTACGGAGGCCCCGTTTTACTTAAAAGGGTGCCTCCTCCTTTGATAGTACAAGTTCTGGAAGATCGGTTGGTAGAAAAGCTTTCTACTTTCCCGGTGGACCAATGGCAAAGCACCTAGAAAAGGTCTCCATCTTGAAAGGGGTCAATCCTTGAGGAGATAGTCTCGTACTTGACGAAGATATGTTCGGCCAGCAAATGGGAACTGTGGGGTACTGCTGAAGCAGTCTGAGCAGCCAATGAGAACCCACTAAACCTTATCACTTTTGAACCAATCAGAGGTCACCCTGGTTTGGCATTTGGTCCTGTCCGATGGAGATGGATGGTCCAGATTACATATTACCAAATCAGGGGCTACCAACCTCGTACATTACAGACAGAAAGAAAAGAATGTCTACCCCATAATTATACCAGCTGGGAGACATACTCTGCCTAAGTAGATTGCAAAGCAAATTCAAGGAAAAAGGTGGACTTGTTCAAAGATGGAAAGAAAAAGCTAGGAAGAATGAAGGGCATCATGTTTGTGTTACAGGAGGGTCACCTATTCCGAGGTGACAAGTTGTGCATCCCACGGACTTCTGTTCGTGACTTTCTTATGTGGGAGATGCACGCGGGAGGTCTTGCCAGCCACTTCAGCTGGAATAAGACCATAGAGGTAGTTGAGCATAGATTCTATTGGCCTAACCTGAAGAGGGATGTTGCTCGTATCATGGCCTAGTGCCGCACTTGCGCTATGGCCAAACAAAGGAAGCAGAATACTGGCCTCTAGACCCCCCTCCCCATCCCAGATAGTCCATGGCAAGACATTAGCATAGACTTTGTATTGGGATTGTCCCATACCCTCCGAAAGTATAACTCCATCTTTTTGGTCGTAGACAGGTTCTCCAAGATGGCATTATTCATTCCATGCTCCAAGACATCGGATGCCTCCAGAGTTACCCGTTTGTTCTTTTCTCATTGCGTCTCCAAGTTCGGACTCCCTCGTATTATAGTGTCAGATAGGGATGTGTGATTTACGAGCTACTTTTGGAAAATCCTATGGCATATGATGGGCACTCAGTTGAAGTTCTCCACTGCATATCACCCCCAGATCGATGGTCAGACTGAGATTGTTAATAGGAGTTTGGGGGATCTTCTTAGGTGTCTAGTCCATGATCGTGTTAGGGATTGGGACTTAGTCTTGCCATTAGCAGAGTTCACTTATAATGACTTGGTCAATAGGTCTACAGGCATCAGCCCCTTTGAGATTGTTACTGGCCGTAGACCTAGGAATCCCATAGACCTAGTCCCATCTCCCATCCAGTCCCATGTGTCTGAGTCAGCAAAGTCCTTCGCTGATCATATTAGATAGTTGCATGAGCATGTACGTCATCATATTGAGACCAGCAATGCACGGTAAAAAGAGTTGGCTGATGCCCACATGCACCATCGTGAGTTCCAGGAGGGTGAGTATGTCATGATCAGGGTCAGGCCTGAACGGTTTCCATCTGGAGCCGTGAAGAAGTTGCACGCTCGTGGTGCTAGTCTCTTTAGAGTAGTGAGGCGAGTCAGGTCTAACGCATATGTTGTAGACTTGTCAGAGGATTATGGGATCAGCTCTACTTTCAATGTGTCAGATCTAGTCGCTTACAGGGACCCAATGGTGATACCCAGTGAGCCATTTGAGCCGTCCCCACCCCTTGTGAGTGACACCACCCCAGAGCGTCCACTTTCAACCTTGTTACCTCAACAACGTGAGCAGATAGAGCATATACTGGACGAGCAGGTAATGACTACCCAGGGTGGAGTGTACCAATGCTACCTGGTGCGATGGAGGGGACAGCCCACGTCCGACGACACTTGGATCACTCGGGCCGAGTAACAAAGGATAGATCCGGATCTACTGGATCGATACCAGAGTGACCCGGACCCTTACTCGATGGGGTCGAGCTTCTCCCACCCGGGGAGAATTGGTGAGGACACCAGAGCTAGAGTTCAGCTTGACTCAGCGAGCCGCTGATACTGGACACGTAGTATGACTAGGTCGACGCTGACATCTTTGTGGCTGGGGGACAGTCTGGAGCCTCCACTCGAGCTGTGATGTTTTAGTATGTATTTGTATACGTATTTGGTACGTATTTGTATTGGGAGAGTATTTGGTATGTATTTGGATTGTATTTGGTGTGTATTTTCTTTTGGGTTTAATTTGGGTCAATGGGAGAATATTGACCAAATATTTATATTTTAGGTTTATTATGGTCCATGGGGGAATAATATGGTCCAAGGGGGATAAGATAACCAAGTTACTTTTGTTGACTTGGAGAGAGGGGCGCCCCCTCTCTTGTCCCATTGTGAAATTTGTTTATTGCCCTTTTATCTCCCTTCCCCTATATGCCCCTTTGACCAAGGGTAACTGGGTGGAAGACCAGGAGGCATTAATGAATGGCACAGTGAATTTCTTTAAGTCCTTGTTATCCTCTGAACAACACAACATTGACGACAATATATTGACTGTAATTCCACAGATGATTAGTAAAGAGCAAAACAAGTCCCTGTGTAATATCCCCTCCATTGAGGAAGTTAAACGAGCTGTGTTCTCTCTTAATGGAAATAGTTCCCCAGGGCTGGATGGCTTTACTAGTGGATTCTGCACTCATTGCTAGGATATCCCATAGAAGCCTCTTCTCCTCCCTGCTTTGAGGACCCATACACTCTCATGAAGTCCCACGAGAACACATCTCTTACATTTCGGGAATGTAAGAAGATCGCCCCTCGGTTGACTTGCCTATCTTGCTCTACTTTTACTACCTCAAAAGAATTCCATAGGATTATGATGCCCTCGACCCTCCCCTCGGCCGGGGAGGCTACACCCTTAGAAAGTCTGGCTCCTCCAACCTCCCTCATGATAGACATCCCATCCCCTTCACACTTAGGTTCTCGTATGCACAGAATGTCGATCTCGCATCTTCTCACCAACTCTTTTACGCCCAACCTATGCACAATCCTCATAGGGAAACTAAGACGTCCCTACCTACCTTCTCCTATCGCCCTTTCCTCCCCTCCCCCATTGACTCACTCTCCATATCCCCCCTCTTCTGGGACTTACTCTTAGCCCCCCTTGCCAAACTCATTAGCCATCTCTTTTGTACTTTGTTGAACACCACTTTTAGGTCCCTATCCAGAACCGTAAAAGAGACTCCCACCTTCTCCACTAATTCCCTCACTGGTGCCTCTGTCAATCTCTCCACCATCCCCACCGTCTCCTTCATTTCCAACCTACCCATGCTTCCCATGTCACCCATACCATCTCCATCATACTCCCCTCCATGCGTCCTATCTCCCCCCTGTGTCTCCAGGATGACTTCCTTGTCTTTGAGGCCGTTTCGTCTTCCTCCTCTTAGTTTACAACATTTTTGTTCACATCAACTGTTGCGAGTGTTCGGCCCCTCCTGCCAATGAAGTCGGAGGCAACTATCTCCGGCCCAATCCCGACCTTCGCGTTCTCCTGGCCAAGGCAGTCAACAGGTTGAGCCTGCCCCCGCGAGTCACCTGCCACCAGCATCTGATAGATCCATTTGTCAATCTCCGCCAGCGACAGCTCTGAGGGCCTTGATTGCAGCTGACAATCTAGCTAAGATGAAGAAAAGGTCTACGGATCACTGCTTCCTTCGCCACCGCCTCAGATAACATATCAGGAGATAACAATGCCACTCGCTGCTCGCCAAAGGAGCCCTTCTATATGTGCCGCTCGTCAGAGTCGGGCGACGCTCTCCACAGCGTGTCCCTCCTGTACCACTAAGAAGAGGAGGCCACCCGCTCTCGTCACCGCCGTTTTAGTTCGGCCACCAGAAGAAAGTGCCACCATTTACTACTCGTAGGGGATAGCTGCCGCCACTGGCTAGTTACCAAACTCGAGTGGCGCCACCCTCGAATATCCCTTTACACCAAGTCCGAGTTCGGGTGAGAGGGGAGACCCCCAACAGGTCCGATCAGACCCATTACCCCGTAACACCCGAATATAGGTAAGTTGTGGGTAATCAGACAAGGATCGGCCCGAGGCTGGACCGGCTTGATGAACTTCTAGTTGCTGCCCGGAAGCCACTTGACCGGCCCACCTCTTCCAGCCCAACACTGTTGCAGATGCCCATGGGTCGAGCCCCCGGCCCAAAACGAGAAAAGCCCTAATCCGAATTTGAAGCGGGCACTTTATCTCCGACCTCCGAATGGACAAAGTGTTGCCCAAAAACCCAAGGATGGCAAACTCGGTTTCGGTCTCGGTTTCATGCCGATGACGCCGTTCATGGGCGTGCGGATTTCGTGGCTCATGTTGGCGAGGAAGGCGGACTTGGCGGTGTTGGCCATCAGATTAAAGTCCTTAAGGAGAATTGCAAGACCATCGTCGAGTTGATGACTCAGGCCAATATGGAGGAGTACCCTCGCTTGGCTCTATCACTGGGTGGTGAGGATCTAAAACTTTGAACTTCATGTTTTCTTGTCTCGGTCGGTTGAGTCTCCTGCTAACGACTTGCCCTTTAAAAACTAAAACCAAGGCGTGACGGAGGTGAGGGGTGACCAGCCGATTGGGAGGGCATAGAGCTGCAGGAGACGACTGCCCTAATTTTTCTCCAAGCTCCAACGGGTCCTTCCTCCGCCCAAGATAAGGGCAAAAAGGTCATTGGGGATGATGCCTCCAGGCATAGGGGGTCCAAGCAAAAGGATGCTGGGGAGCGGCTGCTTCTGTCTTCGATGATGGTGTTGACTGTCGAGAAGATGGAGTTGAAGAAGGCGAGGACTTCCCTCCCAACCAAGGAGCCTGCAACAGAGGTTCCCACAACAGTCGAGGGGACTTCCTTTGAACTGGCGGAAGCGTAGGGGGAGGGGCTCAGCTTGGAGGTCCTGGTCAAGGTTGTCGAGACGCACGGTGAGGAGGAGGATGTCGAAGTGCAGGTCAGGGCCGGTCCAAGTGTTGCCACTCCAAGCGTGGAGATGATCGGGGGGGTGCTCTGACTCTAACGCTTCCGGAAGGGGCCCCTTCTCCTTGGCAAGCGTAGTTCATTGTCCAAGCTGACTTGTACAATTGGTTCCAGGACTTGGCACCTCCGTCGATTGGGGAGGAGTTTCGGTAGTGCACCCCTCCTATGCTCTTCGAAAGGGTCATGGAGGGGGGTATCTTCGTGGCTCAGCTGGGAGCTGAGATTACTGACTTCACGGCGCAGCTGGTGAGCACGGAGAGGAACTAGTCCCAAGTTCGCACCGAGTCTGACCATAGGATCGGTCGGTTGACGTCCGAGCTAGAGGTGCTTCGGTAGGAGGTGGCCTTACTCCGGGCGCAGGACCAGGCAAGCCAGGAAGATGCTCAAGCGCAGGCCGAGCAATTGTCACAGGCTCGATACACGGCTAAACTTAAGTGCAAGCTCTTGGATGAGGAGCATCGAACTCACGTAGAGTGCTCAAATCAATGGGTAGCCGAGCGCGAAGCGCTCAAGGGCCAGGTCTGAGAGATAGAGCGGGCCCATGGGGAGGCCAAGGATGTGCGTGCCCAAGTCGAGGCAAGGCTGGGCTAGGTCGAGGCAAAGCTAGCCGAGGCTTAGACGATGCTGGTCATGGCTGAGGTAAGAGTGGCCGAACTCAAGGAGAGGGCCACGAGAGCTGGGGCAGAGGCAATCGAGCGATACTGGAGCTCAGAGAGTATCAGCAAGCTCTGAAGTAGGTTGCCTTCACGTGCTACAAGCCAGGCTATTGTCGGGGGCTGCAGAAGGGTTTTGCCAAAGGCTATAGGTGGGCCATCATAATGGCTCTGGAGCAGGCTTCTGACAAACTCTTCTTTCCTCTTAGGCAGCGCTATGACTCCGATGAGGACAGCTTGGATTCTCCTTTGCCGACATCAAGTGGTGAAGAGAGGAGCGAAGGCCCCTCTACCTCAGTGGAGGAAGGATGACCAACTCTGAGTGGCATGGGAGGGTGCGCGGATGGGGCATGTCCCATACAAATGGGGTCAGTGTAACATCCCAGAGCTCAAGGCACCGATAACCCGATACAAGTACCGAATTACTGCTACCAAGAACTGGGGATGCCGCCCAAGAGGCTGATGAGGCCCCTGAAGGGTTGGAAGGGTTTGTCGAGGGGGAAATATAACGAACTGAAATTATACATGTTTAATGGTGGTGGTTAATGTTGGCCTAGGGGATGGGAAGGGGTGTCTTGGGAGTGTGAAGGGGTGCTTGGGGAGTGGTGGTCTCCCTTGGGAGAAGGGGGAGAACCTTGGGGAGTGAGGTGAATTAATGGGGGAGTAATGGTAGTGGGTGGGATTTGAAGAGTCACTAGTGAGGTGGCTAGTGATGTGGCAAGAGGTGGTGATGTGGTAAGAGAAGAGAGGTTGAGGTGGAGCTGAAGTGGAGGAGAGAGGAGAGAGGGGGCCGACCAAGAGAGAGAAGGGGGAGGAGAGAGATAGTGGCACCCCCCTTTGGGGAAGAGAGAGTGATGTGACATGACCTAGGGTGGAGGTGGTGACACACTTAGAGAATGCAGAAACTAACCAAACGACCCCTCGGACCTAGCAAGCAAGTAATGTACGGACCGGTGACTTCACTCTGGCGAACTCACCCGCGTAGGGTGCACCCAGGTCCGTAGATGGACTGGGGATGGGGATGAGAGTCTGAGGTTGGACCTTGAGGTCCCAAGGGTTTGGCTAGCTTGGGATGGACCCCAATAGGCTAGGGATACCCACTTCGATGGGCGGTCGGCACGTCGAGGGCGTGGGGACGAAAGGTCACTCTCACAGCTCACCCACGGTGGTCACTCACGTGATTGGCACTTTGGTCTGGGCACTCACTCACCGCCGACGGAGCAACTAAAAATAATACTACACTAAGCAAGTAAATGCCTGTAATGAGAAGTGTTCCGAAGCTCACTTAATCTGTGTGAAGACACTGATCCCGGTCAGAGATGAGGGTGCCTGAGGAAGCGTGGGCTTACCCGCACGCTACGTCGGAGAAGCTTCGACCTGAAATTTTAGTTTACATGCACTATGCCCCTTGCAAGGGGGTTGGACTAGGGGTGGGGATTAGTTTTACAACCAACATGTACCTCCACGCAGGGAGGGGTGGTCAGTCGGCCAGGCGGGGCAGGGAAAACTACGCTAGAATCCGAAGTGGAGGAAGACCGCCGATTCTACTAGCCCTCTGGAATAGCAAGATAGGCAGTCGCTGTCGGCTCCTCTACGGGCTCTCCCAAACTCCGTTGGTGACAAAACAAGCTCCAAAACCTCCTGGGTTGGCTCAGGAGGATGTCAGAATTATTGGAGAATTTCCTGGTTTTGACGATGGCCATGGCAGGGTCAGGATTTGAACTGCTACTCTCTGCTTCTGGCAGTGTCTTGATCATTGTTGTTGGAAGGGGAGACTTTCACGGCCACTCCCGTGCTCCGTTGATGGTGAGACTAGAACCGAGGCGTTCATAGTCGAGCCCTCTTCGAACGGAGACCCACGAGGCCACCGGCGGAGGTCGGAGCAGACAGGGAGAACCCAAATAGTGACAGGGTATCAAGCCAATCCCCGAGGGGACTGACCCAGCACACCCTAGGGAGGAAATTCGTAACTTACTGCTCTGAGATCCAAATGGGGTGCTACTTCCTGGGGATGAAATGGGACTCATATCAGAAGTCTTCAGCCAAACACCGCTCCAAGACATTCAAGGTACTGGTCGTAGACTCCTCCGGGTAGCCATGAACTCAGGTGAGGGTGGGACCACCTCCGTTGCGAAGTAGACTGGACGACGCTTCCAATGGCACCTATTATGCTCCCAGGGACTCCAGGACGAAGATGTGGGAGGCTCTGTAACTAGGCATTCCTCTACTACCTGTGAACTAAGGTAGGGTCTGCAACTTGCCAATGGGAAATGGAGTAGGAGGGGGGCGAAATGGAGGTGGACGGGAGTGGGGGCGACCCCTGGCTATGAGGGGGTCTAGGAGGGGGTGATCCAAGGTGAGGGAGTGGCAGAATGGGGGCTAGAAGGAGGTCTAGCAAAAGGTCGGTGCACACCTACCTTAGTCATTCATAGGGTCAGTGCACATCTGTTGTGGCAACCCAGGATCCGAGTACCAGAAAGGAATCGGCGTAACTCGAACCTCGGCCCACCGCCCACGTGCCCGAAGACTCGGAAGGGCTAAAAGTTAGGTGTGGTATACATAGAAATAGGTAATAAAGCAGAACAACAGATATAAACAACTAACGACGACAGAGTCCAGTCTAAGAGAAAGTATAGTCTAAAGCAGTAAAACGTACCACATGCCAAGTGAACACTCGGCTCGGTAAGCTGGCAACTAAGAACCTCCACGCAACGCCTTAGAGCCTGGATAAATCCTTAGCTAGAGTGGCCAACACCAATAACAACTCCCTCACAGCACACTCACGGCTACTTAACCACGAACAATCCTCACCAGCCACCTGACCTCGCTGCAGATCCCTTGAACACAGCACCGCAGCAGCGCACTTGCTGGTAACCTATGCCCACCGTAGCACCACCAGGGCCACTATCGATGAGGGAGAAGCTCTCGACCTTGATCCTTAGACCCCACGCCAGCACTCCGACGATGATAGCAACCACCTTTACAGTGCCAACGCCGCACACTCACGCTCTCACGGGAGAAACGAAGCGACAAACAAATACAAAACCCTATGCCAGCTGCCGACTGTATTGGACCTTACAGACTCTGATCACTTCAATATCTCAAATTCCCTTGTACTTTCACAACCATAGCTCTGATACCAGCTGTGGCGACCCGGGATCTAAGTACCGAAAAGGAATCAACGCAACTCGAACCTCAGATCTCGGGTCGCCACATCTATCTTATGCCCATACAAGGTCGGTGTATATTTGCATCAAGCATACATAAGGTCTGTACACATTCATCCCAAGACAGTGCATATAGTCACTTGCATACTCTAAGGTCAGTGCACATTTGCATTGATCGCTTGGAAGGTCTGTGCATACTCTAGTCTGTGCTTGTCCCAGGTCAGTGTAGGTTTCTTACAATGCATATCTAGCTAAGTGCTCGTTCGTACTAGCATATTCAACTCGGTACACATGTCTTGGTTATAGCACATGAGGTTAGTGCACATGTGCTAAGCATGTCAGAGCCCATGTACATAAGGTCTGATCATCTTTATGTCTGTGGACACTTCTCGTGGGGCTATCTAAGTCATCATAAGGTGTTTGATAAAATTTCTTTTGCTTTGCTGACAGGGACTTAACTAATAAAAGGCCCAAGGGAACTAAGCTTGAACGCCTAGTCAGCATAAGCACATCTTTCAACCTCTGCTCGTGAAAGTTAAGTGAGGCACGTGGTTCAAGATTTCACTGAGTTTATGATTGGGCATGTGATCCAAGGTAAGGCTCAAAAGGTTATTTAGCCACATGGATAGTACGCCTTCAGATTATGACACGTGGACTTCTAGCATAGCACCTGTCCAATTTCCCATGGCGGGAAAAGTGTTTCCCACGCGTCGGTCTCCCTCGAGCCTATATATATAGAGGCCAGATTGCTCAGCTCAAACATACTGAGAAATTATAGAAAGAGCACACAGAGTAAGAGCAGCAAAGAGCCAGAGAAAGAAGAGTTCGAGCAGAAGAAAAGAAGAAGAGAGTTCAGAAAGAGAAGGAGAGAGCTCGAGAGTGAGTGTCCTCTGAGAAGAAAATAGAGTGCCGTAAGAAGAGTGAAAAGGAGGGCCTGCTGAGCGAGGCGACGTCATCCTGACATCTGGATCAGATCCAGAGTCAAACTGCTCTAATCGAAGAGCTACATTTCTATCTCCTACTTCTATTTCTTCCATTCCTTTTATTCTAAAATTCATTGTAAGCTATGTATCAGCGAGCGAGGTTGAATCCTTAGACAGTGCTTATACGTAATATATTTTACCTCTGAGCAATACGTTTAATCTCTCAAATGAAATATTTTGATTGACTACATTTAAAAGCTTTACGTATGTACAAAATGTTTCATTACTGTAACTAAATATTTCACTCCTGTATTTCTCACCGAGTAAAAAAGTACTTTATTTCTATAGTCAAACAAAATATTTCATTCACGTAACAAATATTTCATTCTTGTAACACAAATATTTTTTTTATATGTAAAATATTTCAATCTTATATTTTGATGCGGGGCAGGACACGAGAGGGCTAGGACCTATGACTTATTCGAGTGCGACCAACACTTACACGCTAAAGGTAAGCTAGGCGGTTGACCCCTTACCTCTGTGACGTTCCTCCGGGTGGAGGCGTTTCTTAACAAGAAACTCTCTAACCCAACGTTCGTCCCTGCGAGAGAAGCGCAGGATCGCAGTGGTTAAGGAACCACTGTCGCCTAGGATGATCCAGTTCGGGCTCGGCAATCGACTGAGACTATGGAATGGGTACTCACAACTCTCAACCGCGGTGATTTGTAACGGGTTATGGGCCCTATTCGCACAAGCACGGCATATATAACAGCATACTACATAAGCAAATGCGTGAAAAATAGGAACGCCGCACGTACCTCCACGACTGGCGGGTGGGGAAGAAACTCCGACCGAGTCCGACAACCCCGATACATGATAACAAAAATATTATTACAACCCAAATAATATTGCCCACTCATCGCAGGGAGATAACATGCTACAAGCGCTAAATTCATGGCTGCTGGAACACGGGTTGACGGGTAGCAGTCGGTGGCGACGAGGAGGCGAGGGGGCGAGGTTCGGTTCCCGACCGGTCAGCTCTGCCCGCTCTGGTCAACCTGCACAGTCTGCTTGCAGGGGACAGTACGGCTAGATCCGGAGTCAGATCTGAGTGTCGTCTATTGGAACGCGCAGAGGACTGGACATAGATCGACCCGTCCAAGTGGCGCGTCCAGATCTGCTACCGTATGGATGTGACGACGTCTGCACGGCGGCTTTGATTCTTCTCGTGCAGAACTGCACAGAGAAAAAGAAAAATAGGAAACAAATGGGTACGATATGGGAGCAGGGCACCGCTTGCTGGGGATCGTCGGCCACGCATGGAGGAAGAGCCTGACCAAAGGGTTGAGCCAGATCTGGAGGGAGAAGGCCGTGGGATTTCCCACAAGGAGCTGTAGACTATGGGTCAGATCTGCACAGGTCGGTCTGCGCAGCCCCACGAAACCCTTCGCCACGCCCAACACAGATGTCAGAACGGAGCGTGATCGGTGGCTTTCCGAAGAGGGAAGAAAGCTTTACAACCCATCCAAGTCTCAGGCCCAAAGGCATCGAGGAGAGGTCTGGAGGATTTTTGTAAGAAGGAGGTCGTGATCTGCTTCGCAGGGATAGGCAACAACGCGCGGCTTCACAACGGGAATTGTTGTCAGAGATCTAGAGCTCCGATCGACGTGAAATCAGCACTAAATTACTCGTGACTTGTAGAGGTATTCCTGGTAAAATCACCAGGCTCAGATCCACTCAGGAGGGCGCCATGGATGATTCGAAACCAGGGACGAGTTCAGGGCGGGCAGATCTGGATCTGCACGTGGACGCGGAGCGAACGATAATCTCGGCGTCGCACCGATGGCATAGGGAGTCGCACCCCGACTAGATCCCGTCGCAGGATCTAGGGTTCTTAGGCATCACACCCAAGGAGGAAGAATGAGCTCTCTCTCTTCTATAATTTTCTCTCAAAATTTCTTCATTCTTTCATTAGTTCCCAAATTTTACTTACAAGAGAGATTATATAGGGGAGGGGAAACAAGCGCTACGTGAGAAGGGAGGAGAGGTGCTTGGTCTATTCACTAGAGTAGATACTACATCATAAGCTTGACTAATGGCCTTCTTTCCTTCTTTCTTTTGAGCTACATTACAGGACTTCAGCATAAGGGATGTAGCAGGGCTCCTTGCCCTTGGCCGTCTGAGGACGAGGAAGAGGGAACCCATCATCTCCCCATTTAGATCATCTCCCCGCGATCATCACCCCTGTGAGGTTCAGGTAAACACCTCTGGCGATCACGTTCTAACATTTATTTTGTTCCTCTGTAGGTACTCAGGAGATGGTCTCATCGGCACTACGTCCATACATTCCCCTAACCCCCTGCCTGATCTGGGCACCTACAGTCGGCCCAAAGAGCATCAGAGGGTTCTGATGAGAAGGATGGCAGCATCATTGAGGAGCTTGGAACTACTACCATCTCCCTCGAAGATGACGCCAATTCCTCTCCACTTTCCTCAATAGGTGTAGGCAGGGGAGGAGCAATAGTCGTGGGCTTATCCCCGATTTTAGGTACAGAGCTAGAAATCTCAAGCATGGGATCAAAAGTTGGCTCCAGGCCAACAGGAGAGGATTCCTCATGCCCTTCTGCCTGAATAGTCTCCTCAAGCGCTGCCCTGGCAATGATTGACAGGTTATCTGCTGTCTCAACTGCTTCCTCCTGAATCTCCAACAAAGCTGCCCCACTATCAACAATGTTATCAGTTGGCCCTTGTTTGATGGCCAAGGGTGAAGGATGTAGCTGCTCCACAATCTGGTCAAGCCCAGGAATTTTTACAGGCTCACTGAGGCTCGCCGTCTTGAGATACCCGCTTGGAAATCGTAGCGCAAGCGGCCTTCATACGAGCACTGCACCTTCACCAGGAGAGAGTTTGAAGGATTCTAGCTGAGGAGGGAAGCATGGGTGCTGCACTCTCCTGTGGTGGAATTGGCCCCATGGGAATGACGGGATCGTATATGAAGTAAACAAGACCTAGAAAGAAAAGACGTTGTCAAAGTCCACGTTATAGGACGCAGGAAGCAATACGAAGACCAAACAAAGTTTGGGGGCTCACCTCAATTGGCACAAGGCCCAGCTCAGTCATTACAGGAGCCTCCATCGATGGGTGGGTCAACCCAGAAGTAATCTCGCCTTCTTCCAAAGAAAGGCTCGGAGCAACAAGAAGGCCAGGCTTAAGCCTTGCCGGGCTGAAGGCTATGACATCGCTCTCGTAAGAAGCTGACAGAGTGGTCTCCCTTGACCCTCCCTCTGGAAGCTCTTCGCCGCTTGAGGTCCCGTAGTCTACCGATTCCTCAGAGACTGGGCTTTCTGATGAACCTACTGCCTCTATAGATAGCCCTTGCAGGCCTGCTGAACTGTCAGGGGCTGCCTCTGAGGAGCTTCTTTTGGCCACCAAAGCAGCCAGCCACTCTGATGAATGCCGGCTTGTCAATGCTCCATGAGCTGGAGCACTAGGAGGAAGAGCCTCGATAGGAACAGAAGGGCCGCTACCTATGTAGCAAGACAAGCCTGTAAATTTAAGGCAATTCGCAAGGAATGTAAGGAAAAATAATGATGATAGAATACTTTGGCCTTCATAGATGGGCGTCGGTGAAGGCAAATCTACTTCTGTGGGGAGGGCGGTTGCTGCACCACCTTCCCCTTCTTCAGCTCCACTACCTACAACAACCTCCTCCGTGGCAGGAGTGGGTTGAGGCGTAGGAACTAAGATAGAAAAAAGAAGAAGAAGAAAAAGAATGGAGGTTCACTCATGACTAGCACAAGACAACAAAGCAAAAGGGCTATACCTGGAGCAGGATGCTCTTATGGCTGTGAGGCCTCAAATTCCTCGAATGTTGGAATCGTTGGAAGTGGCATCGTAGGTTGTGATGCTGCAGCTTTCTTCTATTGTTCCACGACCTATGTTTGAGCTCTCTTAGCTCGAGTCACCACTTCCTTGATATGAGGCCTCTCCCACTTTTTCGGACCACCAGTCAGCAAAGGGGTGGTTGTCGGTGCAGCAACTGGAGCCTCAAAGTAGCTCGACTTTTGAGCTTGCAGAATCAATTTTCTATATTCCCCGATTCTCTTCGAATTAGGGTGATCTACACAAAAGATATCAACAAGGTGGTCATGTAAGTGGATCACTATATATGTCCAAAGAGGAATAATAACATGTGTAAATAGATAGACGCAAATCAAGAAAAATATACCTACCGGTCCCGAATATAGGGGTGAGAGGGGCTAGTAGAATAGCGATGGCTCCTTATCTCGGGATGCCCCTTCGTGAACTAACCAACAGATGTCTCCAATTGAGACGCAATGTTAGGCCAATAAGGCCAGGTCTTCGTGACCATGAACCAGCAAACAATGGTATAAGCCAAGGTGGTCCAAGCCCTATCCATCAGCATATTTGAAAGCAACAAAGAAAGGGTGCCTTAATATCACCTCGACCTTGTCATTCATTGAGAGGCCATGGATGTGCAGCAGCACAAACAACCAAGAAGTCTGATTGTAAAAAGTCGGCCATCGATCTTCTTTCTTGATAAAAGTTCTGTAAGGACAATGACGGTCAGCCTCCGAATGCCAAGGAGTGGGGGACTTAAGTGGTTCCTCCACGGGTAAAGGAAATTGCTGGAGCGCCAGCCTCTCGCTCCCTACATGACACAACCCTTGAAGGGTCTTCAAGAAGTCATCCTTGTCGATCATGGGGAGTTTCGACTGGGGCTTTGGAGTGCTGCGCTTTGTTGGCTTCCATGCGGCCAAATAGGCGTGTACCTCATCATCCTTCCGGTGCTTCAGTCTCTTCAAGTGGGCCGGGTCAATTTCAAACACCGAAGAAGGCTGAGCGTTCAGGAACTTCCTCTTTGTTGTGTCCCAGCAGCCATTTCGGGAGGTTCGAAAGAAGTCGGTGTGAGAATTCCACCACTTAATATACTTCGGCGTCACACGAGGGAAGCGTGCATGGATGGGCACCCTGAATGTAACGGCCTCTCAATGATGAAAATAATCCCACCAAGTACGAGCATCCTCAACTGCTGCCGACCCTAATCTCACTTGGCCCTCCAATGGAAATTGTGCTAAAGATGGGGGAATGTGTTGGTCATATCCAGTGTTCCTACCAAAACAGAAGGGGTAATAAGGTTTCAGGAAAGTGGTCCCTCCCTTCTGGAAGACCTTGACACTGGGACTAATCGATAAGACCCAGTCCACTAATTCTGGCTCCAAGGTAGGCTGCGTGCAGACTACGCCAGAAATAGGATGAGTGTAGTCTTCGATTGGGCTGAATTTGTACTCCAGCAAGCGGTTCACCAGCGGACTAGAGTGTGCAAGTAAACTCCAAAAATGCAGGGCACCCGGGACATTCAAAGGGACTTTTGTCGACTGCCCCCTAATGGAGAATAGCTGGACCATGGGCTGGTTCGATTCTCCATTGGAAAACTCTAGCATCCTCAGAAATAAGCTTGATGACTACAACGATCGGGGAGCAAACTTGGGGAACATAGTGCACACCCAGGCGTTGAAGAAGTGGAGAGGGTCGACGGTCCACAAATTTCTCGGGAGGCATGAATGATGAAGGTCTCCCAGTATTTTGTAAATCAAGCATAAGGCAGCCAGACAAAGGGACAGCTTCACTCCCCACGCCATAAGACACACTTGATATATCACTTCAGTGTGAATTACGGTCTCGTCACCCTGAGGAAGAGCGAACTCACATAGCCAATATGTCAGATATGCCGCATAATGTGTAACGACGTCTACTCCAGTAGGGTTTGGACCACCCCGTTGCCCCTTCTGTAATGAAGACAAGAGATGGGTCTTCCGCCGAGCATGCTTTATCAACTTGCTTGGAGCCATAGTAACAGAAGGAAAATCCTTGTACTTCTGGTCACCCCCGAAGAAGTATTGTAACCATAAGCCCATCCTCACCCGTTTCCTCTCCTTTCAAGAGCAAGTGCGAGAAGAAGAGGTCTCAGCAGCGTCGCAGTGTGATAAACACAAAGCCCAGTACACTTTCATCAGGTATCGATAGGCATAATAGGTCAGATAGCAGCCCTCTCCATTAGTTTGGTCCTTCAACTGGTCGGGCCAGCACACTTCCTCATAGGGTTCTCCATCTATTGGGAGACCGCTTAATTGAGAGAGACTCCATAGGTCCAATGAAGTTTCACCTTCTATTGTATAAAAAGTATTGAACTCAGGGCAGAAGGTCTCTATCATGCCACAGCAAAGGCCCTTGGAAATGGGGTAGCGGAAGCAGGATGCATACACGCTGTGGTATTCCCCGGTGGTCATCAGAATTGGGCCATAATTCTGAAGCACATAATCTGTTAATTTAACAGCTCTAGCTCGAAACCTGTGAGAATCAGTGGCCTTCAAATCAGCGAACCATCCAACGACGATCTGATGCTTGAATCGTATTGCCAAACAATCCAACAAGAACAGGTCGTTACACCACTCGCTTCTTCCGGTAATCAATGAGAGCATAATACCTCTTGAGCTAATCTAATCCAAGAATAACATCATAATCCTTCATCTTTAGAAGATAGAAATGTCAAGCTAGCTCTTTTCCTCCGATAGCCACCGCCAAGGAAGGATATCTCTTTGCAGTGGACATAACTCTAGCGGGCGTGTGCACTTGAAGAGGCACATCCAAACGCGATGGCATCATGCCCAAATCATCAAACAACATCTTGGAAAATCGCTCGGATACAAATGAATGAGTAGCACCGGTGTCGAATAAGAGTCTAGCATGGAAACCCGACACTAGAAGTGTACCTTCTGTCACGTTGTCTACTTGCTCTGCATCTTCTCTGGCCAACGCGAACACTCGTGCCGGCGCTCGAGGGCGTTTGGCAGACATCATTGGCACTGTAGTGGCAGCTGCTGTAGGGGCTTGAGTTGGAGAAGGCAGTTGCATATTCGAACAATCCTTGATCTTGAGTTTTGAGCTTCCGCACCGGAGACACTTCCCGGCTACCATCCAGCACTCCTTTCCCCCATGCCATTTTTTGTAGTGCTTGCATTCACTTTTGACTTTAGCTGATGATCCTCCTAATCCTCTTGCTTGCGTCGAAGCTGACTTTGCTGATGTATAAGTAGGTGACTGAGTAGAGGGCTTATTCTTGTGGTCTTGGCATTGGAAAGATAATGACGGCCTCTTCAGCTGGGCCTTCTTCTCTTCTTGGTATTGCTCCATGTCACTTTCTTACCGGCATGCTGCACCGAGAGCTTCTTCCATCGTGCGGTGGTTGAAAGCAACCAATTTCATCCTTAACGACAGTCAAAGACCCGATACAAACTTCTTCACCTTCCTCCGCTCATCCGCTACAATATAAGGTGCATAACGCGCCAACTCTGCAAAGCAAGCTTCATACTCCAGCACTGTCATAGACCCTTGGGTCAAAGTGAGGAACTCTTGCTCCATCCGGTCTTGAACATGCTCGGGGATGTATTTCGCTAGGAACAAGTGAATAAAATCTCCCCACGACACCTCTCTAGCTCCATCCTCGAATTGATTTTGCAGAATTGAAGACCACCAAACATCAGCACGCTCCTCCAACATGAATGTTGCCAAATTAACCTTCTCATCCTCATCGCAGCGGATGCTCTAAAAAATCTTCTCCATCACCCACAGCCAATGCTATGCAACTCTGACTCTCCCCCTTAAAAGAAGGCGGGTTCATCCTCTGGAACCTCTCCATGGTTGACGACCCTTCAGCCATCCTCGGCACTACCTCTGGATGCGGTTGAGCCTAGGTCTGAGCTTGGACCTGAGCCTGCAATGCCGCCTACGCATTCGCCTGTGTCTACATCACTTGCACCAATCCCTGCATGAAGGTGCCATAGTCGACCAATGACAGTGGTGGCAGTACTGGTAATCCTTGTTGACCTTCACCCACATTTCTCCTCGACTCCTCACGAGCTGGGGCAACAGCACGACGACCACGGGATGCCATAACCTTAAAAAAATTAAATTTAGTTGAGCCAAGTTAGATGCCTTATTATTGTTACTTATCTACTTTCCTTTGTTCTTTAGCCACTTACTAGTGGAACTATCTATATCTTGGGATATGGACTTAGCTGATGGTTTCACTTATGTAAACTCTCAACCTGTGGGATCTGATACCACTCTCTGCAGTGCCCCACCATATACCCGGTCCAGTATATCACTCCCATCGGATATAGGAGGCAACACCACGGTGGGAACCACCCAACAGAATAGAGACGGGTTGAGATTTACACAAACAAAAGTGCAAGATTCACAGCGGAAGAAGAAATTTAATACATCAACGAATGTCCAAATACCAACATCAACCGCCCCCATGTTCTTTTCTTTTTCTTCTTCTTCTTCCTTTCTTCTTCCTCACCCCACCGTGGCCGCCCTCTCCCTCTCTCTCTCCCGTTCGATCGCGACGAGATCCCCTCCGGCTGCAGACAGCGTGGGGCGACGGCGCGAGGACGTGGGTGACGACGGGACGATCCTGGCGGTGTGTGGCAAGCGTGGGAAGCTTGGTGGAACGAGATTCTAATGGCATTCTTCGCAGTGTGTGGACGATCCGGCGTGCCTCGACGCGGACTAAAGGTAGGGTGACGATCCCTAGCCTCTTGCATTCTTTCCCCTCGAGTTTTAGCCCGAGGTGAGGCCGAGAGGGGTTATTTTCACACCGAGAAGGGTCATCCATGCCACGGGGAGAGTTCTCTCGATCTGCCATTTTATGCCCCAATTCCGCGTTTCAAGGGCATAGAGGCATGCTAGGGGGCTTGGGGGTTATTTTCCTTGCGTTTCCCCTTCCGTGGGGCTTGTATGGGGCGGGAAATGGAGTTTTCCGACCGATTCGCCGTTTTCGTGCCGGCAAGAGATAAACGGTCGAACTAGGTCCCATTTATCCCTTGTGCGGCCCTTGCGCGACCTCCCTTCTGCTTGGCATGTAGTGGGCACCCCCTTGTGCTGCCATGGTTTGATCGCTCAATGGCTTGGCGCGCATTGGGTATGTGCGGCCAGTCGTGGGACCGCACACCCTATGAGCGGCCCCATGTCAACTGCCCATCTGCTGAATTTTGACCGTTCTTTGTGACCGTTGCATAGTGCACTGGGATGTGCAGCTAGGGTCTGGCCACCTGACCCTTCGTGCGGCCAGGGATTGACCGTACGTCAAGGGTGCCGTTGGCAAGTGGTGCGGCCAGGGTTGGTCCGCACATGCCTTGTGCGGTGAGGTCTTAGCCATCCTTCCCTTGTGCGGCCAGGGTCCAACCGCACATGTGTTTTATCGTTGGTGGATGGACAGCTGTGCTGGACCACCCATCCCTCATGTGTGGCTGAGAGTCAGCCGTCTTTCCTTTGTGCGGCCAGAGGTTGACTGCATATGTCCCGTTTAAACCAAGAGAAGAATGGTTCGTTCCTGATCGTCCAACCCCTGGTGCGGCGAGTGCCTGACTGCCTGTCCTTGAGCGGCCGAGAGTGGACCGTTCAAGGGGTAGACCTGAACCGGTATTGCTTCTTTGGCCGACTTGAGTCTCGAGAATGTGGGCCTCAGTTCGCGTGCTGACCCATGGTCTGACAGATGCTGGGCATCATGTGGAGGCTAGGTGTCGTGGTACTGTGTTGTCCTGGGAGGTGTGTTTTTGGCTCGTGTCACCGTGTGACGGTGCTGGTACGAGGAGCGTTCCTTGTACCATCAGTTCCGATGTTATTTTTCATAGCTTGAGAGTCTACTCCATCAGAGACACTCCACTAGTCGTAGCCTTCGGTATGCATGTACTGGCCCACGAGGGAGTGGTGGAGGGGCTACCTTAAGGATGATTTTTAGACTGGTTTTCATCGGGCCCTACGTGTAGGAGCCAGAGTTCAGCTGAGGGGAAAACAAGTTAGAGGCCAGACCTAGTGCGTACAGTCTGTGTGTGCACACGTGGTTGAGGGCAGTTAGATACGTGTCGACTGGCACGACCCCAGCTAGTCACTTGCTTTATGGTTACTCGAGTGTGTCTGAGTATCACCCCTGGGGCGTGGTAGCTAGACACTTGTGACGTAGTATAAGATGTCAATGGACGCATCCGATCGTTCTTCTAGTGGGAGGCACTCCTGTTTTGGACAGGGAGTGACAGACTGTCAGTTTCAGTGACCTTGACCTTGAGTTTTGGTCATGTTGACCGGTGAGTTCTAGTTGTTTCGTCGTGGCGTGTGTGAGAGTCCGAGTTACCTGAAAAATATTGGAAAACACTTGATGAGCGAACGCTCAGTAGGAATTATATCTCTAGACCCATACTATCTTTAAGTGATTAATACATTATGTAGTATGGCATGATCGTGCAAGAGAAAAATGTAAGTAAATGACATGAGTAGAACGATAAATATCAAGAACGAGCTAGCAAGATTTCAAGTATATCAAGTAAAATGATCAAGGGGATCACGCAAGTAGTATCAAGTCATGTCATGAGATAGTGGCTACTTATTTATTCAAGTACTTGCCCATTTCGGGCCACGCAAGTCAAGCAAGTCAAGTCAAGCACGAGAGAGAGAGATTATAGAACGTCATAATCAAGATAGTCATGCACTCCGGTGTAATGCCACACCGTAATCATTCATCTCCTATGGGCACAAGTGCCTTTGGGTGCTCCTCTCCGAACCAGATTGGGCCCTATAAGCACAGGTATTGGTTGTGTGATTTGACATCCACTATAGTTTATAGTAGCCAAAGAATTTCAATAAAAATAGATCATTGTAGGATAATAAGGTAGATTCATGGAGTTTGAAATTCAAGGCCGATATCACGTGTAGTGATGACTTAGCTAAAAATCTAAGACATTTCATAAAAACTGGGTAATTGGCGTCCAACATGGAGGCCGCAGAATAGAATTGGCGTCTATAGTAATGGACGCTCATTCTGAAAGGATAATAAGGCACGAGTAAATAGCGTTCACCAAAAGGGGTGCTATTAACAAATGGCATCTGCTACAACGGGCGCAGATTACCAGAAGGTGACAATTTCTCAAAAATGTCAAAAATAGCATTATTTGAGGGCTAGATCATCATATGTTTTTAGAGGGACATGACAGTGACATGGTGTAATGAGTTTTTAGGGTACAACCTGCTCGGCTACCTTGAGGGAATCCAAAGCTAGCAGAGACTGACGGAGGTCTCTAAGATGAAATCGCCAATTTGAGGAACGGAATGTCCAACAGAGGGCTCAACAATCCTGGAGAGTTGAGGGTACACAGTGTAAAATGGAATAGGGACCTCATCCATGGAATGGGATGAGAGTGCCAGCGATACCCCATGGTAGGGGTTGAAACCACGGTAACCAGTCGATCAGAGAAATCACGTCTATTCTGACAAGCGCTAATGCAAATAGCATCTGCCATAACAGGCGCATATTGAATAATCCTTTGCAATTGTTACATGATCAGCATCCTTCCAGGAAGGCGCTGATTACCAATTTCTTGTAACTTGTTTTGCAGGTTTCCGAAAACACATTTCAAGGTATGGGTAATATTTCAAAAATGTAACTAAATAACATTCACATGGACAGGCGTTAATAGTAAATGGCGTTAGCATCAACAGGCGCAGATATCTTTAGATTTAACAGGAATTAATCTCTGTTGGTGATACAGTTAAATATTACAGGGTTTTGGTGTCCTGTCTTCAGGGCACACATGGTAAATAGCGACTGACATATCATGCGCTGTTTCATTTTCATGCACAGGTACTCTAAACAATTCGCGTAAAGACCTCAGGTATTAACGTCCTATTTCCCAGGCACAGAAAAGAATGGGCGTCCTACATGGTGGGCGCAGATTCTAGAAATTTTATTATCACGACTAAAGCATGCCAAAACTCATGAACAATTAGTGTCTGTAGGATTCGACGCTTTTTAAAATTACGGCCACGCCAGTGGACGCTATTCACTCTAACATAAGAACTGAAGAACGATGATTACAGAACTAACAACATGATGGACATGCATGCACTTATTAGTTTTACTTGTTTTTAATCCTGGTTGGGTCATGGGGTAGAGAAAACTTACCTTTTGTGAAGATCTGGACGATGAGCAATTGAAAAGGTTATCAGGGACAAGCCCATTGTCTTCTACAAGGGAGGCATGGCCCCTCAAGCCCCACTAGAAGATGACTTTGGTTGGCCTAAACGAGTCGATGATACCCCTGAAGTAGTCCAAGTAATGGATGATTTGCCGTAGCATATTCAGAAAATTTTCTTGAAGTAACACATTCCCCAATGGCAAGGCTACGCACAGCGAAGATACTTCTGCCAGTTGTGGACCCCTTCCCAGGTCTGAGGGTGACCCCCATTTTCCTACAAAGACACCAGGGGACTCGGCTATGACCAAGACCTGGGCTTTCACGTCTACTACGCGGTCAACATCGTAGGCTTGACACAGCCAGTTGGCAACCAAGCTAATGTCGATATGAAATTCGACAGCTCCAGGGACGAGGAAGAGGAGATCCTAATCTCGCTCCGCGCCAGGGCCAGCACCCCAGTTCAAGCAATCGATGAGTCTTGGCCGCCTGCAAAAACATCAGGGCCGAAGAAGCTCCCTGTGCCTCCCAGCCTATCGAAGGATCCAGCTCGACAAACTTTCTTGATGAGGAAGGTGCCCAAAACACTAGCCATGAAGGGTTGTCAGCTTTAGCAGGCAGCCCCAAGGAAGCTTCAATGGCACTGGCTGGCAATTACTGGCAAGGCGCTAGCAGTTCAGAACAATCCTTCCCCGAGCCTAGTAACAACAATTCTCCTGCTCCATCAACGTCAACTAGTGGCTTCGAAAATCAAGAAGTACACAAAGCTGACACAGATGATGAAGATTTCATCGACTTCCAACCTGCCCCTTCCGAGCTGGAGGATGGTGGCCAAGCAACCATTGACGAACTCGTAGAAATCAACTTGGGTGAAGATGAAGCCCACTAGCCAACATTCGTCAGCACTTTCCTTATGGAAGCAAAAAGGCACCACTACAAGCAACTCCTACTTGAATACAAAGACTGCTTCACCTGAACATACAAGGAGATGCCGGGGCTAAACCCCTCTGTGGCGGAGCATGAGCTAGCCATTTCTCCCTTAGCAACTCCAGTCAAACAGCCACAGCGGTGCATGCGCCATGAGCTGGAACTCCAAGTCTCGACCAAAGTCAATTAAATGTCGGAGGTCAACTTCATCGAGCCGTGTATCTACCCAATCTGGCTCGCCAATATCGTCCCAGTAAAGAAGAAAAATGGTCAAGTCTTCATTTGCGTCGACTTCTAGGACCTCAATAAAACATATCCGAAGGATGACTTCCTAGTATCAATCATAGAAACCATGGTCGATATGACCACCAGACATGAAGCATTGTCTTTCATGGATAGATTGTCTGGCTACAACCAGATTCGGATGTCCCTCAAAGACAAGAACCACACTCCTTTCCAGTCCCCTAAAGGGATTTTCAACTATAAGCATATGCCCTTTGGTTTGAAGAATGCTGGTGCCACTTACTAGAGGGTCATGACCAAAATATTCGACAAAATTCTACACAACATTGTCAAATGCCATGTCGATGACCTTGTCGTCAAGATTAAAAGGTGGGAAGACCATCTACATGATCTACGCCAGGTGTTCAACTGACTCCGACAATATGGGATCAAGATGAACCCTATGAAATACACCTTCGGCGTCTCCAGTGGCAAGTTGCTCGACTTCATCGTCAGATACCTAGGAATTGAGGTGGACCTTGGCAAGATCAAAGCGATCCGGGAGCTTCCATCGCCCAAGAACCTCACCGAGATCAGATCCTTCCAAGGAAGATTGGCCTACATTCGAAGGTTCATTTCCAACCTCTCTGGTCGATTTGTGCCTTTTAGCAAGCTTATGAAGAAAGGTGCCTATTGTACCCGGACTATTTTTTGGTAAAAGGATAAGAAATAAGGGTTCGGGCATGGTAAAATTACCAAAATACCCCTACGATCTAGACATGGCCTAGTCGCCCCTAAAACCCTCCATAAACGGCCTCAGCACCTTAGAAAGTCAGTAAACAGGTCCTACTTTTGTTTCAGCCCAAAAATTTCAAGAATACCCCTGGCCTGGTAAAATTAGTACAATACCCATTGGAAGAAAAAATTACCAAAATACCCTCAAGATTCAGGAAACTTTTCATCACTTTAAAAAATGCCCCTGGCTCTTGCAAAATTGCATTCATGCTCGTAAATTCTAGGGTTTTACTCGAACTTCAGAGGCTTTTAACGAAACCTTAGTCAAGTCGGTGGTAAATGAGTGGCCATGGTGAGTCACCCAAGTGAGCATGCCCTCAACATCCGAACTTATGGAGGAGACTTTGAGATTTCTTTGACAGTCAAAAAAAGGTGTTCAGACGTTAGGCGGATGTAAATCAACACTGACCACGGTCAGTGGAAAGAGGTCCAGCACCCGAACCCAAATCGTCTGATACGATATGCACTCACGAAATGCACATTTATATATGGAGGAGTGTTTCTTTTCAAAAAGAACATGTTATTATATATATAAATTCCGTGGCCAGCAGACTGACTTGCCTGGTGGGACCTTTCCTACCTTTCTTCTTTCTGTCAAAGAAATCTCCAAACCTTCTTCAAGATTCTAATTGCCCCTATTCCTCTTACAGGACATGAAGAGGAGGGCATATTTCCTTGCTCACTTGAGAGCTCTTCGTGCACTTGCACGCCATCTCACTCGCATCATCAGCAACAACAACATGACGATGGCCGCCGTCACATACGGCCCTCAGGTCGTCGCCAACCACGCCAGATTCAGATACCTGGAGACTCCGCTTGTCTTCGGCGACTTTCAACCAGTCGTCGGCTCGCCCTTTTTCCCGGGCGTCATAACTGTGGTTGAAGTCAATTCAACCTCGCCTACAACAACCACTGTCGGGGGTGTCAGGCCTTCAGCCCCAGCAATTGGTCGGGTCTGTCCGGTCAACAAGGCAACCGTCGAGGGTGTCAGGCCCTCCACTGCAATAATTGGACGGGTTCGCTCGACCAACAAGTCATCTATCGGGGGCGTCAGGCCCTCAGCCCAAGTAACTGGCCGGGTCTACCCGGTCTACAAGATAACTGTCGGGGGTGTCAGGCCCTCCATTTCAACAACCGATCGGCTCTGCCCCGTCAACAAGACGACCATCGGGGGTGTCAGGCCCTCTGCTTCAATAGCCGACCGGCTCCGCCCGGCCAACTCTTCACGGACCAGGGGTGTCATGCCCTTCGTCCCAGCACCTAGTCGAGTTCGCCCGACTGTCATGACAATGGCTGAAGGTGTCAGGCCTTCTGTCCCAAGCAAACGGCCGAGTTTACTCGGTCAATCAAATTACTGCTGGCGTCACTCCTGCTCAACGGGGGAAACGCTACTGCCGCAACGGCTCAAGCTCTACTGCGGCCACCCTCAGAGGTGCAGCCCTTGCTCAACGGGAGCAGCGCCATAGCCACAAGGGTGTAAAGCCTACAGCGGCGACATCTCGCTCCGGCAAGACTATAATTGTCGGGAATCTCCGCATCCGACTCGATGGAGGTGAGCCGATTTTGCCTCGAGACCACCACGTCCCGACTATTTCAACCTCCAACCGCTTCGAGCTCCTCCGACAAGGCCGAGAGGACGGAGCGAAATTAAAGAAGTCGTCGTACCGGCGGCAAACCAGGGTCCAAAGCAGCAAACCAAACTACCGGCTCCCCGATCAAGGTCAGGGGGCAACCCAATTGAGGAGTGCCAGCTCCGTCTGAAGAAAATATGGGTCACCAAGGAAGAGGCCCGAATCATTAGGCACGCAAGGGCGGAAGGGCAGAAGTGGACCCAAGCCAAAGGGAGTCGTGGGTGATGCCTCCATCAGAAGCACTTAGCGAAAGGTAATGATATTTCTGAAGGGTCGAGGCATTCATGAGGTGAAAGTCCTAGACATCTTTCAGACCAGAACTTTTATTCAATCATTAGTTTGTTGTACATGCATTGTGATTTACTTGAAAAAGTGAATGGGCATCTTCTGGGAAGCATATTCTCATCAGGGGGCGCAATATAGCCTTCCTTTTCACACTGGCTTTATTGGTTCATGCTTTCCCCAGGTCACGTGTTGCAAATTAGAATTGCACGTTCCTTTTTCTCTCTCTCACGGAATTCAGTTGTCATCCCAAAGGCAATATTTCAAGGATCGGCCAATACCAACAGTCGACAGTTAACCAATTTCACAAATAATGTTACTGCAGAAAAAACGATTTGTACAACGAACATAACTGGTGAAATGTAGAGGTGTTCAGTGAAACAAGAGATTAAACTTGCGGGGAGAAAGACGAGACAGAAATTCAGATAGAAAGAAGAACAACGTCTAGTTTATCTCTATCTATTGAAACATCGATCCAAAAAGTTAACATTAACACAGAAGATCGGGATAATTCAAACACCAAAGTAGTCGAAGGTGCAGCGGCTTTAAGCGAAATATTTCAGATGACACAAAATAAAATCTCCTCCCGCTCAAGAATCAATTCTGTGCTTTCACCCCCCTCCACTACTCTAACCTGCTTAAATATGGCGTCAGAGCTGAGTGGGCTCTCCTTCACTCTCCGGTGCGCCGGAGCCGCCGCGCGATACATGTACCTCGCATGGACTTCCCCTTTGCCTTCCCCTCCGTGCGCCTCGCGATCCCCCACCCTCTCCGCACGATCACCGCCTCCGTTCATCACCAGCGAGCTCGCCTTCTTGTCCTCCCTATCCTCGTCCCCGTCCACGATCCGATCCCTCGCATCGCTGTCGGAGCTCGTCTCTATCCCGGAGTCCTCCCCGGAGTCGGTGGCGGAATTCTCCCCCTTCCGAAGCTTCGTCTTGGACGAGCAATCCGACACCGAAGACGTGGCCGACGCCGCGTCCGCGGCCGCGGCCAGCCTGCGGCGGAGGAAGGAGGACTGGAGGTCGGAGGCCTGCGACGCGTCCTCCTGCTTCCCCCCGGTGGCTTCCTGGGGGTCCGAAATCGCCATGGTGGGAGCCCCAGCAGTTGTTAGTGAGGGATGGTCGCCACGGCAAGAGAACGAAGTGAACACACCAAAGCCCTACTTCTTCATTTCTCTGTTTGGCCGACTATGTGAAAACCAAAGGCTGCAGCCGCTTTGTTTGATGACCCGCCGAATGAATACTGCAAAGCCACTGAAGACTTTACTGCCACCTCAACCGAAGCCTTGGCGCGTTGCGTGTCCCAGCCGACGTCCGTGAATGAAGCCCGAACCTTTGCCGATGTGTGAAGAGCCCAGCACATGCATGCATTGTTGTATACCCCTCGTGGAGCCCTGTTCGTATGAAGACTCACTGCTTGGTGCTGTGGCCGCCCTCGTGCGCATGTGGAGGAGTTGAAGATGCCACCTGCATATGAAGAAGCCAAAGCCAATGTTGCCTGTGCTGCGACCCACCATGTTCGCACCAAACCAAGCCACGTGGTTGGGTCTTCACACCACCTAGTGTTCTCAAGTGAAGCCCTTGTACGCATGTGGAGCCCTGGCCAACATGCATGTGCCACCAAGTGGAGAAGAAGCTTGCCAGCCGCAAAGCCCTTGTTGAAAAGCCCACCATATGAAGAATTGGCCGCCTTGCCATCTTTGTATGTTGAAGCCTTGCCAACCTTTGAATGCCCACGTTGATTTGCATGAAGTTGAAGCCCATCCTGCATGTTGAAAACTGCCACACTAAGTTGCTTGATGTTTATAGACCAAGCAGTGACGTCTCGGGAAGCTGGAAGTCCACCCTACTATCCACATCAGCCCAAATATCGTCACTCACCTCAGAGGATGACGACGGCATAATTTGTAGGGCACCTGCACTGGAATCGGCCCCAATATCAGAGATAGCAAGAAGAGTCTCGACAGTAGCAACCTCCTTGCCAGTCTCTCAGGGCGGAGCTACATCAGGAACATCAATGGTCAAGGATATTTTCTCCTCACGTTCACCCTGGCTAGCCTCCATAGGGGTAGTCTCAGCAATAAGAGTCAAAGCCTTGGAAGCCCCGACTTCTCCTTCAATGATTTCCCTCGCTTCTATCTTGGGAAGACTACTCTTCTTCGGGAGCGGCTCTTTGTCGGCATCAAGTGGCTGAGATTCCACGATCTCTGTTAATTCATCAGCCCCTACAATTACGCCAGGTCCCTCCAGGCCTACTACCGTCGTATAATCCTTGGGATATCGCAGAGCGATAGGCCGCAAGACTGGGGGGAACATCGGTTGACCCGCACCAAAAGCCCAGAGAGGTATCTACACCATTATAGTTGGCAGTACCACCTCAGTCTGTGCCATATACATATATGTCAACCAGCTGATATAAAAGTGATGAAAAGAGATGTAAAGCGAAGATAGTGTAGGATTCCTCACCTCAGTCGATACAAGGCTCAAGTCTGCGACAGTGGTCCCCTCGCTTGCGAGTAGACCTGACGGCCCAAGCCTGCTCCATGCCAACCGAGGTGGACTGAAGGTTATATAATCACTTTCGTAGGCCGAAGACACCCCGGCATCCTTAGTCTCTATTTCAACGGGTGGGAACCCCTCGTCATTGGAGTCGCCACCGTAATCAAGCTACTCGGAAGATGAAGAGCTCTCCGCTTGCTCCTGACACTCCACCATCGGAGCAGATACCTCGCTGACGAGAACCTCTCCCTCAGCAGGAACTTCCTTAGTCGACCCCACACTGGGAGCATCGGCTGAATGAATCTCAGGGGTAGGCTCACCCCCTGGAAGGGCTTGTTCTCCAGCAACAATTCCCTCCACAGCCCTAGCTTCGGGGAGCAATGTCGGTTGTGTGTCAACTGAAATTTGAAAATGAGAAACAATCAAGTCGACTGAAGATGTGGTGGGTCTTGAGAGCCCTATGAGCAAATTGCAAGTTACCTTCCATCTCCCGGCTGGGCGTCGGAGAAGGTAGATCTCCCTCCATGGGGGCTATAGGAGCTTCCTCGGCTCTCTCTTTGGTCATAGCACCCGCTATTGCCTCCAGTCCGACGACCGCAGCAACAGTGCCAGCAACTGTAAAGAAGAATTAGCCAAAAATGCCAGAATGAGTAAATAAACCATAGAAGAATGAAGAGTTTACCTCCAGCTTCAGGCTCCTGCACATGAGAAGCCTCAAATTCTTCAAAGGATACAACTGGAGGAGGGACAATTGCCGGTTCCTATTCCACAGTCTTCCTCCGACGTGCCCGTGTCACCCGGTTCATTGCCTGTTTGGCCTTACTGACGGCCTCCCTCACTTGAGACCAACTCCGCTTCCGTGAGTCACCAGGAGGAAGCGGTGTCGTAGTCAGGGCCGGCTCTGGGATCCCAAAATATGCTAGCTTTTGAGCCTTAATTATTAACTCCCTAAAATGTCGAGTCTCCTCAGAAGTGAGTCAGACTGCACAAGCATGAGAATGATACATGTTGAAACGTGAAAGCAACAGTTTGAAGCTGAAGTGAAGAAATGAAATATACCTGCTGGCCCTGTGTATAAGGGAGTAAGCGGCCAATAAAAAAACGAGGGCATCTTGTCCCTGGAAGCCGCCTCGCGAACAAGCCAGCAAAGCCCATTCTTCTATTTCACGGGCACAATATTGGCTAGCCACGTGGTATATTGATTCTCTTCGATGAAACCCACCTCAATGAGTTTGTCTACTTCTTTGCATATTTGAGTGATGAGCTCGGGTCTCATGTGCCATGGCGACTATTTTATTGGTTCCACCTCGGGACTTATAGCCAGTTCATGTTGCGAGACCACAAGGCTGAGTCATGGCATCTCCTTAAAGCTCCAAGCAAAGCAGTCTCGAAACTCTTGTAGCAGCTGGATGTATAGCTTCTGTTCTTCTGAAGATAGTTGGGCACTGAGGAAGGTCGGCCTGGGATCATCCTCATTTCCCAAGTTGACTTCTATCAGCTCGTTGACCATGGCCTGGCCTCTGTCTTCTATTTTCGGGGGCACAGGCTGGAAGTCGATGAAGTCTAGAACATCATCTTCAAGTTCGAGTACTTCGACCCTTTCATTTTAATGCCCCTGAGCCTCCTCGAGAGCTTCTAGTTCAGCCGGTGACGGTAGTGCAAGCTGTCCTATCAACAGGCTTTCAGCAGCTTTGGCTTCAGCAGATGCGCAAGCGGCTTCGATCTTTGCTGGTGTATTGGCAGCCTTGAAGGGTCGGCAATTGTTTATTTTTGATTTGGAGGAGCAACATTCCAAATCCGTAGCACATGAAGATGATTCTACCTCCATGCTTCCTTGAATCACCATGTCTTCAGTGGAGGTGGCCTGTTATTTTCTGGCAGCGGGCATTTTTCGATCGGTCTCAGCAGGAACTTCCTCGATCGATCTAAGGGGTGCTGACGTCACTGCCAAAGGAGGGCCGGAGGAGAGGGAAGCCCGTGCTTCTTCAGTGTCTTCGGCCTCACTACTGCTAGCCATGTCAAATCTGGCTTAAAAAGTCATCTCTTCTGAGTAAACTTTCTCCCAACATCTGTAGGAAGCCACTGTTTCTGATTCATGATCTTCTGGTCGAGGTGACCAGGTGTATTCAGCTTTGGTCGAGTATTCATCATAAGTTGCCCCTGACGGATTGTCTTTTGTTGAAAAGAAAGTGGAGATGGTGTCCACTTCATAGCACCCACTGTAATAATATTCTTCAAGGGTGAATCCAAATCCTGGGTGTTGAGAGACACACCTTAATTCTTTGTCTAGGCTAGCGGGGTACCAAAGCCTTTTAAAAGCTTCTTTCTCTTTGCGAGGTTGGCCAAAGGGGATGTACTGCTTCCGAAACATCTTGGCCACCCGGTCTATTGTGAATGTTAGTCCTTGAATAGGGACTAACGGGTTCTCTATGTCTTCAGGGAGATGACAGTCAGTGTCCTCCTATACGGCATGTTCCTCAGCCGCATAAAATAAGTTGCTGGAGCCTTCAGACAGTGTCACCTCTAGTGTCTTAAGAGGCTCGATAGTGAGATGGTCGAGGCCTACTATTAGCTTAATAAGACCCTCCGGGATTTTGATACTTCCGTGATGCTGGTCGACCTTGGCTTCATTGGCTTCAGGGTAGGTGGCGGGAGGTGCAGTTCTGCCCACATCCCCTGTACTGGCGATGTGTGACACCGTCTTGGGACTCACATATCCTGGTGGTGGTGGTGTAAACCAGTCATCACCAGAGGTACTTCTTGGTGCCCTGACAAGGGCCTTGGCCTGGAGGTCTTCTGTGACTGCTCCGCATATAAAGAAACATCGAGCAGATGACATTCAAACACTTCAAATGGATGGAGGTCGGCAAATATCCTCTCCTCCTTTTCCTCTTGATTATATTTAATACACTAGTGCAATGTGGATGGCACCACCAGATTCTCATGTAGCCAGGGGCAGCCAAGCAATGCTTTGTATGAGGTGCTGGAGTTAATAACATGGAACTGCACTCTCGTAGTGAAGCTTGTTTCTTTTCCTTGTTTGTGTGTGTGTGGGTGGGGGGGGGTCGTCCCCGCGTGTGTAGAGGACTTCTTCCTCGTGAGGAGCTTGCTCCTCGTGTGTGTCTGTGTGGGGCATCGTCCCCGTGTAGTGCTGTGTTTGCAGCGTGTGGTAAGGCCTCACCGGTTTGGTGAGGGGTGGATGGAGGTCTGCAAGTTTGCAGACTGAACCACCTTAAAAACACCATGTGTAGTGGGTTCTACTTTGTGTGTTTGATCCTTATCGTCTATCCCCATTCACAGGTTAGGGTGTTAGCTTCTACATACTCATTTCAGTCATTTTCTAGCGCACACACTAGCATCATTCTCACACACCTCACTAGAGTCTTGTTGAGCAATTTGTCAAGTCTAACTGTTGATCTGTGAATGTGGGTGCATCGATCCCACTAGTCTGTTGCACTGATGCAGCTTCTTGCTGAGCCGCCTGTGCTTAAGGGTGCGTCAACCTCACCAATTGGCATTGTGTCTTTACCACTTTCATTTGAGCTATTCCCATTAAATCTGCTGTGCAATGTGTCTAAGTGTCTCATGTGCATTATAGCTGTTGTTTGTGATTTAATGAGCTAAGTTTATAATCGGGCAAAGTTCGTACCGGATCTATTCAACCACCCCTTCTAGATCCGTTGGGACCCAAGGGACCCAACAAATCCCATCTGCATCCACTGCTCGTGTGGATACATCTAGAGGCCGGATGCTTGGACGGCTCGCGACTCCAAGATCCTCCTCTCGTTCGTCTTCGAGCTTTTGGGAGATTCTCGACCCTGCAAAGGTAAAGAATCGTTCTTCACACCGCGGGATTTATCGATCTAGTCTGATTTTAAAAAATCGGCAACAATATGCATTCTAGGGTTTCGATGTTTTTCGTTACGCTTCTGGTCGAAACCTCATAAAATGGTATCAGAGTCAGGTTGTTGGTTTGATCAAAATCGACGCGATATTATCGTGTTTTCGCCGTTCACGTTCTTGCATAGGGCTCAAGTTCATCACTCAACTGGATCGCTCATGGGATGAGCAATGATCGATTGATGCTAGGGAATTGTTCCCAGCATCAAGAGGATTGAAATACAAAACCCTCAAAAGCTGGCAGCCATCAGATCATCTCACAGGTCGGGGTTGCCCAGACGGTCAGCGTCAGGTTCCTGGGCGAACAGCAGGACAGGTCGACGACGGCCGTGGTGGAATTTTTGATGCCGAAGTCGGAACGGGACGAAACCACTTGCGTTGGTTTCGTATCGTCGAAAGCCACAACTTTGCAGAAGACTGCTCGACCTAAAACTGAGTGGAGGAGGGAGTGTTGGGGCCGACTTGGCAGCGGACTGTCCTGGGCGAACAAAGGGCTCTAGGTCTGGCGCGACTGAGGGAGAATGGAAGCCTCGGGCGGAGGTGTTGTCAAAAGAAGGCGGGACCACCTCTGGTTCGTCTGCGCTTCGAAGAAGAAGAACTCTCGTGAAGGGAGCTCTGGCCGATTCGCACAGGGGCAGTCGGTGTCGGCGTTGCCAAGTGGCACACAGGAACAGACGCAGTCCAGGCACAGTTGCACAAAAACACCTGTAGCGGTTGATGCCGTTGACGAACGGAGGTGGGACCACTTCTGGAACATGGCCGACTCAAAGGTGGATGACTCTTCTGAGGACACCTCAAGCCGAATCCCACTGTGGATGCCGCTAGTAGCTCTGCCAACTGAGTTTCCGCTACAGGCCTGTAGCAGAGAGCAGTAGAACAGCACTTCTTAATCCATGGGAAGACGTGGCTACGACGGGGTGACTCCGGGACTACTAGGGATGCACCGAGCAGGGGGTGGTGAACGTGGGTTGTAGAGGGAGAGGGAGCAGGGGACAAATCAAAATGTAGATTGTTTGTCCTCAATGCTGCTTGGAACAATTTTTTTTAAAGGGCCACTCTCTACAAGTTTAATGAGGATAGCCTTTGGTTAGACTTCTCTTGACATATTTGTTCCTCTTTGGTCTCCTTCATTAATTCTGTACGAAAGTAATCTTCTCTCTTGTTCCTTGTCTCTCCTGATTATTAGCCCTGAGCAATTTGAGCTTCATTTAGTTACTTTCCTTGAATCCTTAAGAGATGCCTATGAGATTCTTCTGGCTCATGCATTCCATGTATTTGTTCTCACTAGCTTTGCAGTGTTCTGTGTCCCTCCTCCCTCCTTTTGATGATGTCAAAGGGGGAGAGCATGAGAGTTGGGTGAGTTGGGTATGAGTAGTTAGATATGAGTATGTGTCCCTTGAGTTAAGTATGAGTAGTTAGATATGAGTATGTGTCCCTTCGTTTGGGTATGAGTGTCTTTTTGGTTGGCTGGATTAATTTGGCATAAGTCTTAGGTTGCTTGAGTCTCTCTGAATGCATAACTATGATCATCACTCATGTATATCATTGCTAATGTCTTCTCCTAAATAATCAATTCTCCAATAACTCATAACAGTTGTCATCATCAAAAAGGGAGATATTATTGTGTCCCTACTGTTTTAATGATGTCATATTTTTAGTCTAAGAATTGAATTATTTATTTTTAAGTGTTGCTCTGTTCATTGCTCAAGGTTACTGTACTTCTTGCCTTATAAAGTTTCCCTAACTCCATGCACATGGCGCTGATTTGTTCATAAGGTCGATGCACATCGACTAGGCACAGTAACGAGGGTCGTTGCACATTTGCTTTGTGCATATAGAAGGTCGGTGCACCTCTGGCTTGTTCACATCCAAGGTCGATGCTAGTTTTGCTCTCTAGCATCCAAGGTCGATGCTAGTTTTACCTTCAAGCTTCTAAGGTCGATGCTTGTTTGCTCTTATGCATACAAGGTCAATGCATATCACTGTTCACATGCATACAAGGTCAATACATATCACTGTTCACATGCATACAAGGTCAATGCACATTACTATTCATGCATATAGAAGGTCTGTGCACATTACTGTTCATGCATATAGAAGGCGTGTGCACTGTGTAGTCATGAAGGTCGATGCACATCACTATTCATTGCATGAAGGTCGATGCACATCACTGTTCATTACATATAAGGTCAGTGCAACTTTTATATGACTACAAATAAGGTCTGTGCACATTTCATTTGATAGCATTTTAGGTCTGAGCATGTTTTTAAGTCCGAGCACATTTCAGGTCTAAGGAAGTATAAGGTCTGTGCACATTTTCTAATACTAGCAAGGGTCGATGCACATTTGTCTAAAAGGTCTATGCATATTTTGCATATAACACATTAAGGTCTGTGCACAATTACTCACAATGTCATTAAGGTTGATGCACATTCATTCTATATATCATCAAGGTCAGAGCACATTTGTTCATATGCTATTAAGGTCAGTGCACATTTGTTCATTATCTCTTACCCTGTTTGTGCACATTTAGGTACTATAGCAAAAGAGTGTTTGATGAAATGCCTCTGTGAACACTTAGTAAAGTTGATGCTGGCTACAAGGATGATGCAAATACTATTGGTGGTAACTCAAAGGGCGATGCAGATCCTCCAAGTTATTAACACAGGATCCAGAACCATTTTGACTTATTCGATCTAGTAATGAAGTGGCACGCAATCCAACATGTGACCACTTAAGTGAAGATGTTTCTGGAGATTCCTTTGGCGCGAAATCAAATGCCCACGTGTCTCTGGAAATTCCTCTGGCAAGAAAAATAGATGTCCATGTGGCAAAACTTTACGATAAGCAGAATATTCAGACATTTCCCGTTCACCACCTTTTCTTGTGGATCCATTGATGTTTCGGTCTCCCTCTCGGCATGAGGGGCCGATTGAATTTTTGATTGTTGATTATCCAAGCAGGCACTACCTGCCAATTGATTTGACGTCCAGGTGGTCACCTGATTCACCTGCTGATCTATCCAATATGTGGTTTTCCTCCTCCGACCCCTTCTTCAATGTACTCTTTCCATCACTCTGCCCCCGGGCACTTCCTCCTTCTCCTCCCTCCTCTTCTTGTTGCGTGCTTTCCACTTATCTCTAAAAAAATGTCAATTTTAAAACGGTGATTTCAGTGGATGATTACGCTATCTTCTGTCCATCCTCCTCCCAGGGGCATGAGGCCCCTGCTATCTCTCTCCCAATAGGTTTGCTCTCTCCTAGGTTAGATATAGGGTCTGTCGAGTCTAGGGAAGTAGAATCTAGGTCTAGAGAAGTAGGGTCTTGTTCTAGGTCACCCAACCCATCCTCGTCTGAGCCGTGCCCGTTGACGCGTCATTCTAAATCCGTTCTTGATAGGTTCTTACAGGATCTAGCTCAGCAATGTCATGCTCTTTTGAAGTGCCCAGAGTTCATAGCTACGACGATCGTGCTAGAAGATGATGAAGAGCAAGACGGGGTGTGGAGCGATGACAGATTAGGAGTCTATGAAGTCATGGATGAAAAGGACCCGGTCGATTATGAGGACAATGATGTAGATGACACTGTCGACCTATATGCTCAAGGCTTGACGAGATTCGACGAGCCATCTTCAACAGTGGATGAACCTACGAAGGAAATAAATCTGGGAACTGAAGAAGACCCCAGGCCCATTATCATTGCCGCTGATCACCCTCCAGAAGTTGAAGCATATTTAATCAAGGTCTTAATGGAGTATAGCGATTCTTTTGCCTAGTCTTATGAGCATGTCGGGTCTTGACCCCTCCTTGGTGGAACACCGACTAGTGCTTAAACCACGGGCAACACCCGTTAAATAGAAACTGAGAAGATTTCACCCCCACATCGCCTTGAGGATGAAAGAAAAAGTAGACAAATTGCATAAGGCCAGATTCATTAGAGTTGTCTTATATCCCCAATGGGTGGTAAATATCATCCCTGTTATCAAGAAGGACGGAAAGGTATGTATTTGTATCGATTTCAGGGATCTGAACAAAGCATGTCCCAAGTATGAGTTCCCGCTACCTCACATAGATGTTTTGGTGGACAATACCACCGGGTATGAAGCCTTATCATTCATGGGTGGTTACTTAGGTTACAACCAAATCTGTCTCGCTCCCGAAGATCAAGAGAAAACCTCCTTCACTATGCCTTGGGGCACGTATTGTTATGTGGTGATGCCGTTCGGTCTGAAGAATGCGAGTGCCACCAATCAAAGGGTGATGCTGGCTATTGTCCACGATATGATACACATTTACATGGAAGTTTACGTGGATGACATCTTGGTGAAGTCGAGAACAAAGGAATACCACCCCTCTATTGTCGCTAAGGTGCTGTAGAGAGCTAGAGAGTATAAGCTAAAAATGAACCCGAAGAAATGTGTTTTCAGAATCTCTTCAAGGAAGTTGCTAGGCTTTATAGTTAGTAAACGGGGGATTGAGATTGATCCAAATAAAGTAAAGGCCGTCATGGATATGCCTCTGCCTAAGAATATCACGAAACTTCGAGGATTGATTGGACGATTACAATTCATTAGAAGATTCATATCCCAATATTCTCAGAGGTGCCACCCGTTCTATGAATTGCTAAAGGTGGGGGTCAAATTTGAATGGAATGAAGATTGCCAGAAGGCCTATGAAGCTTTGAAAGTCTATCTGTCTAATCCCCTGATTTTACAACCTCTTGTCCCTGGGAAACGGATGCCCCAGCCCCTTCCCACTACATTTTTCCCTCCTTATCTCCCCACTATCATCCCCTTCCACCACCATACCCTGTTCAGTTCATAGGCAGCAGATCTAGTGCCTAATTGTAGAGCCTGCCCCAGAGTCATCGTGCATCTTCAGGTGGCGTGTCATACATATCTGGAAATCTCATCGAGGAAGCTTCGCATCTGAGGTGGTCTCGCTGGCATCCGACATCCCTTCTGCCCAGAGGATCTATTCTCCCCTGACTGCACAAGATCACTCAGGTAGAGAACTAGAGCCCCAGAGAAAGTTTGACCACGGCCACTCCCTTGTAGATCTGGGCATGAAACTTGGCTGAGAGCTTCCTCCACTAGTCATATATCATCCCCAAGAAGCAGAATGAGATTTGGACATCGTCACCAGAAGTTCTGATTTTTTTTCCAGAGGTGCACCAGGTCAGTCTCCTTGTTCTAGAACTGACCCACCCCCACTGTTCTGGTCAGTACGATCAGAAATGACCTCAGTTGATGGCACCGTTTGTCCCGACTGAAAGAGGACTCGGCAGCGGTTCCAAAAACTCCAGCCAAGCTTGATTCATAGCTCGGGATCACTCATGGCGGCCTCATCTTCCTGCTACAATGGTAACATAGTAGACAAAGTCAGAACGCATAGGCCCTGTGTGCGGCTCTTCCCCGACCAGCCCTGCCCACCAGGGAATTCCACAAAAATTGGAGGTCATCCTGATCTAGTCCCGAAGAATTTGCCACTGGTCTCGTCGACAACAAAATTTAGGAGTCATTGAATCAGTGACAACATCAGCCATCTGTCCCCTATTCCAGAGAGCAAGCAGAACCGGCGTCTTCTGTCTGCTCGGTTTCTATTTTAGCTTTTCCCTTCCCTGTCTGGCCGGCTGACCGCCCCTCCCTGTGTGGCATTTTGGTTGTAATTCCACCCTCCCACCCCTAGTCCAACCCCCTTGCAAGGGGTGTAGTGCATGTTAATTAAAATTTCAGGTTGAAGCTTCATCGACACGGCATGCGGGTAAGCCAATGCTTCCTCGCCCGCCCTCGTCTCCGACCGGGATCGGCGTCTTCACGCCGGTCAGGTGAGCTTCTGGCCCCTCTCCTTGATGGTTTAACCTTGCTTGGATTAGTATTGCTTCTAAGTGCCATCGGAAGGAGAGTGAGAGCTCGGCCCACATTGCCCCCCACGTGAGTGACCACCGAGGGTGAGTTGTGAGAGCAACCACTTAAACCCCGCCCTTGGCATGTCGTCTACCTGTGAATTGGGCATCCCTGGCCTTGTGGGGTCCTCCCTAGGCTAGTAAAACCCCTGGAACATCTAGGTCCAACCTCGGACCCTCACCACCATCACAGGTCCACCTACGGACCCAGGTATACGTGTCACAAGTGAGTCCGCCAACTCGGTTGTTTGCTTGCAATTTAGGTCCATAGGTGATGTCACATCAAGTGGTATCAGAGCAAGTTCGTAACTTGTCTCTCCACAAGTTGGTCCTAGGACGCATATGCATTTCAAGTCACCCGATACCTCCCCCCTTGCCCACTAGAATGGCCATTTCACACCCATCATACCCATCCCCATCACCTTTCCCAAAAGGGCCAAATCCTCATGGAAGCTCTACTGCCAACAAAGTGGGCGACATCAACTCTGTCATAAAAGCCCTACCTAATGTCTTTGATCAGCTAGACGACATCAAGTTTTGACTAGATCGACTTGAGGGAAATGGGCCTGCAACAAGAATGGATGAGAGTTACCCCTGGAAGAATCCGGATGACCACCTCTTGGTGCTTTTGAAAATCAAAACCCCCGCCTTTGAGGGATCCTACAACCCAAGTCTCTATCTAGATTGGGAATTTTCGATAGGGTTTAGGACCCCATGGAAGGGGTTTCGCATGAGCATCCCCGGAGTCGGTCGATCGATTGGGCAAATTGGTCGACTGATCGACCTTTTGCCACGAAGAAGGAGTCTGCCCTGGATTAGTCGATCGACCCACTAAATTGGTAGACCGATCCAGTGTTTTAATCGACCGATCTAGTGGATTGGTTGACTGATTTGGGGTCAATTGACTTTTTTGACTATTGGTCAACCAATGGCTTGCATTAGTCTACTGTTGGGACTTTGGGGTCGACCGATGGCCTTGCGTAGGTCGACCTATTGGGTCCCTTTGGGCGTCATTCACCCCGTGAATACCCCATAAACCTTTTTTGACTCGGATTCATGTTTCTAGGTATTCAAGGAGGCTGTGGTTCCTTGAAATATGTGCCCATGTGGTTTTGAGGGTGTGGTTGACCCCGTGTGTTCCGAGCTTCTCTATGGTGCTAGTCTGAGTCACCGTGTACCCGAGTATGTGCAAAGGGATGTCCCCACATATTGTTGTTTCCCTCAGAAGGGGGTGTCTGTGTGGGTCGTGAGTATGGCCAATGACCGTGAGTTCTATTTCCTAACCAGGGGTGCTAGCGATTCCTTGACCTTCCCTAGAGAGGGAAGAACTTGGACGGTAGTAGGTCGCCTTATGAGTTCTCTTCGCTCATGATTCGTGGTGTTGAGTTAGTCGTGGGCACTTGTGAGAGTGACCCCCCACTAGATGGTGCTTGCCTAGGCACATGGGTGTCGACCCATTGGGGAGAGGTGGAGAGCAGTCTCGACGAGATGATTTTAGGCTGATTTCCATAGGGTCTTCTACTGTGGCGGCTTGAATTTGAGCCGAGAGGAAAACTAGCTAGAGGAGCTGACGTAGCATAGTCGATCAATGTGTGTACACGTGGTTGGGGATTTGGACACATGCTGACGAGCACGACCCCAACTAGACTCTTGTTCCGTGTTACTGTGTACGGTGTTGCAGTTACCGCTTTAAGGTGATGGGTGACACTTGAGGCGTGGCCTAAAACGTTAATGGATGCAGCCAACCTTGCTTTTAGTGGGCTCCTATCACTTTGACTTTAGTTTTTCCGATGGTTAGATGTGATTTCTGTGAATCATGATCCTCATGCCGGTCGAGGTTGAGCTTACTGATGGTGAGGTCACAGCCCTCCTGGCAATTGAGGTGGAGCCCACGACTATGAGTATGTGGCTTCTTTTCAGATGTGACCAAGGTTTCCCGACTTCAAGGTTGTGGTCCTCTCGAGGATGGAGGTGGTGCTTTTAGACCAAGTGATCTCAGGCATGTCTTGATGAGGAATGCGGGTTCCTCGGGGCTCAAGATATTACATGTTTTTCGGCTAGGGTTAGCCATCGATACCGACAGAGGTATCGTGGGCTTTTCGGTGGTGATTTAGAGTAGTGGTTCCTGCCAATGAGGACAGAACTTCCTCGATAGAGGTGTTAGATGTTTTCCCCGATAGCGTAGCCGCTGTTTACCATTGGTTCAACAGTTCTGATAGGGTGATTGAGGTTTCCCTGTATTTGTAGAAGTAGCATAGAATCCAGTTTCCTCCCCTACTATTGGTACTAGTGCTGTTGTTCCTGCTATTGTTATTGTTGTTATGCTTTGTTGTTGTCACTGATACTATTCACCACCGTTGTTTCCTGGTAGAGATTCGTGGGATCCCTACTGAGCTAATGAGATGAGACTCACCCCTTCTTTTTCAGATGTAGCGGCTCCTTCTTGAGGTGCGTAGGAGCGGTGCAACAGTTCGTAGTTGCCAGCTTGCCAGCGTCGAATTATCACCACAAAGAAAAGCTGTGTTTTCAACGGACGGATTCCATCAGAATTTCATCGGATAGTGTTTTTTTGGAGGCAAAGGCACTGGCTAGAATATCTCAAGGACTTCGACTTCTTTATACAATATCATCCAGGAAAGGGTAACCCCGTAGTTGATGCCCTTATTCGAAAGCCGAGAGCACTATTGGCCAGTTCCATGATTCAAGAATGAAAGATGTTGGAACAATTCTCTAAGTTGAATCTCAATATAGACAAGGAGAAAGGATGTGTTATTCTATTCCGCATGAGTTTACATCCTAACTTACTCTCCGAGATCAAGGAATTACAAGATGATGACCTGGTACTGGTAGAGATTAAAACCAAGTTGGATCAACGACTCGACTTCAAATTAACAACCGACAGAAGACTGTTGTTCCATGAGGGGACTTGTGTACCAGATTCTCCGGAATTGAAGAACAAGATTCTAGAAGAAGCTCATCGTGCAAGGTATATTATTCACCCAGGTGCTGCCAACATGTATCAGTACTTGAAGAGGAACTTTTGGTGGCCCAACATGAAAAGGGAAGTGGCGGATTTCGTTTCCCGCTGTCTTACTTGTCAAAAGGTTAAAGCGGAACATCAAAAGCCCGTCGGTAAATTACATCCCTTAGAGATCCCTGAGTGAAAGTGAGAAGAGATAGGGATGGACTTCGTCATAGGTTTGCCTAAAACAAAGGGAGGACATGATGGGATATGGGTGGTTATTGATTGCTTGACTAAGTCTGCACATTTCCTGCCTATCAAGAATCACTGGTCAGTGGATGTACTAGCAGCCTTGTATATCAAAGAGGTCGTCATATTGCATGGAGTGCCTGTCTCAATAGTGTCTGACCGAGACGCTCACTTCACAGCACACTTTTGGAAGGGTCTACAACATTCGATGGGGACGAGATTAAACTTTAGCACTGCGTTTCATCCCTAAACATATGGTCAGATGGAACAGACAAACTAGGTAGTGGAAGACATGCTCAGGGCTTATGTCATAGATTTTGGTGGGAGTTGGCACGATCATCTGCCTCTAGTTGAATTTGTCTACAACAACAGCTATCAAGCTAGTATCCAAATGGCACCATTCAAGGCACTGTATGGAAGGAGTTGCCGCTCACCGATATGTTGAGATGAAGTTGGGGAAAAATAACTTCTAGGCCCGGAACTGGTAAGGGACACTACCGAAAAAGTGAAAATCATCAGGGAAAGACTTCAGATGGCTCAATCGAGACATGAGACATATGCCGATACTCGAAGGAGAGACTTGGAGTTCCAAGTTGGGGACCATGTGTCCCTTAAGGTTTCCCCCGGTTGTGGTATTCGAAGATTCGGTGTTAAAGGTAAGCTTACACTGAGATATATCGGCCCCTTTGAGATCTTGGAAAGGGTTGGCGAGGTTGCCTATTGGATCGCCTTGTCACCTTAGCTATCTGAAGTCCACAATGTGTTCCATGTCTCCATGCTAAAGAAATATGTCAATGATCCATTTCACATTATAGAACATGACAAATTGGTAATACGAAATGTTGTGCCCTATGTTGATTTTGACGATGACAAAATACTATGCTAATCATTGTTGCATGGGAAGACTATGGGTTCTTTGTTCGTTTCATGAGTCTATTGAATTTTCAATGCTTGAGAAGCATCAAATCTCTATTCTGATAATGGTCCATGAAGTGATCTTCACTTGAGCTTCTTGTGAGCCCTTCTTAGATTTCTTATGAATGTTTCTAAATGAGGACATCTTCATTTTGACCACTCTTCCTTTCTTTCTTGTGAGCCTTGGTGTCTTGCAGGTGGAATGGTAAATAATTCACAAATTCACCAAGCAAATAACTCCATTTGAGTTGAAGGTAAGATGGGGTGTGGCCATGAAAAAGGTGAGAAACGTAGTCATCCATGTGCCAAGAATTGGTAAAACTCCAAATTAAGTCCTAATTAACTATTTAAATTTGGGACTTTTGTTTAATTAAGTTTAGTTAGGGTCAATTGAAGCTCAATTAAACTTCATTGAATAATGCAGGGCGGGAGCATACTGCTAATTGCATTTTAACGAAAAGTGATTAGGGCAAAACTGAGAATTAAGCCATAATTAACCATTTAAATTTGAGACTTTTGTCTAATTAGGTTTAGTTCGAATCAATTAAAGCTCAATTAAACTTCATTGAATAATTTAGGACGGGAGCTGAAGAGGGGCGATCTCGCGCTGGTCCTGAGCTGGGGCAAGTGATCACTGCGTTGAGAGCTGCAAGGAAGGGAAACGGATCAGGGGGCCCAGGGATGATTCCTTGGGGAAAAACCCTCCGATGCCTAAGTCAGTAGAGCAGTGGTGGAAGCTGTGGGGGGAGGAGGAAGAGGTTGCGCGAGATCCCTCTCCACCAAGGTGGTGAGGAAATTCTTGCTCAGGGGGTTTAGGCGTGTCAAGCCTTACCTTTTGCCGGAGAGAGTCCCTGGTTTAAATAGTGCACCAGTCTCATGAGTCCCGTAAGCGGAGGAGTTTGGGCGGGGGTTACGTCCTCGTCGTGGGCTCTTTATAGCCTTGAAGACTCTTGGCCTCCCTTATCCTCATAAACTCCTACTCATAAAGGGCTCTCAATGGCAACATGGATAAGCACTCGTCGGTTGACCCAAGCATGGAGGATGCCAGCTCCTATCCGGGCGATAGACATAACTCGGGTGTAATTCGGTCGGAGTGGGCGCAGGACGCCAACCCTTATGGGGCGTAGCTCGGGCATGAATCTTCCACCGACCAGAGCGACGCTCGAACCTCCGAGCCTAGTGGCCGCCTAGGAGGTGCTTGATTCCGAGTGACCTTATTGGGCTTTCATGATAAGTGGGCCCTGTGGGCTGTCACTTAGGCGACCTGTGCCTCGTTTGGTCTCGCTGGACCTAGTTCGGTCGCTCTTAAGTGGGCCACAGAAATCTCCCTCTCCACTTGTCCCCCTCCCACTCCCGAGCCTTGTCAGGCTCGGAGGAGTAGCCGTTGGGTTTTGGACCAGCGTGGCTCGGGTGGGGTGAAAATCTGGCGATGTTAAGAAGCCACGTGTCGTGGTCACCTGGGTCCTTAATAATGATAATCCTGATGGATTTAAAACGAAGAGGCCCCCTTTTTCTTGGAGGTCGGAATGTCGCGCCACCTTCCGGGAGGGGATATAAGCGTTGTGCGCTTGCGGCCGTTCCAGACTCCCTCCGCTTTAGGGTTTTGCTCTCCTTCATTCTTACTTTCAAGGCTCGCTGATGCGCAGCGGGGATACGGTGGAAGAGCAGAGACTCGCAGCGGCATTCGCAGAGTTAGTGGAGACAACTGCGGTGGCCATCCGGCAGCTTCCCCTTCCCCCCGAGTGTTCAGAGTCTTCGGTGCCTTCTTCTTTGAGCTCCTCTTCGGATTCCATGGCAGACTGGCGTTCGGAGACCGAAGAGTTGGAGGGCGCGCCTGAGGTGAGAGTGGTGGTGATATTGTCGGCTCCGACTCGCAGCGAGCTGGGGGAGGCGGAGGTGAAGAGCTTAGAGTACTTGTTTCATCTGCCTTGGCAATATTACTTTGCCACTACTTCTCCTTATGAGATGAGCCTGGACTCTCGTATGGGTCTTTTCTATTCCATCCTTCTGTCGTGGAAGGGTGGATTCTGTCTTCCTTTTGACCCTTTTGTTCTTGAGCTTCTCGATTTCTTCTTGTTAGCTCCTATACAGTTGGCAGCCAATGCCTATCTCCTCCTTTCCACTTTTCACATCCTTTGCCTCCAGTGTGGGGTTCCTCTTTCCTTGGACCTTTTCCATTACTTCTTTGCACCTTCATATCATTTATATTCACTTCATCACACGCACCACATTCATCACTCATACATAAAAAAATATCTAAATCTGGTAGTAGAAGGGACAACAACTCAAGAATAAGATGTTGAAGTGCTTGGTTCATCAACCCCAACAGCCATTCCATCTTACTCTTCCGAGCTGGACATTGGCTTATGGGCGTCCATTGACAGTGAAGTTACTTTTGAAGTAATTCCAGCAGTCTCTCTTGTCTTCACATCATCAGAGGATTTCATTTGCCAAAAGTTAGAGATGTTGTGCCGGGTAGTAGAATCTCAGTCGACACTGACTTATCTACAATTGAAGGAGGTGGCGGAGTGGTCGACAGTTGGCCTGCAAGCACTAGGCTATCCCTTAGAGATATGGACCCAGCAGGTGCTGTTATTGCTGAAATTTGTGAATCGTTTGGATTTTCTGGGGTGTATTGTGAATGATAGACTGACGACCTTTAAATTGGAGAAAGCTGATTTTCGGTCAGGGCTAGAGACGCTGAATTCTAGTCTTCGACGGCATAGAACCCAGCTGAAAACTTTGTCTACTCGTGCAAAAGTCTTGCACAGCCGGATGGATGAGCTACAGGTAAAATTGAGTGCTATTGAGGCTGAACTACCATTAGTGGAGGCGACACGGTCTCAGAGTGCTAAAGAGATCACCTTGCTAGAGGGACAAGTGACATCACTACAGGATGAAGCAACTCGCCTCCAAGAAAAAGAAGCTCATCTTCATGAATTAGGAATGGCTTCGAATGTCAGACTCCTTGATTTTGAGGACATCTTCCGGTGACCTTAGTCGTTCCTTGCCTTGTAATGCATCCCTTCCAAGGGCCCCGATTGTACTTGTCCTCTTTTTGCAATGGAAATTGTCTTATCTTTAATCTCTTGGGTGCCCATCTCCGCTTCTTTATCTTGTAATGGTTTGCAGCAATTTGGTAACTCTCATGAGAATACACCCGTATTTGTACCGTAGGAGAACGCCCACTCTTTCAAGGAAAGGATGGGGGAATCGCTTCACCGCGTGACGAGATTTCAAGAGTTCCCAAACTGGAATGTTGGCATAAGTATATGTTTCATCGGCCAAAGGTGCCGAATGTAGGAATGTTTGCTAATGTGTGGATGAAGGGTTCATAGGCCTCGTCGAAATAGACAGAAGGTCTATCTCAGATAGGTTTTAGTATCGATCGAGGTGATGGTGCCATGTGATCGATGAAAATTTCATCGTCGACATTGGGATTATGGCGACGCAAGGGAATGGATAAGTTTCATCAGAATAGACGGAAGGTCTATCCCGGATAGGTTTTAGCATCGATCGAGGTGATGTGCCATACGATCAATGGAAGTTTCATCATCGACATTGGATGTGAGGTGGAGATGTCGTTGAAAGAGATGTATAACACATTTTTTTATCACCACATTATTGACTCAAGCGCCCTTTTGGGTTTTCACCAGAGCCGGCCCCCTCTTGCTTTTGCCCACGCACCCTTCCAAGTTTTCACGTGATGGGTACCCAATTTTGCCTGTGATGCCCCTTCGGGTTTTCACCGCAGCTGGGTTATAGGCCTGTTTGCCCTTGTCCAGAATGTCTGAACAAGTCTAGCGGAGCACCTCTATTTTAAGCCCCCTTTTTTTGTAACTTTTGAGTTCGCATGTCACCTTTTGATCATGCAAAAGTCTTCATCATTGACATGGAGATTAACATCAATCGCAAAGGAAGATAAGGCTTCATCATCTACCCAGGCAGAAGGTCCAGATTGACGTTAGCATGTAGCGGCTTAGGCGTGAAGCCGTTTGCCAAAAAATATGAGTTTCATCGTTGATGTGGGGATTAACATCAACGCAAAGTAAGATAAGGTTTCATCATCTACCCAGACGGAAGGTCCGGATTGACGTTGGCATGCAGCGGCTTAGGCATGAAGTCGTTCGTCGAAAAGTATGAGTTTCATCGTTGATGTGGGGATTAACATCAACGCAAAGGAAGATAAGATTTCATCATCTATCCAGATGGAAGGTTCGGATTGATGTTGGCATGTAGCGGCTTAAGCGTGAAGCCGTTCGCCAAAAAAGTGTGAATTTTATCGTTGATGTAGGGATTAACATACACGCAAAGGAAGATAAGGTTTCATCACCTATCCAGACAGAAGGTCTGGATTGATGTTAGCATAGTGATAAAGTGTCAATCATCATAGTTTCATCATTTCGTCTTCACCATCATTTCTTCTTTCCTTTCTTTTTTTTTCTTTTTTTCTTTTTTTTTATAACTCAATCATTCGCCACCCCTTCAAAGGGTAATGGCGCAGCATGATAGAGCTTTAGATGCTTCCAATTAAGAGGTGAGAACTGCACTTCTCTATGATGGTTGACAACCACATAGGCTCCGCCCTCGTAGACCTTTTGGACCACATACGAACCCAGCCAGTTAGCGGCAAGTTTCCCTTTTGGATTGGAAGCCATGGCTTCCTTTTTCTTGACCATGACTAGGTCTCCCTTCTTGAATTCTCGCCCTTTCACGAGCTTATTGAAGGCGTTCTCCATGCGGGCCTGGTATACTTGAATATTTCTTTGCGCCTGAAGACGTTTCCCATCTAGTTCGGTCAATTCTTCAAATCTTCTTTCAGCATTTGTTTGTTATTCATGGACTAGACCATATTGAATGGCGACTCTGAGTGACGGGACTTCCAGCTCTATAGGGACTACTGCCTCAGAGCTGTATACAAATGAGAAGGGCGAACAACCCGTAGGGGTCTTGTAGACAGTACGATATGCCCATAGTGATTCATACATCCTTTCTCCCCAATCCCTTTTGTGGGAGCTGACAATCTTAGCTAAGAGTGTGAATAAGGTCTTGTTAAATGCTTCAGCCAATCCGTTTGCCTACGGATTGTAGGGGGTGGAGGCTCTTCAATCAATCTTGTATTTCTCGACGAGCTGATATATCTTCTGATTCTTGAAGTGGCTTCCATTGTCGGAAATTATTCGACTGGGAACACCAAATCGAAAAATGATATTCTGTTTAATAAATCTGGCAACTAGCTCACCAGTCACTTCTCTGAGTGCTATAGCCTCTGCCTATCTGGAGAAGTATTCTACTATAGCCAAGATATATTTGTGTCCAGCTGAGGAAGTCGGTAGAGGTCCGACTACATCAGTCCCCCACTGAACGAAAGGTCAGCTGAAAATTATTGGGTGCAGAGGTACAGGAGGCCTCCTAGGTACAGTAGCATGCTCCTGGCATTTCTCGCATGCTTTTGCGAATTGGGAACAGTCTTCAAACATAGTAGGCCAATAATAGCCTAATTTCTTGATTTTAATTTTCATCTTTGGCCCAGTCTGGTGTGCCCCTGCTGTTCTGACAAGTATCTCTTTCATCACTTGCCAAGCTTCCCTGGTGGACAAGCATCGAAGTAGAATCTTTTTATGAGTGTCTGTCATAATTCGGAACAATGTTTCACTTCTACATTCATAGGAATCCATGGTCCTTAGAAGCTTCATTCTTTCTTCTTTATTTTTGGGTAGCTATTGGTGGAGAAACCACTGTAACAGATACTGCCTCCAATCGAGTTCTTGTGCTTCTTCGACCGCATTGGCTTCATATTCCTCTGGGCATGATTGCAACACATTGGGAACTTGTCACCGATTTATCACAACAATGTTGAGTGTTTCATCTGGTGGGATTGCTAGTGAGCTGGGTAATTTTGCCAAAGTATCAGCTTGAGCATTATGCCCCCGGCCCACATGGCTAAGCTTAATGTGGTGGAAATTCGCCATAAGGCGCATAGCTTTCTGACAGTAAGGGCTTACTTCTGGTTTTCGCACTTCAAACTCCCCTTGCATTTGCTTTATTATCAACATCGAGTTGTCGAACACTTGGAGCATCCGAATACCCATGCTGAGAGCAATATGGAGATTGATTATCAGAGCTTCATACTCAGCTTCATTTTTGGTACATGGCTTATTTATGGAACGTGAAGTGTGTACCACTTCCCCTTCTGGTGACTTCAGGGCAATGCCAGCTCCTGTTCAGACTCTGGCCTGTCCAGTTGAATTAGTTTCTGTTCTTGATGCCCCATCAAAATATAGCTGCCATATAATCGGCTGAGCCTGGCATGCTTCCAGTGTTTCGTCATCAGGAAGTTCAGTCCCCAATGGAATGTCTTCTAGTACAGGGTGCTTCGCAAAGAAATTAGCTACAGCTTAACCTTTTATAGCCCTCTGAGGTACATATGAGATGTCAAACTCCATCAGGATTATAGCCCATTTACCAAGTCGACCCTTGAGTGCCGGCTGAGATAATATGTACGTGAGTGGGTCTGCTGCAGATGTTAGTCTGATTTCGTGGGATAGCATGTAGTGCCGGAGCTTCTTGACAGCGACGACCAGTGCTAGACAAGTCTTTCTCTATCAGGTGGGGAATTACCTAGTATATTCTCGTCTTGGCTGGATGAGTATGAAAATGTATTCGGCATGATTGCTTTGATGTCGGTTCATTAGCTCTGACCGTCATACGGCCTTAGCGAGCTGTGGTATCTAGTTTATCCCGAGATAATAAAATGTGGGGACTCCGGTACTTGTTATGAGGTGACATGAGACTTCAGCAGTCTGAATGGACCTGTTGTTGACTTTTAATCTCCTCCTTTCGTCACATAATTATAGCCCAGTAATATTTTAGATGTTAACAAATGCCCCCCCAGCCATGGTCATCGCGAGGGAGAGATGAGCAGAGCGGGGTCCGCAGATGTGCCTGGTTCATCGGGCTTTGGCGTGTGGGGCCCACTTTGTATAGCCTGCTTGAATCCGTGACGGGCCTGACCCCTGTATCGGTGGCGCGCCTTCACTGCTGATTCTATGATGGGTTTACCAATTGATTCAGTGGAGGGGGGTGTTAGGCCTCGAGTCTATAGCGTGCCATCGGCATCTTGATTTAGTGGCGGGGCTGGTCCTTGAGTTGGTGGAGCGCTTCGGCACCTTGATTCGGTGGCGGGGCCTCGCTGTGACCCTTCGAAAGGCAGAGTAGTGAGTCAGTGGAGATGTCACCAACTCACCTCTCCTCTTCATTTTCCAAAACCCCTTCATAGGGTTTTCTAACCCTTTTCACCTCTCCACCCCCATTTCCCTCTTTTTAGCGGTGAGCCCCTTCCCCGGCGACAGTGTAGACGGTGAGCGAGTGCCCCTCCGGCTGTGGGCGTCTTCTCTGGTGGTGGCGGCCTGTTCTGCGGCTTGTTCCTCTCTTCTTCGGTGAGCATAGCAGTGGGAATAGGTGGGCTTCTTCACCCTCCTCCTTCTTCCCTGCGGGCGGGGGTAGCGTGGCGGAGCTTCCCCTCCTTTTCCTTCTCCGGCAAAGACAATAGTGGGGGTAGTGGAAGGCCACTCCTCCCTCTTTCACTGGGGATGGCGAGGGCCTCCTCATGCGGTAGACAACCACCCCTGATGGAGGAGGCGAGTTATGCCCCGAGCCGGTGGCCGTTGCAATCGGTGATGGTGTGAATCGGTGGAGCCCTTGCCTTTCTTCACCGTGGGCTTCTGAGTTGGTAGCGTTGTGGTGAAGCAACCGGAGAACAATAGTGGGGCTTCGAAGACCTGTTACATTGACCTTAAAGGGGTTCATCCCCTTATTGAATTCAATTGGCTCGGGGAGGTTCCTAGTAGGCTAGCCCTCAGAACTGGCATCCCCGGTTGTCCATTCGGCCTAGGTGTATCACCTATGTCTCTATCTTTAGGGACCGTCACACCTTAGTGTGTAGACGTGCTCCCCTGTTGTTTTGGGATGCTCCCGACTAAGGGGAGACTCTTTCAAATTTTCTTCAGAAATCTCTCCTGAGCATATTTTTTTCCTTCTAATTTTGTTGTGTTTTTTTTATTACAGCTGCAATGATGGCTTCAACAACTTCTTCTGCAGCCGCGCAAGGGACCGATGCTTCATCTGGTGTGCGCCCAATCATCACATGACAGAACATTAATGATCTTGCCCAAGGGCGAAGGCGTTTAGCAATAGTGTCAGAGTCATCTGATTCGGAGATGAACTCCATGGATGTTGGATGGCTGACTCTTTCTGATAGAGGCCAATTTTCATTTGAACGAGGCCAGGGCTATAGGATGGACTTTCCAAAGGATTAGTGTAATGCGCAGTAATTTTAAAAATAGGAATAAATATAATTAGGTTTTGAAAAGAAGAAGAAAACCTATTATTGTTACATATTCCTACAAATAAGTCTATAATGTAAATAAATAGAAATTTGGAGATATTATTCTTCAAATAAATAAATAGCAAGATCGACGCTTGGTAGCCACTAGGCTCTCCGACCTTTGGACAGCCCTGGATGAGTTTCCACCCCACTAGGTGAGTGTTTGCCCAAAAGGAGTTATGTGATGTTTTCAGCATTTGGTCTATGAACTCAATTTTAGCAAAACTTTAAACTTATTGTGGCAGGTGATTTGGATGCCTTACGTGACAGAAGACACCACTCCTCAGCCATGGGTGAGGGAGGGGCAGGCTTGGTTCCGCAGGGATATTGTGTTGTTTTATGTGAACCTGAGGGAGCCACTCTATTTATGTCTAGTGCAAAGGACGTTGGGATGGCATCAACCGCCAGTGGCGGTACCCACTCAGCATGAGTCAGAAAGGGGGCATCGACGGACCTCAGCGAATGACCCGGATTGGGCCTCCCGCTACCGTGTGGAAGCAGAGGCGTTACAGAGAGGACCTTCCTTGGAGTAGGATAGGACTGTGACAAGTAGTGAGACCTACCTGGTAGACTATCAAGATCAGTACGTCGGGCGACTCTTCCTCGACACCCGAGCGGTGAGTTACCCTTTAGCTTTCAAGATGTGATGTTTCCATTTAAGCATTGCAGCTATATGAGTTTGTGGATTTGATGTGCAGATGCCCGAGACCGAGGCCGTGAGGATTCTTCAAGACCGGCTGGCTGTCCTAAATCAGACCATCATGAACCTAAGGCACGAGCTGCGAGAGATGGTAAGCCAGACTTGACTTAATTGATTTGAGGTCTTGGGAACTCTTGAACCTGACTGACCATTTGCCCATGTTTTACCAACGTAGGGAGTTGGCATACATCCGGATGAGGGCAGGAATGGTCGGGGAAGCTGGACCTTCCTCCCAAGCATATGCTAGAGAAGAGTTAGAGGATCGCCTGGCTGGGGCCCTCGAATGGGCTGAAGAGCGGGAGGCTGAGTTAGCCAAGATGGTGAGATCCAATCACCTAGATTAAGAGCAATTCCCTCTTATTTATCTTTGTCTGACTTGTGTGATGGTTCTTTTCTGTAGAAGAAGGAGTTAGAGGCCGCCTTGGCCGCCCGACGAGAGCAGGATGCACGTATTGAGGAACTGACATGCCGCCTGGGGGAGACGAGTACTATGGAGAGGCTCGAGGGTCACCTTGCCGAGGCGAAGGAGAGAAAGGCCGAGGCACATGCTCGGGAGATGGCGATGGCGGTACGGGAACAGTGAGCTTTGGATTAGCTAGAGGCTCTGAGACGGCAAGTGCTGCAGAGGTATCAGAGCAGAGGTGCCCCAGGAGAGGGAGCCAGACCTGTGACCCCTTCAGAGTCATTGTGGACTGGCGGAGACGTGCACTTCACAATGGAGAACTCATGGGTATGATGCAGTCGGCAGCATCGGGTTCGAGGGCTTCGCGGCCATCGAGGCTATGAGACAGGGGGAGTGGAGATGGCGATAAGGCTGATAGTCAGCGTAGCCGACCTCGTACTGATGGAGACTAGGGAGAGAGAGAAATAGTTGGATAGCAGCTACTTTTGTACACTGGGGGTATGCCCCTAGAATGATGTAGCTATGGAATGCAATGGACATGTTTTGAGAAATGGAATGTGCTTTCTTCAGTGTACTTGCTTGATTTGGCTCGATGTAGTCTTCCCTTTTACCCGTTTCAACCACACTTAAAGGGAAAAGGATTAGTGTAGTATGATTTTAGCCCCCTGTCGAAAATAGATAGTACCTTCCTTGATGTAGGGTCAGAGGGCTAAATCTTATTAACAAGATCGAGAAAATGAAAGTGAACGTGAGATGCATATGCAAGTAAGCAGAATGCAAATAGAAAGGGAAATATGATCATGCGAATGCACATGCGGATGCAAGACATATTTTTGGATTTTTGGGGTTTTGTTATACTGAGTGACCCAGTCAAAAAAAACTTTGGTCTTCTCTTTGGGAAAAGAGTAAGCCTTCTTCACCTTGTCCTTGAGCAAGGGACCCTCCTTCTTTTCTTCTGTTTTGTCAGGTTGGGGCGCAGCTGCCTTCTTGCCCTTGTCTCTTTGCTGCTCAAATGTTTTGATGTCAAGGGTATTTGCTTCTTTGGGCACTGGGCACCACTCTGTTGCCTTTGCTTTTTGCATGGTGACACCGATTGTTGTTGAGGCATGTTTTGCCAAGAAAGCTTCAATTTCAGCTACCACGTTATTCAGACAGTCAAACGACCGTATTTCCATATGGATCATCTTCTCCAGTACCTCCCCCTCCTAAGGTTTTGTTTACAAATTTGTACAACGTCCTCCTCATCTCATTCTGAGGTTCCTCCACCTCTTAATATATTCAAGGGCTATTTCATCTGGCCTTTGCCTTATTGAGTACAGTTCAACCACCATAACCTCCCTCTCAATGACATGAAATCCCTCTCTAAATTTCTTATGCATGTCCGGCCAATCGCTAATTGACCCAGCTGGTAGGCTGGAATACGATTCAAATGCGAGCCCCGTCAATGAGGACCTGAAGAATTTCAACAAATATGACTTGTCTTTAGTCGAGTCGCCCATGACGGTCATGTAGTATGCAATATGTTCTTTCGGGGACCCCTGCCTGTTGAACTTGTCAAATTTTGGCAACATACTGATTCCAGGAGGAAGCTGCCTAGCTGCATGATGCAGTGGGTATGGCACCCGATAAGCATCAAATGTAACATAGTCACCTTCACCCCATTTGGCAAGCTTCATTTCAATCATCCTTTCCACCATAAACTTGTTTACGGTGGTCGGGTCAACCGGCTCAGGGTAGAAATGTGTTGGTTGCAGGTATGGAGTGACCAGAGTGGTCGCTTGCGGCGAAGGACACAGCAACAGTGCCTGATGCAACTGAGGTAGCACTGGCGGTAGCAGCAACTGAGGTGCACACTGCTGGGTAGCAGCCTGACTAGGCTCTGCTGGCTGGGACAAAGTGTACAATGGTGGAAAATCACCCGGGTTGGCACCCCCTTGTGACAATTTAGCTTGCATCTCTGGCTGTTTGGATGCTGAGGTTTGTTCTGCCTTCTCATGCAATTGTTTCTTTAGGACCTCTATCTCCTGTTGATACTACAGCAACAACATTAACACTGACGGATCCAAAGTTGCCATGCTTGGAATGCCTTCAATCGTTTCTCCCGAAGCACCTTCGGGCAAGGTGGTTAGTAGAACCTCATCTTCTTCAGTTGTCACTACATTGGCAGTTAGTGTAGTAACCCCTTCAAAAACCACTTGTTTTCCTTTTGCCGCTTTCAACATTTTTTTCATGGCCTCACTCCACCTAGTATTCAGCCTTTGCCTTTTGGCTAATCGGGATAGTTCTTGGGGCCCTTCGGGTAAACCCCCATATCTACCAGCCACTCTGGCCATATTGCAAGCAACAACGTGCATCCCTTTCCTTTGTCTGTAGACCTTTCTCCTTATTCGACCTGGGAAGGTCAATCTCTCAAACACTGATATTCTTCTTTTCTCCTCCAGTTGAGGATGGGCTTCATCGGTGTTGAGTCTCTCCAAGTGATTTTGATGATAACAAAACCCTGGACTTAGTTTTCATCTCGTGCCTTGTCAAAGTGACCAAGTGCGAGCATTGAACGTGTTTAAGGCCATTTTGTGTAAATGTCAAATGCTAAAATAGTTTAAGGTTTCTAAATGCACAAATAAAGAAAAACCAATCACAAAATAAATGAAATGAATGGGGACATAAACCTCTTGTGCTATGGATATGATTTACTAGGCTAACAATCTATTTTTGCAGGTCTCGTTCTTTGCTAGTAACCACTCTTCCCCATGCAATATCATGCCAGCCCCTACATCTCTTCCCACTCCCATGCCAAAAGAACCTACACTAAATGGAGTCACTCTTCCTCACCACTGACTTAGGGATCCGGAACATGGAAAAGAAATAAGTAGGGAGACTGTCCAATACCAATCTGCACAATACCAATATGCTCCCATAAGATAAAGCTCTAGCCTTCCAACCCGCTAACCTAGACGCATACCTTTGAATGATGGGAAGCCAGTTTGGACATTGAAGGGAACTCGGGGTAAGCGGGAGGCCCAAGTACGAGAATGGGAACTCACCAATCTTGCACCCCAGCAAGCAAGCCGCCCTCGAAATATCCCTATCCTCCAAGTTCACTCCTACAATAAGGCTCTTGTAGAAGCTAACTTTGAGGTCAGTGACCTCCTCTAACAACTCCAGTAAAAGCCTAGCCATGTAGTACTGCTGCTCGCCCTTAGCCAAGAATAACATGGTGACATCTGCATACTGCAAGTGAGAAATGGGAGCACCTCTGTCCGCTTGAAAATCTCTGATCAAACCAGCAGTCTCAGCCCTCTACCACACCCTGCTCAGAACACTAACCACAAGCACAAAAAGAAGGGGAGACATAGGATCCCCCTGGCGAATCCCCCGATCGCTGTGGAACCAAGGGAACGACTTCCCATTAATGAGGACCACGTAGGTGGCCGAAGAGATACAAGTCCTAACCCATCCAATCCACCTCTCACCGAAGCCCATCCTCTCCAACACATCAAAGAGACACTGCTAATTCACCTTATCATAAGTTTTCTCAAAATCCATCTTGAGTACCACCCCTATTCTCCTCTGATTCTTCATAGCAAATATACACTCATGCGTCGTCAGGAAGTTATCCAAAATATGTCTTCCTCTAATGAAAGCTCCTTGAAAGTGACTGACCAGCCTATCTATAACAATGACCAACCTCCCTGCTAACACCATAGTGATGATTTTATGAGTGCCATTCAACAAACTGATAGGCCTAAAGTCCCAGAATTCTTGAGCACCAACCTTCTTTAAGATGAGCACTAGGAGAGTTTTATTAACACCCCCCAAGTGAGCCCTCCCCTTCTGAAACTCTCTCACAGCCGCCAAAAGGTCACCCTTGATGATCTCTTAACATTTTTGAAAAAAGGCCAATGGGAAACCATCCGGCCCAGGAGCTTTGTCATCTGTAAGACAAAACACCGCCTGGTGGACCTCCTCCTCAGAGAAGGGCCGAGAGATATCCTTCCTCTCCTTCTGAGAGAGGTTGGGGAGGAGATCATCAGCAATCCTTGGCCTACTGTGCTCATCCTCAATGAACAACGAAGAGTAGAAAAGTCTCGCCTGGTCCTTAATGTCCTCCTCTGCAGAGAAGGAAAGGTCCCTCACTTTGATACAAGAGATGACATTGACCCTCCTCCTTCCGGAATCAAGACGCTGAAAGTAGGCCATGTTTCTATCTCCCTCTTTAATCCACCTATCTCTCGATCTCTATCTCCAGTAGATCTCCTCTGTACATAGTGTCTCATCAAATTACTACCTCAATGTATCTCTAAGTGTCCTATCCTCATCATCCATAAGGCCTGCCTCCTCCAAGCAGTCCAAACCCTCTAGTTGCTACAACATCCTTTGCTTCACTGCCCTTCTTGGAAGGGATTTATCAGCTCTCCAAGCCTGAAGAGCCGTGCTGTGTGCTTCAGCCTTCTAACTAAAGTACCCATAGTAGAGAAGCCCGTTACCTGAGCAAACTATGCACCTGAGACAATTTCCATAAAGTCCACCTCTCTTAACTAGAATTGCTCAAACCTAAAACTGTATCTCTTGTCATACATCCTGCTAGTCTTCATTTAGGTGAAACTTGACCCATTGGAAATATTAGGCCCTTAGCCCAAACCCTTATGTTAAAGTGAAAACCCAATTTGCGTTAGAACCCAAGGTTCTGAGCCTTTTACTGCCAGCTATCACAAAGAGGTGAGACTATTGGGTGAATTCACACATAATTAATGAAAAATTCATAACTTCATCTGTGATGAATGAAATGACCTGAAACTAAGTCCATAATTTTTAATGGGATGTCATCCACATCTTCTATGTTGAGGCCGAGGCCAAATTCCACCTGGATACTAGAGGTATACTCAAATTACCTTGGGCTACCGAAAGGCCACGATTGCAACGGGGGAAAATAAATGTTAAATATTGTGAAAAATCTTTACTCATGCTAGGGATACTAAAATTAGATGAAACTATGACCCAAGGTTAGATTTGGAAGTCATTTTCATTTCATATGAAGACATCCCAATCTAATGCCCAACAGAAGAGCGTGTCCACTAGCACTTATGACCAGTGGTCGAAGGGTCACACCTGTTCAAACCTGAAGGGGTGCTTTCCATTAACTCCTCTTCAAGCTAGCGACCTTGGTGGCTGAACTAAGCCTTGTAGGACATGGGAAAAGTTCTTGGGAGGCTAGAAATCTATAAAAGGAGGTAAGTTTCATGGGTAGTAAGTCTTTAGCAACACCTATTTTCAACATCCTACCATCTACGGTTCCTCTTGTGTAAGAGAGAAGTGAGGGACCTTGGCCCTACGTAGGAGGGCAGACCTGCAATTCCTAGGATTATGGGTGAAGTCTTGGGAGGATCTGGGGTGTCTTGGGAGGATCTGGGGTGTGGATCTCATCTCTGGATCGAAAGGTGAAGCTTCGGAGGATCTGGGGTGTGGATATCATCCCCGGATCGTCAGTTCAACATTTCAAAGGTAGGCCCCAAATCTCAAATTTTTGAGGGTCAACAATGCATTAGAATGATTTCAAAATATTTTTCTATAATTTAAAGAGGGTCTATGGGTACGTCGGATCAACCAGCATGTTCATTTTCTATTTTTCATCAAGTTTCGGGCTCTCACGGGTTTCTTGAGTCTCTACCAGAGTTTAAAGCCTCTAGATAGGTCTGTGCACATGGTGGTAGGCCATGGTAAGGTCGATGCACATATAGTTTAGGCCATGGTAAGGTCGATGCACATATAGCTTAGACTCATTGTAAGGTCAATGCACATATTGCTTAGACTCTGGACTGGTCTGTGCACATGGGGGGGCAGACCATGGTAAGGTCGATGCACATATAATTTAGGCCATGGCAAGGTCGATGCACATATAGCTTAGACTCATGGTAAGGTCGATGCACATATTGTTTAGACTCTGGACAGGTCTGTGCACATGGCGGCAGGCCCATGGTAAGGCTGATGCACATATAGCTTAGAACTTGGTAAGGTCGATGCACATTTGGTCTAGGCCTTGGTAAGGTTGATGCACATTTGGTCTAGACCTTGGTAATGTTAATGCACATTTGGTCCAGGCCTTGGTAAGGTCGATGCACATTTGGTCTAGGCCTTGGTAACATCGATGCACATTTGATCCAAGCCTTGGTAAGGTTGATGTACATTTGATCCAGGCCTTAGTATTGTCACATCCCGAGATATGCAGCGAAAATAATCGGGAACGTGAACAGTCGACATGGTAAGCCTCTTGTAATCAAGAATAATCAGAACGCAAGAACTATCACACCAAGGTAATTACACAATAACTTAATCAACCTTCACTTTCATTAATAATGAAAATCTAAGTACATGAAGTATTAAGCCTCCTTAATTTGCTAGACTCAATAAAGGAAAAATTACAAAGACTCAATCTAGACATTATTGACTCCCTAAGTCTTCACTCTGCCATCATCTTAGTTCCACAATGGTCGGGGGCATCGCCAGGGCAATCCTATGTCTCCCCTTCTTTTTGTACTTGTGGCTATTGTTCTGAGCAGGGTGTGGCAGAGGGTTGAGACTGTTGGTTTGATTAGAGATTTTCAGGCGGGCAGAGGTGCTCCTTCTATTTCTCACTTGCAATATGCAGATGTCACTATTTTATTTCTGGATGAGGGTGAGTTGCAGTACTACATTGCTAGGCTCTTACTGGAGTTGCTGGAGGAGATCACTGGTATCAAAGTTAACTTCTACAAAAATCTTATTGTAAGAGCGAACTTGGAGGATAGGGTTATTTTGAGGGAAGATTGGAGAGTTCCCTTTCTCCTAGTTAGGTCTCCCGCTTATCCCGAGTGCCCTTCGGTGTGCAGACTGGATTCCCATCATTCAGAGGTATGAGTTTAGGTTGGCAGGTTGGAAGGCTAGAGGTTTATTTTATGGGGGTAGATTGGTATTGTGCAGATCGATATTGGATAGTCTTTCTACTTACTTCTTTTCTATGTTCCGGATCCCAACGTCGGTGGTGAGGAAGATTGACTCTATTCAGTGTAGGTTCTTTTGGCATGGGTATGGGGAGAGATGTAGGGGTTGACATGACATTACATGGGGAAGACTGGTTTCTAGTGAGAAATATGGTGAAATAGGGAGTAAGAATGTCAGAGACTTCAACCTGGCCCTCTTATGCAAGTGCTTGTGGAGGTTGGGACATGGTGAGGAGGAGCTGTGGGCACAGGTGATCAGGCTGAGATACTTTGATAGGAGGAGAGTCTAAGACCTGGCTCCAACACCTCTACACAGGACCTCCCCTCTTTGAAGAGATATCTTCTCTTGCAAGGATGTTCTTGTCTTCGGTGTCTATGTTAGATTGGAAAAAAGAGATAGGAGCCTCTTTTGGAAGGACAGGTGGTGCTGGGAGTCTTCTCTAGACGCTTTGTTCCCTAGCCTCTATGCGGTTACTGCATAGTCCCTGGGATCAGTAGTCCAAGCTTTCGACCCCTTCCTACCTGGAGGGGCTTGGGCTTCGTCTTTTAGGAGGGCTCGTGGACAGGAGGTGCTTCAACTGGAGGAGCTTCTGTCCCTCCTATTACCCCTTCGCTTGACTTGGAGGATGAATGGGTCTAGAGGTGGGAGAAGGACAACGCCTACACTATTAGATCTGCTTATGGAGTCATCTTGGATGGAGGTGTTCGGCACATCCTTCATGATTAGATGTGGAGATCGAAGATCCCACTGAAGGTGAAACTTCTAATGTGATTTCTCATGGGAGATTGCCGACTCGAGACAATCGTTTCATTCCAGATATCCAGTTGACCTGAAGTTTTTGTGGGGAGGACGTCGAGACCCCGTATCACTTGTTTGCAGGTTGCTCCTACTCGCAGGGGGTGTGGAAAGAGCTTGCTAGGAGGACTGGTTGCACCTACGTCCAGCACAGTGAGGTTTGTCACCTACTTGAGCATTGGGGCAGGCCTTGGCCCACCAAGAGCGATAGGACTCTGTGGTGGCTCCTTCTTCATGCCACCTTGTGGACGTTGTGGGGGGAGAGGAATAGTCCGATCTTCAGGGGGAAGTCTCGTGCTGAGGACACAATTGTTTCTTTTGTTTGTGGTAGAGTAAGGGCCACTTTGACAACCGCCTAGATTAACAGGTTTAGGATAAGTGTGGGTAGGGTAGCCTGGGAGTTAGCTTAACTACACTTTGATCATTGCCACTACAGTTGCTGGGTTAAAGCCTGGGTAGGATGAGTTATTCTTGACAATTTGACAAGCTGCTGGGATTAGAGAGTCCGCCCAATTTTTGTATACCCAAATTACCCTTTCTTGACGTTGACTGGCACCTACTTGGATCAAACCCCCCTCCTCTTAATCAATTTCCCTAAAGCTCCAACCTAGGCTAAACCTTCCTTGAATTAACCTTAAGTATCTTAGGATTAGTTCCCCAGCCAGAAAAGCGTGTACCCCTTCAAAATCCCTGATTCGGCACCACCCTCATCGACCTAGCCCTTCGCGGCCAGTTTCTTTCCCTTGAAGGCCCCGAATCACCTTTAATCGGCAACCCTTTACGCCGAATCACCATGAGTTGACGGCCCTCTGCACTGACCCGCTTCACCCTCGACACCCTTTTCCTCCTCAAAAGCGCCGACTCACTCCTCACCTCACCGACCCATTCTCCCATCCGCGCCGATTCATCCCCTCATAGTCTGGCCGACCTCATGTTAGCCAGGAGTCCATTTCAGCCCTCCGTCAATCATTTGAAAACCCCTTAATTGCCTGCCCTAGAGTCAAGTTTTGAATGAGCAATAAGAGTAATAATGAAATTAACGCCCAATCTCTATGGTGCCTGTTCCTCCTGCTCGTACATCTACTTACATGCATACTTGTATATACGAATACACGAATGCCTGCTTGCTATTGCTGCATGTTTGTCATTATTCTGGATCTCAATATATCAAATGGTGATTTGCTGAAGGCCATATTAGGTCTGACTGAAAGCTTTCACTATGCATAATGGTGGTCTTCAGACCTATGTTCTCCGCCATGTACCGAGGGCTTAGGATAATGAATGTGATCGAACTGCATGTGTGAACTTATGTTTAGTTCCTGCATTGCGAAATATCATCTTACACAGCCCCGGTGGTTCATTATCTTGGCAATTAATCAATGATTTTTCTTCTTCTCGGAAGATGTAATTAACGTCATAACCTTTATGGTATGACAGACTACCGGTCCTGACACGGACATCACTTTCATCTGACCAAGTCAGATTGAGCGTATAATAAATCTGTCACTTAGTGACTGACACGCCTACGCAATAAACCTAATAAATCTAACAAATCAAACAATAATAATAATAAAATAAATAAATAAAATCTCATTCCCACACCCATCCTCGTCGACCGCCGAAGAAGCCTCCACGTCGTCCACTGCTTTGATCAAGAAGGAGGCTCGTTCGTGTTGAAGCCAAGGGGCTCGCGTGCCCCTCTCGTTGATGCCGTTGCTCATGTGAATGGGGGAGCATGCGGCGGTGTTGGCCTTTGGCCAAGGGGGAACGCCGTGGCTGTGTTAAGAACACTGCATGGGTGGGGGGCGGCTGGCATGAAGAACGTGAAGAGAGACTTGCCGACGTGAAAAAGTTGTTGTTGCCGTGTGAAGAGGGTTGGCTAGCCAACGTCGACCTCTTGCTCGCGTGAGAAGCTCCCGCGTGAGATGGCTACTTGGCCACCATCGTTGAAGCCTACTTGGGTGGCGCGTTGGTTGCATGGGGGTGCTGTTCTTGCATGCGGCTGTGCATGGGCCCGCGTTCGCGTGAGAAGGCTGCATGGGTTGTTTCGATGTGAACCATGCGAAGGGGGCGGCTTGCTTAGGAGAACCGGTGTGCATGATAAGATCGCCGCTGAAGGGCCTTTGGCCACAAGAGAAATACCTTTGGCGGCCCACGTGAGGATGTGCATGGGGAGAGCATCTGCCTTGGCCATGCGAACAGGGTCCACGCCCAGACGAAGAATGCTGCTATCTGCTTGAATGGGTCTTGGGCCATTTGTGTATAATAATTTATTTTTTTTCTTTTTTTTTAGTTCGTGCTCTGGCCCATTATTGTTGCAGACCACTGTATATTTTGTTCTTGCCATCTTCCTCTCTCCTATAAAAGAAAAGATTTTATTTCTTAAATTTTAATTAATTTCATCAAACAGAATATTTAAGTATGAGATTGAAAGTCCGAAAGACCCCGATATGCGGCCACCACTAGCTCCCATGAAATGTGAGATCTCATCACGCTCTGCACATACACAAGAAGTGAGAAAGTAGTGTGTTGTTAGAAGAAAGGGGGAGTGTGTAGGAAGGGGTGAAGCAGGGTCCACTCACAAGTTGTGACTGGGTCCTCTCACTCAGGTTCCCTTTGAGATCAGAGAGCCTCTTGGAGCTACTGCTGGACCTGCTTCTCTTCGAGGAGTGGGAAGATTCACCCTCCATTTCGAGACTTAAGAACACTTCGCTGCTCCTTCTCCTTAGAAACTTACACTCTTCGAGTTGGCTTCCACGGCCCCTGGGGAGAATGTAGGAGGGAGGCATTTATAGGAGTGGAAGAGGTCCGAGCCAAAACTATCACCATTACCTCCAGCAATAGCCCTCGTGATAGGGTGCCTTACTTGCGGTCTAATGTGTCACTTTGCCACTTGCATTGGATAATTGATTCAGTGATGTGACATGATAACTCGCTCCCTACGTAGTTTAGGGGTGTCTCATCATATTATAAATAGTTTTGAATATAAAAAAAGAAAGAGAAAAGAATAACAAAAAATGAAAAAAAAATGAAAAAAACAAAAACATACAAAACAAACAAAACAAAAAAATGGGATGCATCTGTAGGAAGGGGGGGCCAAAAGCCGTCATTGCTGGCTTTGACGGCAGATTCCCGTTGAAAAGAAGGGCAATGGCAAGACACGATCCCCTATTTCAGGGTAGCGCCTTGTCAAAACATGTCACATGGGAACAGTGTGGCAGAGAAGAAGCATAAGGGACAAGGAACGCACAAGAGAACAAATGAGTGGCAGGAAACCAAATCATTCCATTCATAAATATATATAAATGGTCATGAACATCATAAGAGATGGGACGGGTGTACTAACTCTCTAACCCTCGCCATCTCCGTCTCGCTCATCCCTCCGGCCGTCCCTCTCCTCTCCCCTAAGGCGAGGGTCCCTAGGGGGCCTCCTGGAGCTATGCGAGGCAGTACTCGCTTCACAATGCAGTGCCCACTCAGCCTCGACAGCCTACTGCTGCTACATTGGAGTGGCAAAGAAGCCACCCACAGAGACGTAGCCAGACTGATAAAGGAGCGCCCTAAGCTCCTGTGCCCTCTGGTGGCGCTCCTCACTGTCTTTTAGCCTCTGCTCCGCGGCTCGAAGGCCTAGGTGATACTACATCACCTGGGCCTCTAGAGCCCTCCTCTCGTCTCAATCCTATTGTCGCTCTATCCTCCTTACCTCTCTCTCCCTTGCCCTCTCTGCTCTCTCTCTCTCCCTCTCTCCTCGCCACTTGGAGGAAGACGGTCAACTCCAGGATGTCTCAAGGTAATCCCTCTGCATTATGACATTGCAGCTCCACTACGGAGGCCGCCCAAGCGCCATGCTCCTCCTTAGCCTAGATCACGCGAGCCAGCGCACCTTGAATCTCCAATGCCTACCTGTGCCAAAACATTTCACAAAGTGAGTGAAAGCGCTATGAATAATTAACATCTAATCAAGCCAAGTACTCATATGAGCCGTAAGCTCACACTCTGCCTCTCCGACGCAAGCCACTGCATTGGCAAGTTTCTCCCGGAGGAAGGTGACCTCCCGAGGAGGAGCTGAGGAGCTGGAAGATGCCCCACTGGCCATGCTGGCTGTTGCTGCCTGTCGGGCACGCTGAAAGGAAAGAATAAACAATTGTCAGTGACTAAAAAGAGTTCTACAACCAAAAGGAAGCATCACATAAACTTACCAAGATGTCCAGCTCCTGTCGAGTGACAGCCAGCTACTGCTTAGCATCCACTAGCTGGGCCCGCAGACTGGTAATGATGGTGTCACAGGCCTCCTACACTCATTACGCCACTCAGCTGAACGCCAGCCTCACCGTCAGCACCGGGACCGGCGCGGTGGACTTCGCCGGCACGGTCGACGGCAACAAGGCCCTGACCATCAGCAGCACCGGCCTCACCACCTTCGGCGGGCAGGTCGGCCTCAGCCAGACCACCACTCTCACCGGCCTGACCACCGGCGCCGGCGACACGCTCGCCAAACATCCGGGCGTTCCTGTCACGCCCAAGCAGATCGCGGAGGCCTTACCGTATTCGGTGAGCCGGAATGCGATCATTGGCACGATCCACCGTCACCTGAGGGGAGAAATTTATCTTCGGCCTCCAGGCGATAACGGGGACAGGCGGGCAAGGGTGCGGACAGACAAGCCGGCGCGGGTAGTTCGTCGCAGGCGTCGCCCTTTCAAGCCGACAGAGTTAGCCGTCTCGCCGAATGAGTACGATGCCACCGCTCTGGCCATACCGTTGCAGGACCTGTCCTCCAAGCAATGCAAATGGCCGGTCAATGACGTTCCGCAGGGCGGCGTGTTTCTGTTCTGCGGGCATGAGGTGGATGAAGGCGCGAGATACTGCGCTCACCATCGCCTTCGCTCGGTTCAACCATTCAGCAAAGCCCTCAAGGAGAGCGGGGAATGAGCGAGCAACCGAAATGCACGAATTGCAGTGACACAGGATGGGTTTGCGAAAGTCACGATGATGTCGCTTTCGAGGTCTGCCCATGCGGAGGCGCGGGAGAACCATGTAAAGTCTGTAATACCGGAAACCCTCCTCGTTTCTTGGCTGACGGGACCATCATTTGGACTGCTGAAGATGGATGGGCGAATTGATGGCCGACAGCATGATTGAGCGCGTGGCGATTGCCATTAAGTTGGCGCAGGGTATGAAGCCTTCGCTTTCAGGCGATGGCGATTTGCGCGACTTCGAACTGGCGATCGCTAAGGCTGCTTTGCAGGTCATGAGAAAACCCACAGAGGACATGATCTCAAAAGCCATAGAGGCGTCAGGAATGATCGCTTGGGATCACATAGAGCCAAGGCTCCTTGATGCTTGGCGCGCTATGATCGATGCAGCCCTACAGGAAAAGGTGACGGAATGAACTCCTTCGCCTTCAGGCACGTCAGGGATGGCTTGCTCTATCAAGCACAGTACCGCTTGGCGCACTGGAGCGGGTTCCGAACCGTCAACGGTGAAAACGGCCAGCCAAGGGTATTCGCCCATCCAATGGATGCGGAGAGATTTGCAGCCCATGAACTGGTGAAAGCCCTGAATGGCAATAGCTCCTTCTGGAGCGGCCCGACAGGAAACGAAGCCAAGGCAGCAGCAGAGCTTCTATTCAAATCGAGGGACGATGATGGGCAAGAGAAAAGCAGCAGAGAAAGCGAATCCCATCCCATCGGCTGAGAAGGACCGCCTTCGGGCGCTCAAGCTAATTGGGCACGATTTTGCCATTCGTAAGGACGAGCGCGGCAAAGACCGAGTGGCGTCATTGGCGATTTCGCAGAGGGATTACGACATTGGTACGCTCAAGAGCGTCGTGCGTGTTCGCGATGTAGATCCTTTGAAGGGGGTGTCATCTCTGACTTGGCAGCAGAGAAAGGCCGGGCAAATGTACAGAGAGGACTTTGAAATCTGCGCCAGAGAGGGACTAAAGCCGCCATCATGGGAAATGGCGGTTGACGGGTCATCGGGAGGGCGAATGTTGCCAGAGCGCATTACTGATGCTCACGCCAACATCGCCTCAGCCCATGAAGCATTGGGCTACCCACAGATCATCCATGTCGTGGAATCGGTGTGCGGGATGGGCATGAACTTCAAGGCGGTGGCGACTGCGAACAACGAACTTAACATCGAACAGGCTAGGAAGTCCGTGTCGATGCTGCTTAGCATGGGGCTGGATAAATTGGCTGTTCATTACGGCATCATTTCGGCTACGAAACGAGTTGACAGAAGGGCCCAGATATGAGAATGAATATGTCATTCAGGCGCCTTGCGCCCGACCATATCGCATTTCTCCTAAAGGGAGGGGATTTGTGATTCAGGGGAAATAAGCGGCCGGTCGCCAAACTAGCCCGCCTATTCCCCCGCCTAATTTCAGCCAGTTTCCGCGAGAGCGGTGCGAGTTGGGTGTCTTCTTTCGGTGGATCAGTTGGGATAGCGACCCGGCGCTAGACAGAAGGCGTGGTACGGAGTGAGGAGAAACGGCATGTCGACGCCGCCTCCCGGCCACCAGCGGCCCATTCATTCCCCGTCCATGACGGGACACAGTTGCGAGGTGAGGCGGTAATACCCTCATAAGCCAACGGGCGACGTTGGGCCTCGCACACCAATCATCGCCAGAACTGAATTTGGTAATGGGTAGCCGCCAAAGAACCTTTCAGAAGGGCGCGGCCTAAGTCGCACGTAGCAGCCAGCGATGATCCTCGCAGCCCCATTCACACCAAAGAGGTAGAGACATGACGCTTGCCGAGTTCAAGGCATGGTTTGGGGGATTCACCGAAGACATGGAAGGTGCGCCTACCGCCAAGCAGTGGAAGCGCATCAAGGACCGCGTTAAGCAGATTGACGGGGTCGCGGTCACCAAGGAAGTGTTTTATCGCGACCGCTACTGGCCGACGTTCATCAACAACACCTCTACGCCTCACATCTCGTGGTCTTCTCCATTCGTACATACGGGCATTGAGCCTACATCTGCTATCGGCTCGGCTAATTCGCTGATCGACCTCGCAAAGGCAGAATATCAGTCTCTCGCATCCTGACCCGCCTCGCATCCAACCCAACAGCCCCAAGCCTGATGGCTGTGGCTTTTTGATTCCTGACATCTGAGGTTTTACCATGGTAGCAATCACCCAAGTGGTTGGCATCGCTGGTTCTGATGGTAACAGGGCCTCGCTCTCGGACGCTGGTTCCGCGCAGCAGGGCAAAAAGGAAGAAAAGAAAAGGAAGAAGAAGAAATATATATATATATATAGGTGTATATATATATACACATGATATACGTATACATATAAATACCTAGTCACATATCTAAGGACGGCACACGTTGTGTCGAGGTCGTCGTCTCCCCCGGAGCCCGGAGTCCAGCCCCAGAGCCAATACACCCATGGGCACCGCCCGGCTCATCCTTCACCCGCGATACCCGTGGGTGGGGGGCATTTTGTGGACGTATAAAATTGTACGTCCCCGCGTCCCGACTAATCCAACAACAACAACATTTTCAACCGAAGAGACCGTGGAGAACACGTCCCATCCGGACCCTCCGAACAAACACCACACTGCCGTGGAGCCCCTATCTGCGTCCTGGTGAGCACAGTCCAATGGAACATGCGTCCAGAAACTCGCAGAAAAAAAGGGACTCCTGCGTGTACAAAGTCTCTGTCCCCTGGATCAAATGTGAAATTTTCCTACGGAAGTTCTCGGTTTCACCTACATGCTACTTTAAATACTTCTTTTTTTCCCACAATCTGGTGGCCTGCGCTCTGGCTAATGACGACAGGGCATGCTACAAAATAGCAGAAACAGGTCATGTGTACTGCAGTACGCATCAGGAGGACCCGTCTTGGCAACATCGCCTTTCCCACCTGTGAGATGCGATGCAGAACGCAGATGAAAACAAAAGGAAACACAAAACAGTACCCCGATGGCAACATTCCGAGTTACTGTTCTGTAAATCCCAAGGACGCGGTAAACGACTCGTGGATGAGCGGCTCTGGGGCCTAACGAATCGACAGACCTTGCTTCCAAAGCCTTCCGCCCGTCTCAGAGCAACGCGCGCCTCACCATCAATGTAGCTAGCTAGCATGCACGGCAAGAGCAACAGTGCCAGCGTTCGCGGAGACGCACAGTGAGGGCGCCACCTCTGCACGCGGTACACTCTCTGCAAGCGTCCAAATGCAGCCAGCCCTGCTCAGTTGCGCCCTCCACACAGCCCCGCTCTAATGAGGGCCACTTGCCTTAAATCCTCCTTCGTAACAGATGTCTTCCATGAGCGTATGATCCCATGTTCCCGTACAGCTTTTAGGTTTACATAATTCATGCACTGGGTGCAAGTTTAGCAGGTCAGCAGTTCCCAACATACATATGATGTGCATGAGATGTAAACAGCAAAACCAACCTAAGAATATTCTGACCGTACAATCTCTCCAACGTAGAAGAAGGGCAATTCAGAACCACTATATATAATATACGATTCACACTGTGGAGTACTTCACTAGTTGTTGCCCTACAGAAGTTACTCTCCAACACTTTCTCGGAAGAACCAAGTGAACCATTTTTTTCTGAGAGAGAGGGATAAGACACTTCAAACCAGCGAGCTGTGAAGGTCTCTATATAACACATTTGGCACGTAAAAAACTCTCACAGCACGTAGACCCCGATGCAAACCCCACGTAATTTTTAGCTTCTACGTCGTCGGGTAAATTGACAGCACGCCCGAGTTGAAAAGGGGAGCATTGCCGCCCGTGGGGGACCTCAGCCATTAATGGCTTGCATGCATGGCACTGCAGCATCTGCAGTCACCCGTGGGCATCTCTCAGCCCCTCACCCCCTCCCGTTCCTTTATATGTGGCATTTGCTCCGTCGGACCAAGAATCTAGGCGTCCAATACTGCCTCAGCAACGGCAACGGCAACGGCAAAATACTACAGTTCGAGGAGGAAAGTGTCAGCCACAGAAGTGCTCATCCCTGGGTTCTGAAGCTGATGCCTCAACTTGGGGCAGCCATGGCCATTAGGAAAGCCATTGCCTTCCTCCTTGCCTCCACCATTCTCTTGGGTTCTCTTCCTATCCCAGGTCCACATGTGCCCAACACAACTCTCTCTCTCTCTCTCTCTCTCTCTCTCTCTCTCTCTCTCTAATCTCTCGCTTTACTTATATTTTGCACTTGTTCTTTTCAGGTAATCCCTCCTTCTCTAGCTGTTAGGGCTGTGGTTTTCCTTGTATAATCACTAGAGCGACTTAAACACCCCATTGCCTTTTCAATCGCCACACTGTAGCAGTTTTCTGATCTTCACTGCTTGTTTCTTGTTAGTTTTTGAAGTAATCCATGCGCATATATGTACTTGTTCTTCTCACATTTAACACTAATCAGTACACTGCCCGTACTATACATATACATGATCACTTGAGATGTTGCAGGCCATGGACTTAAGGATGCGGGAAACCTAATACCAAAATCCCCGGAGGAAGTACAAGCAGCGGTTAACCTACCAGTGTCGCACACCGAAAAAGAGCTGCAGGTTAAGCTTTACAACTATGTATAGTTTCCCCCTCCGAGGCCTAGCTTGTCATCTTCTTGGCTTGGCTTCCTTCGTGATCACCTACCGATGGACGGCTTCTTTCTCTGGCTTATGTAGGGTTTCGGCAGAGGAGGGTTGTGGAGATGGGGTTACAAGAATGCCAGGAGATTGATGATCGGGTCGACTGCTCCCACATGCACCTACAACGAATGCAGAGGGTGTAGATTCAAGTGCAGGGCCGAACAGGTTCCCGTCGATGCAAATGACCCCATCAACAGTGCCTACCACTACAGGTGTGTATGCCACAAGTATTGAGAGCGAGAAGAAGACAGAGAGAGAGAGAGAGAGAGAGAGAGAGAGAAGGAGAGATGAATAGTGTGTGCAGCTATCAAAAACATTTGGCTTTATTTCGAAGGGCTCTTTTGCTTCTTTTTTTCTTCTTCATTTCTCTTTTAAGTTTGCCTGAGGTTGCAGCAATGTCTAGGGGGGAAGATCATGATCAGGAAATCTCTCTCTCTCTATATATATATCGAAGAGTCTGTTTCCCCCTTGCATGTTCTAGCAATTCCATCCATGTTCCGGCCTCCTTCCTCGCCTGTCCAACTCCTAGCTAGCTGTGGACCTTGTGGCGTGCACCGACACATGAACAATTAATTGCCCACATCAGCCACCTCATGTGTTTGATAGTACCACATGAATGAAACATTTGAACGATTTCATCGTGCATGTTCCATGCCAGGCGTATGGACAAAGGAAATATGTGTTCCCAAAAAAAAAAGGACAACGAAAATGTGAGGTAATCAATGAACATTTTGCAGAAGGCAGAGATCCAAAGATTGGGTGGACCCTGCGCCAGCTTCCGTTCACTTTTTACTGCCCCCCGGCTGCAACATTCCATGCGCAGGGGGGCAGTAATTCTTCCTCGGGAACGGGCACCCCTTAACTACCCCACGGCGTCTGTAGGTGTCTTATTTGGTGCAAAGACTGCAAGACATTGCTTACAGATGATGGCATTCTTTAGCGTACCCTAGCACATGCACTTCCCACTCCTTGATCTGATGACCCAGCATTCAGTAATTCACAGAGGCATCATCTCCAAGAGTCCAGTACCGGAAGACACAGTGCGTGTAAACATCTCTAGAACGCCCTCCTCCTCTTTGCACAGAGCCAACCAGTTGTGGGCATGTTGTTCTTTTCACCCCCTTCACATGCCCAGATAGGGTCCGGAGGGGGAAGGTGAAAACAGTGTCCGACTAACGCTGTGGCGGGCATCATTAAAAGCTGCTATTGTACCGATGTACTTCCTGTCTTGAAAAGAAGATCACATTCAAAATCTACTGTTTTGGATTTTGGGTGGGTGTGGTGATGGGGCATGCAGGAGTGGCCCGTGTGAGTGGTCCAAACTTGATCGCAGTGGTTCTTTTTATTTTTTTTTGTTTGAGGTTTGAACAGAGTGGCCGAATGAGGTGCCTCACTTGGACCCGTCGCTCCCCACGGTGGATGCACCCCCATGTCCAAGGTGTTGCCAAGAGAGCAATAATTTGCCTCACCGGCCACGAGGGATACATACCTCAGAAGGACATCAGGATCTTTCATGGGCCAAGGCCATGGCCCCTCCATCATCCGGCTGGCTTTGTTGGCAGCACCATCATCCCCATTGTCTCTGTCTGTTTGTTTGCCCCGGCGCCATTGAAAGCTGAGTTTACTGTAGGGGACCCCCATCTCCCACAACCCTAACCCCGACCGGGAAGGAACCTTGGAACCATGGTTTATCTGTCACAACCCTATCCCCGACCGGAGAGAGCAGCCTTAGAACCATGCATGGTTTATCCGTCGCACAACCCCGGCCCCCGACCACAGAGCTTAACTCTGGAACCATGGTTTGGGGGGCATGCATGTCCTCCTGGGGGCATGCATGTCTTCCTGTTCACCGATCCCCATGGCCGCCAGTTGAAGGTTGAAGTACGAACTAATGATTCACAAACCGCAGTTACATCTACATGGTGGGTCTGTAATCGTTCTCAAAAAGTTTATACTTGGGACTAATTAAAGAGGCTAAAAAAACCACCCCCCAAAAAATAAAAAGTCTGATACCCCATCCTAGTTCGAGATTTATCCAGCCCCTGTGGTGCTGAGATTATGGTTCGAGGTGGCAGAGCAGCCGCTCTAGTCGAGATGTGCTCGGATGTTCAGAGGATCTTCTTGGATTGGGCTGTGGTCGCCTTAGATTTGGTTCGGGATCGTGTGGCAGTGGCAGGTTCGAAACTCGAGGATGTGCGTTGGCGGGTGCTGATTATGGTTTGTGTTGCCGCACTTGACGTGGTGATCTGCGCGGTGGCTGCTCGAGGATGGGTTGGTGTTAGCACAGATAGATTCGAGAGAATGATGTCCGGTGGCTAGAGATGTTACGATCTTCGAGCCTGGCATTTTAATGGGTTTCTTTGCTCCTCGGTAAGTGTTCTAGGGTGTTATTGGTTTCGAGGTCAGAGGCAGGTGTAAGAGAGGAGCGTGTGGCAGCAGCTGGCTTAACTGCTGTGGCAAAGTGTGGCTGTCTGTGAGAAGCGTTGCCCACTCCTCGATGTGTAAGGGTGTGTTGGCGCTGCTTCAGAAGGATGTGTGCCAGTTGGGCAATGTTCGTGAGGGCTTGTGGCTAGTGTTGTATTTTTTGAGGTGTCATGAAATAGAGCCCGCGGAGTTGCAGAGGATATGTTGAGCGTCGGAGAATTGGTTCCTTGGAGTGAGATTATCTCGGGTTGCGTGAGATGTGTTGTTGCCGTGCCGTTGCTGGAGGCATTGTGATTTATGACACTGGCAGGATGGAGAGTTGGGGAAATGTGTTGGCAAATGTGTCATGAATTGTTCAGGTGGTATCCCGAGGCTTTGAGGTAAGAGCAGAGCTGAGGATTGGTAGGCGTCCTTTTGGATCATTTTGAGACGAAGGATTTGATGAGACAAGACGAAGGACGGTGCCTGTGTGCGAAGGTCTCTGATGAGACGTAGGCATTGGATGGTGATCCCTGGTCTGTGATCAGCAAGGGAGGATTCCCCATAAGTCTGAGTCCAGTGATGTGAGGATCGAAGATTGTGAAGTCCTGTTATTTGGTTTCACTGTGCTCCCCTGAGAGGGTAGAGTTGGCGTGAGGTTCGAGATCGGATGTGGGGTTCGAGCGAGATTTGGCTCGAGTTGTGATATTGGTCTGTGGGAGAGTCAGCGGATGGCCTGTCGAGATTTAGAATGTGCCCTTCAGATCTGGTGCAAGACCAGGGAAGGAGGAAGAAGTTGAGCAAGTCAAGGTTTTCCGTTGACACGTATCTAGTGACCAGTGGATGGCCTTTCATAGATAGAAGATGCTGGTTGTTGGGGCTCGAGAATGGCATGACCCGTATGCCAGCGAGGCCTTGGGTGGCCGATCATGAGGTGTGCCTTCTCCCAAATTGGATCTGGGATTTTGTTAGAAGTTTATCTTCTGGCAGAGTTGGTTCTGTGCTGCCATGGGTGTTCGGGTTACCGGGTGTGAGCTGATGGAAGCTCAATGTTGGTTGCCCCTGGTACAGGGTGTGAGAGTGGTCAGCAGGTTGTAAAGTTGATGTCGGGTTGGTGCGTCGAGCATGGGTGTCGACCGGTGGTTTGGTTCTGGTGGCGAGGAGTGTGTTTTCTCAGTGAGCAAAATGGTGACAGCGGTGTCGTGGTTGATTTTCATGTTGGCTGAGGTGACGCCAGATGGTACTTCTTGCATGTGCCTACTCTGATGATCGATGTGTCTTGAATTGCGAGCGAGGCATGTCTGTGATCATTATCTAGCTGCGTCTCTTAGGACCGTGATTTTACGTGTATCAAGATTTGGTTGGGGCTCTGACAGTGTTGTCAGTTGGTTCAAGGGTTCTCCCCTTGTGGCTTGGTGCTTGTCCTGAATTTCGAGGATGAAATTCTTATAGGGGGGAGGGCTGTAATGTCCCAGATTTTTCGAAGAGGGTGATGAGGTAGGTAATAAGGTGGACAAAAGCATAGGGGAGGGAACATGTGTTGGAGTAGGTAATAGAGCGGGTGCAATGCCAGATAAAGAATCACAGGGGTGCCCCTGGCCTTGGGACTAAGACGGCTACAGGGGCGAAACTTGCTGCTGCTACTGCTTGCTGTGGAGATCCAAAATAATTTTATGCATAACAGCCCAATCGATCCTCTTATCATTCTCCAGACCAAAAATAAATTCTCAGAACTCGGGACAATTTTCAACCAAATGCCCCTATTGATGATGAAACTTACAAAAATGGAGGCATAACCAGAGGAAGTTGCAAAGGGCAAGGCATAACCGGAGGAAGTTGCAATGCGCAAGTGGCCATCAAAGCCCTGAAGATGGCTATAAAGGATTCCGGTAATGGAGGGTTAGGAGCCCGCTACGGGCAAGGTGGATGCTGAGGGGTGTGGGAATGTAATGGGGATGGTACTAGGGGTTGCGTAGGCAATGATACTTGCGTAGGTAGAGGCGTAGGGCTAGTGAGTGGATTTGGAGGAGTCATGCATGGAGTGGGAATGTAATGGATGGCGTCCACCCGCTCAGGATGTAGTGTTTCCTTGACCAGAAGGGGAGACGCGTGTGGGCATGAAGAGGCAGAAGGCTGACTCATGGAAGATTGATGTGAGGAAGGATATGTGGGGGTACGTAGGTATGTGGGAGCAGAAAGCTGACTCATGGAGGGATATGAGGTGGAGGGCTGACTCATAGGGGATGATGGATAGGAGGCGTACGTCGGCGTAGAAGGTGAAGGAGACTCGGGGTCAAGGGAAACTAAGAGTTGTTGGCGGATGAAGTGGGCTCCGCTATACAATTATTGCCAGGAAGTGATATCGTTCAAGGCTAAGATGCGCTGATACTTGAGCGTTGCATTAGAAATAACCATCTTGATCTGCTCTCCCTCTGGAATGTGCCCCGGGACTTGAGCGGCCAACTGACGCCAATGGTCGGCAAATGTAGAGAATTCTTCGTCAGACTTCATCTTCTCATGGGCCAAATCAACCATGGAATACCTGAGCCCTATCTGGTCTTGAAATTGCTGAATAAATTTCTCTTGAACGGCTCGAAAACTCACTACTTGCTCTTGCGTCAATGTAAAGAACCAATCTTGAGTCGAGCCCTCTAAAGACAGACTAAATAAATAAGCCATCAAGTGTTGGTTGTGCTGAAACTGGGCCGACTCATACAAGAACTCATTCAAGTGTACATAGGGGTCACCTACTCCATCATAGCGATGATATGTAGGAATCTGTGAACGCGGTGGAAGCTGAAGACCTTGGAATGCGAAAGGGACACTCAAAGAAGTTTAAGGAGTGATTCGACGTTGTAGTTCACTAAGCTGGCATTGAGCTTGGGCAATCATCTCCTCAGTGGGGAGAGACCGAGAAGGATTTGGGCCAGCCTGAGCAAAAGAGTGTGAACTTGGACCAGGATTATGGTATTAGACCGAATGAGGGGATCCGGACCGAGGAGAAGAAAAGCCCATTCTGGGGATGAAAAGATGTGTGGGTCTGGGAGGATCATGAAGGTGGGAATGAGGGCCAATTGGGCCAACAGCAACATGGATGGAAGAGGAGGGCCTGCTAGAGGGGGCAGGCCCATTGAAGGAAGGGGGGCCATTAAAAGGGTAAGGCCCATTGGATGAATGGGGTGATGGGCCCGCGTAGGAAGAGGAATCCACGCGAGGATAGGAGGACGGGGAAGAAGAAGGGTAGTATACAGGGGAAAAGTGGCGCTCCATGAGGGTGAATGGAGACTTTATACAACTGAAGATAAGAGAAGCACAAGGAGGGAAAGAAACCTAGGACAATGTGATTAAATGGACTCTGTGTGCTTCGTTGTGAAGCAAGTGAAGCCTCACCAGTTTGGTGAGGGGTAGACGTAGGGAGCCCGTTGTGGTCCCAAACCACCTTAAAATTCTCGTGTCCTATGGTTGCTTGCTTGCGAATTATCTTTTCCAACACAATCGAGTGTGATCGGAGAGATTGAGTGAACTAGAGTTATTTTCGTTTACCTTATTTTCATCAATCTCGTTAATTTTGCATATTTGTTTAAAATTTGTCAACTCGTTTATGGGGACAATTCAACCCCCCCTTCTTGTCCGTGCGCCATCTATCTGGGCCAACAGTTCGGATGGACCGAGATGGTTAGGTTTGACCTGGAGGAGAGAGAAATGTGCTATAGGTCCTACTGGGGGTTAAGACGGACTGGTGCAAAGGGTGTAGATGGGTCATAGCTGAGTGAGTCTGGGATTTAGGTGGGTTGAGCTGATTGGTTGGGTTCAGGGGTTTGGGTTAGCTAGGTGAGCTCGGGCTTACGAGGGATAGGTGGACTGGGTGAAGAAATAGCTTACTTGAATCTGGACCCAGAACAGTCAAACTCGATGTTCATCTGAGCTTCGTCTTGAACGTGGTGGACCCAGGTGCGATTCAACTATTGGAGTCACCGGTGTCAAGCCGCTTGTAGAAGGCGTGTCGAGAGTTATTCCCTGCCTTTCCATCAAGCACCATGTGGCGCGATGGGTTGCTGGGAGTCCCGAGTTTGCCCGGCAACTGGGGTGTCGGCATGATGATGTCATTTGTCTGGTAGTCGGGGTGACCCCCGCTTCTTGGCGAAGAGCCATATGGTACGATAGGCTGTTCCGAGCCTTGGGTTAAGCCATTTATTGAGGTGCCGATGGTGTGATACCGTATGTAGGGTATTCGGGGGTGATCCCTGAATCTTTTTTCAGAGTGCCATTTGGTACGACAGGTTGTCCCGAAGCTTGGATCCGACTCAGTTGTTGGGAAACTGGTTGGTGTAGTGTCCTTTTCTCAGGGACGATCCCCAGTTGTTATGTTGTGCCACTTGACTCAATGAAATGTCTCGATTTTTGAGCTCAACTCGACTGGTAGAGCACCTTTGGCGTTATGCCTTTTTGCTCTGTTTAGGGAATATTTCCTTATGCTTAATCCTCAATTAATTCGAGAAAATAAGTAGGTGTCAACACGTTGCCAGAACGCGTCTCTTCCTGTCGTGATCACCCTAGACTCTATGTTTGGCCATCTCTCTTCGTATTTTCAATCTAGATAAGCTTCCACCTATCCTCAAATCCCTCCCCAACCTCTTGTGGATGAAATTTCATCCCTAGGACTCTTATTTTCTAGCATTTATCTTCGCCATATGAATTAGGGTTTTTGCACTCCTATAAATAGACCCCTTTGGCTTAGGGTTAGGGGAGGTCGAATTCTGGAGCAACCACGAAGTGCTGCCACATCCTCGAGTCGTCAACTTCAACTAGGGACGTGCCCTTTGCTTCTTCCTCGTTTGTTCCTCTTTTTCTTCCCTAGTTTCCCCTCTCTTTCTTCTCATAGCATCCTAGCACATTACACCACGTTTTATACTATGTTTTTGCATCACTTAGGTACACACGCACCTATTGTTTTTGCCCACACAAGGGTTAAAATCCTTCCCCCAGGTAAAGTCCCTTCCTTTTGCAAGCTCACTCTTCTTAAGGGATTGATACTTCACTAATCAAGTTCTAATCTGGTTTTCTCTTGTTTTCTTTGGGTTTTACAGGCATAGGTAGAAGGATTTAATGGGAGGCCCTCCCTCTTTGGCCAGCTGAAGAGAGAGGAGGAAGAGAACCACAATTTTTTGCACTGTTAAAGAACACGCCATATATAATAGCCGCATTCAGGTGGCATCTGTCAAGAAACAAATATTTTAAAAATCTAAAAAAGTCAAAAATATGAAAAATCCAAAAAAATGTGCTTCTCTTTTTCATATGTTTTTATCTATTTTGTCTTAAGGACAGGTATTTGATCTATTTGCTAAGTGTGCAAGTTGTAAGTTCGAACTTCCTTACTCTTTATTTTTTGCTCTGTCTCCTGTTCACATCTTTTAATCTGTTCTCTTTTCTTCAATCCACTCCATTAATTTGTCTGAAGCTTTTTATCCTACTCAACTCTTAATCATTTTGTTTCATTATATCTTCGTGAGAGGACATTGCCTCACGATTATGAACTTGGCGGTTCTGCTTTGTCAGATCTTGGGTTTGATTGAAGAGCATGTCTGTTGTGTCTTTTGTTCCCCGTGTTGTGTTTTGTTCCATATGTGTTTGTTGTCCCCGTGGTCGTCCCTCCATATCATCCCACGTGTTGTCCCTCTGTGTCATCCCACACATGTTGTGTTGTCCCACCATGTCATTGTCCCACCGCGTGTGTATTGCTTTGTCCCACTGTGTCTTCAGTCTCATGCATGCTTGTCATTTGTTCTTATGGTGTTGATTATATTGTTATGTTTTTTCGTTCGCATTATGTTATGTTTAGTTCATTTTCATTATGTTTCGTTCATCTTTGTTTATTGTCATAGTCATGTTTATGTTGTTGTCGTTGTCTTATTAATGAAAATACATAAAAATTTGAAAAATAAAAAAATCTCAAAAAATACTATTTCACTTGGCAGGTAAGTCAGGTATGGCTTTCTATCTCTTCTCATTGTTGCATTACTATATGGTATCTACATTATTATAGTCTCTCAAGGACCGACTGGTTCTCTGTGTATTCTGGGATCTGATGTTCCCCTTTAACAAAAATGATGATGATCTAAGAGCATGCGGTTAATCATTGGATAGGCCGCTCGGTTGAGTTGGGTGGGGGACGATGGACTCTACCTCGCACGTCGTGGTTGCAAGAAGACTCTTGACCCGGCCTTGGCAAGGTCTAGCAATATTATCCTTGAGTACTTTCTATTTTATTCTTTCTTTGCATTCATTTTGATGATTTCTTTATTTTAGCTCAGCATGCATCATGTTATTTTAAGCATTCACGTCTCGATTTCTCTCAAGATTTCTCGGCAATGGTTAATTGTGCTTCAGTTCTCTTCGATAAGAGATCTTCATTCCACTCTGAATTTGATCATCTTCTTCGATCTTGCCCACTCGATTTGGTTGGCCAGCATGATTCGTGTTTGGATTTTATCTCAGTTTTATCTTTTTCTTTTCCAGCTCTTATGCTGTGTTCTTTCCGATCCTCTCATTGTCCATGGATTGTGTCCCTGATGAGGTTGGCCGCATTCTTTTCCCCTTAGTTTAGTTCTCCAGACATGTCTCATCCTTGTCAATCATTACTGGTGGTTAGTTCTGTATTTTTGGGAGAATTTCGGTCGCTTGTTGGTTGTGACGGGTGTCTTTTACCATAATGCTTACTTTTCAGTTCTCTTCGCTTCCTCTCCATTTCACGTCACTGTTGCTTTCACTCCATCTCCTTTTTATTTCACCTCTGCATCACTTTCGGTCGTTCTCTTGCAAAGTGGATATTAAGGAGGGGCATCTGTTGACACTCGTTTTTAGCCCGCAAGTTATGCCATTTTTCTTATTCATCATTTTTGATGTCCTGAATTACCCATTATTTTGGAACCTTTCTTGGATAGATTTCAAGCCCATTTCATTGTTCCCTAACTTTTGGACTTTGGATATCATAATTTCTTAGAGCCCTAGGGCTTATTTTATCAACTTTCAGCTTCCAAGTCGACTTGCGGCCCATTTAGGTCGACTTCCATCAAGTATTCGGCCCCTTTCATTGTGCCGATGGCTGAACATCTGTCAGCTTGAAGCCCCGATGGCTGAACATCTGTCGGCTTGAAGCCCCGATGGCTGAACATGTGTCGGCTTGAAGTCCTGATAGCTGAACATCTGTCGACTTGAAGCCTCGATGGCTAAACATCTATCAGCTTGAAGCCCCGATGGCTGAACATGTGTCGACTTGAAGCCCTGATAGCTGAACATCTGTCGGCTTGAATCCCCGATGGCTGAACATCTGTCGGCTTAAAGCCCCGATGGCTGAGTGTCTTATCAGTGTAACGCCCTGATGGCTGAGTGTCTTGTCGATTTGAAGCCCCGATGGCTAAGTGTCTTGTCGGTGTAACGCCCCGATGGCAGAGTGTCTTGTCGGCTTGAAGCCCCGATGGCTAAATGTCTTGTCGGCTTGAAACCTCGATGGTTGAGTGTCTTGTCAGCGTAACGCCCCGATGGCGGAGTGTCTTGTCGGCTTGAAGCCCCGATGGCTGAATGTCTTGTCGGCTTGAAGCCCCGATGGCTGAGTGTCTTGTTAGTGTAACACCTCGATGGTGAAAATGCTAGTCGATTTAACGCTCCGTTGGCAGAATGCTAGTCAGTTTAACCCCCCATTGGCTGAAATGGTAGTCGTTTTAATGCCCCGTTGGCGGAGTGTCTTGTCGGCTTGAAGCCCCGATGGTTGAATGTCATGTCGACTTGAAGCGCTGATGGCTGAGTGTCTTGTCGGTGTAACGCCCCAATGGCGAAAATGCTAGTCGATTTAACACCCCGTTGGCGGAATGCTAGTCGGTTTAACGCCCCTTTGGCAGAATGCTAGTCGGTTTAACGCCCTGTTGGCGAAAATGGTAGTCGATTTAACGCCCTGTTGGCGGAATGCCCTTGGTTCGGACGAAAGGTCATGACGCCGACCGTGTGAGAGGTTTATTGGGTGGATGGCCAAAGATCGAAGGTAAAAGATCATGTCTGTCTCGAGAGCTTCTTTCCTTTCTTCTCTTCTTTCTTTGTGTGAAGAGACGGGTGCGAAGATCACGTCTGCCTCATAACCCTTCTTTCTTTTCTTCTCTTCTTTCTTGTGTGGAGAGGTGGGTGCGAAGACCACGTCTGCCTCGTAACCTTTGTCCTGCTCTTCTTTACTCATTAATGCCCCTGGACTGGGATGTATTTCTCTTAATGTACCCTCAGATTGGGGTGTAACTTTCTTCATTTGCCCCCTAGGTCGGGGGGTATGCCTCTTTACTTTTGCACCCCCAAGCAGGATGTATTCTTTATGGCTTTTATGCCCCCGTGGGGTGCATATTTCTTCTTCGAATGCCCCTAGGCCAGAGTGTATTCTTCTTTAAATGCCCCCCCAGAGCGGGGTGGATGTCGCTTCATGTATTCCCGAGTCAGGGTGAATTTTTCTTCAGATATCCTTGAGTCGGGGTGAAATTCTTATTTCACGTGCCCCCAAGTTGGGGTAAGGTTTCTTACTTCTTATGCCCCCAGGGAGGGGTGTAGTTCTTCCTCAAATACCCCTAGACCGGGGTGTATCCTTCGTCTCATATGTCCCCCGGGTCAGGGTATGTTTTGCTTCTTGTGCATCCCGGGTGGAGTGTATTTCTTTCTTTGTATGCCCCCAAGCTGGGGTGGACTCTTCTGTCTCGTATGCCCCAGAGCGGGGTACATTTCTCTTCGTACGCTCCCAGCACGAGGTGTATCGTTTGCTTCTTATGCCCCCGTGGCAGGGTGTAGGTTCTACTTCTTCTACCCCTCAAGGCGGGGCATATTTCTCTTCACATGCCCCCCGGAGCGGGGTGTATTCTTCTTCAAATGCCCCTATGTTGGGGTGAAATCTTTATGGCTTCTATGCCCTCGGACCGGGGTATGTCTCTTCTGTTTTGGTTTGAACCGAATTATGAACACCCCTAGGAATCACTGATTGGGTTTGTGCTGTTTGTTTGCCAGGTGAGAACCCAGTTGCCACTCTGGAGATGTTCCAGGAGTTGGTCAGTACTGGCCCGTCTATGGCCCTCCCCTCTTTTGAGGGTGAGCCTAAGCAGGTGGCCCCCTCGGCTCCGTCTGCGGCTAGGGATGCGCTGGGCGTGCTACCACAGCTGCTGGCAGGGCTGTCTCTCGCGCCTTTGCCCAGTGTGGTATCCGCCTACACCGTGGGACTGGTCGGGTCCTCTAGTGTGGGACCCTCAGGTACACGACTAAGCACTTAGCCATTTGTAGTGGGCTCTCTGGTTTGCCCGTTAATGCTAAGCTCCCTTTGCATTGGTCACAAGTACTTCTTCCCCTCTGGAGGAGGGTGAGCTTCCCCGTGACATGGCCGGGGTAGCAGAGGATGGACCCGCTATCGCAGCTTCGATTGGGGGCGACGAGGAGATCGTCGGCATTGAGGGGGTTTCCGAAGAGGGTGTCACAGCTGGTGAGTTTCTTGCCTGAAACTCTTGACGAGAGAGTTGTCTTCGCACAAGGTTGGACTGTGTAGTGACCTCGCTTGGTTTATTGATCTATAGGGGCCTCTGGCTCGATCGCGTCTGGGGGCTTGTCGGAGGCCTCGTCCGGTTCTTCGAGAGGCGGCAGCGTGGCGAAGGAGACGGAGGAGAGTTCGAGTTCGAGCTCTACCTCTTCTGAGGTCTCTTCTGCTGGGGAAGCTGAAATGGAGGCTGCTTCAGAAGGTATGTGGGGATTCTCCCCTTTCCCTATTTAGCCTTTGTTCAAGTTTTACGATCGAGTACTGATGCTACTGTGTTGTGAACAGGGCTGGAGCCTAAAGAGGAGCGCATATCAGCTCCCGACTAAAGCGACCAGGAGAAGCCTCCCATCTCACCGATGGTTACCGAGGACGACCGGGTCGTGGAGGAGTCCTTGCCTTCTCCGACCCCGGTGGGAGATGCCACAGGTGTGGAGAGATTGCCTTCACTGACCCCAGTAGGAGACGCTACAGGCGTGGTGGGAGCTCCACTGGGTAAGAGCTGAGACTTTTATCAGGTTTTCCACCTTGTCTTGTCACGAGAAATTTTAGATGTATCACTTATTTCCCTTTATGTTTGGTGGGATTGCTCAAGCTCCACTGGTGCATTAGCTGAGACGGGCGATGCTCCCCCGAGCTTAGGGATCGAGTGGCCCACGTTTGCCTCCCCGCCAGAGCCGTTACTGGATGCGAGCGTAGGCGTCGCCTTGCTCCAGCGAGCTCGAGGATACCTGCGGGGTGGTTCTCTCCCTTCTGCAGAGGACCTTAGGCAGCGTCTAAGGTAGTGCACTCAAGGCTATCACACCCTTGGCTTCTCCCACGAGTTCTGGATGTCTGGACTGGCCAAGATCTGGGCATAGTTCTTGCAACTCCGTGAGGATGAGGAGTAGAGGGCCCGGAGGCAGGTGGCCATCTGAGAGGCGCAGGAGTAGTGGGCCCGGCTTGTATCAGCCGTGGCCGAGCAGAGGGGCCATGCAGAGGCGATCGCACTACTCTCCCGGGACCGAGCTATACAGCTAGGAGAGGCTGAGAGACGGATCGAGGCCTTACGGAAGGCCCTGGAGGAGCAGCTGTTGATCACGGAGCATGCCCGAGCTGAGTGGTAGGTGGTCAAGGCTATGGCCGAGGCTAGTGCTCAGCTTTTGTCGACCTTGGAGGTAGAGCATGCAGCTATCGAGTCTCGCCTGGCTGCACTGGGGGGGAGCGAGCCTAGGATCTGACTATACCACCCCTTTCCCCTTTTTGTTGTGTCATCCGAGTTGTACGCACTTTGTTACCCCAAGGGCATGTCTTGACGAACACAATGGCACTTGCCGACGAGCAATCCAAGCCTTTGAAAAAATGTGGAGGGGCAAGGGATGCCCCCATTAGCATAAACCCCTAGAAATAAAAAAAAAAGGCTTTTTGATGGGGAAAAGCCCATTTCTATCCTACGTAAACCCTCCTAGTTCGCATAAACCCCCTTGACCCTTCAAATTTCCCTATAAAACCCCCCCTTAGAAGCTCAAGGTGCATAAGGAAGGCTAACAGATACACACACAGGCACACAGACATCTGCAGGCGCTCAGCTCAGCTACATGCTCAAGGACTAAAGCTGATTAGGTGGCTTGTTGATCGGCTCGTATATGCCGAGGGTATGTCACACGTGATCCCCTGAAATGGCGTCTAGCCATCTCACTCAAGTCTATTCCTCCGCGTATAAGGCATTGTGGTAAATGGAGAACACACCCCTGCACTGGGTCTGCCCTCTCATGACGTGCTGTAATAACAACATGCACGACATAATGTCAGGTTTGTTCTCACCGTCGGACCACATGCATGCCACTTGCACCAAGCTGATCTTTTTGACGGCCACATTCGCTAACCTGAGTTAACCGAACCTTGCCCAGATGTAATATCCTAGGGATCAGTCCTAACTCCCCGGCATGAGGGCATTCACCTTCTAGGACCCGTACCTGACTGCTCACATCAAGCCGGGTCCAATTTCCTTCAGGCACCAGCCATGATTCACCCCGGCCACCCAGTCCCTAACTCCATGTAAAGAGCCCCTTATAAACCACCCGGATGACCCGTTATACCATGCAATGACCCGAGGATCGACTCACATGTCAGCATTGTCCCATGGCTTGCATCGACCCATTTGTAATGCCCACGTGGCACCTATGAAGCATGAAACAATTTAAATATGCATGCCTGTACTCGGGTCTCAGCCTCACTTCCATACCACCTAGCATGTACCCAGTGTTCCCAGCTCCAGTACATTAAGCCCCCTGGTAGAGTGCAATGGTCCCCCTATAGCTGTAGGGTACCCCTGGTCCTCTATCCATGGCTTCAGACATATCTAGGTTCCTCTTCAAGACAGAACAAAGGTATTCAGATTCAATCCGATGTAAATAAACACCAGTTGCTTGCGACCGATGGGGAAAGACGTCCCGTACATGAATCCCTATAATTGCCTGCGCACTCGCACCCGTGGAACCTCCCTTCTCGCCACGTGTTGCTCGATATCCCGAGCCCACGTGCCACATCCTGGTGACGCTTCCCCAGTTATCTTTCGGCTCCATAGGTGATCGTCGAGAAATCCACTGGCACACCTGCACCCTGTCCAGCATCGCTATCCCCTCAGAAACCTCTTGTGTAAGTTGACCCTTCTCGACCTTCTGTAAAAGGTGAGTGCATGGTACTGTCGTGAGGATCATATAGCTACAAAGGATAATATCTTCAAGATAACACTAACTCCCTTATTTTCCTTTCTCTCTGTATTCCCCTTCTCACTACGATCACCGGCCTGATTTCACCGTGGAGAGAAAAGTATGGTGAAACAAAAGAGTTGGCACGCCCAGCGGGACATCTCCTGCCTTTCTTCTTTCTACTAAATGGAAGCCTATGCCAGCCCTGAAGCCGTGGTGCACTTTTCCTATCCTTGTAGGAGAGGTAGAGGAGGGACACATCCCCTGCAGCTTCTAGCTCACGTGTCGACAGTTGGACCACGCACTGCGATCATCTTCGACTATCGCCCACTCCAGTAGCCAGTATTCCAACAACCATGGTGGCTGTAACCTATGGCCCCATCGTCATCCCCACCCACCCGGGGGTGGGTTACTTGGGGAAGCAGATCACTTTTGGCGACTTCACCACAGTCATCGGATCGCCGTATTTCTTGGGTGTGGTCCCTATGGCTATTCCGCAGCCAGTTCCAGTTCCTGTACTTGCTCGTGCGACAGGCGTACCACACTCCTCTCCAGTACCAATGGCTCGCCTGAGTACTAGACTTGGGGCTTTCACTGTCGGCCCGCGCAAGGGTCCTAAATCGCCTCTTGCCCGGACAAGCGTTAGCTCCCGGGCCTAGCACCTGTCGATCTCTAACATAAGCCTTACACCCCGAACTTCAGCCATTACTGTAGCACTTTACTCGGGTCATCAATCCCGAATCCCAGCCAAGCCGGCACCAGACACGGGCTCTCGGCCCCAGGTCCCTGGCTCCTCAGCACTCTACTCGAGTCTCAGATCCCGAGTCCCAGCCAAGCTAGCACCAGACACGAGCTCCTTGCCCCGAGTCCCTGGCTCCGCAGCACGTCCCTTGGGTTTCCAACCCCAAGTCCCTGTCGAGCCAATCGTCAACATGGGTTCTTAACCCTGAGTTTAAGGCTCCCCAGCATCTAGCCCAGGCATACAACCCCGGGTCTTATGGAGGTCAATCCACGACGTGGACTGTTCACCTTGGGCCTTCGACCTTGCAACTCTACAATGGGGCTTCTACCCCTACTATCTAGCAATGCCAACTCCTAGACATGCTTCTCGCCTCGGGATGTGGCAGGTCCAGTGCTCACCATGGGTCTACAGCCCTAAATCTCAGCAATGCCGGCACTTAGTCTAGGTCTGCAACCTCGGGTTATCGGCACCCCGGCATCTCCTACGCCATCGGTTGTTAGTGCGAGAGCCCCGTCTCGAGCACTAGTGACACGTTTCCTAGCCCGGGCAAAAGCTTGTACTCTGGTCACTCAACCCTTAGGTATTGGTATGGGTTTCATGCCCTAAAGGCAGATCTTGACACCTTTCGGCAATAGCTCTGTGCTATCGGCAATGGTAGACTAGGTCTTTTCCATCTACCACCTCGGGGCAGGGTCCTCCCCCACTCCCCAAAAGAAGCGTTGCAGTGGCCGTAGAGGTAGGTGACCCGTTGCCGTAACTAGTAACTTTGGCAGGACCATCCTTATCGGTGACTTGAGGATTCATCTCAATGGGGACGAACCAATTATACCCCGAGATCGGACCGTTCCTATGGTCCCCACTACTAATCACTTTAGCCTCCTACAACAGATGCGAGAGGATACATCAGAGCTCAGAGAAGTCGGTGCCTCGGAAGTAAACCAGGGGCATCTGTACCAGTCTGGTATCTAAGCTCCCAAGTCTGATCGAAAGAATCGACATAAGGGAGGTCAACAACTTAGCCTGAGAAGAATCTGGGTTACCCCGGAGGAGGCTCAAGCTGTCTGAAGGGCGCGTGCTAAGAACCCTCCTCAAGCATCTGGATGCGGCATCGCTTGGGATATCACGAAATTTTTGTCGGCACAGTCTGACGACACCCAGCCACTCAACCTCTCTACCCTAATTGGGCGAAAGCAAAGAAGGGCTCATACTGGGCCTCTCCAGCCGCCAACCTCAAGCTCTCCGCAGGCCGATGTCGGTCTCATGATGGAAGAGCCACTTCAACGTACCTCAGTCTTCGAGAGACTGGGGGCACCAATCGATTCTGAGAAGCACTCCCGAAAGAAGCAGATAGTTTGACTCATCGACGACGTTGTTTGGGTGTTCGCGTGCAATGCCACTGGACAACAACCAGACACCCAGTTCGATGACTTGAACTAGCCTCTGCCTCAGCTCTGGAGGCCTTGCCATCAAACTCAACCCCCGACACTGCTGGGTCACATCGGCACCTTCACTGGACCTTAGGCATTAGAAAATGCAGAAGTAGTTCCGGTCGAGGACCGTGGTGCTCCTGTTAACGTGGATGTGGTCAACAATGATCCTCTAGCAAATGAGGTCCAAGAGGTGACTCTCGAGACTCTCATGAAGGAGAACTAACACTTGAAGGCCCTCCTGTAAGACCTTCTTCAGGAACAAGACCTTCACCCTCTGCAACCTGCTAGGCCTATGGCTGAAGCACCGAAATTACTAGTTGGGCACAATGGTGCCAACGCCTCAGCAGCAGCCGCCCAAACCCTGATAGCAGTCGAGTTTGACATGCCTCCGGTGGAAGCACATCCATGAGCCTCTAACACACCAGTGCCAGAAAGCCTCGTGGCACAACGACAAATGATTGAGTGGATCATCGAGACAAAACTCGCCCAATATGGTGAAGGGGTCGCCACTATAGACCTCTATAGTGTACCCTATCTACAGCATCACTAGTTGAAGAAGCTTCCTCCGAAGTACGCCAAGCCCCTTGTTGAGTCCCGAAAAGTGGCAATCAAGAGGGGAGGGGTGAATTGATGGCCAACTAAAAATCAGCTATCCAATTATAACACTTAAGCTAATCAAACATGCAAGCTCTCATCTCACACGAACAAGATCTCACTTGTGAATGCGTATGCTATAGGTGTGATTGATAGAATACGGATGTGAATGATGGAATGTATTATACTCTCAGTTCACCGAGAAGCCCACCCGACGACAGTTGAACAAACCACAAAGAACACGCGTCCACCGAGATATTTCTATTTTTAACCCTATTTTTTATTTTTTATTATATTTTTTTTACTTGAGAGCCTATTGGTTGTTCGGCGACTGGCGCTGGGTGCTCTTAGCTTGCTACTATCGAAGGACACTATTCGTGGGATCATTGCCGTTGATCTGCCGTGTTGATGCTGGGCTTGCTTGTTGGGGCTTGGCCAATCACCAAGCAATCTGGAGCTTCATATAGACTTTCAGGCTGGCTGATCTGTGTAGCTTGCAGCTGAAGCTTGTACTGGAGCTTGAACGGATCGACTTTGGTGATGCAAAGGTTGAGGTTCTGGGTTGTGGTGGCGATAGGCCAAGAATTAACGTAGGTCGATCAAAGAGGTGTATTGGCTAAAGGTTAGGGGTTTAACCAACTTGGAAGGTGTATTGGTCAGGAACTGGGTGATGTGTAGGCCAGCCATTGCAATGTTTTGGCTAGATATCAGGTGTTTGATCGGCTGTGGAGCTATTTGGTCAAGGGTATGTGTTGGTCAACTATGAAGAGGGATAACCAGCGTGGCGGCTTGACCAGCCGTGACTGCATATGGGTCAAGGGGGGAAGCTGGGAGAGGGGGTGGTGTGAGACTGGGAGGAAATAGGTAGGTCGACCGTGATGGTGTATTGACCTGGATGCTGGGAGATGACCACCCGTGCTGGTGTATTGGTCAAGGACAGGGTGTAGGCCGATTGTCGTGGCATGATGGCCAAAAGAGGGTATACTGACCCACTATTGTGGTGGACTGGTCAGGGATTTAGGGTGAGGTGGTTGGCTGTTCCTAGTGAGGAAGAGAGATTTTTATTTTTCTCTTTACCAGCTCCACTGTCGTTTCAAATTTTCACCAGAGCTGGCCCCCTTTTACTTTTTTTTAGTGTGCCCTTTCGGGTTTTCACACCGAGGGGTTACCCGAATTTGCCTTAGGCACCCTTACGGGTTTTCACCTCAGCTTGGTTTGCGGCCTTTTTGCCCCCAGCCACCTCCTTCTGCAGAGAGTGGCTGAGTTCATCAGGACATATCTATTTTTAGCCCCTTTTTTGTTATTGTTGTTGTTGTTGTTATTGTTTTTTTTATTTTTGTTTGTTTTTTTTGTACCTGCGAGCCTTGCAGCTGTCATCCTTAGCTTGTTACTGTCAGGGGACGTTGCCTATAGGTTGCGCCATCCACAACTTGTTGCTGTTGTAGAAGTGACTGTGGATCGACCCTCAACCGAGTAGCTCAGAGCTTTAGGGTGAATCCGAAGGCTGGCTGCTCTTTGTTGTAGATGGCTGGGACTTTGGCTGGGGTCTGGGTGGTTCGGGCTTAATGAACATGATGGCCAAAGCCGAGCTTAAACTAAGTGTCTGCTTGAGCGTTGCTACCACTTGGGACATGATTGATATCGAAGGGATAGACCTCCCGCCAGGGTTTGTTGGTAGCCACCGGTGGGGACCCGATGGAGCTTTGCCAGTGTCACTAGTTGGTGCTGATGGGGATTCCACCGAGTCATTGGCCATTGTCGGTGGAGTTTCTTTGGAGCTAGTAGGCGGGTGTCGGTGGGATTCACCCCAAATCGTTAATTGACGTAGGTAGGGTGGCCTGTCCAGTTACTAGTTGACGTCAGTGGGGTAGCATGCAAACACCTTTACAGTGTTATTGATGATTCGCATTACCCCTTTCCCTTCATGGTGCTCCCAAGGGTGGACCAGTGCTCCCAGTTGTTGGATCCCCGAGTTGATTTTGATGTTTAGGTTTTAATACTGACATATCGTGTGTGCATATGTTGTGGAAAATGTCCATTGATGCGTAAAGAGCTAATGCAGATTTGATCATCTTGCATTGAAGGAACTAACTCATGGTGGACATCATTTGGGAGTCGTTCTTTTTCCATTACAAAATCAAACCAGCAAAATAGAAAAAAGAAAAAAATGCTGAACAAGCGCTAAGTATCAAGTGCTCCGCCTCATGAAGAACTCATTTACTGCTGTCCGAAAGCCTCTCAAATAGTCAAGGTATCTCTTCAGTTCGTCTTTGTCCTCCATCACGTCAATCTGAGCCTTGAGTACGATGACATGGTGCCTCCACGCCTTCTGAACTTTCTGAAGCCGCTGTCTATCTTTGTCAGTTCCCAAGAGACGCCTCGTAATTAAAGCTCCTCGCGAGGCGGCCCATGGGATCCGTCTGGGCAACCCAACCTGGCGATGATAGCAATGGGCTTGGTACAGTACCAAGTCATGAGCTCCCACAAGCCATAATTCCTGCTCCTATGTCCCTCGCACCCTGAATTCCTCGCGTCGGTACATCATCGGTATGAACACAAATTGATCCTCGGGTAGGAAGTTCAGATAATCTCGCCAGTCATATCTGGTCTTCACAAGCACTGTCTTGCATATCACTTGATCTTCAGGATCAAAGATAGCCCTAGTTGGTGTGCTTTTCACGAAGATTCGGGAGGCAGTGGTCACCATGTCATCAAAGTCAAAGCTCAAATGGATGTCCATCCACACTTGCAGTAGGTAGAGACTGCCCATGGTGCTTCTGGCCAAGCTCATCCGAGTAAGCCCACAGTACAAATGAGCAAGCACTGCTTGGGAGATAGAATGCCCGCTCCATAAGAGAGTAAGTGGTCCCACATACTCTCGCCTCAGCATGTCCCCAAACGTGGGGAAAAGCAGTGCCCCACCGAGGCACAACATCACTCCTCGCATCAGTCGCTCTGCATCAGCGGACCTATTCTTCACCTGGCCCAGTATCCATCCAGCTAGGCGGCCGACTAGTATCCCTCGTTGGTCTGTCATCCGTCGAACCTCTCACTTATCACGCACAATCTCGGCCAGGATTTCCTCCCAAGGAGGAAGGTCAATCAGGTCGCTAGCGTCAAAGTCGCTCCATTGGAAGAGGAAGTCAATTTCCTCCACCAACACCGAGGCCTCGAACTCGGGAAACATGAAGGTATGAGTATCTGGATGCCATAGCTCGATCAATACACCTAAGGCTTCCCAATTCCACCTCATACTGGTAAAACACTTAGCCATGATAACTAAGCGCATGAGATGCCACTGATGTATATATACCCTCATATTGGGTGTGATCACCGATAGCAAATCATGAAACCACCCATAGCGGGGGGCATGCCTTCCCCCCGGGAAGGCTGGGATAGACTGCACAAAAAGAGAAGAGCAGAACACAATAATCAAAAGCTAATCTTGAATACCTAACAATTGGTTGCTGAAACACACAGGCCATGGCCCTCACCTAGCCATTCTTCACGAGCTTGCTCAAGTGGCCCTTCACCTCCAAGAGGACGCCGAGCTCGATGCTCCCGGACAGATTAGAAGAAGAAGATGCCATCTAGAAGCTCATCTCTTGATGGTATCAGCCTGTTGCTGCGTATGCCCTAGTTTGGTAGCAAGGGGCACCCTGCCCCAAGTCTTTTTATTACAAAGAATCCCATCTGTTCTGGACTCCCATCGCCTACGGGATAAGAATAGGTGGGCGGCCAAGTCGCTGGCCACTCACCCATTCCTAAACAACCACCTGTGTGGCCACCTAACCCTGAAGAAGGCAAGCCCTTTGGCTACCTTACAATTATGGAAGGGGGGCATGGCTCTATTTGATCAATTTCATAGTTTAACTATCAAAAGGTTATTTTCATGGTCATCATTTGTGATATTTGAAAATGTGTGCCAATGCAGCTGTAGGTACCAAGAATGGCTATCAAAGCTTTGCGTAGTCATCGTCAAAATCTTATATAAAGAACAGAGCCTCCGAAAGAGTATTGGGAAAGGGGTTTGATATCTTTTGTTTCCCATTCGTCCACGTGGTAGGAGAGAGAAGAATATTTCTGACGTCAAACCTCGGATCACGTGCCCATCATTGCTCACCTGCGTTCACGTCCCACTCGCCTGCCCTTCGTGTGATAGGCACACGCTTTCTGTTTAAGTCCTCCTGGTTCATATGACTGTAGAAAAAAGATGATTTTACTGTTTTGTCTTTTGTCACAAACCTTTCTTCAAACATCTTCCGCTCTTGCTCCCCTGTGCTCTGACTTAGGCTTTCCTTGCTTGGCCAACTGCTCATTTTGCTAGTAAGATCATGCTCTGGTTTCCTTATCTTTACCATGGCCGGCATGGCTTTAACTTGGATAAAGTAATGTTGCTTGGATTTTCTTTTATGTTGTTGCCTCTCTTTTGATTGTCAATTTTAACATGTTCTTCTTCTACTTCTCTTAATCTGACAGTTTCTATACTCAACTCCAACTCCCCTTGAGTCAACCTTTCTTCATGCTTGTCAAGGCTTGAGCACTGGTCGACTTCAAGGGTTGATAGCTATTCATGTTCCATGCCACTTGGCTATTTATCATATGTTGTTCTGCTGCATCGACCTGGTACTTTATCAAAATGCAATGTGCATTGACATAAGCTTTACCAAAAATCAAGTGCATTGACTTTTCGTGGTAAACTTGCTTAAGTGCATCGACCTGATGTCACCAAGGTTTGTTCAGCTGAACGACCTGATGAAGATGAAACTACAATGTACATCGACCTGCTTGCTCATGATGGACTGTCACATCGGCCTTATGCATGTGTAGAAGCAAGATGCATCGACCTGTCTCTGTCCAGGCAGAAGATTTGAGCTTCTGCACGGACCTGTCCAAGCAATGGATGAACTGCTGTATTGACCTGATTAATGAGTGCTCAGACCTTTTTGGCTATGAATTGCTCTAATGCCTCGACCTGAGTCACCCAGTTAACTTTGTTCCATCAACCTGATAATATGAAACTTTAGCAACATCGACCATACTCCTTAAACCAACTTTGAGTGCATAGACCTGAGTTATATGAGATGCCATAATAGCATTGACTTGTCTTGGCTCAAGATCCTTTTAGCATTGACCTGTTGGTCTTGTAGAACTGAGGTGCATCGACTTGAGTTGTATGAGATCCCATAATAGCGTCAGCCTATCTTGGCTCAAGATCCTTTTAGCATCGACCTGTTGGTCTTGTAGAACTGAGGTGCATCAACCTGATGACCATTAGCTGTGCCATTGCATCAATCCGTCCTCTTCTTTCCATTATGTAATCCAGCTACTCTGCTTGCGAAAGTCGACTTCCAGAGTGTTCGACACTTTTTGAAGCAAGTTTTGTCACAGTAGCTTCTCTCCCTGGTATCAGCTGGAGTTGATTTTCAGTGTCGACACTTTCTTTATAACTTCTTCAATGCCTTCTACTGACTACTTTTTGATTGATCTTCAAAACCTGTTCTTCCATAATACACATGCTTCCATTTATAATGAGATCATGATGATTTCAACAAATGCATCAAAGCAAATGCAACATCCGAAACACATTCCACACTCAGACTCATGATCATGATGAATCATAGTGGTTGACATCATCAAAACCACAAGGGGAACAACACTTTTGACATCCATTTGGTGGGGTTTTATTCTATTTGAACAAGCAAAGACCAACATTATTCTTATTGCTTCTAACCTTGCAACAGGGGCAAAAGAATCCTCAAAGTCTATTCCAAATTCCTGTTTATACCCCTTTGCCACTAACCTAGCCTTATTTCTTGCAATTGATCCATTTTCATTGAGTTTATTCCTAAACACCCAAGCTCTGATACCAGTTGATGGGTCCCTTAGTGCAAACGTAATCAAAAGGGGGGGTGAATTGATTTGCGCCAAATTTAAAATTTTAACTAGATGATACTCTATTTAGAGCACATAGCAGATTCGACACAACTCTTAGAAACAATTAAGCGAGACTTAGATTGACTAAGTGTCAAATTGATTGTGGTTAAGAACATAGTGTGGCTTGATGAAACAAAATCAATTAGGTAATTTATATGTGCAAATTAAATGTGTGTAGTAGTGTAATCAATTTAGTGTGTATGATAGTGTCAATTTGAACCTGTGAATGGAGATAGAAGAAATGGACAATCGCACAGGCATTCAGATATGGACACTATGATTTTTAAGGTGGTTCGAGGCCACAGCCGTGCTCCCTACGTCCACCCCCACCAAAACCCAGTGAGGGTTCCTATGCTACAAATGCAGTAACACACACAGAAACAAGTCCCTAATAACACGCTGATACGCAACTTAACGAGGATGAACCCCCCCATACGTTTTCACAGCAACATACGGGGATGAACCTCAAGACAAACACACGCTGCTAAGACACAACAACATACGGAGACGAACCCCAAAACAAGCACAAATGTTAACAAATAGCGTGACTTGAGGAACAGGCTCCTCGACCACACACACACGGCTGCTCAGTAGCTAAACACACTACGATCCCTAAAATAGGGTATGGGAAAATCTGCTGTCAATACAGCACTACACAGGGAAATCTGAGATTAGATGAAATGAAGGAAGAAAAATACGAATTGAAAATCGAAATTGGCAATGTGGCTTAGAAATAAATTTCAGATGGATAAGACTGTAAATCTGAGACATATCTAAAAAAAACTTCCAACTGAACCCTATTCGTTGCTCCAGCTATATGATGGGGAGGAGAACTCTCTCATGATGCTCACAACTGCTCAGATCAAAATCAAAGCCTCTCTCTCACTATCCCATTCTCTATCTTGCTCTTCGGAGGCTCAAGAGTGCTCGAATGACTAAGGGCTTTAGCATCTTCTTCCCAAGATGATAGATCCATATTTATAGAAGAGAAATATGGATAATTCCCCTTTTCAGAGCTATATTCTGATTGGTCCATGATAGAAGTGGAATATTCTTACCTAGGACCTTTCTAGAACCCGAGCCACGTGTCATGAAGGCATGTGCCAATGATTTGGAAGAGAAATCACGTGACTGGAAGTGACCTGATTAAAAGCTCACATGCTTGTATGGCTGGCCTCTGCTTTGTCGACTGAGTAGACAGTTCTGTCAACTTGAACTTCATGTTTGTCGACTTGAGATTGTCATTATTGTGAACCTTGAAATTATGGTCTGTCATCGTAGTACTGCAAGCTCAGATGATATCAGTCGACCTAGTTGGTTGGTAGGTTGACTTAGTGTTTCCTCACGCGAACATCCTTTTAGTCAAGCTGAGCAACCCTGAAGACATCTGTCAACTTGATGGAGACCAAGTTGATCTCTAACCTCTGCTAATTATACCTTTCTTTGAGGTTGACACAGTGTTGGATTCGATGTTTCTTCTTGTTGCCTCTGTCGACTCTTTTTCACTTCGGTCGACTGAATTGGAGCTTGGTCGACTGATATTACCTTTCTCTGTCGACTCTTTCTCTCATCTGTCGACTGAATTGGACCTTAATCGACTAATTTTTCCTTTCTCTGTCAACTCTTTTGTTGCAAGTAAATTATTGTCTTCCATACTCTACCATCTTCCTCCAATTTTGTTGTCACACGAAATTACTGTTGTTTACATGGCGTCTTGAGCTTCACATTCCATAGTCTTGTGTCTTGTCTTAATCCTCAAGTTCTTCAGCATTCTTTTTGCCTTTCTACTAATGAACTGAGTGACGACAGCTGGGGTGTAGTCGATAGTCGAGTAGAGTTCCAACTTCCTGATACACCGTCGCTTGGCTTGTAGTCATCAAATGATCTAGTGTCGTAGTATCTGGACACATTGCGACAGACTGTAGAACCCATCGGGATCTGACTTATGTGCAACTGAGGGTTCTGGTAGAGCACCTTTCCTACACGTTGCTAGATTTTGGCTACCCCATGGAAAACTGGATGTAGTGAGTGATCTTGCTCTTAAAGCATGTGAATAGAAGGGAGTTCCTCAGCCAAGGTGTAGCTGATCAACTAACAGCCATAAAGTTCAAGCGAGCAGAGTGCCGAGCCACTCTTGCATCTCTGAGAGGAACCACCTAGTAGGTGCGAGATGCCGCTAACATCTCTACCCAGTGCTAGACTTCTTTGACTGCTAGGATAGCGAAACTTCGCATTGAACTCTCCCGGGCTAAAACAGAGCTAGCAAGCAGTAGGAAGTCTAGAGTATAGAGGAGGCAGAGTTGGCAGAGGGACAAGCCACCTCTCTCAAAGAGAAGTTAATGCAGTTGCAAACCACAGAGTCTCACCTGCAGGAGCTCGTTCGTCACCCTTCGTTGGGGATCTTGGAGTTCGAGGACATTTTTTGACGCTCGCTGCAGTAGCTTTTGTTTTCTTTTCTTTCGTTGAACTTCCATGTATCCCGGGGGATGCCCCGAGTACCATGCATTTTGCCCTTTCAAGCAAATAAAATGTCTTCATTATTTATTCAGCACATTTGTCGCTGAACCACAACTTCATTCTCCTTCTCTTTTTAGCGAATTTGTTCAGTCCGGATATATGAGTTGCTAAGGTAGGAAAGCACTCACGCCTTCAAAGAAGGTATGAGGAGTTTGCTCCACCACAATGCAACTATTCCTAAGGCCTAACTTTAGCTAGGATTGGCTGAATACCTGAGGGTAAAGGTGTAGCGGCCGCTAGGGCTAGAGGGTAAAGTTAGAAAGTCTGTTTGTAGACCTCATCGATGGTGACGAAGTTTGTAAGTAACATTCTTGTCGGTGAGCTTGAATGCCGAAGACAAGGAGCATGTGCATTCCATGGTGGGGGCGAAAGGCCCAAGTCGGGGGTAGATTCATTAACTTTAATGAAGAAAGTCGACGGTAGGTTTGTTCATCGACATGGGTTAAATGTCGAAGCAAGAGGTTTGTTTATCGACGGGGACGGAAGGTCTGAGCCGATGGTTCATTGATCGATTTTGTCGATGATGATGAAAATCGATGGTAGGATTTGTTCATCGGCGTAGGCTAAATGCCGAAGCAAAAAGGGTTGTGTTATCGACGGGGATGAAAGGTCCGAGCCGATGGTTTATGTTAATCAATTTCATCGTTGATGATGAAAATCGATGGTAAGATTTGTTCATCGGCATAGCCTAAATGTCAAAGCAAAAAGGTTTGTTACAGCATAGGCGTAAGGCTTATGCCGGTGGGACATGACTTGCTAGTTGCACGCAGGAATTATTGTGGGACCTGAATGATGAATGAGATAATAACATCACTTCCATCATCATTTCATTCATTCACTTTTTTTATTCATCATTTTTTTGATCACATTACCGACCTAAGCGCCCTTTTGTGTTTCGCCGAAGTCGGCCCCCTCTTCCTTTTGCCCACGTGTAGCAACCCTGAATTTTTGAAAATAAAAATCCTAATAAAATATTAAATAGCGACTTATGTAAAGTCGCCAATTCAATAAAAGATGCCCTTCAAAACTGGCGTCAATTCATTTGGAATAAAACGGTAAGAATCCTATTTGGAATAAAACTAGTAAATAACGCCCCTTCCGGAGGCGTCAATTAATAAAACGGAGGGTTTCCCTCCAGACGTCAATTGGAACCCATCGGTTACCTTCTCATGTTCAAGGTGAGCAGTGCTCACCTCTAGGGAACCCACAGGTTACCTTCTCATTTTCAAAGGGAGCAGTGCTCGCCTTTAGGGAACCCGTGGGTTATCTCCTTGTTTTCAAGGGGAGCGGTGCTCGCCTTTAGGGAATCCGTAGGTTACCTTCTCGTTTTCAAGGGGAGCGGTGCTCGCCTCTAGGGAAACCGCAGGTTACCTTCTCGTTTTCAAGGGGAGCGGTGCTCACCTTTAGGGAACCCGTAGGTTACCTTCTCATGATATGTGGGTAACTTACCTTAGTGGGGTACGGCTGGTGATGTTTTACCGAAAGAATTTTCTGAGGTTGATGGAGTTCCACGTCCTGGGTATCTCTTCCCCCCCAGCGTCACCAACTTATACGCTCCTTTTCCGAGTGCTTCCGCCACCCTGTATGGGCCTTTCCAATTTGGTGCAAGCTTCCCTGCGGCTCCTCTTGGGTCACCAATGCTTGTTTGTCATAGAACCAAATCTCTGGGGAAGAAGTGGGCCAGCTTCTGTTGGTACGCTGCGAGCTTTACTTGCGTGTCTGCTCTATCTTCCTCGAGCAGGTTCAAGTTTTCTCGCATTGTTTGGTTGTTCCTGACCTCGTCAAAGTGTCCTAATCTTAGCGAGGGGTTGGAGATCTCTACCGGTACCATTGCTTCAGCGCCATAGGTGAGGTGAAAGGGTGTCTCTCCGATGGCTGCTCTATCGGTGGTCCGGTGGGCCCACAAGATGCTCGAAATTGAGCCTACTCACGCGTCACCTGCTTGAGCTAGCTGGGTCTTGATGCCGTGGAGTAGCGTTCGGTTAGCATGCTCTACCAGCCTGTTATCTTGGGGATGTCCCGCCGAAGTATAGTGGTTTCAAATTCCCAGCTCTGAGCACTTCTCCTGGAATGAGGTGCTCGCGAACTGTCTGCCGTTATCGGCTGTGAGAACCCTTGGGATCCCAAAGTGGCAGATGATGTTTCTTAGCATGATCTTTCAAGTTGCCTCGCTCGTGATCTTCCCCAACGGTTCAACTTCGATCCATTTGGTGAAGTAGTTGATAGCAACTATGAGGAATTTCTTCCTCTCTTGTGCCTCAGGGAAGGGACCCAGTATGTCCACCCCCCACCGTGCAAATGGGTGAGGCTCCATCAGGGCGTGCAGTCGCGTAGTCGGCTGGTGGTGCAGATGAGAGAACTTCTGGCACTGAGGACACCTCCGAACATAGTTGAGGCAGTCTTGCTGCAAGGTGGGCCACCAGTATCCTTGTCGGATCAGTGTCCTCGCAAGTGCTCGCCCTCCCACATGGCTCTCGCAGAGTCCTTCGTGGATTTCTTGGATGGCCTGGCTGATTTTCGTAGGGAATAAGCATTTTAATAGTGAGGCGCCGAGGGAGCGGTGGTATAATCTGCCGCCAACCACTGTGAAGTGGGCCGCTCTTGCTTGCGTGCGTCGAGCCTCGAGACGGTAATTTGGGAGCTATTGTCGAAGGAGAAAATACAAGAGGGGATCCATCCACGAGGGCTCATAGTCGATGGCATTTATCTGGAGAGTTGGCTCATCTGTGCCCGGTGCCGATAATTCTTCTATCAGGACCGACCTTGAGTTGGAGACCGCAGTGGCTGACGCCAGGCGAGACAATGCGTTTGCACGGACGTTCTCTTCTCGTGGGATGTGGACTACCTCGAAGTGGGAGAATTATTTTGCCGTGGCCCTAGCCTGCTCCAAGTACTTGATCATGGAGGGTTCGCGTGCTTCAAATTCTCCCTTCACCTGGTTGGCTATGAGCATGGAGTCTGCAGCAACCCTAAATTTTAAAATTTTAAAAATTCAGAGTAAATATTAAATAACGCCTTCATACTTCAACTCCCATGATTGATGCTGAGAGTGTTGAGAAGTAGAAGGAATTTTTTTCTTACAGGCAAAAGAAGTTTAGGGAAAAGTCCTCTACTGATCAGCCAATTTCAGAGGTTGCTAATCTTTTAGATCATTCTGCTCTTGATTGCTTAAATCTTCCCATTGTTGTCAGAAAGGGTGTTTCGATCTGTACCAAACATACCATCACTAATTTTGTTACCTATTCCCTTGTTTCTTCTCGATACTATTCTTTTCTTTCTTCATTGCCCTATACCCATATTCCTACTTCCTTTTCTGAAGCTACGCAAGATCCGAAATTGCAGCGTGCAATGGATGAGGTGGTGAGTGCTATAGCCATGAATGACACTTGGGTCCTAGTTGATCTCCCAGAGAGCAAAAATCTTGTTGGATCCAAATGGGTCTACACAGTTCAATTTAATGCTGCGGGTGAGGTACAATGTTATAAAGGTAGACTTATTGCAAAAGGATTTACTTAAACATATGAGATTGATTAACATGAGACCTTTACTCCTATGGCGAAGCCGAAGTCTGTCAAGGTGATTCTGTCACTGACTGTCCAATACTCTTGGCCTTGGTGCCAATTAGATGTGAAAAATGCCTTAGATCATGGTTTACAAGATGAAGTTGACATGATGCCATCACATGGAATTGATAAAAAACGGAAGGTTTGTCATCTGAAGAAAGCACTTTATGGGCTGAAACAATCGCCTAGAGCCTAGTTCGATAGGCTGCGCCTGGCTTTGGTCAGATTTGGTTTCAAACAATCAAATGTTGATCATACTATGTTTGTGAAGTGGAGAGGGTGACATGTCACTGTGCTACTTATTTATGTGGATGGCATGATTGTCATAGGAGATGATGAGGCGGAAATTAAACAGTTTGCAAAAGACTTAGATGCTGAATTTGAAATTTGAAATCAAAGACTTGGGTGAGTTGAGATATTTCTTGGGAATTGTAGCAGCAAGATCAAGGAATGAGATCTATATTTGTCAAAAGAAGTATGTAATAGATTTTCTGACTGAAACTGGGTAGTTAGGATGCAAGCCTACAACAACACCAATTGAATTACGTCATGGCCTACCAGAGACAGGGGGAGAAGAAATTCTATCAGAAGATAGGGGCTTATATTAGAGATTGGAAGGAAAACTCCTATATTTGTCACCGACTCGGCCATGTTTGACTTATGCTGTTAAGTGTAGTTCGTCAATTCATGCATGCTTCACGAGTAGTGCCCATGTAAGCAGTAGGATGTATATTGAGATATTTAAATTCATATTCAAGAAAATGAGTTCTTTTTTAGAAAGTTGAAAGTCCGAGTCTTGAAGGATATGCAGATGCTGATTGGGCTAGGTCACGAGATTCCAAGAGATCAACTTCTGGTTATTGCACTTTTCTAGGCGGCAATTTGGTTACTTGGGGAAGAAGCGAATAGTATGTGCAAGGCCGAGTCTCGTGGCGGAATATAGGGCCATGGCACATTGATAAGCAGAGCTGATTTGGCTAAAACTTTTTCTATTTGATCTGGGAGTTCCAGTGAAGCTACTTATGAAGCTGTATTGCGATAAAAAGGCAACAATAAATATTGTAAAGAACAATGTTCAGCATTGCAGAACAAAGCACATTGAGATTGATAGACACGTCATGAGCGAGAAATTTTACTCAGGAGAGCTCTGCTTGCCTTATGTGAAGTCCCAAGAACAACTTGATGTCTTCACAAAGGCTGTGACAGAAGCTTAGTTTGGATCTGCTCTCGACAAGCTGAGCATGAAGGACATCATTGCTCAGTTTGAGAGGGACTGTAGGAAAAATAAGGGTAACAAGGGTATTCTACAAAAACCGAGTATTTTTGGAGATGTGACAAAGTTTTACTGCTGGCTGTCAACCTAACGCAAACCCTCCTCCTTTCTCATCCGGGCTTGGGACCGGTCATGGCAAAGTAAATCAATGGTCTGAGATATATATCTAAAATTTTCCCCGAATTTTTTACACCAAGAATCACTAAGGGTAAAAATAGATTCTCTCGCTTTATGCACATGCTCGACAGAAGGTTGTATGATGCCATGAACACTGACCAACAAGAGTAAGATGACATTGAACCACCAAATGGATTGAAGCCATCAATGCATAAACCCAACCTAATATTACGTAGCTCATTTGAGAAAGCAAAATGAGCAAGACTGAAGTGAGTCCAAGCTTCCCTATCGGCAAGATGACTGATTATATCATCAACATGACATACTATTTCTGTGTGCTATCTCATATGTTGAGCTGTCTTTGAGGACATGTACATATGCTATAGTTTGGGCATGAGAGAGAAGTATCATAATGACTTGTAGGGTGCATCTTTTTACTTTGAATTGTCCCCTCTCTTAGGTTTAAATCTATCATGATGACAAATAGAGCATGAACTCTTATCTACATCCTGTTTGTAATATAACATATAATGATTAGGGTATGTATCTATTTTTATATATCCAAGTCCTACCTCATTGACCTTATTCTTTGCACGGTAAAAATTTTCCGACAGCTTCTCATCTCAAGGTAATATACTCTTAGTGAAATGAAGAAGATGGCCAAAGCAACTTGCACTGATGTGAAATTCAGATTTCAAGTTCAGTAACTGTAAGACTGCAGGCAACTGAGTGTACTTTTGACAACCATCCCACAGCAGCGCAACAACATCTCTAAGTAATTGATAAAATCTTTCAGCTGACTTGGTCAGTGCTTCATCATTGTAAACATGTTCCTCGTGAACATTAAACTGGGACCAATAGCATCCACAACCATATCTACGTACATATTTGTGCTTATAACATTGGCGAGCTCATATGATCGATAGTGCTCACCATGACACATCCAATTCATATATCCTTGCGCAGACCCTTTCCTAGACAAATGACATTGCACCTCCCATGGTGAAATCCACTTTAAGTTTTTCTAATGTGGACAAGGATATCAGATGTGACCCTCGCTATCTACTGCTGCACATAGATTCCCCAATGGAAATTAAATGAACATGTCAACTCCATCTTTAAACTCCTGAGACACCACCTGGTCAACTACTTGATGATACATCTATGAATGATCTACAGACATTGTTCCTTCATCCACTAAATGTTAACACACAAGCAACTTTGAAATCCTTACTCCAGACAATAAACACGTCCTTTCCTCACATTGTTTGACGCAGATAAATTGAATAGGAAAGGAGTATTATTTAAATTATCACTTTTTAACACATCCATGAAGGTTTGATCGCACAATCATTTACTATATGTGCTGTACAATTTACTAAAAATTTTGACAGCATCTCCTTACACTTCTCTAGTATACTAAAAATATTTATTGATTATACAAATTTCTTAGACACTAACTAGTAAGTGGTTGAGAAAATACTCAAACTTAATAAAGGTATCGCAGAGAAGAGTGAGAAGATACAAACAAAATTTTCAAAAAACCATACAAACTGATGCAGGATGACAATGCGGACTCAACACCAACTTGATGCGAACCTAGGACCAAGAGACATGAGCTCATGGAGGTCCCTAAGTGAGGGAAGCGTGCGTATGTGCGCGATTGAGAAACTGGAAACGAGTTATAGGTATCGGCTTTTTCGCGTGCTCGGATCGAGGCACGGGACGAGTCTCTCTCTCTCTCACAGCAGTGATAAAATTATAATGAGCTAATTATCCTATCACTTGCAGCAGCATACGAATATATCACATGGTTGCTATTTCTCTGAGGTATTGGTTCCTATGGATAAAAAAAATGACTGCGCACAAGGGTGCTATTTACGAATCTTTCAAATTCCCATTCGTAATAAAACCAAGGAAGTAACGCCCCTACTAGTGGGCGCTCTTTGATAAGCGCCTTTTCAAATAGTCATTATTTATCCTTTTATTAAATATGGAAAATCTAATATTTTTGGGAAATAGTGGCTATCTTTTGGGCACTGTTTAGAAGAGCGACTGCCTCCAGGGTGCAATTTCAAGTCCGTCTCCTCTTTGCCTGCAACCTTCCCAATTAGTATCCTTCCTCGTTTTGGCTCCGTAATCAATTATGGAAGGAGGATCTGCATCTCCTTTGTTTTAATCCTATTGAAACAAGGATCTTTCACCCTATAAAAGCCCTTTGTTTCATCCACCCGAGAGTTCCTTCGGTTGAGATAATCTCTTGTGAACCAGAGATTTCCTTCAAGGTAGTCCCTCACCTTCCCTGTCTCTGTTGCCATTGCTGCGTCCCTTCATTGCAACCAACATCAAGAAAGTAGCACAACAGTGGCCGATCCTACCTCCTCTTCCTCTGTCCTGCTTACAGGACCAGAAAGAGGCCCATCCCCTTCTCTGTTTCTTTATTTACTTTGCATATCATCACATATTTCACCACGTTTTATCTGGGCATCATATTTTTATATTCATCTTGCATACATATTTCTTATCCTTTGCTCCTCTTAGGGGTTTTAAAACCAAAAACACAAGGTGTCTTCATGATCAATTTGCATAAGATCATATTTATAGAGCTTTAATACTACACTTTTGGCTATCCAATTTATTTGTCTTTGATTGTCTTCTTTTAAGGGTAATCAAAATTAAGAATCCCCTTCATCGGTCGGCCGGCTGGAGGAGGAAGTTAGATCCACTCCCCACCTGCATAGCAGGTATTTCACGCGATCATCCTTTCTTATTTTTTGAGGTAACCCCTCTGGCGATCACACTCTTAAGTAGCATCTCATGCTCCCTTTTCCCTTAGTCATCTCCATGCTTTAGTTTAGTTTCTTTTATTAGCTAACCTCTTTTAAGCAAATTAATCATTCTTTTCCTTAAAATGTCTATGTGACACGTTCACAAATTGGCGATCACGGTGGGACACTTGCTGTTTTTATTTTGATTACCCCTCCTTTGGCACCCACGTGTGCCCCTCCTTTGTGCTCCACGTAGCACACTCCCCTTGTGCACCACGTGCACACCTCCCACATGATTAGCTAATTCTTGAACTATTTATAGCATTTTTAAGAATAAAAATTTGACTTCTACTAACTTTATATTGCTGTGTCACTGAAACTGATTCTGCGACTGCCCAACAACCGCTACTCTGGATTCAGCGACCTCTCATAGAGGTGCTCTTTTCGTTATTTTTACATTATTTACTGATTTAATTATATGTGCCCCTTTACAGAGGCGTTATTCACATATTTAACGCCTAACTCCAAGGCGCCAATTTTGGGTCACTGTTGACTTCTTCCTGCAAACATCCACAGTCTGCTGCTTTTAGCACCCCTTTATAGAGGCGCCTGTCACACAGTCGCTATTCAATGATACAGTGACCCATGTCAGGTCACTATTTCCCTCTGTTCTCATAGAACTGCTACATCTGTTGCTGTTTTGACTTGTTTGGTTGGATTATTGTTTATCTTCATATTATTGGTTGATCCTATTTACATCAGCTTGCATTTTAGGGCATTTGATTGAGAGAGCTCCTCTCTCCACACTTTTAGGATCTCCTACCCTCCATTAAGCTTTCCGTCTCTTTAGATTGGAAACTCCTTGACCAAAGCCTCCGTAAGTCCTCGCACCCGTGGATTCCCTCACGGAAATAAACGGTCTAATGGTGCACCGTTCAACTTGGGTAAATAGCCTACCGATAGACCGTGTAAACGGTTGTCGGTGGAAATTCAGAAAAACCCAATTAACCCAGAGATAAATCATAAGCGGTCTCCAAAAGGACCGTCTAATATCTACACGGCCCATCGGTAGACTATGTATATTGTGGGTGGTGAAAATTTAATAAATTAGGATAAATAAGCCTATTTACCACAAAGACCTAGTGAGATTCAAGGCCCAATAAGTCTGAATTTAAGAGTGAACGTTAGTCAGGGAGGAAGATATCCATAGAATAAGCCCAAAGACATGCCTAGAAATGGCCCAAATGAGTAATGGATAACCTGAGGTATCGAAAATTGATGTTAAGAAGAATGACTCAACTCATAGGTAAAAAATGGGTGTTAACAATGCACTGCCAAGATAAATGTTGTCAACCCTAATGAGAAAATTAGAGTTGTTAATGGGCCGAGAGTGCCCATTGGGCCTCCCAAGACCTAGCCGCCTTCTTCTCCTTCTATTCTCCATGTGCCCCTCTTCTACACCCTTCTAATCCCCACCTCGTAATCAACCTAATCCATGCCTCCTTTTATCCCCATGTGATTAACCCCCCTCATCCATATCCACCACCACTGCCACACTACCAATCACGCGTCACCTCCTCCCCACTCTTTATCTACTATAAATAGGGGGTGAAGGGAGGTGTTTTGTGGGTTGAAAAAATACAAGTGTGAGTGCTTGTGTGTTGCGTGAGTGTGTGTGGGCTGTGCAAGTGTGGGTTACGTGAATGAGTGTGCATGGTGTGAGAACGTGACTTTTGTGTGTTCATACAAGTGAGTGTGTGCATGCAAGTTTGATGATGTTCATATGTGCAAGGGGGGTATGCTAGTGGAATAATAAGGGAGCTAGTGGAGTAATAAGGGAGGGAATATAAGAGAGAGAATGTGAGAGGGGTTTAGGTCTGACTTCCATCCTGTGTGTATGTGTGTGTGAGAGAGAACATGTGGAAGAGTGTAGTGCGATAGCTTTCTCTCCTTCTCTCTCTACCCCTTCTCTCTTTGATCGTCTCTCTCCATTTGTCAAACGACGACGATGACAACGAGGATAGCGTGATGATCACGTAGTCACGCTACATGTAGAGGACGTGGAATTCTACATTCCGACGACGGACTCAATAATAGCTCCGGAGGACCATCACCGTAGTCCTGTAGATTTGGACAGTGGACCAGCGCGCAGGCTCATGTTGCCTACCCCTGACTCCACTCGAGTGCGTCGGCTTCGCCAAAGTTCAATGGGTGTCCCTAGCTCTCCTTTGACTTTGGCTTCGGCTTCTGCTTCCACTTCTGTTTCCACTTTGTGTGGACAAGGTGCGTACTTAACATTGTACTTGTGATTTTTGTAATCATATATTTATTGTCGGTAGTTATCAAGACCTATTAATGAGACAATGGCTGAAAAAAATTCCGTAGTCAATGCTCCTTGCTAGATTTGCCTTAAAGGGGGGAATGAATCCACCTTCAAAAAAAGGGGGGAATGAATCTATTATCCTTATGTTATTCAATTGTGAGAACACATCTTTACTACCATTCCAGTTGAGAAAGGCTCACTAAGTAGGAATCCCCACCCTTCTCCAAGAGCAAGATAGACAAACACCATGTGCATTTATGTTTATCTATCTGTTGGCAAATCTGGAAAGTAAGATCTCAATTCCTCCTTGGGGGGACTGCTACTCTTCATCCAGTTCAAATTCTTCATCGAACCATTAAGTTTTGAAGTCAAATTCTGGCGGGACTACCAGCCTTATATCAAGGGCTAAAGGATTGGGTTCGAGGTATTTAGAAGGTATCCCGCTTCTCAGTCAGTTCAAACACACATTACACACAAGTAAAATCCCCATAAATACTATAAATATAAGGGCTCAGAGCGGAGACTCCAGACTATCACTGAGCCAGATGGAAGCCGATGTAGCTCGAGTGGTGCTCCACGTATAGTACCGACAGCTCGTCGGTTCGTGCTTCTCGCTCACTCTGGTGTCCGCACCACATGCTTTAATTACTTTCTATGTTTAGTTGCAAGGTAGGGATCCGCGTGAACCCTACTGAGTCTATGTTGTGAGACTCACCCTTCCTTTTCCAGGTAAGCAGCAGCAGCCAACCGCCAGTGCTTCCCATGCTTTTGACGGCAGGTCATAGGTGCCAGCAGTGGGTTGTTAGTTGGTCTGTCATTTTCTTTCACCTTTTGGCCGAGGTATGCCCCGTGTAGCTGTTTATTTTGTCTTGTGTACAGTGTTGGACTTGTAATAGTGGATCTGGACTATTGTATAAACATATCACTCTGATATTATAAATTGCTTCCGCTTTCATTTTAAGTTAAAGTTTAAAAATCATTACTTTAATTCATATTGCGCGTGTAATTCTAATTCATTATGCATCTCCTTAACTAATCCTCCCAACCCTTACAGGGCCTCATCAGCCTCTTAGGTGGCGTCTCCGAGTTCGTGGTATCAGTTTACTGGTATTCGGATCTCCGGGTCATTACAGTTGGTATCAGAGCAGTGTTGTGGTGATGAATAAGGAATTAAAATTATACTAGTCCAGAACAAGTCCATGAGTATACTACTACTGGCTTAGGTTGTTTTCCGTCATACTTATAGTTTCTTTTGTTGTATGTCTCCTAGTTGATTAAAATGCCGCTAGAAGAAGAGCTTGTGTCCCAAGGGAGGAGAGTGGTACCTCTCCTCCTCTAGTGAATGTTCCAGGGAAAGGTCGTATTGATCCTGCTCTTGGTGATGACGTGCCCCAAGGTGGTCGTGGTAGAGGTTTAAAAGAATTTCTTCTATTCCACCCACCAACATATGAAGGGCAAGCAGATCCAAGTGCAGCAAGAGTGTGGCTAGATGCAACTGAACGTGTGTTCCATTCCATGGAATGCACAGAAGATGAGAAAGTGATTCTAGCTACATTCCAATTGCAAGGGGCAGCACTCGCGTGGTGGACCACAGAGTGGGAACTAACTTTCAGGTCTCGTCCTCTTCGACAAATTTGTTGGCAGGAGTTCGTCACTTCGTTTGAGCATACATACAGTCCAGCATATTTAAGGATGGATAAAATGCGTCAATTTATGGAATTGGCTCAAGGCGATATGACAGTTCTGCAGTATCACAACAAGTTTATGGAATTGGGTTGGTATGCTCCTCATATTGTTGCTGATGAAGTGCTAAAAACTAAACAATTTCTGTGTCGGTTGAAGGCAGAGTTAAGGAAACCTCTTATTGCAACTAGAGTAGCAGAATTAGATGTGGCTTATCAGGCAGCTGCAACATTAGAATTGGATATGGCAAGATCTCGAGGACGAACTCAACCTCAGCCAGTTCAGCAGAGTGTGCAGCATCAGCAGGCCAGTCAACCCAGTGTGACAGGAGTCCCATCTTCTGTTCCTGCTACCAATGGCACTTCTTTTAAAAAGTCCAAGTTCAAACGAGTGTTCAGAAAGTCCAAGAATGAGTATGACCGTCAAGCTTCCTCTGGTACCGTGCAAGAAGCAGCACCCTCTTCTTTTCAGTGATGGGGACCAGTGTCTAGTCAGCCGAGACCGTGTCCGAGATGTGGTGGTAGCCATCTGGACAGACCATGTTCAATGCCGGTGGTGTAATACCCCTGAAAATTTAAGAAATAATAATTCCTAAATAAAATTAGAACATGCGTAAAAATAATTAGTTTTACAATTAATGGGCCTCGACTCTAAGAGTCGACACTTTCACCTGGGTATTGTCTTTTCTACTACAGACAGAACTGGTTGCAAAAAGAGTTGACTCAAGGAGTCGACACCTTTTGCCTGGGTTCTATTTTTTTGTTCTTTGGCCAGAACCCCCATGAGCAAGAGTTGACTCCAAGAGTCGACACTTATCTCGGGCGGCCTATATCGAGTTTGCCGTTTTGGGTGCGAATTGCCCATTTCTTGGTCCAATTTGCTTGGGCTTTTTACCACTATACCCTTAGGGTTTCTCCCATCTATTAGGTTTTATTTTGAAGGGTTTTAAAAGGGGTTTATGGTCATTTGCTACTGCTTTCATTTAGGTATATGTTTTGCTGCGATCTCCATCGAAGTAGGCAATTCGTGTGGGCTAAAATCTCTATTCTTGCAGGAGAAGGAGGAAGGGCGTTGCACCCTGGTGGAGGAGGACGTAGAAGCCATTGTAAAGGCCATCCATGAGCCCCAGCTGCTATCCGACGGCTGCTCCTAGTGTAGCATCACGATCTACTGTCTTGGGCATCTCATGCTACAAGGCTTAGTTCATCCCACTCCGTGGTTAAATCTTCCAGCACACCCTACCTTCCTATCTATGTATTTCGTTGAAGATCTGAGCAAGATTTCTTGATCTTTCATTTCCATGTCTTTATATGAGCATAGGTTTAAGTTTCAACTGGTCATTGTTGCATCCTATTGAGGTCCCTTATATATTGCTGTGATTTCAGGCTTCTAAGAAAGTACAGCAATAAGGAAAAAATAGTGAGACTAGCCACAAGGAGGAGAGGAGAGGGCTTTGAGAGATTCATCTTTCTTTGATGTTTGTAGGTTAGACTGGAGCTTGAATCTAAAGGATATATCCTGTACGAGCTGCTGAAGTTGCAGACATGCCCGGATCTTCAAGAAGGAGGACCGGCTGCTCCATCCTGAAATAGTTCAACTTCCTCTGAGCTGAACTTCAAGGAACATCTTCAAACGGCCTTTGGAAAAATGAAGGGGAAACATTCTACATCCTTTACCTATTTGTTTGTGATGGTTTTCTTGATCTAAATCCTGTGTGAGCGTATATTGTACATCTTCTTATTTTTCTGAACATCAGAATTTCTGTGTGTGGTATACGGAGTTGCGTCTCCGTGTGAGGGTTGAGTGTGGGGTAAGTTCCCTGAGTTTGTGTGTATGAGTGCTACGGTGGCAGCATCTTGGGGCCAGGCCCCGTGTGTGCATTGCTACAGAAGCAGCATGTGTGGTGCTTAGGTTCATCCCCGTGTTGCTACATTTTGTAGCGTGTAGTAAAGCCTCACCGGGGTTCGGTGAGGGGTGGAGGTAGGGAGCCCGTCGTGGTCCCGAACCACCTAAAAATATTTGTGTCTCATGTGAATGCCTGTGTGATTGTTCATTTCATCTACCTCCCTTCTCTGGTCAAACTAATAGATTTTTACTCACTGCACCACTGCACATTGCTACATCTGCTATCTGTTATTAGTCATTGCTCAACGTGTATTGGGCTGAATGCTCGTGTGAGATCAGAAAGGTTGAGTGTTCGCTAATCTCACTTAAGGTCGGTCTAGGCTAATAAATGTAGTTAATTCAAATTCTGTTGTGTCTAATTCAGACTATTTTTAAAATCTGCCATCTCGGTTGGGGGACAATTCAACCCCCCTTCTTGTCCGTCATCTACTCTGGGTCAACAATAATATATTATTATCCCGGTGTGTGAGGACCAACAAAGATTCAGCGTAAGGGGGAAAATCAGCATGCTGCCATTGCCATACAGAGGCAAAGTGAGGCATTGGTGTATGTGTGGCCCACCAGGCATTTCAACAAATAGTTCATCATCCATGCGTGGTAGACATATAAACCAGGGAGACTTAGTCTCCGGTTGCGAGTGACGGGTAGTTGCTCGTGGGTTCCCTCTGAGGATTCAGAGGAAGGGAGGTCGGACCTCTGGTTCTAACTCTGTGGGTTGCAGAGCTAGGAGTCTGGTTTTGTGGGTTGCAGAACCAGTTTGAGGGATTTGTCTCCCTCGGGTAATCAAGCTATTAGGCAGCGTCCTATTGCAGACTGAGTCTGCGTCTTGCTATTGCAAGGGAAGCCTCACTCCGATTTAGAGTGAGGGGTGGATGTAGGCGGACTGGTGTCTGGCCAAACCACCTAAAAATTCTGTGAGTAGTGGTTTGATTCGTGTGATTGTTCCCTATCTTCTGCCCCCTTCACAGGTTTCGTTGATTGTTCTTTTGAGTGCTAGCTATTCAATTTTATATCTGTGTTACTTGAGCTGTGAATGCTGTGGATCATATCTTGTTTCTCACTAATCCTATGTTAGCATGATAAGTGTTTGCCCACTGGTCTAATAGAAGCCTTCATTTCTAAGTGCCTTCCATGGTGCTGTTTCCATTTGTTTCTTAGAGTGGTGTTTGTTCTTTAATTGGGTGAAATTTCCAATAGATCCATTCACCCCCCTCTGGATCTATTTCCGTGTACCACCTATTCTAACACCTCACACCGTTCAAAAGACAGAAAGAGAGAAAATAAACAGTCACCTCGCTCCCAACGGTGCTCTCCCTCGATGGATGCCCCGGAAGGACTACAACATTCGAAGTGGCGGGCGGTTCGCCATCGGCCATCCTCCCAATAGGTGGGTGAAGAGGAAGCCCAATCGGTGGGAGAATCAATGGAGGGCATTGAAGTGGGGGCGTCCTCGGTGGCTAGGTCAGCTAGGAGTGGCAGCGAATAGGTTATTCTGATCCTTATACCACTGTCTCTCCAGTGCCGCAGGCCCTCGTGGCACCGGCTGATTTTATTCATCTTCAGGTAGGGGCCGCCCAACTAGCTCATGCGGATATGGGCCCTTCCTTGGCCCATTATCCTTCTTACGGGCTTCCCCCTTCATTGGTTTATCCTTCGGCCCCTCACACTGGGCCTGTTCTCCCAGTTTTGCCTCTTCCTTCCCGGGAACAGGAACTTCTCGATAAGTGGGCTACCATGCAGTAGCAAATTGACCTCCTTCATAAACGGGTCGGCCCACAATCCCTCACTGATATCCCCATTCCTAATTTTCGGGACATCTGCTTCCCACCTCAGTCTGAGCTCCCTACATACCGGAAGTACGATGGGAATGGCAACCCGTTCATTCACGTAAGGGAGTTTCTATATGAATCGACACAGTTCCAACATGATGATTGCCTCATGGCGTATCTCTTCTACCGGTCATTGGACGGGGTCGTACTAGAATGGTTCTACACTTTGCCCTTGGAGGAGGTAGAAAGTTTCAAAGTCGTCAAAGAAAAGTTTATACAGAGATTTCAAGATCGGGTGGGCCCGGAGTATTCCTTCACAGACCTAGTAGCAGAAAAAATGAAGACAAATGAGGATTTTGCAACTTATGCAGATAGATGGAGGCAGATGGCCTCACGTATGCCCGGGCAGATCCCGGAAGAAGAGAAAGTGAAATTGTTGATTTCAAATGCTACCCTAACATTTCAGAATATTCTGACTATGAATGGCATTTCAAATATGCACCAGTTATACAGTGGAGCCCGGTTTATACAAACCTAATTCAAAGACTCCCCCATCCACTCCTTGTTCGAGGCCTAAAAGCCAAAATCCGTTAGGAAATCCCTGGGCCCCGTTACTGAGGGAGTTCAAACTAACGAGCTGGTGCCGACTATTAACCAGTCCGCTCCACCCTGTTTCCAGCAACCTCCACGCAACCCCCAGTTCTCTGCCCTGCCATTTCCATTTTTTATCTTTTTATTTTCCTTTGAACCTTAGCTTATTCAAGTTGTTCATCAGCGTAGTCAAGCTATTTGTCAACTATTTCAGTCTAGAGTGAAGTGCTGGGATTGGGTGATTGTCAAGTTGTTAGACAGCTGGTTGTAAGCTGTGATTTCAGTGTGGTTAAGCTATAGATTCAGCAGAAGCCTCACTCAATTGAGTGAGGGGTGGACGTAGGTCTCTGTGTAAGAGACCGAACCACCTTAAAAACCCTGTCTCCATGGTGTGTTTGCATGTTCTCATCTATCTTCCTCGCTAGATGATTGTTTAGGATCGCTGTTGCAGATCTCATTGCAGTAGATTCTATTTCCACACTATCATCTTACCGCTTCAAATTGTAATTGGGGGCGGATCTATTCACCCCTTCTTCAGATCCTCCATCTCGCTAAACCAACACCTTCCTTCTGTTATCCGGATAGCTCTTTTGCCGATCTTGGGCTGCTTTCAACCTTTGCCGGATTAGTTGAACCTTCTCAGATGTTCCTTGCACCACTTCGGGCTTGATCAATTGCCTGTCACCAACCTCTTCCCAACATAGAGGAGATGTACATGGCCGCCCATACAAAGCCTCAAATGGAGCCATGCCAATACTTGCATGATAACTATTATTGTAGCCAAATTCTACCAACGGTAGATGTCGCTCCCAATCTCCTCTCCAATCAAGAATACAAGCTCTTAACATATCCTCCAAAGTGCGAATAGTCCTCTCAGACTGACCATTTGTTTGGGGGTGATATGTCGAACTAAGCTTCAACTGGAACCCAAAAGTATTTTTCAATCCTTGCCAAAGTGTCAACGTGAAGTGAGAATCTCGATCTGAAATAATGGACTTCAGAACTCCATTCAATCTAACGATGTTCTCAATATAGAGACGTGTCAAGATCTCCACCGATTGCTTCTTCTTCATGGCCAAAAAATGTGCAGTCTTAAAGAGTCGATCCACAATCACCCAAATAGAATCATTTCCCTTCGATGATCCAGGCAAGCCTATCATAAAATCTATGGTGATATCCTCCCATTTCCATTGTGGTATCTCAATCCTTTGCATCAACCCAGATGGTCTTTGGTTTTCAACTTTAACTGCTGGCAAACCAAACATCTGGACACAAATTCTGCTACATCATTCTTCATGCCTGGCCACCAAAAGGACCGTTTCAAATCTTGATACATCTTGTTACTACCATGATGAATGGAGAACTTCGATCTGTGAGCTTCCTTCATAACTTCATTCTTTAATTAGATCACATCAGGCACACAAATTCTATGTTGAAATCTGACCACACCATCTTCATCTCGAGCAACACTAGCCTTACTAATCATACCTTGTAACTGAGGGTCATCCCACTGAGCTTCTATTACTTGATCCATAACTATTCACCTGAGGCATAGCTAAGCAGCGAACGCTTGGCAAAGTTGAGAGTTGAGGTTCAATCGATGCCATGGAACACACAACATCCTCAATCATTTTCCAGTCTTGCTATAACAAAGTCCTCTTCTGACTAAGGGCATCAGCCACTACATTTGCCTTTCCAGGATGATATTGTAGTTCAAAACCATAGCCCTTCAAGAATTCGACCCATCATCTCTGGTGCAAATTTAGCTACTTTTGAGAAAACAAATACTTAAGACTCTTGTGGTCCGTGAAGACTTCAAACTTGACCCCACACAAGTAATGTCTCTAGATCTTCAATGCATGGACAATAGTGGCCAACTACAAGTCATGCATAGGGTAATTCTTCTCGTGCTCCCTCAGTTGCCTAGAGGCATATGCGACAACCCTACCATTCTGCATTAGAACACAACCAATTTCGATCCTTGAAGCATCAGTCATTTTATAAGATTTTCTTTAACATCTCACGTGCGCAGCTTAGGAAGATACATGTGACACTTTGTGGAAACAACGAGGCACCGTTTGGAAACACTTCCCGGAGAGATCCCGATCATTGAAACCCTTAACATTAATTAATCACTTCCCAATGCACTCAATGAGTCATTACGAGTGGAGAGAGAAACTAGATTCACTTGACGTGTCTCTCCCAAAAGCGGCAAAAGCTCTCTGAGCGCAACTTTTGTCCACGGTCGACAAATTTTGACCATTTTCTATCCTGCCTTTCCTCCCTCGCCATTGCCTGTGGTCGCCCTCCAAAGCACCCTAGCCGGAGATGCAGTCGCCGTGTTGCTGTGCCGAGAGAGAAGCCTTCGCTGTCTATGCCATTGCTACTGTTGCCGCTACGCTCAGAGAAGCCCTAGCCAAATTGTGCTGCTATTGCTACCACTCTTGAGAACCTACCATCCATCCCATCAGGGGCGGCTTCGTGGTGGCTGACGAGTCCTCATCTATCCCAAATGTGAGCTGGCCCTCCTTGTCTGTCTGCCTAGCCTCGCCCTTGCCGAGCATAACAGACGGCCCAGCCATCATGGCCGGAGCAAGAGCAGGGAGAGAGAGAACATGGTCAGAGCATTTGTTCGATTGGACTAACTAATTCAAAAGCTTAAAGTGTTGAGTGAAGAATATTTTATTATTATAAACATATTATATTTTATTCCGTTTCTAATATGAGACTTTTCTACAATTTAATACTCCTAGAAGAGTTGTAGTTTATGTAGAAACATCCTGAGAAAATAGTATTTAAGAAATACTCAAACTCATCCCAATGACTATGTGAAATACTTGGCTACCACCACGTGAGAAAAGAAAAGGAAAGGAGAGAGATCATGTACGTAGTACCATCAATCATGTAGTACCATCTTGCTTAGTTATCTAAAATATATCATTAGATCAAAGCAGATCGTTGATAAAATACTGCCGGAAATCACCGGGCTAATCTTTATGGCATAATTATCTAATGTAATAGAGACCTTCTAGTTTATATCCACTTAGCACCATTAGTTTTCCCCGGAAAAATTAGTGTTAAGGATGACCAGAGATGAACTAGACTTTAACAGATCAATACCAAATTACTGCACTTCCATTTGGTTATTCAACCTTTGACAGCAAGACAACACATTGCTTATTACTACGGTTTCCCACAAGACCATGCATGCCGCATCGCTCTCGATGAACAATTAATGAACTACGAATATTAAATCAATGGAGACTGCAACATTAATGGGAGCTAGCTACCACGTACTAATCTAGTGGATGTCAATTAGGCATCGATCCTGAATTTTGTTAAGCCATGCATGTTTCCAATCAAGTCTGGTCATAATCCTTGACGACCGTGGATTTCACTAGCTAGGCTACGTAGAAATGAATATTAATTAGTAATGCATGTACATTAATTATCCTTCTAATAACAATTTTTATAGTCAAGTAGGAAAAGCAACGTACGAATAAGGAGGTTCTGATTTTGATTATTAGTGGGTTAATATGCATTCATTTGCTGGGTGATGACACCAAAGAGCATATATACATGCATGCGACAAATTACAATCATATATAACACGTGCATGGCTATCGATGTCTATTACTTGCTAGTAGTTGTTCATGAATCATGATGGCATCGCACTTGAAATGATGTGATTTTCCTACTGTTTAGGAGTTCTTCTATGCGGTATATCTTCCTCCCCATACAATAATATGCTACAAGTTGAACATATTTCAGTTTTCTTTGTCTATGCGGTATATCTTCCATATCTCTTTTGATGAGTGAACACGTACATCTCGGTTGGTATAGAAGTTTCTTGAGTCGAGCGGAGCTAAGTGGTCCACTGGAGACCACTTACAACCTTCTTTGGGACCATGGCCGAACAAGCCTCTACGATCGACTTTGAGACCGTATGTACTCTGGAGCGGCCATTTGTATGACCATTTATACCTCTATGCCTTGGTTTTGCCTTCTTTGCATCATCACTCAAGGTCTTTTGTCCATCCCTCACTCTCACTCTCTCGTGTCAGTGTAGGAGTCATTGTTAGTCAGTTAGCATCAAGCATTCATACATTCACACATAGCATTCATTTGCAAAGAAAATCAAAAAAGCATGTCATATCACTATCATATCATATACACATGAGTAACATCCAGGTACATCAGGCCTGTCCCTCAGGGCCCCCACTATCACCTGTCCCCTCGTGCCTCTTTGATGGCGGGGCCATCGCAGAGCTAGCCTCCTCCCGGTGCTACTGACGCCACTCCTCATCCTCGTTCCTCCGACGACCGGAGGAGCTCGTGAAGTAACCGCGATAGGAGCTGTGGGTGTCGTGTGTACCGTGCGTACCACTCGGATCTCCACTGCGCTCCGACCTCTGGCTCATCCCCTCTTAGGTCTCCACCACACCCTCCAGCCTCGCCACCTGGAGCCAGGCTCGCTCCGCCTCAGCTCGGTAGCATTCCGTATCTGCAGCACCAGCCCGTAGACGCTTTAACTCCACGTGGAGGAGCACCATCTCGACCGCATCTGCTAGACGGCTCCGCTCTGTCTCCTCTCTAAGTCGGGTCATCTTGGTCATTTGCATGTACACGCATCATGGTTAGTCAATTGCATTGCATAATCATTACCAACTAGGAAAGCATAGTGTCTGCTTACCCTCTCGACCAGAGCAGCCTCGGTCACCTCAGCCCGTGCCAGCATCCTACTGAACTCCATGCCTTGCTCAGCACGATCCACAAGTGTCTGGGAGGAGGAGGAAGGAGCGTCAGCTCCCCGATGCTGGGCTCCCTCGGCTCGCTGGATTTTAGAAGTCTGGGTCAGTCAATAGCATAAGTATATGCATATTAAGTCTAAGGTTCAGTAAAACTCACCAGGAGGTCCAACACCTACCGGAGCTCGTCTCGCTCCTGGACAGTGGAGTGGTAGAGGTCCTGGAGCTCAACGATCCACCCCTGGGGGCGAGCTACATATAGGAAGTCAAATGTTAGTGCATCATAACCATAAAAGCATATTAGAAAGCATAGAGTTTAGAGTCATACCGGTCGTCGAGGGCCACAGAAGACCTGGTCCCCGTAGCGACACGCGTAGGCCGTCAGATAGGCCTCCTTGCTCTCTGCTCGGGCGGATACCACTCGCCCAAGTGCTGTCCAGTCCTGGATCTGCTCTGCTACTCGAGCAGTCCAATCCATCTCTGTCGTCAGGCCCCGTGCATGGCGCCCGACGTGCTCCTTCGGCTTCTCGGGTGCCAGGAAGTTGACCGCCACCTGGTGGACCCCGATGTTCCTCATCACGAGCCAGTAGTAGAGGGGCTCCACCACATTCATGCAGTGGAGCCAGATGTTGCGCCTAGTGTAAGCCAGGGCCGCCACGACCAACGGCTGACCCTCGTGCCCCTCGCTCTGGTGGGGCGTCCATCGGACCTGTCGAATAGGATAGTTGCATCAGCATACAGAGCATATAGTTGCATTTAACATAGAGTTTTGGGTTTTAGATCTTACCGAGGCATAGGATAGTGTGTCTAGGTCATCCTGGATCACCTGGACCTAGCTTCGTAGGGATCCAACCTCCCAAGGTGCCGTCCACCATCGCACGATGGGCAGCCGGTCCGGATAGGTCTACTCTCCTCTCCCCAGCCTGGGGAGGTGCACATAGGCCCACACCTGTATTGCATTTCATTAAATGTCAGCATGTGGAATTCATATAGCAATTGCATAAATATTTTAGAAACTTAAGTCGTACCTGAAGTAGAGGAGAGAACCTGCTGAGCATCGTCCGTTGGCTGGTCGAGCTCAGCATGTCAAAGAGGAAGGCGAGGACCGCCACTCCCTAGGCGTACTCGCCAACGCGGTCGACATCCTCGAGTAGTGGAAGGGACTGGCAGCTAACGACATCCGCTCAGGTAGCGAAGAGAAGCCTCTCGAAGAAGAGCATTAGAAACCTCCTTAGGACCACCTCCACCTCCGGTCCCAGCTCGGCTGCCACCTGCGGTCATGCTCAGTCCACGAGCCACTGCAAGTGCTGCTCTGGTAGCTCCCCTGTCGTGATCCCCACTCCTCTCAGGTCGAGACTCTCCTGTAACCTTGCCCTCATCAGTGTAGTGGACTGCTACTCTGGTCGCAGTAGCCCCAAGCCCAACAACATTTGGGCTAGCTCCCTATAGTCGGGGAAGGTCCTCCCGCTAACCGGCGCCCTGTGCACGTGTAATCCAGTGATGCGCGTCACGTCCTCTAACGTCGGGACCATGTGGGCCCATGAAAAGAGAAACATGCTGCTCACCGGATCCCAACGGTCGTGTAGGACATAGAGCAGCATCGTGTCAAGCCGCATCACCTCCTCTCCGAGGAACTCGCTGAAGCCCATCGTCACCAAGCGCTCCCTCTGGAACTCCGACAGTGCGAGGTAGATTGCCTGAACCTGGAGCCAGGAGATCCGGGTCCTTCACTTTTCCTGCATGCATTTAAACTTGCATTAGTCATACATTTCATAATAAATCATGCATAGCATTAAAAAAAGTATGTGCATTTATCTGGACGGTCATCCATTGACGACTTTGAATAGTGAACGGTCCATTGGGGGCCGTTCATCCATTTAGACAGTTCGTTGGGGGTCCGTTCATTTCATCATGTGCCTGTCCTAAACACGACATTGTTCTGACCATTTGGACACCCCACGATCCGCACCTCACCGTGTAACATCTCCCTCAACCCCCTTTGATCTAAAGCTCCACGGTCACCCATTTGACTGTTTGCCTTATAGGCGGTCTAGTGTAGACCGTGTGGTTCTCAACGGATCAGCTCTTGAACGGTCCCAGTGGACCGTCCAGCATCCTCCATAGTCGTCTTGAGACCGTGTCCACTCCCAACCTCCCGTCGGTTCAATTCCCTTTGAACCATCCCCCATGGGCCTTTCTAGCCTTTGGGGCGAGTCAGTTCTAGCCATTTGATATACAGACAGTTCTATGTGAACCGTGTCATTTGATTACACGGTCACTGTGAGATCGTGTTTTGGCCGTCGTGCCCAATGGCGTTGCACCCCATCCCCATCAGCGAAGATGGCCCATGGGGCCTCCCAACCGGTCCTAAGGGGTTGTGTGCCCCTCTTCCCTTCGCCTAGACTACATGCATGGTGTCTAAAATTGAGAATGGGGTTTCTTTGGTCGTGGCCTACCTCGGAGGGCCGTGGCTCCTTGGTCGGCGACTGGGTTGCCATTGTGGCCTCCTCCGCCAGTGGAGCGACCTCCATCGCTTCAGTAACCACGGGAGGATCTCCTCCTTCTGCCTCGGCCAGTGGTGGCCCTGCCTCCTCCGTGGGGTTCACCGGCGGTAGCGGCGGTGCAGTGGCATCTTGTCTGGTCATCCTTCGAACGAGGCAGCATAGAACTTGGTGCTTGAAGCACATAAGAAGGCTAGAGAGTGGGGAAGAGTGTGGGAGAATGTGAGAATGGGAGTGGTGGAGAGCTCGAGGGTTTCGATGGAGAACGTGGGGTGGGGGAAGCCTCTCCGTCGGTTACGAGAGGAGGAAGATAATGAGGGCCGGTTTTATTTTGTTTGAAACCGATAGTATGTACATGGTCCATTGATGGGCCATTTATATATTGGACAGTCTATAACAAGGCCGCTTATTTGTGGCAATGTATCTCCCCTCACACGGTCTCACTTTGACCGTTCATTCAACTAGGCGGTCTTGCATTAGGCCGTGTTAATGCCATGATGCTTTCAAACTTGCAATACCTTCATGGTCCATTATTAACCATTTATATCCTTGGGTGGTCTAGAGTTAGACCGTGTATGTGCTGAAATCATGAACTATGTTGTGAAGCTTTATTCTTGCTACATTATGTGCTTAATTGCTGATATTTTGGCTTGAATGATATTTGTTCCATGGTATATTATTGCAAAATCTTGTTCACGATTCCATTACAACTTCACTTTACCTTGCCTTCCACTATCAGGTCAGGTAAGTCAGGTAAGTATTTTGATCCCTATATCCCTTAATGCATTACTATATGGTATCTATGCTATATTATCTCGAGAACTGGCTGGTCATTCACGTGTTCTAGGATCTAATGTTCCCCTATAACAAAAATGATGATGATCTAGGTTCACACGTTCAATCATCGGATAGGCCGTTAGGTTGGGAAAATTGAGGGACGATGGTTCTATCTCGCACGTCGTGATTGTAGATAGCGTCTTGACCCTAATTACCACAGTCTAGCAATATTATTCTCGAGTTCTTTCGACTTGCGCGTTGCTCTTTGCTTCTATGTTCTTCTTTATCTTTTCAAACTTTTCCTCCATTTGGTCCAATTTGTGAAGAAGGGCTTGATGGGGAGGATTCACTTGAGAAGTGGAAGGTTGCTCTAGGGACCTTTGGGGTGCTTGAGAGGGAGTCCTTGAAGGAGAAGGGGAGTGAGGTTTGCCCATAGAATGACCCGGGTGGACCAGGGTACGAGGGACAATCAGATTTTGGTTGAAATGAGGGTGGTGATTAGCCCATGTGGTCCTCAAAGGGAGAAGTATGAGGACCACCTATGGTGCATGAAGGATCTTGGGGAAAGGGAGAAGTAGATCCCCTCTTAATGACAGCCTGGATGGCTTCAAGTTATCGAGGGCTGAGAGAGTCGATGTGAGAAGCTAGGACATCTAAGACATAGGGAACACTAGTGGAGGGGGAAGCTCCCCCAGCAGTGGCTTGCACTTCATGTGTCACAAATCTGATCATTGTCCAGGGTGTAGATGTGATCATAGGATGAAGAAACATGGCAAGACTCCTCATAGAAGTCGCGATGAGAGTCATGGACATGAGGGGTATGTGATGAATCAAAGCGACCATCCTCATGGTCATAAAAGTGTAACTAGGCATGCTAAGCACTTTACCAGAACACAACATCATGATGAAATTAAACAATGTGCTCACAAATAATTTTGCAGAGATTATCAAACAAGTGGATGCTTATGTTTAGTTTAGAGTTTCCTCATATGATTTAGATGATTTTCAAATATATGTAATTCACTCAACAAGGTAGGATCCAAGTTCTAGTTTTGATTTGACTTCTTGCCAACTAGGATTCCACACTCTCACCATGTGTAGGTCAACTATCCTCTGGAAACTTTAGTGGTACAACCTGTCGAGTGAACGGGGAGGGAATCTCTCAATTTCGGAGACTTACGGATGTCCCACTAGAGGAGATCCTAGTCTGTTTATAGGAATACCCGAACAGAGAGTCCTTCCCTCACTGAGAGTGGGTAATTTCCTAGAGATACGAGAGGAGATGCCCTAATGCCCGTAGGCGATGCAATGCTACTACAGAAAGAAAATATACAGAACAAGCAAGTAGAACAAGCAGAACAGAAATATGTAGAATAGAATAGAACAGAACAAGATATCATAGAAATAAAAACACGCATCCACCAAGTAAGATGCCTATATAAGAGTGCGTCCACTAATCAAGACACCGCTGAGTGTAGGGGTGAGTGGCAGTGATGGTATAACTAAATAAGTGTCCGAATGCAGGGACACGTATATGTGGACACATCTTGATGGACATACATGTTCTTAGACTGCAACCCACTTTTCACAGAACCTACTAAAGGAAGAAAAGGAAAGAACATTTACAGATCTAGCACATCCAATAATGGAAATCAACTAAATAATGAAGTGCTTTCTTAAAACCTACTTTTCTTTCTGAAATGTATAAACTTCTTGAGGAATCACAAGGGACAATGGGGGAGTGCACGTGGTGCACGAGGAAAGAAAATAAAAGTGTTGCTGGGAGGACAACTGAGCACACAAAGACACAATAAGGAGGGGCACACGTTGGTGCCAAAAGGAGGAGCACACATGGGTGGCAAAAACACACAGGTAATCAAAATAGAACAAAAGAAGTCTCATTATGATCGTCAAAAGATGTGAACAACATCACAGAATGAGGAATATGGGGGGACCAAGACCGCAAGAGTTACACTCCATGGATTTTAATGGAAATTAAACAAAAAGAAATTAGAAATCACATGTGAGTGCGTGTAAGACCCGTGTTTTAGCAGATTCTTAGTGGTTCGGATCTAGATTTTATTTCGTGAATTTCAGCTATTGTTCAGAATTTTTAACCGTGATCAAGAAGCTCAGTAGGGTTTACATTCCTATCGCTAGGCAGAATTTAAGTACTTACCATTTTAATATTGTGGAAAGAACTACATGCATGAATGATGTGAAACAAGCAAATCTGAGAGACGATAATCAAAAATATAGTCATGATCAGTAGGAATTTAAGAGATTTTAGTAGATGAAAACTGGTATATTTTCATTCAATCAAGGCATAAGGAGCAAATCTCATGATGGCTACAAAATAAGTCAAGTGAAGCCATAACTAAACATGCACAAGTGATTGGCTATTTATCAGGTCGAGTCATGCAAGCAAGTACATTCAAGTATTCATGTCAAGTGAATGTATAATGTTCATGTAGAAGTGGAATGTCATAGACTTATATGCTAGCAAGTACTTTGGTGCAATGCCTCACCATGTCATTAAAACTCTGATGGGTACTAGAACATTTTAGGTGCTCACCCCAGGACCAGACCAGGCCCTTATAGTGAGTTTGCATTGAGGAGTCGATTAGAGATCCCACGAAATCTAGACATCCATGCTATTTAATAGCCATGAATTCCAAGGGCAAGCTTATGTAACCAAGTATTAAGAGTGGAAGCAAAATGATAGGTCATAGGGATATGACCCCTGAACCAAGACGAATAACATTAAGGGGGGTCCTAAAGATATCAGGGTAGTAGCCTGGAGGGCTGAGACCTTAACAAAGCTTGGATCTCGCAATACAATGCAAGAAACACCAAGGTCGAAAAATTGGCCAGGTCGTGGTCGACCAGGATCTACTATCAAGAAGTCACAGTCAAGATAGAACCGCGATCGCAAGGGGCTATGTCAACCGCGATCGCAAGGGGCTATGTCGACTCATTAGGTAGTTGAGTCGACTCATAAGCGGGAGAATAAGAATGTGGGCTATTGACCCACCAAGACCTCAAGGACGTGTTTTGGACAAGGCCATGTTTAGGGTCATGAATTCAATTGACAGAGGCGAAGTCAGTCGATTGAAATAGGAGTTCGGTGGACTAAAACAGAATATCGATCGACTGAACAGAACATTAGTCATCTAAAAAATGTGTTTTCAGTCGATTGGTCAGGATATCAGTCAACTGAAATGGGTTATCAGTTGACTGATATGGATAGGCATGCAGGCCAAGAGGGGAAGAACACGGTCAGTCGACCGTCTATGACCTAATGGTCATGATCATCCAATGGCCACATTCTGGATAGAGTCTGGTAAAACAATCACATCCCACCCACTTAAAAGCTGATCGAATCCCATCTAGTAGGATGTGGATTACAGGGGTTTTAGGGTACAACATGCTCGGTGTCCAAGTGGGAATCTCGAGCTCGCTGAGTCTTACAGAGGCCTTGTGGTAGCAGTTCTAGTCTGACTGAAGGAGTATCCAGCGGAGGGTTCCATCTACCCCAAGAGCGGTGTTTCTATCTCACTACAGAAACCCATGGCAACTGGTAGGGTAATGTCACCAGAGTGATAAACCATAAAACAATACATTCGTGCAATGTGTACCATGATAAAACTTGAATATATACATGTCATGAATTAAAACATGTTATCATGAATAAATTTCAGGCTACCTAGAAGTTAACTAGTCTTTTAGTATGTTTTAGACAAGAGAGATTAAGGTAAGATCAAGAATAAGGCTAAGAACGAAGCTCAAGAACTTAGAGAAGATGAGGGTTTAATATATCTCTTAGATTCAAAAGCTAGTTTTGATGGTGTGCAGACAAGAAAACATGCAAATAAACTTATAAACTTTCACTTAACATGCTAGACAGGGCACTGGGTTCCTAGGAACTCATGCCAGATCACAATCGCTAGAGAGCCGCAACATGAAGAACACAGTCTAGAGGGAACGGTGATGGCCTCTTTTAAAGCTTAATACTGATGGTGCTTCCAAGATTGATGGTGTATCAGGTGGTGGTGGTATTATCCGGGATGGCCAGGGCTCTTCTTTGCTAGCCTTCACCAACTATTATGATTATAGTAACAGTATAGTTGCTGAGGCAAGGGCTCTCATGGACGGGTTGAGATGCCTGAAGGCTATAAGTACACAACCAGCTCTCATTGAATGTGATTCCCTATCCCTTGTTCATATTGTTAACCGAAAGTCACCTTGCCAATGGTTAAAACGCCTATTTCGATCCGGCGGGCAACTGAGCATATCCATTAAGTGGAAATTCTCGAGCCGTGCACCGCCGAACGGTCATCCCGTCGGTCGGCAGCCCACGTCCCTGCAAGGCATGGCGATGGCAACGTGCCAAATGAGGAAGCACGATAGCAGCACCAGTGTGACGTGGGTAAGCGCCGAGGCCTGCTCTCCTTCGACAGAGGAGACTCCCAGTCTGAACATCCCCCGGGAGATATATAACAAGCATCTGAAGAAACAAAGTGTGGCTCTCCGGCGCACAGGAAGAGAAGAAAAGGGGGAAGAAAAATAGAAAAGGGCTCTCATCTATGTTCAAGAAGAGAAGAAAGAAGGGAGGAGAGAGAGCTTCTGAGAGGAGATCTCACCCGAAGAAGTGCAGCAAGCCACGTCCCGGTGCCGTAGAGGTGAGGAGGGGTGAAGAGAGAAGAGGGGAGTGAGAGTGAGAGGTGAGTCAGGGGAGAAGCTTGTGCTCTCTCTCCCTCCCCTATTAGTGTATGCTTTCCCCTTTGCCATGTATTTTGTTTTTCTTAGTCCAGAGATGGATCTCCCCCATGTCAACTCCTCCCCCCATTTGTGTGGATGAATAAAAAAGGAAAAAATCATTTTTTTGCAAAACTTAGCATCCTCTATTTTGATCTACTCTTCCTTCCTCACTCTCTGATCATCCGGGGGGGCCTTTGAGGTCTGCCACACCATGGCACGACCCTCAAAGGAACCCATCTTCAGATGAACATTCGTTGCCCCTGTGGCAAACACTTGTCCCGCTTCAAAGAATCATCGCCTGTGAGTCGTGGTCGCTCTTGTAGGCTGGCCCTCGAGCGTTCTACACTCACACTTGGGCTCACGGACCGCCGTGAGACCGCTCCGCATTTTGAGAGTTTACGTAGGAGTAATCCGTGGGGTGACTTTCGCTTCTCTCTGGCAGATCCTGGCCCAGGGGAGGTGCTGTCGAATTTTCGCCAGGGGATTGAGAACGCTCAAGAATAAATGGACGACATACAAGAACAAGTGAACAAACTGAGCCTCTGTAAAACAAACCAAACACACAGTGATCCCCCCTATGAATTAACCCCTAAAATCTTACACAACAAACTCCTCTGAACAAATCACCTAAACCCCATTACCTATCTAATCCATCAATTTGATGAATAAACGAATCTTAAAATCCACCGACGGGTGAAAGAAAGGAAACACATAGTAAAAAAGCTTTGAAAAAACCCTCGGATGAAGCTATTCCGACTCGGGTTAATAGGGCGTGGTCACTGTTCCCCCACGTCGTTTTAACCCCCCCTCACAAAAGCCCCTCATCTCCTTCTTTGAATGCTAAAATGGCGCGACCAAATCTGGCGTGCCCCCCCTTGAAGCCCCATTCTCAGCGCGGCCAAACCTGGCGCGCCCCCTTCAAGCTCCAATTCCGGTGCGCCCCCTTGTTTAACCCCTAATACGGCGTGGCCATAATCGGCGTGCCTCCTTAATACAAAAGGGATAAATATCTAGTAAAAAAAGAATAGAAAGGTTCAAACAAAATAAAAATAAAAAGATCAATGCCAATAAAAAAAATGAAAGAAACTCTACTACCTCTAGGGTGTTTTGGTAAAGAAACAAGCCTAATTGAGACAGCCCACTCGAGAAAATTCTTAAGCGAAAATCGAGCTTCATGTAGGATTGCATGAGCATTGAGCGATAGGATAAGTCATTGGAAAAGGGAGGAAGGGCAATTAATCTAAGAGGGCTTGTATCTGAAGTCCATGGGACCCCCTAGCATAGCGTTGTAGGACTTGAGGGGACGAACGCAATCCAGCTCAAGGATATAGAAGTCCTAAAAATAGTAGTAAATAAAAATCAGGATAGAGGAAACAATGACCTGTCGAATCTCAAAATACTCAAAAATAGTCATACATAAAATACGCTTTCAGCTGGTTGAATCGGAGTGGAATCACGTAGACTCATTCATACAAGTTCAACGAAATCGAGATACACGGGTAATCGGCGCGGGGCCAAAGGAGCACGGGGCGGTCAAAGCAAACGTGACGTTCCCTATTTCGCTTGCAGATTCCCCGAATGATATGCATGCATGCATTTTTTTTGACTAATTTTATGGGGCTAAAAGGACCTATATGATGCATGCTAGGTTTAAAAGGAAAAAACCTATCTAATGCAAGGTCGGAGGGTTTATTTGCCTACCTCCGAATTAAGCGGTCAAGAGTTCAAGAAGTCTATCTTATTGTGCTTGGTAACAAACATGTTCATTATTGAGCACAGTCAACAATTCGAGAAGTCCGTCATCCCGCATTGGGAGCAGCAGGCGGCCATCGAATAACTTAAGGAGTATAAACTCTTCACAGTTTTTATTAAAGATGAACTCAGAGTTTATACGCCAGAAGCTATTAGCCTCCGACGTTCTACCTAAAATGCAATGGTTTTGATGACGATGATGCAAAGCTTGGATAGCCATTCTTGGTACCTGCAGCTTCATTAGCACACATTATCCAAGTTCATACATCATAAATAATGACCATGAAAACAACATTCAATAGTCAAACTATGCACTTGATCAAATAGAGCCATGCCCCCCTATTCTCTTCATAAATTCAAGGTGGCCAAAGGGCCTGCCTTCTTCAGGGTTAGGCAGCCACACTGGTAGCTATCTAGGAATGGGTGGGGCGGCCAGAGACTTGGCCGCCCACCTGTTCTTATCCCATAAGCGTCGGGAGTCTAGAACAGGTGGGACTCTTTGTGATAAAAGACTCGAGGCGGGGTTCCCCTTGCTACCAAGCAAGGGTTCACGCAGTAACATGCTGATACCATCTAGAGAGGAGCTCCAAGATGACGTTGTAGATGCCTAATTTTGGACATCCCACGGACCTTGTCTAGCCATCATAGAAGTGACACTTTTTTCTTGGTTGATTGAGAGCGTGTGGTCTTATCTTTGTTTAGGTAGACTCCACCCTGTCCCTTCGCGGATCCAACTTGCCAAAGTCTTCGCGGATCCAAATCGGTGAACTTTTTGAGGTATTAATATGCATTTTTCACTGATCAATGGAAGGCCAAAGTCTTGGCCGCCCATACCCCTGGGTGGCCAGATGGCTGGCCGCCCATCCCATTCAAGGGTGGCCACATAGTTGGCCACCCTGCTCCCAAGGTGGCCACAAGGCTGGCCGCCCAGCTCCTTCAAGGTGGCTAGGCTGTTGGCCACCCTCACCCTCGAGAAGGCCATCGTTCTAGCCGCCCAGCTCCTTGGATGGCCAGAACCTTGGCCGCCTACTGTCAAATGTAAGTCAACTCTACGTTTCCACCCACTCCGGGCATGTCCTTCGAAATCGCTCCCACTCCGGGAGGTTCGAGACCCAAGTAGCCTCACACGCACTCTATTTTCAAATATTTTTGGAGGGAGATTGCCCCCCACATACAAGCAGCGATTTCAAATCGTCTCTTGGGGGGGACATTTTTCGATGATGCATTGAAGGCGTGGGTTGACCGCTAATTTACACCCATGGAATATACATATATATACATATGCTCATAAATAGGTATGGCCAAATGGGTTGGTGGCTGGGTTAATTTAGGTGGTCCCTTATATATATAGCTACTGGGATGGTTTTTGTGTTGCATACATTATAGGTGAGCTGGCGGCAGGGAAATTGGGTAACCATGGCTTGCATTTATTATAGACCCACGTAACACTCTGGCAGGCTCATTTACACATAGGGAAAAGGGGCGGGCAGCACATGCATGTGTAAAAACACAGGTAATATATAAATGCACGAGTGGACCGGTGTGAGGTGGAACCAGGCGTGAGGAAATCTCCTCATCCGGTGCGCCAAAGGGGCTATGGATGGGACTTAGACGGCGTGAGAAGGCTGTAGTGGGGAATGGATCGGAGGCCAGGGCGATACGGCACGCCAAAGGTGAGGTGGGGGGTTGATACGGCGTGAGGAGAGGATGCATGGCTGAGTCGATGTGGGGGTTAAACCGGCGTGAGAAGGCGGGGATCTGGCGTGTGTCTGTGCGCCGGATCAAGGTAGGAACAAGGGCTGCTCTTCGGGGTGAAAGCCTGGGCTAACAGGAGCTAGAGAAACAATGGCTATTGCGGGGGATAACCTACAGGGCTATGACATTGTTGAGGGTCAATCTGAGTCCGAGATCAGACTGAGCAAGTGTGACGACCCAACATCTGAACTCGGGTAAACCCGATATCACTTGGATTCTGAGAAATCTCCCAAGAGCGGTAAAACTCTGAAGGAAAAGAAACGTATACGTGAGTGTATTGAACTTCAAGATATGGTAGTAAACAATTATATCACAATGATCATGATTACTAAATCAGCAGAAATAAAATTATATTTTTAATTAAATAAATTAAACTACAAAGTTATAACAGCTAACAACAAAGTCCAGTCTAACAGAAGTACAATCTAATAGAAAGGGAAACGTACCCTACAGACTGGGAAAATCTGACACTGACAAAGTTGACACTAAGAACCACGTACTGCACCTCCAGACCACGAGGAACAAGAGCAGCTATACCTGAAAAGTCAAGGGTGAGCCTCGTGTCACTGGCTCAGTAGGGATCCCGCGGATCCCTACCCCAAAACCAAAGCGGTAACAACAGTAACAACGACAAGAGTAACAGTGGGAGTAGGAACAATAGTAAAAGTAAAGAGGACAGTCGTACCGAACAAAACATAGTAGCCGATACAATCTCGGCCCTCTAAACTACTCTTAATCGACAGAAACACAACTTCTCATACACGTAGTTGGGAGTTGCTAAACGAATCACAAGAAACTCCGATTACATTGTCAGAACACGTCATGCTACAACAGACGTGTAGGCTTGTCTACAAAGATAAATCCAACTCAAGACCACACGGTCTAAAGCACCAACGTAGACACGACCTCGCCGTCGTGTATGCTGCACTGACTACAGGCAAAGCGGAACACAGACTACCCGAAGTACCACGTGAAGGAGCTCACATTGTACGAGAAACCACACGAGTCACAAGAATTATGTGTCATGTGACAGAAGTACCTCCTCACTAGAAGAAAAGTCAGATGCGTCCACTGACGTCTTACACTGCGCCTCAAGCATCTCCCACTTGTCTCGAATGCGGTAACTAAGACACTGTACCAAGTACTAAGGAACAATAGTAACGAGTGACTAGCCATGGTCATGCCCGTCGGCGCTCGTCCAACGTCCTTGACCATGTGTGCACATACAAGTCCAATGTCTTGAGCCAGGCCTCTACCTGATTTTCCCCTCCCGTTAGACTCTAACGGCTACACAAAGGGACCCGTGGCAACCAGCGTACGAACTGTCTCTACCGGCCTTTTTGCCCTCAGCTAACCCTTGCAGGTCGACTGAGTCTGTCGGGATATCAGTATTTTTAACCCCTTCTTTTTTTTTTAACTGGTACCCTCGCTGGGGATTGGTATGTCCTGTGAGGACTGCTGGAGAAACTCTTGCGGTGGCGCATGGTAGAGCTTCATATGCTTGCCATTGAGAGGAGGGAAAAGATTGTTTCCCTTGTAGTCGTCGACCATATAAGTCCCTCCTTCATAGACCTTCTGAATGACGTAAGGTCCTCGCCAATTGGGCTGGAGTTTGCCGCTGGATCTTCCTACTAGAACCTCCTTTTCCTTGATCATGACGAGGTCGCCTTTCTTGAACGCCATTTGCTTGACCAGCTTGTCATAGGCACATGTCATGCGGACTTAGTACACTTGCAAGTGTTTATAGGCTTTGAGTCTTTCGCCTTGAAGGTTGGACAGCTCCTCAAGCCTTCTTTCTATTTCAGACTGGTCTTGGCCTGGTAGTCCGACATGCACAGCAACGGGATAAGATGCTAGCTCGATCTCCACGGGGACCACCACTTCAGCTCCATAGACCAGAGAGAATGGGGAGCAACCCGTAGGGGTTTTATAAACAGTCTGGTAGGCCCATAGGACTTCGTGGACCTTCTCGCCCCAATCTCGCTTACGGCCACCCACTATCTTGGACAGTAATTTACAAAGGGTCTTGTTGAAGACCTCAGCCAACCCATTGGCTTGGGGGTTGTAGACGGACGATGTCCTCCAGTCAATATGAAACTTAGCCGCCAAGGCATAAACAGTCTTATTCTTGAATGGCGTGCCATTATCAGATATAATCTGACTGGGGGTGCCGAATCTATATATGATATAGTGCCTCACGAACCGGACAACTATCTCCCCCATAACTTCCTGTAGCGGGACGGCCTCTGCCCATCTGGAGAAGTAATCAGTGCAGCCAATATGAACCTGTGACCCTGAGATGATGCCGAGAATGGTCCCACAATATCCATGCCCCACTCCGCGAATGGCCAAGTAGGCGCAGTTGGATGGAGCGGATGTGGCGGCCTCCGAGGCACTGGCCCAAATGCTTGGCACTGGTGACATGTACGAGCATATTGATTGTAATCTTCGTACATGGTGGACCAATAAAACCCTTTGAGCTTGATGTTATTTTTCATCTTGGCTCTTGCTTGATGGGCTCCGCACAGTCTGGAGTGGACCTTATGCATCACAATCTTTGCTTCCTTAGATGAAAGGCATCGTAGGAGGACCGATCGGTCTTTCTCATGGACAAGCCTGAAAAGCAGGCTGTCAATTAGCTGGTAGGATGTTGCCCTGCGTAGCAGTTGTACTCTCTGGGCCCGATCAGGAGGGAGCCAGTCATTCTTTATCTTTACGAGCGGCTCGCACTAATCTTCTTCTTCGGGAGTATTCCCTTCTTGGATGTTTTTGACCTTGTAGACAGTGAGGCCGGACTCTTCATCAAGTACACTTGGCATTAGTCTTTGGTGTCTGACAGTGATGTTCAATTCTCCCTCAAGTGGGAGTTTTAAGGCTGCTGCCAACTTTGCCAGAGTGTCCGCCTGGGAGTTAACTGCCCCTTGGGACATGGCCTATTTCAAAAAGGTAGAAAATTTCTTTCAGCCTCATGACGGCTGCATGGTAGGGGATGAGCTCTTTTTTCCGGACGTCATAGACGCCCAGGACCTGTCGAATGACGAGATGAGAATCCCCGTAGACTTTGATGCACTTGATGTCCATCTCGAGCGCCAATTGAAGCCCAATAATTAATGCTTCATACTCTGCCTCATTATTAGTCAGTGACTTCATGAGAGCGCAAGAGTTGTGAAGAATGCTGACATGTGGAGATACAAAAACTATCCCCGATGCACAGATCAAGAAAAAAATAAGTAGATGTTCGTTATTTAATATTCTGCAATATAGAACCTAGATCATTTTTGCCAAAAGATCAAAAAAATGAATAACTTTTAAGAACTGGGATTATAAACGAGTGCTGGTCTCAATAGAGATTTATTTGAAAATTTATACCAGGCCTTATCTCAGCCTTAATGGGCTGCTAAGGGGCCCCGTAGACCCTCTTACTAAGCCCACTTTGTGGTGCTTCCCACTCTCCTAAGCCACTGCCCTCACCCTCTACATACAGGGGTGGGATGTCCTCAGTTTCCCATCCTGGCTGCCTTCGGCCAAGGGGAGAAGTGAGTGAGAAAGAGAGGGAAAGACTAAAGGGTGAGGAAAAGAGCAGGAGAAGCAGGAGGGGATGAAAGAAAAGAAGAGAGGGATAGAGCGAGAGAAACATACAAATTGGGGGATAGGGGTGACAGATGTAGATCCAGGGTTGTCTCTCCTCACAGAACACGTTTCCAGCCCAAGAGAACAGGGGAAATAAGAAGAAACTCCAGCTGCCGTTACATGGACTGCTTGGATACAGCACCTCAAACTTGGAAGCTTCAAAGAACAGGCTGCTTCTTTGATTTCAGCAGCTTCCTTAGATTATAAACAAACTCTTTAAGGTAATTTAGGTAGAGAGATGGTTAAATCCTTCTCCTTTCTTTCAGCGTCTATATGCTGGTTTTCTAAATTTCCTTTTGGGTTTTAGCCTTTTGGGGGCTAGTCTTTGAAGCATACCAGTCTTAATTGATAGACATGATGGGAACAGGATACATGCCAGTGAAATCAGTTATCATGATTATCTGAGTGACTAGCTTAAGGTTAGGTTTCATATGTTTAATTAAAAGATAGCATGCACGTTCTCATGAATTGTTTATGTTAATGTTAAATTAAAAGATAGGGTTGCATCACACAGTGAAGGATATCTAGGATGGACAATCTATGACCCAGAAGTAGGGCTAATCGATATTAATAGATTCTCAGGAAGGGGAGAAATGACAAACTTCAATTTCCCTTACAAATGCACTCCTCTTGCCAGCGCATGTGTCTGCAACACTCCATCGACTAGTTATTACAACCCACAACAAAACACCATCTCCACTTCATTTCATAACCCATATCCTTCCAACATGACCCTTTCTTCTTCTGCCATCCCTGTCGAGTTCTCTCTTGGAAGCAGCTACCAACCAACATGCAGGCTTCATTACCAAGCAGAACTACAAAAACATCAATGACGAGAAAAGATGGTAGAAGAAAAGAGTTGTTCCAAGTTCAGGGGTCTCCATCATGCAAGCAGAATGCAATTGGATGCCAATATGGATAGCTTAACATAGTCAACATCCAAGTGTATGTAGACCCACACCATAGAAAACGGTTTATGCATTAACATAAAACAAAAACCAGAAATGGGTACATTGAGGTTTCAAAAATTGGCACGTACTGGCCCAGGTCAACTGATTCCATATCAATTTCTGGCACTTTGCCAATGCTGGTTTGACATTCTGATCCTAGCAATACATCAGCCAATCCACTCAAGGATCAGCCTGGATCGTGCCGATGTAGATTCCAACGGAGTTTGACCAGACATCAGAAATCAAACTAGCTGTCACGGACCGCTTCCACAATGGCCAACGATGCCTACTTGGGGCCTTGATATAGAGCCCCAAGGCCCCTCCTAAAGCACCAATGTGCCCTTCTCTCCTGAAGACATTACTTCTCTCTACACAAAACCCTCCAAATACTGCAATGGCAGTGTGATGCCAAATTGTTGAATGCAGTCTTCATCATCCACATTATTTACTTTCCTTTTGAGTAGAAGCATATGCAAACAATGTAGATTAAATTGTAGGGTGGGGGGCTGGATTTTCTTGGAATGAAGGAGAGTTGGTGGGAGGGGGTTTAATACTCCTAAGGAAGGGTTGGATTGGGTGGTTGGGACTTAATGAAGTGGTGAGGTGGATGAGAGAGAGGGGAGGGCACCCTCGAGAGAGAGAGGGTGGTGGGAAGAGAGAGAGGGTAAGAGAGAGAGGGGGGTGAGATTCTCTCTCAAGACTTCTCACCTCACTCTTGCGATATTGAGTTCTCAAAACATAACAAAAGGAGAAAAGAAACCACCTGTTGTTAAGGCAAATAGAAGGCACCGTTGAAGTGTGGGTATTCCCTGTCCCTTGATGAGTGATTAAACCAGCACTCTTTCACTTTCTTTTTGAAATCAGCATTCAATCGTGAATCACGAAACAGTGACATATACAACAACAATCAGGGAAACAAAAGGGGAGACTAACTCAAATTGATGCAATGCTATGCTCCTTCCACAATTAGACACCAAGAAGAACGTGCACAAGAAAGGATCTACTTTATCCTATGGGTGCAAATCCTAAATTGAACTTGATGGAGGAAGGCTGAAACAAAGATTCATGTTTGAGATTAGATTAGCCACTTTTATAAGTTTGCTATACCCCAAGAGCAGAAATGTCTAGAATGATGAACATGGGAAAAAAGAAACAAATCAAATCTAGCTGGATTTTGGGCAACCCTGCCTGGCTCAAGCAAGTTGTTATAATGTAGCATGCAATTTCCTTTGAGCATTAGGAGAAAGAAAGAAGTTCAATACAAGAGATTGGTAGAAAGTCATTCTGCCAACACCGTGAGGTTGATGAAAGAATAATGCTATCATCGAACGCTAATAATATACTTGTGTAAGTCTAAATTCTTGTATAATTTGATTCCCATCATGATGTATCGCCATATGCAATGTGAAAACCTTCTTCCACTTCCCAATTGGAGTCTACTCCAACAAAGAAGCAACAAACTACATATTATATATATAAGATGGCACTGCCACATTTTATTGACAAATAATTACATGCTATACGTTGCCGAGTACGAACAATGTGATGCAAAGTGTTTCACTTTTGTTTTCTTTTTTCGATAAACATAGCATCCCAATGTTTATAAAGTCAAAAAAAATCAGAAAAATAATTATCCATATGAAGTTCACTTCAGCAGTTCAGCTGCAGCTGAAAGTGGCTGCTGAGACTGTGAACGTTAGCAGAAGTACCGATGTTGTTTATGTTTCTCTGATAGTAGGTTTAGCAGAGTTTTCTGGCTGCACTAGAGGCCATGTGTACACCATGTAGATTGACGATTTCAATTCATGCCAGAGGGACCAAGTATATCTTTCTTTGCCGTCTTAATAACAAGAAGTCCATAATGAAACTTGCCTTAGTTGTCCCAGTCTTTGCAGGGGCGGGAGACTTTGACTTGGCTGACCTGGATTTCTGGGAAAGGGCCCTGGACAACTGTGGTTGCGTCGGCTCAACAGCATCATTCGCAATGTTTCTGCTCACAGGAACTGTTCTCTCTGAAAATGAGAACGGTTGCTCTCTGAACTTCTCCATTCTCTCTCCCACATTGGGAGGGTTCAAACAGTCTTGCGTCTTTCCAGAAAACCCGCGGCTCTGGAAAGCCAGGGACTCGGGATCCCTAAGGCCATTGGCATGGAGAGCACTCTCGCTGGGCGATTTATCAACTGCAGATCTCTTCGAACACAGTCCACCCATTGTCACTACCTGCCGCTATGCTAATATATATTCCGCCCGTTCCTTTCCATGTAAAACATAGGGCAAAAAGGCCACAACGAGATATTGCTTGGATACGAGGAGTACGCCGATCCGGCAGTGTTGAATTGAACAGAAGAATTTACCCCCCCAAAAAAGATAAGTAATTTTATACATGAGTTCTCCTCCCCCCAACATAAATGACATTGTCCTTAATGATATGAACAATATATAATAATAGAACAATATAGACATGGAATTTTTTGAAGGAAAGGTACAACCTGGGACGTGTAAAAGTGATTCCCGACGGGCTTCTTCTCATGAAAATACGATAGCACTTGACATCATCTCTTCCTCCCTCTAATTTATTCACAACTGTAAAAAGTAAAACCACAATAAAAACTTGGGTTGCCTCTCAAGAAGTGCTAAGTTTAACATCTTCAACCAGACGCAATGTAGCTCACTAACCAACGAGTTGATTTCATGATTAGCCACCATAAGATCTCGTCCTTCCTCAAATCCCAGCCCTTATGCCATTGAAGGACAAGAGTAAGCATGTATGCACCAGGGCTAGAAATATGTTGGTCTCACACATTATAGATTTTAACATTAACAATATGTGTGAGCCAGTTCTCTTCTTCAGGGATCCTGAAATAATCAATGGCCATTAATCTTTCAAGATCGAGGTGAAACCTCTGCCCAGAATCTATCCACTGGCCCCCTTGTTCTGTACCTACCCACCTGACTACCCCTTTAGTGACTACTTCCTCCATGGTAACTTGGTCAGGCACTGGTAACTTATGAATAATATTATCATTATTAGTCGCGTTCCCCTCAGTAACAACCTCACGAGCATTAAGGGCACTAATCAGCTTGTCTTCCTCATGAGAAGTCAAATCAAAGGTGAACATTGCTGGCACATCCCCCTCAGGTCCTAGAATGTCATATTGGAGAGACTTTCCTTTCAGGGGAATCAAGTTAGAAGGAAGTGTGAGCCCAGGATCTAATTCATCCACTGATTCAGACATTATGGGATAGGGCTCAGGGGTCAGATCAAATGTGAAAATTTCTAATAAGGGCCCTTCATCACACTCATCACTCAACTGAAGATTATCAATCACATTTTCCAATAATGGAGTGGATAGATGAAATGTAAACTTTTCCAACAAGGCCCCATTATCATGTTCTTCAAGGGGAGGAGGATATTCAGAATTTATTTTCATTAAATCAATAAGATTATTAATCACAAAGTAATTCTCCTCTTCATGTATATCATCAATTGAGTTGTTTGGGCCACTATTCTTCACAGTGATATTCTCAATCTCAAAACATTCATAGAATGGGGTGGTGATATCAATATGATCATCATTATCCTTCAATCCACCCCCTATCATGGTATTGATAGTGCACTCCCCCTCACTCTCAGTATTGACATCTTGAGCCAAAATGATAGGCATCAGATCATCATCATCATCATTCACGTGTTGAGGGGGTTGGTATGATATTGAAGGAGGGTCATGGTATGGAGGATGAGAGTACATGACTTGAGGTTTGGAGTAGTGGCCTGGTGAATCACCCCTAGTATCGATGTTACTTTTGAAGTTAGGGTGAGATGAGTTAGGTTGAAGTTGATTACACATGGGCCGCTCGTGGGCTACTTGGGGTGAAAATTTAGACAAATGGACTTGGATTGTTTGGTCCATCCAAGGTAAATTTGGGTGATTACTCCAGCCAAGATTACAATCATCTGAAAGGGTATCACACTTGGGCTGAGAGAACCCTAGGGCATTTTGGACTTGCGCTTGAATGACTGGTGAGAGTCGGGCTATCGTAGGACATTCACTCACGTGGTGAGTGGGACTGGCACAGAACTCGCAAGCTTCCTTGGTTAGATTTTCAGCCTGTCTGAAAGATCCTACAGATTATTTATGAGATGAGATTGAGGCACGATTCATCAAATTTTCACTTAAAATTTTAAATAGATCATAGGCCTCATCATCACCATTGTTCATGAATGCCCCTCCACAACATGCATGCGATTTTTCCAATATGCATAATTATTACCATCAAAGTAAGGTGGCTTACTGGTTGAGTGACCTTCTGTAGTTAATCCTCTAGCATCAATTTCAGCTAACCTCTCCGGGATGTGAAGCCCTTAGGGAGAGTTAGACTCTGATACCACGTGTTGGAACGAATGAACACAGGTCTAGAGGGGGAGGTGAATAGATCTACCCCAAAATAAAATCTACAGCAGTTAAAGACAATGCGGAATTAAGACAAGCTGCAGTAAAACTATCAAAAGTTGTAAGCTCTAGATTAAAAGATGATCAAATACTTCAGTATGGTACTTGGCGGAGGTTGGATCAGAGATCTCCTCACGTAAGAGTCAGTGTTCCAGATAGGCGTGATCTATCTTTCTCACTGAGTCTTTTGATATACCACTGAAGAGATGATTAAACTGTAGATGCACAATTAAGAAATGAAATGCGTGTAGCATATGAACATTCAGACAATCAAACTCATGACAAGCTGTAAACGAGCCTATGCATTCATCTACACGAAGAGAAGATAGAACATTCACTCAGACAGATCGATTTTAAGTAGTAGAAATTTGATCTAACAGAATGTAAGAGATGATCCGTGAAGTGGATGGAAGATGCCGGCACACAGACAATCACATACGCACTGCAAAGAGGTTTTTAAGGTGGTTCGATCTCAATCCATAGATCTACGTTCACCCCTTACTCAATTGAATAAAGCTTCTGCTGACACACAGTTTGAAAATTGCTAATCCACAGCTTTGGGGAATAGAACCCTACAAACCGCTGATCCCCAGCTTTGGGGAATAGATCTCAGATAGCTGAGCCTCACAGCTTGCTCTACTGAGCCTCACAGCTTGCTGCCCGAGGATACAACCTCGCCTGCTGAGCTTCATGGCTTGCTCTGCTAATTCATAGCTTACAAGAGAATTGAAATGCAAAACAAGGAAGTAAAAGAAATGATGATGAAATCAAGACAATGTAGCTCATGTAGAGCAATCTAACTCTGGAGATAATCTAGGAGTCAGGATAGAACCAAGATCTCTCAATCTCACGACTCTCACTCTCTCTCAGACCTTCATCACGATACTCTGTGTTTCTCTCTCAGATTCGCATCAGGCTCTTGGTCTGTCGATCTCACTCTCTGACTCTTCTCTTCTCAGCTCTTCTGCTCTTCTCAATCTGCTTCTACGGGCTACTTTTCTCTCTCTTGTTGATTGAGCAACCTGGCCTCTTAATATAGGCTCGCGAGAGTAAGGCGCGTGGGAAACACATTCTAGCCTAGGGAAATTTGAAAAGAAGTGCTCTGCTAGAAGTCCACGTGTCAGGAAATGAAGGCGCACAGTCCACGTGGCAGAATCTTCAGACGAGATCCCTGTCTTGGATCACGTACCTGTAACTAACTTCGAACCACATGACCATACAGAGTGTAAGGCATGCTGCCTTTAATATGTTTGATCTTGGGTCTTTCAATGACTTAAGTCCCTGTAACTAACTTCGAACCACGTGAGCATACAGAGTGTAAGGCATGCTGCCTTTAATATGCTTGGGTCTTTCAGTGACTTAAGTCCCTACCATTCAGAACAAAGATATTTTATCAAACACTTTGTCAGCATAGGTGAATATTCAATATGCATAGACCTATGAGAGTTGAGTCATGGCATAAGTAATAGAGTGGACAAATAATCAACAATGCTTGAATTAGATGCCTTAGCCTGTAGGAATAACCCATGCAATATATCTGAATAAAAACACAAGTCTTAATGCATTACAGGTAGACCTTCATGAATGTGCTCTGACCTGTCTCAATGGTGAATACAGAATGTGCATCGACCTTGATAAAGATGCATTGACTTAAAGCTGCAGAGGTTAACAGACAAGCACCAACTTCCAACACAAACATTGACCTTAGCTACAGTTGCTAGGTCACAAGTAGTGACCTTGGTTCAGACAGTGCAGGATATGCACCAACTTTGTGAAGAAAGCTACAGTGTATGCACTGACCTGAATTGACATCATGCATGTATGTGTACTAACCTTACATGTAACAATGACAATGTGAACAGACCTTAATATGCAGGATGCAACATGCACTGACCTTAATATGTAGGATGCAACATGTGCACCGACCTCAAAAGGTAAGATATAAAATGTGCATCGACCTTATGTACTATCTAACACAATGTGCTCTGACCTTGCGTATGACTAAGGCAGATGTGCATCGACCTTAGTATGACTAAGGCAAAATGTGCATCGACCTTAGTATGACTAAGACAAGATGGGCATCAACCTTAGTATGACTAAGGCAAGATGTGCATCGACCTTAGTGTGACTAAGGCAAAATGCGCATCGTCCTTAGTATGAATAAGGCAAGATGTGCATCAACCTTGCGTGCACAAAGGTGCAATGTGCATCGACCTTAGGTGATGAAGGACTTGCATATGCATCAACCTTTTAGACTTAGTGTGAAACTATGCATTGACCTATGACACTTCAGCCTAAAACATGCACCGACCTGCATCTACCTTAACACGTAGCATGCATCGACCTTCATATGCAATACTGTAAACTTGCATCGACCTTCATACGCAATACAGTAAACATACATCGACCTTCATATGCAATACAGTAAACATGCATTGACCTTTAAACGCAATGCAATAAACATGCTTCGACCTTTAAACGCAATACAATAAACATGCATCGACCTTTAAATGCAACTTTCTAAATGTGCAATGACCTTTATGCAACAGAAACTTATTATGACTTATAAAAAGATAATGTTACCAAAGTCAAATGATGGTCAAACCCACTATTGTCAATCATCAAAACTAGACAACAAATTAGAGAAGACACAGCAAACCTCATTAACCAATCCTTTTTTTTGACAAATAAGATAGGGGCTCCCTAAGGTGTAGTACTCGATCGGATAAATCCCTTCTCTAATAACTGATACGGGACAGGACAAATGGGCTAGGACCTATGACTGACTTGAGTGTGACCAGCACTTACACACTAAAGGTAAGCCAGGCAGCTGACCTCCGTGGCGTTCCTACGGGTGAAGGCGTCTCTCAATAAGAAACTCTCTCTCTAGCCATACGATCATCCCTACGAGGGAAGCACAGAATCATCGCAGTTAAGGAACCACTATTGCCTAGGGTGACATGGTTCGAGCTCAGTGCTCGACTGGGGTTATGGGACGGGCGCTCACACTCCCAATCACGGTGATTCGTCACTGGCTATGGCCCTACTCTCACAAACGTAGTATATGAGAAAGCATACTAGACAAGCAAATGCAGGAATGAAGAACGTTGTGCGTACCTCCACGACTAGCGCATCAGGAAGAAACCCCGACCGAATCTGACAACCGCGATACACGTCAAAAGAATAATAGTACAATGCAAAATATTGTCCATTCCTCATAGGGAGATAACAGGCTACATAAATAATCTCGGGGCTGCTGGAGCACGGGTTGACAGGTAGCACTCAATGGAGCTGAGGAAGTGAGTCACTGCCAATCGGAGGTGATGATCGGTCACTGAACTATTCTACCCGCGCTGGTCACCCTTCGTAGAGGGCTTGTAGGAGGCTGTACGGCTTGATCCTGAATCCGAATAGGGTGCCGTTTATGGGAGCACATCGAGGACAGACTGAAGAACGTCTGATCCGAACGGTGCGACTAGATTAGTTCCGGTCTCAATGTGACAACATCTACATGATGGCTCTAGTTCTACTCGAGTAGAGTTGTACAGGAAGACTAAACAATTAGGGAAAAATGATTTGGTGGGTGGATCTGATTGTCGCTTGCTGGAGAACGTTGGTGACGCCTAGGGGAAGATCCTAACAGAAGGATTCGGTCAGATCTGAGAGGAGGAAGGCGTGGGATCTCCTACAAGTTGCTGCCAGATCTGGGTCGGATCTGCATAGGTCAGCCTGTGCAGTCCCACCAAAATCATTACCACGTATAGCAACTAACTCAGAGCAGCATGAGATTAGAGGTGACGCGAAGAAGATAGAAAATAGAACGATCACTCCAAGTCTCAGGCCCAAATGTGCTGAGAGTAGATCTGGAGGAATTTTGTATCTGGAAAGAGGAGATCTGGCCTACAGGGATGGGCAGCGATGTGCAGCACCACAGTACGATTTTTTTCCAGAGATCTGGAGCTCCAATTGAGGAGAAACCAGTGCTGGATCATCCCTAAGTTGCAGAGGTATCTCTTGTAAATTTACCAAATCAGATCTGAGCAGGAAGCTACTGTGAATGATTCGTATTCTAGGGGCGAGCTCTGGATGGATAGAAGCGGATGTGCACATGAACATGAATATAATGTAGTCTCGGCGTCGCACCTCGGCGTGGGGAGTCACACCCAGATGAGATCCCGTCGTAGGATCTAGTTCTTGCTCTTATGGATGCTGCTCGCACGTGGAGATGAGATAGCACCTCCAGGATTCTCTTTGGTCCCCCTAGACCTCTCCCACACCCCGAGGAGTAGGGAACTTAAGCTTTTGGTGGTACGAGGAGGGGACTCCTTTGAGCGTACCGAGGATCCCTTAGCTGATGATAGCATTGTATCCTGTCATTGCTTTAACTACAGTAAGGTCGACGAGGAAGGTTACCTCTCTCGACGTGGTCCCAAATGTGATCAGAAGCGAGATGCGTCCTTCCGGGCAGACGGTTGCACCCGAGAATCCATATAGCGACGTATGCAATGGTTTGAGTCAAGACATATCCACACCCATGAGGACAAGGCAGTCGTAGGCAATAACATCTGGTCCGCTTCCATTATCAACTAGGATGCGTCATATAGTACATTGGTTTATGGTGACTGGGACCACCAATGCATCAGAATGGGGCGCGGTTACACCCTCCAAGTCATCCTCGGAGAAGATAATGTGGTCTCCTGGACGGTCTGGGGTGGGGGTTCCACGCCAGGTGTCATCGTCATGGTTGGTGGCACTGACCGCTACCGTGTACCATCGCCTCCTGCTCGTGCTATCCCCCCTGCTGCCGGCCCCCTAGAGATCATCATAATCTCCTTACCGTTGGGTCGATTGTCGATAGCCAGGGGTGTCTTCTGCCACCACTCCGTAGCCATGGCGAGCAACTTGTCGAGGAGTCCTCTCCGAATGAGGTCCTCGATGGCATCCCTCAGGTTGATGCACTCGACGATGTCATGGCCGTGGTCGCGATGGTAGTGGCAATATTTCTTCTTATTCCTCGTGCTCAGGTCTGACTTCATCCGAGGAGGCCATTTAAGGAATGGTTCCTTACAGATTTTCATCAGGATCTGATCAGGAGGAGCTATCAGAGGTGTGTAGTGCTAGTAACAACCTATTTCCCTTTCAGAGTGATTGCAGTGGTCCCCATCGCACCGCTCGCGCTTGCTCCGACCCTCTCGGGGAGGATCTGTAGATCTTTTACGGTCGGACCTTTCGGTTCTGGTCGCGTGACCTAGGGCCGTCGTGTTCTCCTCGCAGCGGGCGTGCTTTTGTGCTAGGGCGAGGAGATCGGGAAGAGTCGTTGGGGCCTCAACCCCAAGGGCGCGCCGGAGGATGTGGTCGTGCGTCCCTTGGGTGAGGGCTGTGGTGGCGATGCTGATGTCGAGGTGTGGGATCCGAAGTGCCTCTGCCCGGAAGTGGCAGACGAAGTCCCACAATGCTTCCTCCTTGCCCTGCTTAAGGGTGAGCAGGGTGACCACCGACATAGCTACCTTTCGATAGCCAGTAAAGTTCTCCTTAAACAGCTTCTTGAGCTGCTAAAAGGAGGAGATGGTCCTGACCGAAAGGGACTCAAACCATGCCCGGGCGTTCACCCGAAGGGTCATGGCGAATGCTAACTTCACCGTGTCCGAGGCCGGGTGGAACACCAGGTGGGACTCGAAGCTATGCATATGATCGGCCGGGTCAGTGGTGTCGTCATAGGAGGTGAACGACGGTAGTTGAAGCTTGGGCGGAAGGGGGACTTCCATTATTTCCCTAGAAAAGGGAGGATGGAAGTCTAGATTGTCGTGGATTAGGCCGCGGTTCTTCGTGGCTAGGAGGACGTCGTCCAAGTAGCAAACTTTCTCTTCTATCTCCTCGAAGCGCTGGAGCTGGTGATCCATCTCTGGGTTAGAGTGGAGCGGGCTGTGTGCCCTCGGTGGAGGCACGCTGCGGGATCACCAGGTTCTTGTGGCCGAGGAGTGGGATGCATCTTGCCCCTGGCAGAGGTTCTCCCCAGCTTGGCCTCTGCCGTCCCCCCATTGTTCGAGCGGGACGTAGTGGAGATTAGCTGTAAAAAAACTTCTAATTAAGACTGTCTCAAGAGACTTATATAAATAAAATTCTTGAGCGATTCTGGATGCATTACTCTAAACTCATCGATACTCCAATTGATCGGGCATGCACTTTAAGTACAAGTCAATGCCTACAGAGTGATGAAGAAAATAAAGAAATATCTATAGTGCCATATGCGGCTGCAATAGGGTATATGATGTACGCTATGTTGTGCAATCGACCTGACATTTGTTATGTGGTCGGATTGGTCAGCCGCTATCAGAGTAACCCTAGTCTCACTCACTAGAAGGTAGTGAAGAGAATCTTTCAATATTTACGTAGAACGGCAAACCTCGCCTTATGTTACAAAGGAGGTGACTTGAGATTAAGAGGTTATAGCGATACTGATTCGGCCAACGCTAAAGATGATCAAAAATCCACCTCAGACAATGTGTTCATGCTAGGAAGTGGGACCATTTCTTGGTGCATCTAGAAATAAACATGCATTATTTTATCCATGGTGGAGTCAGAATACGTGGCTTGTTCAGCAGCATGTCAAGAGGCTGTTTGGTTATAGAATTTCCTATGGCGATTGGCCATAACACGCCACCCAGAAGAGACAGTGTTGTTGTACGTTGACAGTACATCAGCATTGGCCTATGCTAAGGATACAAAGTATCATGGTAAAACCAAACATATTGACATTCGCTATATAACACTACATTTGGGATCTACTTGCGAAAGGGTTAGTGGTGCTCCGACACATATCAACTAGTCGTATGGTAGCAGACCCGCTAACTAAACAGATTCCTAAAGAGACCTTCTTAACCCATATTAGATCTATGGGGTTATGTAAATTGTAAACGTGGACAATGTTTATTGACATCAATGACTATTGTTATTCCTTCATGTATGTTTTAAGATGCTATGCAAGTTTACACATCATTTGGAAGAAGATGTAAGCAGGCTCGAATTGACCCTCTCACATGAGTAATTCACCTTAGCGCTAAGATAGCGAGCAAGATGAGACATTAGATATCTAGGGTGCTTGAAGAGCAAGCAAGATTTCTATGAAAATTTATCTATCATGTAGCCTTAGAGAGAGCTAAGATGAGATCCACTTGTATCGCTCACAAGTTCTCTATGCCTTATCTTGTAAAGCCTGACTAAGTCGGATGTGAATCTCATGACATGGTGTTGAGTGAGGGCGATAGTGGCATAAGATTCAGTTTAGTCATAATGAAAGTGACTAGACTAAGATCCATATGGTGTTTAATTACTTTGAGTGATATGCCCATGTAGATGGGAGAACACCATAGTATGCGTCCCATACTGCATGTGCTACATACGACCATAAGTGAGAATGATGAATGGATCTCTATTTCATCATTGTGTGAGCTCCTTGATCTTATTTCTGTTGATCCCCTTTCTACCCTTTAAGACTTGAGAATTGTGCCATGAAAAAGAAGCTTGACGTTGCTACTTTAGTATGCTCCTTATAACTATGATTGATACAGTCTAGCGAGATATGTCTAGGAAAGTGGTCAAGACCAATTGGATTGACATAAGAACTCATGGAAGACTTCTGCATATTACACCATATTTTATGGCTCATATCCTGGGAGACTCTGTTAACTTTGTGATGATAGAGTCATGACCACATGACATTTGACATTCAACACTGTTTGCTATTTGAGAGATCTGAAGTGTTAAATCAGGTGAATATAAGATTATCTTAGGTGCTACGAGATATGTGATGTTAAAGTATTCTGTTAGTTTCAGTGATAACTTAACAGTTCACTACTCTTATGATTAAGAATTTTCTCGTGAGGTCGCATGCTCTATTTCCTGTATGAAAGAATAAGAGAAGTACCAAAAGAGAATTTTACTTCACTTTCTTATTATTAATGAAATGTGGGTTTGTTTAATTGTTGGCCCTATAATTTTGTCGCTTGTGGCAATGAATGCTCTGATTGACATGATTGATATAAACTACTGCATTTCGAGTTTCGGCATCGGGACGTGACACTCTCGCTCCCCCTTTGACATCATCAACCATGTAGCCTGACTTAAGACAATCACAATGCACTTAGACAATAAGACTGACAATAATACCAACGCACATGACTCTCTCTCCCCCTTTGACATCATCAACAACACTACCTGAGGAGAGAAGACTTAAAACCAAGAAGGACATGAAAGATGATATGACAGGGAAGAAATGTGGGGGCCTGACCAACACAATGATGCTGTGTCACGCCCCGAGCTTTTAATACAACAGAAGGAACCTCGGAGACATGGACAGTCGGCTTGGTAAGCCTCTCACAAGCAAGAAAATCAGAGCGCAAGACAATCACACAAAAGTAATTGCATAAGTAAGTGTTCAAAACTTCAACTTTATTTCATAATAATAATCAAAAGGACATAAGATCCTTGACTTCTGACATCCTTACGTCATGACTCAAGAAAAATAGAAAAGTGCAATATGACTCGACTAAATATTTGACAGCTAGGGCTTCTCTCATTCCATTGGACCTTCAATCGCTCTCAGACCCGCTACTTGCACCATCCGAATCTAACCCGCTAGTATTCCCTGAAAATGTTGGAAAGTAAGGTAATGAGCACACTTGTCTAGTAGGTATCTTCGCATCAATATATAGGCAATATTTAAATGATTAATATTTTAGCTCTAGAAAGTGATAAGATGAGAAAATATAGTAAATCATGTGGTAATACCAAAGTAACACAAAGAACATGGTGTATATAGAGAAAGAAATGTACAAGTAGGAAGTGAACATGATCAAGCAAGAATATAATATGGCCTTTCACGAACGAGTATATGCTTGCATGAAACGAGATCGCACTTTCACTTTTCACTTTTCACTTTCATAACCATAAAGGCTATGCACTAGAATGTCATGTAACAAGCATGTAGCAATTCAATCATGAGATAGCCCCGTGGATTTCACTTATTTATAAAAAAAGTACTACCAATGCAATGTGACACCAGTAGCATCATACCCCATGGTTTATAGCATGTTTTCGACAATCAGCCGAGGAGACTAGCATGGAGCCCTTGGACACAATCAGTGCCCAAACTGCATCTTCACGTATAAATCAAGCTACTTCCATGAGTATAACAATAAAGTATGGCCAGTAATTATAACAAGTTTAACAATAATTCACGATATCGACAACCAAGGCAAGAACGTACCAATTTATGATCATGAGAGTTCAATGAATGATTTAAACAAGGTCATGCCATGGGAGGAATCCGGTAGCATAACGACACATTCCTTATCTTTCATAATTCATTGTGTGTCCATCTGCATCAAGTTTGGGGTCCTCTATGATCCAAGGATCAACTAGGAATTTAAGAAAATCAACCCAAAGGTCAAACCTCGGGTTAAACAAGGTCAGGAACCATGCAGTTGTTTGATGGACCATTTAAGAACTCAAGCGGTCGAGTCTTGGACTGTTAGGCAGAACCAAGCGGTTGAGTCAAGACCATTTGTGATGAGTCATAGCCAGAACAAAGAAAACTTGACTCAGAAGGACATGCGGTCATGGGCTGATCATTTGCCATCATAAGCAGTCACTTGTCGGCCGTTAGGTAACCCTAAGCGGTCGCCACGAAGACCGTTTGGAAATCAAAATTTAGAAAACTCTGATTAATGCAAGTGCTTTCTAGACAATTAGATTTTAAGGGTACAACCAGCTTGGCGTCCTATTGGGAATCCCAGTCTCACAGAGACTTACAACCAAAATGGTAATCACGGGTACACTGTAGCACAATAACACGGTCTGTGGGGGACCACTCAGGGAGGTAGACGGCCCAGGAAAGGACCATGCTACTGTAGGGAGTAGTAAAAAGAAGAAGATTGAAACACAGAGATTGAAATGAACTGAGGTTGCAGAGACAGATGCATACCTGACTGGACGGTCTACCGATCGACCATTCAGATTGTGGAATGGCCCTGAACAGACAGCAGAATGTCAGTAAAGCAACAAGCATATGAAGGACAGCAACGTACCTGAGACAGCCTATCGTCCAACCGCGGGAGGACTAGAGTAGTCCTGGGGGAACCGCGTACCCTTCCAGGAACAAGTGGACAAGATGACAACCTTAAATGACTTATAAAATCCTTAACCAATCACAAAAATATGTCAGTAAAACAACAGCACGATGGGCACTAGGTGTCCCACCGTGATCGCCAGAAAAGCTATAGGTATTTTTTCCTTTCCTTCTTTCCCTCTCTTCTTTGGAATTAAGTAAATATGAGCAAACAAAAGTACTAAAGCAAGGGAAAATGTGGAAATGATCATCATCGCCACCAAGACATGAAATGCAAAAGGATAGCACCCGTACCTTGGAAAAGGGAGAGACACTCGTCGAAGTGCAACACTATACGATGTACACGGTCTAGTAAGAACTGCCCAAAGGATGGCACGGCCGCTCGATAAATGGCTCAAGCGCTGGAAAGTGAAGCGGGATGAAGACTAGGCTAGCAATTGAATGGTTTGCAGACGGACGCTCACAGTGTTTGAACGGTTCATGGGGTATCGCTCTTCTCTGAAAATAGATGGAAGATGACCATCAAACGCCACCAGACTCCAAGTTGTAGGACTTGATCCTCCACCCCTTCCGGTCGGCCAGAGGGGATGGGCCTCATGCTGTGCTGATGCTGACCTGCAAAATCACGTAGACAACAAGATAATAAAACCCAAATTAGCCCTAGAATGCATAGTATCTATAAAAGAGAATGCAAAACTGACATGATAACATGGAATAGGGGATACCTGGGGTGATTTTTAAACCCTTATAGAGTGTGAAAACAATAGGAGTGGTGTGAAAATGAAGTGCAAGTAGTGGAAACGCGGGAAGAAGAACAATAGAAATGAACATGCAATGAGCGAACTGACGGTGGGACACTTAGACTAAAACCCCAAATGAAACCAATACTCCATTGACCGGAGGCTCAAGTGGACGTAGAGAGCCTCCCTCCTTGGCTACAGGTCGCTCAAGAATCCGATAGAGCTTCGCTGTCGACCTTTTTTATCTCGCCCCCTTTCAAGCTTGGACTAGGGCTGTTATTTATAGACCCCTGAAGTCTAACCCCAAAATTAGGGTTTTCCCCTGAAAATTAGGGCAGGATTATTAAATAAAATCCGTAGATAACACTTCTATCTCCCACCAGGATCAAACGACACCCCATTTGGTGGAGAAACCGCGGAGAAAATGGCGGGAGAAGGTAGAGGTTTAACAACAGATGGAGAGAGAAAAAACCAATAATCCACAGATCTTGGGCCTATACACGGTCGTTCGATAGGCTGCCCAGCCCTATACACGGTCCATTGCGAGACCGCCTACCGCTGTCAGTGGAAAATAGATAAAACATTAAATCTTCCAATTATCCCATTGAACTGACAGGCTATTACGGCGTTGGACTCTTTAGGATAAAACGGTCTACTGATAGACAACTCAATAAATGGCACAGTCCAATGGTGGCCGTGTGAACCGTGTCGGTGATAAATCCATTGAATTAGGATAAATAGATAATTATCTGAAAAATCTATTGATTTAGGACTCTGGGAATTGGACAGTCTAACGCCAGGCCGTTCAATGGGAGACTCTACGCAGCATATCGTGTATATCTTTCGTGTTAAACCGGTTCATTTCCTTATGCTGTCCACCTAATGCTTCGCACCAGATTTCCGCCACGCAGACCCGTGTACGCACTCTCGTACCCGCCTCCTGCAGCTCATCACCTGCCAGGAATCCGCGACGCTGGTACACGTCCATGTCCTCCCAGTTATCCGGCAACAGGGTATCCAGGTACCGTTGTATAAGGCCCATACGCTCGTCTACCTCTGCGTGTTCCGTCTGCACGGCCAGCGCCTGTTCTTCCAGCGCTTTCGACAGGAACAACGGTTCGCCCTGGTGGTACAGCTCCACGGCTTCAGCCCATATCTGCCCGATCTCCGCCTCTGTCAAGTCCTGGAAGATATTCTTTACCGGGTCCTGTAGCATCGTATCCACGGGCCAGAAACGACGGTTACCGGTCGGGTCCCGCAGGAAGTCGCGGTTATTGGTCGTACCGAAGAACACGCACTGCCGCGGAAAGTTATCCGTTCGCCGGCCGTATGCCACGCGGTAGCGGTCTTCCTGCTTGCTGATAAAGTGTTTGATGGTCTCCATCTCTGCTTTCTTCAGCCCCGCCAGTTCGCCGATTTCCACCAGCCACACGCCCTGTATCTGCTCGAAGGCTTCCTTGCCCTGGATGGTGCCGAAGCTGTCACTGTACCACTGCCGGCCGAGCTTTTTGATAATGCTGCTTTTTCCAATACCCTGTTTGCCCACCAGCGTCAGCACGTAGTCAAACTTGGCGCCGGGCCGGAAGATGCGGGTAACTGCCGCGACCAATGCTTTGCGCGTAACCGCGCGGGTGTACTCCGTATCTGCCGCGCCCAGGTAATCGATCAGCAGGGTATCGATACGGCTTTCGCCGTCCCAGGAAAGTGCCTCCAGGTAATCTTTTACCGGGTGGAAGCCGTTATTGTTGACTGTCAAATCCATAGCGTCTTTTACTTTTTGAACTCCTGTAATGTTATACGTGCTCTCCAAGTAGTGCCGCACGCCGGCATCGTCCGTATCTGTCAGGTACTGCGTGGTGTTGGTCACCTTACGCCAAGGCAGATCACGCAATGCGACCTCGCGCTTTTCGAAGCGGTTCATGGCGATGCGGTCTTTTAGGTTCGGGTCATTGGCCAGTACCAGCATGATGTTGTTAATCGTGCAGTGGAAATTGCCTTTCTTGTCCACGTCCATCTGCGTCAACCAGTCCGTGTTCACTTCTTCCGGCAGCTGGTCGAAATCGCCCCAGGCGTCTTGCAGCCGCTCGGTGCCTAGGAGCTGGCGGACTTTGGGATCCTTCACGGCGAACGCTACCATCTCTGTATACGACGGCAGCTTATTACCCGGCGTGCCTTCGCGGGCGTCTTCGTCCTTCAGACCGAACTTGTGCAGGCGCACCAGGTCGAAGGCGTTGCATAGCTTTCCGCTTACCGGATCGGTACCGTGATGGCTGTAAGCGTACTTAGCCTCGTATACGACGAGGCCCGCCGACGTGCTGCCGTGCTTATACGTGTACCGGTCCCCCTGGGCGCACTCGTCGTACACGTCTGATAAGAACGTAGCAATGGCATCCTGGATACTGTACGTACGGCAGAACGCACCGATGGCGCCGTCCTTCTCCAGCGGGTCGCCCTGCTTGGTGATGGCCCGCTGCACCAGGTCGTGCGTACGGGAGGACACCGGCCATTCGCTGCTGTCTCGCCAGTCCCGGTAAGTCGCCAGCACCTCGTCGGCGCATAGCCAGGGACCGTCCTGGTAGTCGAAGAAGTACGCGCCGTCGGCGGCGGTGGACGGCCAGTACATTAGGCGCGACGGCTGGAACGTGGTGTCGTCGAAGTTGTCAATGCCCATCACGCCCGCTATGCGCCTAATTACCCCCCCAAAACTAAAGGAGATGATCAGACCATAAAGGCTATACAGAATACATAATTATGGACAGAAATACCCCTATGCAATCATAATTAACCCTGCGGCCGAAAATGGTCTTCGTCTTCTCATCTTGGGCATTCTCACTCCACCCATTGTCCTTAGCCTGCCTCACCCTCCTAAGCTTTGCGCTAGACTGCCCCCCACCCCCAAGTCTAGCTCTCTGTCTACCTGCCCTCCTACTCAAGGGCATACTTGTCCTCCCCCATTTTTAGGTTCATTTAGATGATCTATCTAGTACTTAGCTTCTAGTCCTACCTCCCACCCTACAAAGCCAATTCCTCATTATCCAGAACAAATTCAGTATCCATCTGATTGCTCCATTTGTTATTGTAGTTTCCCATTCTCCACAGTTTTCTACCTTTCTTGCGGCCATCAACACTCATCACTTCATCAGGAGCCTAGACCTAAGATGAGGCAGTTTAGTATCTTTAGTGGCAACGAGCACTGTAGAAGGAGGTTCAAGATCTTCAACGGACACCAAGGATATTCTTGTATTTCCAGCTAGCAAAGAGCCTATCAGATAAAAGTTACTTTACAAGGTCAAGATCAAGCCAAATGCAACAAAAGGCTTGACTAGTGGCTCGTAGCTTTACAGAAGTGTATGGGATTAGTTGTGAGGATACTAGTACAGCGATGGATAAGATGACTCCTATGTGCACATTGATTGTAGTTGATGTAGCCACGGCTGGCCTTTATATCAATAGGGTACAATGAATGCCTTTTATTCATGGTGATCTTTCTAAGGATGTGGCCTTCTTTTGGCCTTTCTATTCCACAGTAACATGCTTTTCATCTTCATGGGGCCACCTATGGACTCAAAAAGGCAGCAAAGGTCATCTCTGAGCAATTATTCATGCTGACTTCTTTGAGATATGCATATGATTATCCACTCTTTCTTAAAGCTCCATTATAGGATTATGCCCTTCTTCTCTGTGTAGATGACAAGATCATCAGTAGCAATGACACGACTAGTATCTCCTCCCTGAAGCAGCATCAGCATTTAGAGGACACTCGGCCTCTTTATTACTTTCTTGGTCTCCATGGCCATTGTCCTCATTCAACATAACTGCATCTTGGATATCTTTAATGTGCAGGTATATCTGATTCTTGGTTGAATATTATATTAATGAAGCTTCATCCTATGGATGCTGATATTTTGGCAGATCTGACTCATAATTGACAGCTTCTGGAGACTGGAATGGTTGTCTATTTGGCTTTTCCTCATCATGACATTGTTATGCAATCTAGATTGTCAGTCAATTTGTCAGTGCATCCACATTCATTCTCCATTCAGCTCTCTAGCATATTCTGTACCATATTTGTGGCAGTATTTGATGATCTTTCTACAAATCTGCTACTTCTTTGCTCAATCATGGGCCTTTTCTAATAGTGATTGGATAGGCAATCTCGCTAATCATCTGCATATTCTTACAAGTTCTCTTATCTCCTAGCATATTAGTGATCAAGATGGTTTCTTGTTCTACTATCAAGACCATGCACTGTGCTATTGCTCATGCTTCTGCGGAGATTGCCTGGTTGTAATGTCTCGTCCATGATCTTTGCATTGCTTCGCCAACTCCTCTCCCTTGTATTGTCGCAATTAGAATGTTGTTCAGATAGCAAGCAATGTGTCTTCTATACATGGATGAACCACAGAGATTGACTACAATTTTGTCCAACAATACTACTGTTGAACCCCATCAAATTCATAATTTCTGGTAATTACAGAAAATTTCAGAAATTAAAATGTCTTATGACATGACTCGAAGCGATGTATGACCATCGCCTTCGTAAAGATGTTCATGAGCATCAGAGTCAGCTGGAGTGTGCCCAAGCTGGCATGTCTATATGTGGAGCGGATCGTGCCTTTGCATGGAATTCCTATTTCCATTGTTTCTGATCGAGATCCACGTTTCACTTCTGGATTCTGGAGGAGTTTCTAGAGAGCTCTAGGCACTGAGTTGGCTTTTAGCTCAGCTTACCATCCTCAGTCAGACGGTCAATCGGAGAGGACCATTCAGACGTTGGACGATATGCTAAGGTCATGTTGCCTGGAGTGGCAGGGGAGTTGGATTCACCACTTACGATTAGTGGAGTTCGCCTATAACAATACCTATCATTCGAGCATCGGTATGGCTCCTTATGAGGCATTGTACGGGTGATCATGTCATACCCCACTTGATTGGTCCGAGGTTGGTGAGTGTGTCATGACTAGACCAGAGTTGGTGTAGCAGTGTGTAGAAGTGGTGCAATTGGTCTGTTAGAACATGCTAGCAGCGCAGAGTCGGCAGAAGAGCTATGCCAATCGAAGAAGGCAGCCCCTCAGTTTCGCGATAGGTGACCGAGTGTTTTTGAGGATTTTTCCTATGAAGGGGGTGATGCGCTTTGGTCAGCGTGGGAAGCTGAGTACCCGCTATGTTGGTCCTTTTTCCATTGTAGAGTGCATTGACAAGCTTGCATATCGGTTGCAGTTGCCCCCGGAGTTAGCTACGGTTCATGATGTGTTTCATGTTTCGATGTTATGAAAATACATGCCTGATGACCCTCATGTTTTGGAGGATTCCGTTTGGCCCGAGGTAGCTCCCGATCTGTCTCTTCCAGAGTACCCCATCCGTATTGAGGATCGACGAGAGCAGCACCTGCGGAACAAGGTTATTCCCCTGGTTAAGGTGGTTTGACAGTGGCACTCTGGTGGTGAGGCGTCTTGGGAGCGTGAGGACGAGATGCGTCAGTAGTTCCCATATCTGTTCGAGTAAGTCTCCTTCCCTTTTTCTTTACCCCGTACTTTGTTATGAATTTCGAGAATGAAATTTGTTTAAGGGGGGAGGGCTATAATGTACAGGATTTTTTAGATATTTTTTCGGATCAGGATCCGCGAGTTTTGGACCACTTTTGGGGGTCCCGGAGTGCGTTTTGTGGTTTACGTGTGTTTTTCCTTGACGGACCTACAAAACCCTGTATAGGGCGAACCATTGTGTTCTCCTACTCTGGGACGGTACCAGTTGTAGATATTTTTTATTATTGTGTTGTGTTGGTGTGCGAATGTGGTGTCTGTAAGGGAGTTAAAATAAGTGATATGAAAGTGAAATATGAAGATGAAGTGGTTCACTAACTCAAGCAATCAGCAGCATGGAATATGTGGGCATGTCATCATGGTAGAGATAAAGCAAGGAATAAAGAAAAACACATGCTGGGGCGTGGAACAAAGGAATAAAGATAAAAACACACACTGTAGGTGTGGAGCAACTAAAATAAAGAATTAAGGAAGAGAGATGATCAAAGATGAAGACTAATGCCCAAACAAAGGAAGTGTGATCGCCACCAAGGTAAATAAAGCAGCGAAACTACAGTACATACCTTGGAAAGAATCGGATGAAGCCACCCGCCCACGGGAGAGAAAACCAGGTGCTGCAGATGGAAAACAGTCTTCCATACGACCGCCAGACGACTCCAAATGATCCTACGATAGACCGCCTGAGATCCGTAAATGGCCTTCCAAATGACGGCAAGAGCACCCAGAACAGCAACGTGGAACTTGATATCTCCACCCCTCCTGGCCGGCCAGAAGAGCTATGTAAAATTCGTGTTTTAGCGGATTCTTAGTGGTTCGGATCTAGGTTTTATTTCGTGAATTTTGGCTATTTTTCTAGATTTTTAGGCTTTGGTTAGGCATTTAAATAATTCATATCCGATTAATATTCGGATATTCGATATCCGATTAAATTATCTATCGGATATTTTATTTGGATAATTATCTGATTAAACGAATACGAATTCAAATTCGGTTCAAATTTTAAACGGATAATTAGCAGGCCTACCGGATGCGTCCATTGACGTCTTAGTCTGTGCCTCAGGTGCCTCTCTGTGGCCCAGCGGGAACTGAGATATCGTACTAGTAACCACAGAACAAGGACTAGCTGGGGTCACGCTCGTCAGCGCGTGTCCTCTACCCCCAGCTACGTGTGCACACACATACCATCTGCTCTAGGTCGGGTCCTCTAGTTGGTTTTCCCCCCTGTTGGACTCAGGCTGCAAAGGCAAGGTGCCCTACGGTAACCAACTAAAATCATCTCACTCGAGTCACACTCTCCACCACTCCCAAGTGGGTCCGCATCCGCGTGCGCAGGAAAGCTACGACTAATGGGGGGGTCACAAAATGTGAACACTAAAAACCACGCATGCACCCATCTTGAGTAACACAAAGAAATAGGTGGCTCGCGGCCACCAGACTCTAAACAGCCCACTAGACCTAATAACCCAACGGTCCTTGAGTCACAAGACTCGGGTCAAGACCGCTGCACGTGACGGCACAGCACCGCCAATCTGGCCTAATCCCTAGGTCTGAAACCACAGTGACATGATTCTCAAGGCAGCTCACAAGCCTTCGAGTGGATCTCTCATCCACGTGACACACGAAAAACTTCCAGCCCCTGGCTGGTTAACTAGACTCGTAGTCCAAGGCCATGCACACGGTCCACTCGGAAACCACTTTTCGCAGAAACTCACGTCATACGGGGAAGACCCTCCATACTCGTGTCGACTCATGATGACTCGATTTAACGCAATCACAAAAGCTCAGAACACAAGAGGGTCGCCCGGACCCTTAAAACCCACAGGCACACTAATCGAATTAATACAGTACTTTCAGACACCCAAAAACATGGTCTCGATCTCCATGGGGCATCCAGGACACTCACGGGGTCATAGGTCGGTCATTGGCTCTCAAACGGACCGACCGGAGACCAACACAATGCAAAACAGACACAGCGAGCACGAGAAACCACCTAGCGGTTCTCTCTGGATCGCTAGGGATCCTGGCGGTCTCCTCCGGACCGCAAGGCCTGGCCTAGCGGTCCAGCCAAGACCACAAGGCTGAAGGCAAACCAAACCCCAAGCGGTCACTCCCAGACCACCAAGTAGGGTGACTGTCCTCCGCCTGACCATGCCTAGCGGTCAGGCGCAAGGCCGCTACCACATTGACCTCAAACGATCAAAACACAGACAAACAGTCATGCCCTGACCGCTAAGCGACGCCTGCGGTCTTCACCAGACCACTAAGCCCTCCTGGCAGTCCATCGCGTAACCGCAAGGCTCGAACTGACATAGGGGGGACCCTGGCGGTCTCCACATGACCGCTTCACACCCTAGCGGTCCCTGGAAGGACCGCTAGGTCATCCCGAGCCCAAAAACGATAAAAATCCCGAGAAAATCTATTCCGCGCCCCATTCACACTCGTGTGAAGGGAGAAATAAGGGGAAACTAGTCCCCAACCTCTTTAGCACCGAGAGGACCCATTTAAATCTCAAAAACATGATCAAATCACTAGATCCAGCCCACATCCCAAAACATGCTCTTTTCCCCCAAAATGCTCAAATAAGCCCGCTCGGCTCACCATAGCCTACCAAAATCACGAGAAATGAAGTACACGGGTTAAGGATCTATCCCCCTACCTCCACCGAAGATTTCGTGCACCGAGAAGATCGATCCATCGCAAAAATATTGCTAGAAACCCTGCCAGTGCACGAACCCACGAATCACCTCCACCATCGCTCCTCGGTGTGCAAAATCTTCAGTGGAGGTAGGGGGATGGATCCTTAACCCTTGTACTTCCATTCCCATAGTTTTGGTAGGTTGTGGTGAGTCGAGCGGGCTTATTTGAGCATTTTGGGGAAAAAGAGCATGTTTTGGGGTGTGGGCTGGATCTAGTGATTTGATCATATTTTTGGGGTTTAAATGGGTCATCTGGGTGCTAAAGAGGTTGGGGACTAGTTTCCCCTTGTTTTCCCCTTTACACGGGTGTGAACGGGGTGTGCAATGGATTTTCCTGCGATTTCTGCCATTTTCGGGCTCGGGATGACCTAGCGATCCTTCTAGGGACCGCTAGGGTGTGAAGCAGTCATGTGGAGACTGCCAGGGTCCCCCCTATGTCGATTCGAGCCTTGCGGTCGCGCGATGGACCGCTAGGAGGGCTTAGCGGTCCGGTGAACACCGCCAAGTGTCATTTAGCGGTTAGGGCATGACCATTTGTCTATGGTTTGATCGTTTGAGGTCAGTAGGGTAGCGGCCTTGCGACTGACCGCTAGGCTACGTCTAGCAGTTAGGTGGAGGACCGCCACCCTACTTGGCGGTCCGGGAGTGACCGCTTGGGGTTTGCTTTGTCTTTGGCCCCTGAGAGGACCGCCACTTGGTTTTCATGATCATCATGTTCTGTTCATGTTGTGTGGGCCCCGGTCGACCCGGTTGTGACCCATTGGTTGACCTTTAGTCTCGTGAATATCCCAGACACCGGGGGGTGTTCGTGTTTTAGGGGTGTCCGAAGGTATCGTGTTTCCTTGAATAGCGTGCCCATGAGACTTGGGGTCAGGGTGACTCAGTGTGTGTTCTGAGTTTCCATGTATGCTCGGATGAGTCATCGTGAGTCGGCACGAGTGTGGTAGGTCTCTCCCCGCACAACGTGGGTTTCTCCATAAAAGTGGTTTCCGAGTGGGCCATGTGTGTGGCCTTGGACTGTGAGTCTAGTCAACCAGCCAGGGGCTGGAAGTTTTTCGTGTGTCCCGTGGATGAGAGATCCACTCGGCGGCTTGTGAGCTGCCTTGAGAATTATGTCATCGTGGTTTCAGACCTAGGGATTAGGCTAGATTGACGGTGCTATGTCATCACGTGCAGCGGTCTTGACCCGAGTCTCGTGACTCAAGGACCCTTGGGTTATTAGGTCTAGTGGGTTGTCTAGAGTCTGGTGGCCGCGAGTCACCTATCACTTCACGTTACTCGAGATGGGTGCGTGCATGATTTTCAGTGTTCATGTTTTGTGAGCCCCCACTAGTCATAGCTTTTCTACCCACGTGGGTGCGGACCCACTTGGGAGTGGTGGAGAGCGTGACCCAGTGAGAGATGATTTTAGGTTGGTTTTCGTAGGGCCCATTACCTTTGCACCCTGAGTCCGGCAGGGGGAAAAATCAGCTAGAGGATCCGACCTAGAGCAGATGGTCTGTGTGTGCACGCGTAGCTGGGGGCAGAGGACACACGTTGACGAGCACGACCCTAGCTAGTCCTTATTCTGTGGTTACTAGTACGGTGTCTCAATTCCCGCTAGGTCAGAGGGAGACACCTAAGGCGCGGACTAAGTCGTCAGTGGACGCATCCGACCTTACTTCTGGTAGGCAGTACTCCTGTCACGTGACGTGAGTTGTCGTGTCACGGGTTTTCATTTTCCATCTGTGAGACGGGGTTTCGTGTGTAGTTCCAGGCATTCTCCTGGAGTCGAGGTCTAGGGCTTCCGGTGAGTGTCACCGAGGGCTTCTCCCTAGACGGCGTAAAGTTCACGACGGTGAAGTCGTGACTATGTTTCCAGACCATGTGATTTCGGTGTGGGCCCTTGTCTGTGAGGATAGGCCTCCACGATAGTGGTGTCATGTCATTTTCCCTTTTCCTGTCCTTGCAGGAGGGGGTAGCAGAAGAGCACCTGTTCGTACTTCCCAGTAGCTTCCAGTTCGTCTCCTAGTTGCCAGACTGCGTTCGACGACAGCGCCCAGTCGTCACCTCTGCTCATCCGGGACTATAGCAACTATGGCAGCCGTAACCTACGGTCCCATCGCCGTCGCCACCCATGCACGGGTGGGCTACTTGGCAGTGCCGATCGCTTTCGGCAGCTTCGCCCCAGTCGTCGGATCACCCTACTTCTTGGGTGTGGTCCCGGTGGCGACCCCACTGCCACCTCCAGCTCCTATTTCCTCTGGTCCCACCAGGGCGCCACGCCAGCTACCAGTCTCGACAGCCAGGCCGAGCGTCAGGCTCGCCTCTCCTGCCACCGATGCCCATAGGGGTTCTAGACCAGTCCCAGCCCGGGCAAGCATTAGTCCCCGAGCCCAGTCTCGACCGACTTTCGACACAAGACTTGCATCCCAGGTTCCGGTCTCTAGTCTTGCAGTTCGCTGGGGCCTCCAGCCCTGAGCCCCAGCCAAGCCGACTTCCAGTGTGGGTCTCCACCCTACGGTGTTTGGCTCCTCAGCACTCAGCTCGGGCTGTTAACCCCGAGCTCCTACCGAGCCAGCTCCCCACATGGGCCTCCTAGCCCGAGGGCAGGGCTCCCCAGCACCCCGTTCGGCCCTCCGGACCCGAACCATAGAAGTGCGACCGCCTCACCCGAGTACCCAACACCTGGCACGAGGCGTCCTAGCATCCAGACCAGATGTACAACTTTGGGGTTTCCCGCGGACGATGTCTATTACGAGTGGTCCGCATTAGGCCTTGGATCTCTCGGCTCTACCTCAGGGGCATTCCTCCCGTAATCTGACAATGCCGATCCATAGCACGAGTCTACCTTTGTGGGACGCGGTGACCTCAGTACGGACTGAGCGCCCTCTGTCGCGCCTTCCGGTCCTGCCAGCTCCCAGCTCAGGCTCAAGGCCTTGGGTCACCAGCATCCTGGTACCCCCTATAGTGACAACTTCAGGCATAGACACGTCGCGGTGAGCATCCGCAATACTACTGTCGGCTCGGGCGAAAGCCTACACTCGAGCCACCCAGCCGCCGGCCGTCACTACAAGCTTCGCGTCTCGGGGGCCTACCCCGGTATTCCCGATGAATGGCCCTGTGCCACCAGCACCCGTAGGCTGGGTTTTCTCGGCCTACCACCTTGGAGCGGAGTCATCTTCGGCTCCCCAGAAGAAGCACCGTCGTAGTCGTAAAGGCAAGCGACCTGTTGCTACCACCAGCAACTCCGGCAAGACCATTCTTGTCGGAGACTTACGGATTTGCCTAGATGGGGGTGAACCCATTGTTCCTCCAGAACGGATCGTCCCTATGGTCCCTATTACCAACCGCTTTAGCCTCCTGCGTCGAACGCGGGAAGACAAGGCGGAACTTAAGTGGGCAGACGCTTTGGCAACGGCCCAAAAGCACTAGTGCCGATTTGGCACTCAAGCTCCCAAGTCCCGTCAGAGGAACAAGGACAAGGGAGACCAGCAATCAGACTTGAGAAGGATCTGGGTCACCCCGGAGGAAGCTCAAGCTGTCCAGGAAGCATGCATCAACAACCCCTTTCGGGCACTAAGGAGTCGCGCCAAGTAAGGTGCGACTGACCCCATAGTGGCGTCATCTGGCCGCGCCTAACCCTTCATCGCCTCTCGCACAGATAGGTGAAAATAGAGACGGGCTTGTTCTGGGCCCCACCAACATCCAGCCCCAAGCTCTCCTCAGGCAGATGCCACGATGGAGACTCCTCTGCAGTGTACCTCGGTCTTTGATAGGCAGCGGACACATGTCCGCCCCAAGAGGTGAATGTTGAGACTCTTATGAAGGAGAACCAGCACTTGAAGGCCCTCCTGCATGATTTGCTTCAGGAATGTGACCTTCATCCTTAGCCACCCACTGGGCCTTCAATGGATGCTTCGGCTCCGCTGGGTGGGCAAAATGGTGCTAATGTCTCAGCGACAGCTGCCCAAACTCCTACAATTATTGAGTTTGGCACGCCCTTGGCCGAGGTTCAACCACGACCATCTAACACGCTGGTGCCAGAGAACCTCATGGCACAACGCCAGATGATCGAGCGGATCATTGAGACCAAGCTCGCCCAGTTTGGAGAAGGGGTCGCGACTATAGATATCTACAGTGTCCCCTATCCGCTCCACCATCAGCTCAAGAAACTTCCTCCGGAGTACGCAAAGCCACCGAAGTTGCAGAAGTTTGACGGTCAAGGGTCTCCGAATGAACACTTGGCCTACTACGTCACAGGCATGGGCGAACTCGCATTGGATGAGTCATACCTCCTCCGCTACTTTGCCATCTCACTTACGGGAACAACCTTCCAATGGTATGCCCGCCTGAAGCCCAACTCAGTCATTGATTGGGCGGATCTCCAGCAGAAGTTCCTCGACCGTTTCCAAACGGTCGAGCAAAAGGTCTCTTTAGCTGAGTTGTGCTCCCTCCGACAGAAGAAGGGCGAGCGCGCCCTTGACTTCATCAAGAAATGGCGAGACCTTAGCATGAGGTGTGTCAACCTGCCAGTCCAGGAGGATGCCATCACTATCTGTCACCGAGGCTTGGCGGCCGACGTCAGCGAAAAGCTTCTCGGCACCAACGTCAAGGGCTTTGACCAGCTCAATTCGACAGTCACCGAGATAGTGATGTTCTTCATTGATAACCCGAGCTATGCTTCGGTAAAGGGTAAGCAGACACGGGAATGCCAGTTTGGCAAGGAGGTGAACATCATCGAATTCACCCCCACCGCTAAAGCCAACAAGGGAGCCGGGACGAGTGATTCTGACAAAAGGTCAGCTAATAAGTTGGCTGCTCCCTCCTTCTCAGAGCGTATGAAGACGCCCTTCTCTTTCAAGAAGGAACATACAAAGATGCTCTTCGACCTCTGCATGACCCAGAAGATCATCAAATTATCGGAAGTCCGCAAGCCGGACAAAGCCCATAAAACTGATGATCCCAACTACTGCTCATACCACCACATGTTAGGCCACTCTCTCGAAGATTGCTATGTCTTCAAGACACAGGCACAGAAGTTGATCCGAGATGGCCTTATTCAAATGAAGAGCGGTCTCGTCGATCCTTCGTAGCCGCATACGTGGTCCAAACCAGCCAAAGCAGCGCGTGTGGTTCACCATCCGGCTAACGTGATCCACATGATGGCTTCATTTTCCCTCTCTGGTGATGAATCAGAGGAGCCCAGTACTAATTAGAGAGAGCATTCGATCTGGTACCCAGGGTGGCGGCCCTAGCACAATTGCAGACCCCTCTCCTTCCCCAGGGAGAGAACCCGGTGACTCTTCGATGTCCTCGTCGAGCGGGAGCAAATCTTGCCCCGCGACCCGCCGACAGACTACACTCAGTGGGACTTCAGTCATCCCTAGTACTATCCCTTTCATGCACGAATCTGCCACGCGATTGAGTCCTGTGAGGAAGTCCAGTACCTCATCTAGGAACATATCTGGTGGGAGCAGATTGACGCCGAAGGGAATTCCGTGGCACTTGTTCGAGTGGCAAGCTGTCGAAGAAACTCTAAGCACAGCGAGAAATATGCCAGAGTAGCCTAATCCTCCCTAGGAAAATGGACACGAGCTGCCTTACCAGCACACGCCAGAATGGCTCGAGTTCTGGACCGATAATCGGAAAACTCCTGAGCGACTGTTGAGATGCAGGGAGTAAGATGCCAGCTAAGAAACAGGGCCGAGTACCTTCTCGGCCAACATAATTCATCCTCCTGCTCCCCGGTCTCCCCTGATTTCTCGACACCACAGGCTGGTCAGCCGGCCCCTGCCACTTTAGTCGCGCAATGGTGACCCTGGCAGGAATTAGAGTCTCTCCCCTTTTCCAAAGAAGACACTGCTAAACTCCTTCAAGTCCTTCTCGGTCGAGAGGACGTCCTGGTGGGCGAGGCTACCATGAGTTCCTCAAGCGCATCTCACCTTCCCCCTGCTCCACTTTCGACTCCAATGCTCGAGGATAGGAAGGGAAAACAGAAGCTGGGCGAAGCCCCGGTGATGTGACACGACCTTGGACCTAAGCAATCAAGCACATCCGCAACTCAAACGGGCCGATATTGGCGGCCAACTCACCTGACACTCACCTCGAACCCGAGGGCAACTCGGCGACGCTGAGTGGAGGTTGTGAGGGTTGGTCCCTTGCTGTTAGAGGGTCAGCAAGGCCAGAGGGTCTCCCAAAGGGTAGGTTTAGTCCAATCCAAGTGGCCAACCCGGTGCCAAGGGCATGGGTAACGCTCACTCCCACGGCGGTCACTCGAAGTTCGGGACTTGCGAGATCGGGCACTCGTTCTCACCGGCCAGCGCAGCAATGAGCTAATATTGGAAGAAAAGCACTGTAAAAATAAAATCCCAATAAATATGATAAATGTGAAGACTCAAGGGGGAGTCTCCAGACTGTCTCCGAGCCAAATGGAAGTTGTCGTGGCTCGCGTGGTGCTCCGTGTATGGTACCGGTGGCCCGTCGACCCGGACCGCTCTTGTGCTCGGGTGTCCGCACCACATAGTCTATTTTAGTTAGAAACTTTGTGAGACAAAAACTAGGTACTCAAACTATGACAAGGAGCCATACGTCGTGGTCCAATCCCTTCGGCATTGGTGACACTATCTCCTACCCAAGGAGTTTGTGATCTTTTCAGACCACGATGCATTGAAGTTTCTTTACACCCAACAAAAGCTCAATGCCCGTCATGCCCGATGGGTTGAATACATTCAGGCTTACACCTTTGTCCTAAAGTACAATGCGAGTAGTGAGAATTGCATCGCCGATGTGCTAAGTAGGCAGGCAGCCTTACTTTTCACCATCCAAGTGGAGGTCACGGGGTTCGAATGAGTCAAAGAGGAGTACCCAAGTTGCCCCGATTTCGGGAATCACTATAACACCATCGACACCCAGCCCCACAAGGAACATGAGGGATTCTTACTCCATGAGGGGTGCCTCTTTAAGGGTACTAGGTTGTGTTTACCGTGGACTTCACTTTCAGACTTTTTGGTTTGGGAGCTTCATGGCGGTGGCCTTGCTGGTCACTTTGTGGTCCAAAAGTCCATTGAGTTAGTTGAGAGATAATTCTTTTGGCCAAGTATTAAGAGGGAGGTTGCCAAAATTGTGGGTCAATGTTGCACTTGTGCTTCTGCCAAGCAGGTGAAGCAAAACACTGGACTATACACACCCCTCCCCATCCCAGACCGACCATGGCAAGACTTGAGCATGGATTTTATCCTAGGTCTACCTAGGACCCTTTGTAAACATGATTTCATTTTTGTAGTTATTGATAGGTTCTCCAAAATGGCCCACTTTATCCCATGTTCCAAAACTTCGGATGCTTCTAGGGTAGCCCATTTATTCTTTGATGAGGTGGTCCAACTCCATGGACTACCTATGACTATTGTGATAGACCGGGACGTGAAATTCATTAGTTACTTTAGGAAAACCCTCTGGCATCTAATGGGAACCCTCCTCAAATTTTCTACTACCTATCACACTCAAACCGATGGCCAAATGAAGATTGTCAATTGAAGCCTTGGGAACCTACTTTGTTGCCTGGTCGGGGACCACCCCGGGAATTAGGATCTTCTCTTACCTCAGGTCGAATTTCCCTACAATGATTCTGTCAATAGGTCCATAGGTAAGATTCCATTCGAAGCTATGCATGGCTATAGGCCTAGGAAGCCTTTAGATCTTATTCCCCTCCCCCTGCATGCTAGAGTATCAATCTCAGCCGAGTCTTTTGCACAACATATCAAAGAGTTGCATGATGACATTGGTGGAATGATTTTATATTCATCTAATTTATTTATTCATTTATTATCCTATTTGCGTAGGCGTGCCAATAACATATGTGACAAATTTGTTGTGCGCTCGATCTGACTTGGTTAGTCGATTGTGAAGTTCGGGTCGGGACTGGAAGTCCGTCACACCATAAATGTTGTGATGTTAATTACCTCCTCCGAGAGAGAGAAAAACCCTTGATTAATTGCCAATATAGAATGCCATTCTGGGGTTGAGACAAAATACACACGAGGCAAAATTGAAATGATAATGCACGGGATTTGTTTATCTATTCATGCGAGGCAAGCACCATTTATTAGATCCGGTCCTCGATACGTGGCGGAGAACATAAGTCCAAAGACTACCATCACACATAGCGAGAGTTTCCAGTTGGGCGTAGCCTGACCTTTGCCAGATGCCATTTAATATATTGAGGGCTCGGTCTTAAAAAGGGTATAAATAGGATTAATAGAGGATAAATAGGGATAAATAGACATATTCAAAAAAATTGGATAGACCATCGATTGGCGGTCTATCGTACGACTGCAAATGTCGCCTAGCAGTCCTCAGACGATCGCTATTAGCGTCCGTGAAAGAACTCAAGAGAAACATGAAAAGCTTAGATCTTTGGCATCCCAATCCCCATGGATTGAAGTGTGTGGACACATAAGCATGTCTAGGACTCTTATGGGAAAAATCATACTCCTAAATACGATTCCTAAGTCATTCTAATCCCCCAAACCCTAGCTAACCCTATAAATAGAACCCAGATTCGACCTGCACGAACCCTTATTTTGGCTCCTATTGTTCGATGGTAAGGAGATATTATTTCAGGTTGGTTCTTTAGAACTTTATAATCCCCTTATCTTTATCTAACTCCCCTCCAAATTTCATGCTAGAAGACCTAACCATTGAAGAGTTAGAGCATCTGCAAGTCTCTGTCTCGCTACAGGCCACACACGAAATAGTGCATCAGTCGAGTAAATATCAAGATATTAGAAGTCCTAAATGGGGTTAGTTTACATTGTGTCCTTAGAACTTTTTGTTCCCCTTTATATCTTATACCTACCCTCACATTTTCACAAACTTTAGTCAAGAGGATCAAAAGATAGAGGGGTGAGAAGTTGCTGATTCGGCATAAGATGTGCAGAAGTCAGGGTCATCTCCCAGCTAGAAATTTGAAGTTTAAAACTTGTCACAGAGGTAGGTTATCTCGTGGATGGCTAAAATAGCAAGTTAGGAATAAAGGCCCTCTTGTTTCATGCAATTTCATGCATTGTACACGCCATATTGGATGTTTTATTGTCACTACGCACGTAAGGTTACTCCTGCATGCATGATTCCTATCCCTAATGATGAGAAGGATAATCTTAGTCTAATTTATGATATCCCGTGCATCTCCATGCCTTACCCTCTTTCTACCATGACATACCTTCATATTTGCTGAGGTTTTCATACATTATTACCTAGGTTAGGCCTTAATTCCACATATTTGACCGTTCTGTCTGGAAGGTAGAAGGGCCTTCTAACGACTACTTAGAATGAAAGACGATCTCGCAATAGGCCGCTAAGCCCTAGTAGGCGGCCATCATATAACCGCTATTCGTTCCTATTTTCTACATTTTGTTAACTCCAAATAGAGTGCTGATTAGCCTTATTAATTATATGCTATGCCTAGATAGTTAAGTCCTAGTACTGTTTAAGACACTATAGGTACAGACTTGGCTATATTAACTACTCATCTTGATAGATTTCATGTTCTTTATGCACTTTGAACTTATTTTAACTTATGCTATTTTCAGGCCCAAAACCTATAGTCTTGTATTAATGACCACATTTTCATGGACTTGTTTTAATGACATTTTGATCGCTATTTTATCACGATCCCTTCTCATCTATAGTCTTTCTTAAGTACATAGTGCGTACTTCGGTGCGTGGCCATTAGATACACTTTTTCACTCATAAGCACACTTTCTTGGACTCGTGATTCTCTCTGTTGGATATTTCTTCCACCCGACTAGGTGATCTTGTTTCAAGGCCTCCGTAAGTCTCCGTGAGCCTGAGATTCTCACTAGGACGCCGAGCTAGTTGTACCCTTAAAGCTCAATTTGTCTAGAAAGTACTTACACCATCGTTATTTTCTAGTTTCTAAGTTTCAAATGGTCTTCTTGGTGACCTCTAAGGCTTTCCTAATGGTCGTCACCTTGACTGCTTTTCCTATCAAATGGTCTTCCATATGACTGCATGTCATCTAAGTCAAGCTATTTTATTCTAGCTATGGCGCATCATAAACGGTCTATGCCTAGACCGCATGGCCAGGGTGGACGACGACTCCGGGGGGGGTGGGACCGACAGCGGTGGCCCGCGGCGTGACCGGGCTCGCGCGAGGTCGGCCCGTCGCCTGCGAGCCGCACGGAGCAGACGGTCGGCGGAGCAGGCCGGCTCGCAGTTGATGGCGGGATGCTGCGGACCGGTCGTGGTGGCCGACGCCGGCGAGGCGGGCGGTGACTGGAGAGCCCGGCGGCGAGCCAGGAGGAAGCGGACGGCGGCGTTCGTGGCGGGGCTGTCAGGACGCGGCCGCAGCGTTGAAGACGATGGCGTCTCTAGCGTTGTCGTTGCAGACGGTGGAGGGAGGACACGAAGGCGGGGGGGGTCGGCGACAGGGTCCGGTGGGTCCCTGGAGTAGGCGGGGCGCCGACGGAGTGCAGGGCGGCCGGGGGTCGGCTGCGACTTGGTGCTGGTGCAGGCAAAGGGACCGCCGGTGGAGGCGGCAATGGCTGGCTCTTCCTGGTGCGGCGGTGGGTGGAGGGTGGGTGTGCAGGAGCTGTTAGCGATGGGGTGTCGGCTGTGCGCGAGAATAGGAGGACGGAAGTTTTAACGTGGAGGTGGTGAGGGAGGAAGGAAGGTGGAGGTGAAGAAGCCGGAGGTGGGCGGCAGCGGGAGTGGAGAGGTGTTGGTGGTGTTCAAACGTGAAGGCGCGGGTTGCGGGTCGGGAGGGGAGAGGAGGAAGAGGGATGGGACCTGCGTGGAGGGTGGGGCCGCGTGGTGGTGCGACTGCGAACACGGGAGGGGTTGGGTTGTCGTGGGGACATGGAGTAAATGCTGGGACAAGGTGAGATACATGGAGAGAGGGGGTTGCCACAACGCGCAGAGAGAGAGGGAATGGTACAGGGCTTCACGCCCTAGGGCTTCACGTCCGCGGAGGACTCCCGTCTCGGGAGGTAGAAACAGTAGCGGCCGCCCTTACCATAAAAATTTCTTTTTCTTTCATCATTGCCCCAAAAGGGGGAACTACAAGAGTATTTATACCAAAAGAAAACTCTAGTGGTCTCCTCACAAGTCTAAATACCAAAATGTACCTAAAATGGTGTTAAAATCACACTCGAAAATATAGAATAAATAGAAAATACATCATTGGGCCCCTAATGAGCCTCTCTCTCAAATAAATGCTAAATAACCAAAAGAAAAATACATCAATGTGCTATGTATCGTCATCAAGCCATATAGATGCCGCGGTCGCTGCTCGGGGTCTCCGTCGACGGTAAACGCAGGCCGGGTCGAATCGGATCCGCCCTCGGGTGTCCTCACCACTGGCAAGAAGTCTGAGGTGGTGTCAATTTTTCAAGACTCTGGTCTTTATATGATCGAGTTTTAAGAATTGTTGTCCAAAACAATCAAGCAGGCAATTAATGTCACCTGCCAAATACGTAAAGAAGAGGCTGATTAGGTCAAGATGATCCCAAAGATGCATGGTCACCCTAAATCCCCTAAAGGAAAAGCCCAATTCAACAACTCCAATTTTGGAGGCACATCCCAGTCGCCCGTAAGGGCACAAACTCTTTCTTCGTTTGAACTAGCATAAGCTAAAAAAGCAAGAGAAGAACGAGAAAAAGCAACTGAAAAGAAGGCTGGGGATGCAAGCATCCTCTCTAGTGTGACCGTCATGCTAAGGTGTCTCACCATATCGGGGAATGTCTAGGAAATGTAAGACTGTATTGAAATAAGACTGTATTGAAACCCTTATTCAAAAGGGAAAGATCGATGCCCAAGGAAGCTGTGTGAAAAAAAAAAACTTAGATAGGCAGGTGAAGAGTTAATAAGCCAAAACAGCCCCGCGGCAATTTTGCGCAAGGAAGATCCTGTCTTCTATGAGCAGGAATGGCCAATGCTTCAAACTTAAATCTCTGTCTTCGAAACCATCCCGGCGGAAAACGGCCGGGTCGTTTACGAAATCGAATCGAAGGACGGCAAATTCGTGCTGCGCGGCAATTCCGGCGTCGCCCGGGCGTCGGCGTTCGCGCGCTACCTCCGGGATTTCTGCCGCGCGCAGATTTCGTGGAACGGCGAAAATCTCGCGCTGCCGGACGCGCCGCCTCCGGTCCCGGCGAAGATCCGCGTCGTCTCGCCGGTGAAGACGCGCATGGCCTACAACTACTGCACGCACGGCTACACGATGCCGTTCTGGAACGAGGCGGACTGGGACCGGGAGATCGACCGGCTCGCGCTGCACGGCGTGAACGCCGCGCTCGTCATCGAGGGGCAGGACGCGGTCTGGCAGAACACGTTCGCGAAATCCGGATACACGCCGGAGGAGGTCCGGCTGTGGCTCTGTTCGCCGGTACACCAGCCGTGGCAGTTCATGCAGAACATGCAGGGCGTCCTCCCGCCGTCGCAGACGATGATCGACCGGCGCGCGAAACTCGGCCGGCACATCGCGGACCGGATGCGCGCCTTCGGCATCCGCCCGATTCTCCAAGGTTACTATGGGATGCTGCCGTGGAATTTTTCTCAAAAACATCCCGGAGCGAAAGTGTTTCCGCAGGGCGGCTGGGCCGGAAACAACCGGCGGCCGGACATGCTCGACCCGTCCGACAAACTTTTCCCGGGCCTCGCGCGCACATTCCTCGGGGAGCAGAAGAAGATTTTCGGCGACTGCGAACTCTTCGCCGCCGATCCCTTCCACGAGGGCGGCACGTCGAAGGGCATGGATCGCGGCGTCGTGTTCAAACGGATACAGGACGCGATTCTCGCGTTCGAACCGCGCGCCACGCTCGTCAAACAATGCTGGCAGACGTCGAACGCCGAGATGTTCGCCGCCGGCGACAAGGAACACACGCTCGCGCTCGACCTTTTCTGCGACGTGAAACCGTTCTGGCGCAACGCGCACGGCTATTCCGGCACGCCGTGGGCGTGGTGCATGCTCTTCAATTTCGGCGGCAATCTCGCCTTCGAGGCCGACCTGCCTCACCTCGCCTCCGCCTTCGGCGACGCCCTCGCCTCGCCGGAACACGGCCGGCTCGAAGGCACCGGACTCGTTCCCGAAGGCTCGCGGACGAACCCGATGGTTTACGAACTCATGACCGACATGGGCTGGCGCGGCGCTCCGGAAAATCTCGGCGCGTGGGTGGACGACTCGCTCGCCGCCCGCTACGGCGCGCGCGACCCGGACGCCGAAGCCGCGTGGGCGCTGGCGCTGAAGTCCGCCTATGGCGCCCCGCAGCACGAAGGTTCGGTGAATTCCGTCATCACCGGACGTCCGTCCCTCGACAAGAATCTCAAGGGCCGGACATGGGCGCCCGGCTCGCGTATCCGGTATCCGCAGACGGCGCTCGTGGACGTCTGGGAAAAACTCCTCGCCGCCGCGCCCCGGCTCGGCGGAAAGGACACCTTCCGGTACGACCTCGCGGACGTCACGCGGCAGGCGCTGTGCAACCGCGCGCGCCCGGTCTTCGAGGCCGCCGTGGACGCCATCAACGCCGGCGATGTCGCCGCCGTCCGGGCCCGGCGCGACGAATTCCTCGCGCTGCTCGCCGATATCGACGCGATCGCCGGCACGCGCGCCGACTGGCTCATGGGCGACTGGGTCCGGAAGGCGGGCGATTTCTCGCCGGGCGACCGCGCCTACCACATCCGCGAATCGTTCGACGCTGGCTCGCTTGGAGAAGCCTGCCAGCGGCATGCGGCTTTCATGCTCGGCAAGGGAGCGCCCAAGTGCTCGGTCCTGCGCGATGGGAGCACCGGCGAGCGGTACTCGCTGGAGGCGAGCCAGCATGTCATTCGTCTATGTGTCGGCATTTTTCCAACATGATGAACGCCTGATGGCGTATTTGTTCCGTCGTTCCCTGGACGGAGTGTCCATGGATTTGTTTTATACCTGTATCATATTCCATGATGCAGCCAGGCAATTGATACCGTCATCAATTTCAATAGGATTTGGTGCTTAGGGTAATTTACCTGCTCTTAGTGCAGTTGCTGATTCTTAATGATTTGAATTTTGGCAGACGGTAGGAAGCCAAGTTTTGGTGAAGATTGTGAAAAACAAGCATGCTCCTCCATTCAAGACTGCTCAGTTTGAGCTCGAGTTTGGCAAGGGAATCTGCCGTGACTCAGAGATCATAGAACTCGGATGCAAGCATAAGTTCATTGCAAAAGCTGGTGGAGCATACTATAGCATGAATGGCCGGAGTTTTCGCGGGAAGGATGCCATCAAGCGCTACTTTGCCGAGAACGAAGGTGCTCGGGAAGGGCTGATGGTGAAACTCAGGGAGAAGTTGATGCAGTCTGGGAGGAGAAGGGATGTTGAAACCGAAAATGTAGATCTCGGATCATCATCGCAGGAAACTGTTGCGTCAGATTCAACTGATGAAGACACAGTTGTCGCTGTTGAAGCATGAGCTCTGGTTTCATGGGGTAACCAACCATGCGTGTGTTATCTTTGCAAAATGAACGTGGCTCTCCTGCATCGTGATGCTGGGTGGGTTAAGGCTTTGCCTGCGCATTGTGGTTCCAGGTTTTGTTACACCATAAAAGAGCAAAGAGCTTGGGTGGTGCAGCTCCACTCCAACCGGCAGGGTTACATGTTCTTCTCTGCACGGCTGTGGTTCTTGGTCGCATTTCTGTATGTTCCTGTAGCGGTCCATGCATATTATAATGTATCAGCCTAACATATATTTGTGTGATAACGAATTCAATTGACATTCCAAATCAAGCATAGGAACAGAAAAATGAAAAATAGCTGTCCTTTGTTTCTTTTTCTCTTTTATTTAATCTGTGTTGAAACAATTCTAGCGGGGCTTCTTTTTGGGATATGCTGTGTGAGCAAAATCTGCAACAACGTGCAGCAACCCAGGCGATGCAGTGAGTTTTACTCGTGGGTAAACAGATGGATAACATGTGGGATTGAGGGGTGTTATGGGAGATGTGTATTATTGCATATGCCCATTTCGTGTGGAGTTAATTTTTGGTATAGCACCAGAGATGTGCAGGAAGAAACTGGGTTTCAATCTCCATACACACATGCAAGTTCCTACATAAAAACCATGACATGCAACAATGAATAGCAGATCAAGCTTAGGTTACTTCATGCGAAACTTGGAATCAGACATATGTTCCGTTTGATGATGATTTTCTGAGGTTTAATATCTGAAATGATATTCAGATAACTTTTTTTATGATACTGTTCGGTGAAAATCTATTAAATTTCACAAAACTGTGATGTTGAAATACACAGGCTCAAGGTCACAAGTACAATCCAGCTAATCGATATATAGAACTATTACTCAGAGATTGTGTTCAAATTCTAACAAAATCTGAATCTAACTTGAGCATTCCTTTCTTCATCTTTTCTTTGGGATAATCACGTGAATACCCCAAATCTGCTGTATTGCACTATACATTCTCATATTATTGCTAGATATATCCCTAGAATAAATTATATTTTGCCGTTGATAGCCCTACCATCATTTGCCATTTGCTTAGGCCCAGGTGAGTTAAGAAAAGAAAAGGACTAACTTGCCCTTGTCCGGCCCCCTCCACATAACGAAAATAGGCCATACAGCTCCCTAAAATCTCTTCTATTATCTCAATGACCCTCAACGGCCTTAAGTCTTAGACCACCTATGTTAGATTTTGAGTTACCCAAAAATATACTAGATTTATCTGCATTTCATTGATGCAGGGTCTAGTTTCTCTAAAGATGATGCCATTGCTCTGAATTTTTACCATTTAGGTTTTGGAGGCATATTCTCTGGTTACATTAACTAGGGTGATTTGTTTAAGAACAATACAAGCTAACTGATCTTCAGCCAACGAAGCCCTTTTACTATTAACTTTCGGAAGCTTAGGCCAGACCCAAAGTCAAAGAGCTTAATTAATGATTTAACCCCATTATGGGTGCAAAAAGGGTGCAACTTAAGATGATTATTAGCAAAATTGAGGGTTATAAGGATTAAGCCATTTTCTTAAACAGAGGTAGAGCAGACTGACTTATCCAAGGTTTTAAAAAAAACACCATCACAACTCCCCCTTAATGACCGATGATTGAAATAAGAGTGTTGAAGTGAAAAGGAGTGTGAACAGACTCAGACGTATAGAGTGAAAAGGGGTGGAAAGGTGTCTACCTGTCAAAGGTCAGATGCCATGTGCATCGACCTGAATGATTTCAAGCGAAGGAGTGGACATGCTTGGAATGACTCTCCACGCACATGAGGTCTGAGCAGCCAGGCGATGGTGTCGGCACTTCAGCTACCGGTGTCAACCTTCTGATGCAGAGCAAAAAGTAGTCCTTGAATATACTAAGGGACGTGTCGACACTTCTCATGAGCGTGTCGACCTATTCAGATGAGGTTACCTAGGCAACCATTCTGATCTGTATCCTTCCATTTCTACTCAATTTTCAAGTCACTCTGCCAGCTTCTGATTCCTTGCATTCTCAGACACTCTGATTTTAGTCATTCAAAGGACCCACTCTTTGTTTGCCTGAGAGAGTACTTATTTTATGCTAAAGCTTTATAGATGCTTATGCACATGGGATTAACATGCAATTTCTAAGATGCAGTTTTGACTTGTGGTTCCTGACGGAGGTTAGTCCTCACGCATGGGGAGAGTTTCCAGACAGGTGTAGCCTATCTTTTCACAGTCGTCATTTGATATACCATAGGTCAAAAGATGACATGCATTGCATAACTTTCAAAGAGCACACAAGATGGTACATGCACGCAGACTCCCCCTGAATGTAGCAATCATCCATGAAGTATTTCAAGCAATCAATCAGACCGTTTACAAAAAAATCAGACATATGTGAAACCAGCACAACAAGAACAAGTATCTTTAGCATTAAAAGGAGTACGACAGCTCAAACCTGAGTAGATTGAGGTCTACATAGACCTAGTTCTCTCCTTAGAGTTGAAAACATGTCATTGCTTAGTAGTTTGGTGAAAATGTCAACAATTTGATTTTCTGAGTTAACAAAATAGAGTTCAAATTGATTTTTAAGGACTTCATCTCTTATAAAATGATGCCTTATTTCAATGTGCTTAGTCCTAGAGTACAGGGCTAGATTTTTTGTATGGTTTATAGCACTTGTGTTATCGCACAAAATAGGGACACATCCAAGATCTACTAGAGAGTCTTGGAGTTGGTGTTTGATCCACAGCACTTGGGTGCCACAACTCCCTGCAGTGACATATTCTGCCTCTACAGTGGAGAGAGCAACCGAGTGTTGTTTCTTGGAGGACCAAGAAACAAAACATCCACCCAAAAATTGACAGTCATCACTAGTGCTTTTGCGATCCAATTTACATCCTGCATAGTCTGCATCTGAATATGATGTAAAAGAAGGTTCAAAGGATGCAAGATACCATAATCCCATATCTTGAGTGCTAGCAAGATACCTAAAGATATGCTTGATGGCACTCAAGTGAGATTCTCTAGGACTAGATTGAAATCTAGCACAAAGGTAAACACTAAACTGAATGCCTGGTCTAGATGTAGTTAAGTAGAGTAGTGAGCCAATCATACCCTCTCTCTCTTCTCTATCGCTCTTCTTCTCTCTCTTCAGCCTCTCGAGTAAAATTCCTTCAGTAGCCTCTCTTCTTCTTCTTCTTCAGTAGGGCTGGTATTTATAGAGGGACTCAGGGGTCTCGTTCGGAGGGAGAGCTCCATTATTTGCCTCCTTTTTCTTTCTGTTGCTATCGCTGGCGTCCTGTTCCTCATACGCGTGCGGCGGAGCAGGTGGGAATTTCCTCTCGCAGAGTGGCCGTGCACCTACGTTTGCTGTTGGCAGGCTGAGGCCTTGCCAGAAATGTACTACGTGCCATTTCCATCTCGGGCAGAGACCTGCGATCATTCAATGCTCAAGATAGGTGAGAAGGGGCTTCTGTTAGAGCTGGCGCGATGGTCCGCCGGATGCTACAGTACCCTGCCAATCAATTCCCTGGTTTGCTGGTAAAAGGCACGGGCAGTCAGATGCTACAGCACCCCGTCGGATAATAGCGTGATGGGGTTCACCTGAGGGAAGAAGACACAGACACACGGTACTGTGCGTGGGATTTTCTTCCTATTTCTCCCCTTTTTTTAACCCCCTTCTTCTTTTCATTTGCACATATGCCCCTTTGTGCCCTTTTCTCCTCTTTCTTTTCTTCCGTTTCATTTGGCCCATTCATGTTTAGCCCATTCTCATCTCTTCTTTTTCTTCTCTTCTTCTTTTTTTTAGTGCCAACAAATGCCCCCCACTCGCGAGTGCCGCGGGCAAGGATCGAGGGAACAGGGCCCACGAGTGTAGCTTCTTGCTCGACAGGCGGTTGATATCGGGGCAGAATATCTTTGGACCATCTTTGATCAGCTGTCAGCTTGGGCGTCGATGGTTGAAAGGCCTAAACATCTTTGACCATCTTTGAGCAGCTATCGGTCTGGGCGTTGATGGTTGAAAGGCTATCTGCCATTGGCTCGGTCACCAATGGTTGACTTCTTCCTCTTCTGCTTCTTTTGTTAAAGATCACCTTCACTGTTGAATAGTTGTTAGCTCAGACACCAACGGTTGAAGAGTTGTCGGCTCGATTGTCGATTGTTGAAGAGCTTGAATATTCCTGAGCATCTTCGAACAGTCGTCGACCTAGACGTTGATGATTGAAGAGTTGTCAGTTTGGATGTCAATGGCTGGAATGCTGTCGTCTTGGATGTCGATGGTCAAAATCTATCGACTTAGATGCCGATAGTTGAAAAGCTATCAGCTTAGATGCCGATGACTGGGGAGCTGATGGCTTAGGTGCCGATAATTGAGAATCTATCGGCTTAGATGTTGATATTTGAAAAGATGTCGGCTCAGATGTCGATAATTGGAAAGCTATCAGCTTAGATGTTGATGATCAGAAAGGTGTCGACTTAGTAGATGATCAGAAAGCTATCGGCTTAAACGTCAATGATTGGAAAGCTTTTGGCTTGGGAGCTGATGATCAGAGAGATGTCGGCTTAAACGCCGATGATTGGAAAGTTGTCGATTTAGATGTCAATGATTGGAAACCTATCGACTTGGGTGCCAATGATCAGAAAGCTGTTGGCTTAAACTCCGATGATTGGAAAGTTGTCGGCTTAGATGCCGATGATTGGAAAGCTATCAGCTTGGGTGCCGATGATCACAAAGCTGCCAGCTTAAATGCCGATGATCAAAAAACTGTCAGCTTAAATTCCAATAATTGGGAAGTTGTCGACTTGGAGGTCGATAATTAGAAAGTTATCAGCTCAGATGTCATTGATCATAAAGCTATCGACTCAAATATCGATAATTAGAAAGCTGTCAGCTTAGATGCTGATGATTAGAAAGCTGTCAGCTTAAATGCTGATGATTAGAAAGTTGTCGACTTAAATGCCGATAATTGCGAAGCTATCGGCTTAGTCAGTGGAAAACCAGTGTGAACCAACCCAGAGGTCAGCCTATTTAGAGAGCCATGCACCATTCTTCATTTTGAGACTTCGTCATTTATGTTGATCCTCATTTCTATTTTCAGACTATTTGTTTTCGTTTCTTGCAATTTGGGGGTCCCGGGGGGAATCTTTTTTAATTATCAGTATGTATGTTTATCTTGGTGCCCATCAGCTGTGCTCATAAGCCATTTCCTAAGTAAAATGCATGTAATATATAACATAAACAAGGTAATAAATGTTCTGCAATGTCATCATCAATAGCTTGACAGATAAGTAAATTTCAGATAATGCATGCGATTGAGGCAAGCTAGAAAATAAGACATAAAATCATTCATGCCTAAGCCAAGGGACTTGCAGTCTGTCAAATCAGCTAGCAATTTCCCCTGTCCAGAGGTGACTCTACTTTGGATTTAAGACTTAAGTTTGTTGCTCCTAGTAGGAGGGCAATCAGATGCAATAATGAGAGCATAATTAAAGGTAATTGGGGAATGGAAGGGCCATAGTGATCGCGTTCTTTCTTTTTTCCCCTATTTTTCTGAATGATAGCTGATGCCTAGTTTCCCATATTCTCAACTACTTGACATCCGTAGCTACATGTTTTTGACTTGTAGAACGAGTTTTGAAGGGGAGAAAGTGTCAAAAAGTAATGGTCCCTTAAGCGCACAATCACTTACCAAGAACACAGCGCGCAAGCATATTGATGACGTATGAATTTACACAACTCCTATAAATCAGCAAACTGTACCTTGTCTGATGCGGTGACTTATATAGAGGACCAGGACATGTGGAGCTCACTCCTCTGAAATCATGGGATTGAAACCGTGGGCAATGCCAATAAAGGGAGGCCAGATATCTTCCAAACGTTGATCTTTTGTATAAAAAATGGTGCTGCAAACATGTGTCAGTAAGATCCATGACTTGAACCATTTATCTAAAAATCTAAACATCACCGAATAAAACAACTATCAAAGACACAATGTGGTTTTTTGTTAATTTGTTGCTTCCAATCTAGAATTCTAGATTCAGGTTTGCTGGATCAGCGTGGCATTGCCTGTACTGATCGTGCCAGATCATATCTGGACGATAGCGGCATTGTGGCATGCACGCGGTCCAGTATCGAGTTGGGGAGAAGAAGAAAGAGGGAGGGTTGACGTGGTCCGACAGCACGGGGGAAGGTGGGGAGGTGCAAGGAAACACCGGAGTACATAGGGGATTGCCGGAGGAGAGGCCCATGGCCACTACTACCTGAGTCCGTTGAGATCCCACCCTGCCCTTTTGCTGCAACACGGTTGTGGCACGGGCCGTTTCGGATCGTGCTACTTCGAAATCAGTACGCCTAACACTAGCGGGACAGCAAACCTTGTTATAGATAAAAGAAATGCTTATTACCTATACATGAGGGTAAGTTTATTACTCGTACTATCTCTTATTAGGCCACATGTACAGTGTGTGGATCCCATGTTTGTCAGTTTTGCACGAATGAGATTTTTAATACTATAAGGGTGACAAATACCTATTTAAGGGTGAAATGACTATGTAAGAGTGACAAATAGTTTAACTGCTTACAGTTTTCGCGTATTCTCAAGGTGATGAATGAGACTCTCAATACTATTTAAGGGTGACAAATAGCTATCTAAAGGTGATAAATAACTATGTAAGAGTGACAAATAGTCAACTCATGTCAATTTTCGTTCGCACATTCTCGAGATGACGAATGAGACTTCTAATGTTATTAATTAAGGGTGATAAATAACTATCTAAAAGTAAAAAATAACTATCTAAGAGTGACAAAAAGCTACGTAAGAGTGACTCCTGTCGGTGTTCGTACATTTCGGCCCAATCTTCTTACACACCCTCACACCATCCCTTCTTCCCTTCCGAGTCTTCGGGCTCGTGGGAGGCGGGCTGAGATTCGAGTTGCGTTGGTTCCTTTCCGGTACTCGGATCCCGGGTCGTTATAGAACGTCTCTTGGATTCTTTTCGGTCTCTTCGGATTTCCCTCTTTGGGCAGATGGGTGTGACTCGATCAAGAGTTACTTTTCAAGAGGGTATTTGATGAGAGTCGATTTCCAGTGAGAGGCACGGCTTAAAATTCTTTCTCACCCGACGGTTATCTCTCTCGCCCTCCTCTCTCCTATCGTTTTCTTCTTCTTGCAAGAGTCTCCTGTCAGAATGGTGTTCGCACCTAGCAACGCAAGCTGGAGTACACCTTGTCATCGGTCTGGGTATCCTCTTTCTCACACACGCACGAATTACCTTGCCTTGGCGTGGCCGTAACGTGTGTGCGTGTGATTCCTTGCAATTATTTTTATTATTTTCTTTTATTTTTGACTATTTGACCAAACACCTTTTGGATTCTTTTTGCGCCTCTTCGAATTCCCCTCTTTGGGCGGATGGGTGTGACTCGGTCAAGAGTCACTTCCTAAAAAAGTATTTGAGGAGAATCAATTTCATTTGAGAGATATGGCTTAAGGTTCTTTCTCACCCGACGGTTATCTCCCTCGCGCTCCTCTGTCTTATCGTCATCTTCTTCCTGCAAGAGCCACTTGTCATAGTGGTGTTCAACCCCAGCAACGCGAGTTGAAGTGCACCTTCGCGTCCCCATCGGTCTAGGTATCTTCTTTCTCACACAAGCGCGAATTGCCTTGCCTTGGCGTGAATGACGTGCGTGCGTGTGATTCTCGATAATTATTTTATTTTTATTTTCTTTTATGTTGACCGTTTGACCGATCATCTCTTGGATTCTTTCTGCGTCTCTTCAAATTTTCCTCTTCAAGCAGATGGGTGTGACTCGATCAAGAGTCACTTTCCAAGAGAGTATTCAAGGAGAGTAGGTTTCCTATGAGAGACACGGGTTAGGGTTCTTTCTTACCCAATGGCTATCTCTCCCGTGCTCCTCTCTCCCATTGTCTGCTTCTTCTTGCAAGAACCGCTTGTCACAGTGATGCTCGCTCCCAGCAATACGAATTGGAGTGCACATTCACGTCGCCATCGATCTCGATATCCTCTTTCTCACATACGTGTGAATTACCTTGTTTTGACGTGACTGTGACGCCCGTGCGATTCTCGATAATTATTTTATTGTTATTTTTTTTATTTTTGACTGTTTGATCAAGCATCTCTTGGATTATTTTCGATCCTCTTCGGATTCCCCTCTTTGAACAAATAAGTGTGACTCGGTCAAAAGTCACTTTTCAAGAAGATATCTGAGGAGAGTCAATTTCCTGTGAGAGGCACGATTTAAAGTTCTTTCTCATCCAACGACTATCTCTCTTACGCTCCTCTCTCCCATTGTCTTCTTCTTCTTGCAAGAGCCTCCTGTCACAGTATTATTTACCCCTGACAACGCGAGTTGAAATGCACATTCGCGTCGTCATCGGTCTGGATATCTTCTTTCTCACACACGCACGAATTGCCTTGTCTTGACGTGACTGTGACGTGCATGCGTGTAATTTTTTATAATTATTTTATTTTATTTTTGACTATTTGACCAAGTATCTCTTGGATTCTTTCAGCGTCTCTTCAGATTCCCCTCTTTAGACAGATGTGTGTGACTCAATCAAGAGTCACTTCCCAGAGAGTATTTAAGAAGAACCAATTTTCTGTGAGAGGCACGACTTAAAATTCCACCACACCCATCGACTCTCTCTCTCACACACTCCTCTCTCCCATCATCTTTTTCTTCTTGCAAGAACTTCCTGCCACAGCGATGGTGGGAAGGAAACAAGTGGAGAGATAACAAGAATGAAGGAGCACATAGTAGGAAAAAGGGGAGATGTTGTTGCATGCACTAAAACATCTCCAGAGATCAGGCAAATATTCAAAGATCTTCTAAAAGGGAAGCAAAAGGATAAAGAATTGAAGGCAAAATATGAACAAATAAGAGAAGAGATCCTGAGCCAAACTCATCAAAGTGTACAAATTAGAGCACCAAGGAGCCATCCTCATAGAGAAGATGATGACAGTGACAGTGACAATGGTAAGTATGCAGGATATAGAGCAACAGTTCGTGACAGTTTGAGGCAAATACATGAAGATGAGGTACGGAGATTTGGGCATGGCACTTCAGCATCTGAATTGCAACGTTCCAAGAGCACAGTAGGAGTTAGGACAGCCAGCATTCACTAGAACAAACACTATGTCTACTACTCGGAAATTTTCATTACTTGCTATGGGGGAGATCTAACATCTCCTATAGATCCATCTGTTGGTCCAATGAATCACTATTTGTATAGAAAAGATGATACTCAGCAACAAAGCATCAAGACAAATTTGAAGGGATGGAAACAAGTCAAGAGGGTTGCATCACAACAATGGAAGCACATCTCCAAATGGTTCTTTTATGCAAATATTCCCTCCAATGTTGTTACTAATCCTTACTTCCAAACCATGGTTGACTCCATTGCATGAGGTGGCTTAGGTATTCCTACACCTAAGTCAAGGAACATCTATGGCCTTTTACTTAATGAGGAGGTCCGTAAGTTATAGCAATGGATAAAATCATTTGAAAGAGTGTGAAATGAGAAAGGATGCACCTTAATGTGTCATGGATGGACAGGAACAACTAGAAAACAAATGATTAATTTTCTTGTTTATTGTCCACTGGCACAGTATTTTGAAGTCTTTTGATGTTTATGATAATCTTTAAAATGCTGAATTTTTGTGGAACCTAATGGATCAGATTGTTGAATAGATTGGAGAGGAGAGAGTGGTCCAAGTGGTCACTAATAATGAAACCAACTATAGAAGACCTGCGCATATGTTGATGAAGAAACAGAGACACCTCTATTGGGTTCCATATGCAGCACATAGTTTGGATCTGATGCTAAAAGATATTAGGAGCCAATCAGAAGTTGAGTGTGTCATTCATGATGCACAGGTGATCTGCTCTTTTATTTATGACCACCATCACATTCATGCTATTTTCACGCAAAAGACAGGTGATCATAACATCATTAGACCAAGCCCAACCAGATTTGCCACACAATTCCTTGCTTTAGAGAGCTTGTACAAGTATAAAGTGACAATCAGGGACCTCATCAAAGATAAAGAATATGTGAAGCATGTAAAGATCCTTGGTGCTAATGCAATAAAAAGTGCAAAAATTGAGGAGACTTGTAGAGAAGGACACCTTCTGGGAAAGTGTTCAAAAGCATCTCAAGTTACTTGAGCCTATTATTCAGGTTTTGAGGATGGTAGATAGAGATGATAAAAATGACATGAGATACCTCTATGAAGTAATGGACAGGGCCAAGGAAAGAATCCAAAAAAAGTTCCCAACCTCTTATTAGAGGTGGTGGGACATCATTGATTCTAGATGAGAAGACACACTCTACCATGAGTTGCATGCTGCTAGTAAGATGTCACTTATTATATTTTTCAATAACTTACCAATTTTATATCTTTTAAGTCCTACTGAGATAACGTTGATATCTCTATTTGCAGGATATTTCTTAAACCCCCATTATCAACATAGTGCAAGATTTCACGTTGATGATGAGGTGATGCAAGGGTTATTAAGTGTCAAAGCAAGAATGTCAAAGAATGAGAATATGAGATTTGAAGCTGAAAATCAAATTGAAGTACAAGGGGTGGAAGACCCATTACTTCTTGGTAAGATACTCCAAGGGTTCCGCTTGGCTATTCCCGACCCTACCGAATTTTTAGCCGATGCTTGCCACAAAACCCTCGGTGGTTTCCCAAGAGATTGAGGACAGTATTAAGGTCCTCCAGAACAACAAGAAATTGACCGTCGAACTCCTATTCAAGGCCAATCTCCAGCGCTATGCTCGCGCCTCCCTGTATCCCAACGGTAAGATTTTAGCTAGCTTTGCTCTGTCCACCAACTTTTTTGACTTTCTTCTGACGGTTTCATTCAGTCTGTAGAGGTTCCATGTGGCATTGGAGAAGGTCAATCTATCGACCCAACCGAAGCCACAGACGAGGGGGAGGAGATCTTGGAGGAGGCAGCCAATGTTGCTCGAGGAACCCTTCCTGAGGTACAAGAGGTCGAGGCTGGTTGTCTGACACAAGGGCAAGCGGGCCCTCGCCAAGGAAGAGATGAAGCGGTGGGGGTCCAAGTGAAAAGACCCCAAACAAAGGTTGATGCTAGCCTCTTTAAAGGCGATGGCCGCCAAGGAAAGCAGTCAGAAGAAGGCAAAAGCTCCTCACTCGGTGCCCCCCTCCCCAGCGACTATGCCCGTCTTCTAGTGCCACTGATCCATCCGCTCGAGGTGCCAACGCATAGCACTCCAGCCACTCATTCCGCCGAGGGCCCAATCACTGACCCTTTGGTAGATCAAGTCTCGGTCATGGCTATCGTCGTCAAGCCAAGTGGGATGCTACCTTCGCATGGTGAGGAGTTTGATCTAGCTCCTCCAACTGAGTCAGGCGCCACTGCCTCCGATTCGAGAAGTCCCAAAGGGGTCCCTCCGACACTGCCACAGATAGTGGGTGGTCCCAACCCCCAACGGGGGCAGTTCACCCTCTAGGCTTCTATCTACGATTGTTGTCAATTGCTGGCTACTCCCTCTGTCCAAGATGAGTTTCAGCACTGCTCCTCCCAGACACTTTTTGAGAGTGACATGGAGGGAGGTCTCTTTCTAGCCCAGTTGGGGGCTGAGGTTGTGGATGGCTTGGCACGGATGGAGAAAGGCAAGGTGGCCCAAGCTAAGGCTCGCACTTAGTTGGATCAAAAGCTCAGCCAACTTACTTATGAGCATGAGGCTCATCGCTAGGAGGTGGCGTCACTCTGCTCTCGAGCTCGAGCGGATGAGGAGGAAGCATGCTCTCTGGCCGATCAGCTGTCCCAAGCCCATTACATGGCCAACCTTTAGAGCGGGCTCTTATATGACGAGCGTCGGGCTCATGAGGCGAGCTCGAGGCAATGGGAGGCCGAATGGGAAGAGGTCCAGGGCCGCCTTCTAATAGTGGAGTGGGAGAGAGCGAAGGTCATGACAAAAATGGTAGAGGCCATGGCAAACTTAGCGGAGATCGAGGTGAGGAGATCAAAAATCGAGGTGAAGGTGGTGAAGCAGTATCTCACCTCAGATGAATACCAAGATGCCCTAAAGAAAATTGCTTTCACCTTCTACGGACTGGGCTACAAGCACAGATGAAGGAAGGGCTTTGATCAAGGGTTCAAACGAGCGGTGTGTCTTGCTCAAGACCAAGTCACTGATGAACTAATATTTGAGCCCGACCAACGGTATGACTCGGATAAAGAAAGCTCGACCCCTCCGTCCACACCCAAGCCCTGTGCCTCGGATGAAGAAAGTGAGGGCCTCACTGACACCGTCGAAGAAGAACTTCCCGCCCCGGCAGCTTCAGAAGATCACACGGTTGAAGTAGTTCCCACACAAGTGGGGTCAGTGCCTGAGCCAGTGGCTTCTGAGGGACCAAGCGTGCACAGCCTTCGATTATCGAGGTGGCACCGGGCACTAAGGACAACCAGCGGTTTACTGCCCGAAAGGGAAGTAAACTTCTCCATTGAACTCATTCCTAGAGTAACACCTGTTTCAATAGCTCCTTATAGGATGTCCCATACAGAACTCAAGGAGTTAAAAAAGTAACTTCAAGAGTTGTTGGAGAAAGACTTTATTCGACTCAGCACATCCCCTTGGGGTACACCAGTTCTGTTCATCAGGAAGAAGAATGGATCTCTCAGGCTATGCATCGATTACTGGCAGTTAAATCAACTCACAATCAAGGACAAGTATCCACTGCTACATATCAATGAGTTGCTCTATCAGCTTTCTAATGTGGAATATTTCTCAAAGATAGACCTCAGGTCTAGTTACCATCAGCTGAGGATTAAAGATGAAGACATACACAAGACTACTTTTCGTAGCAGATATGGGCACTATGAGTTTGTGGTTATATCATTTGGGTTAACCAACACCACTACAGCCTTTATGAAACTCATGAACAATGTCTTCAGGCCTTATCTCCACCGGTTCGTGGTTGTCTTCATAGATGATATTCTTATTTATTCCAAGACCAATGAAAAACATGAAGAATATTTAAGAATAACCTTGCAAATCTTAGGAGAACATCAACTATATGCAAAGCTCAACAAATGTGAGTTCTGGCTAAAGGACTTCTCATTCCTAGGCCACATTATTTCCAAGGAAGGTATTGCTATGGATCCTTCTAAGGTGGAAGCTGTCAAGAATTGAAGCCGACCAACCATTGTATCCAAAGTCAGGAGTTTTCTTGGGTTAGCAAGCTACTACCGCAGATTCATAAAGGATTTCTCTATGATCATCGTACCTCTGACCAGGCTTACAAAAAAATAAAAGCCTTTTATATGGTCGACAGATTATGAAGAGAGTTTCTTAACTCTTAAGGAACATCTCACCATGGCATCTATATTGGCATTGCCTGTTAAAGGTAGTGGTTTGAAGTCTATATGGAGGCATCAGGCATTGACCTTGGTTGTGTCCTTATGCAGAATGGTAAGGTGATTTGTTATGCTTCCAGGCAATTAAAATGTCATGAGGAGAACTATCCAGTACATGATCTGGAATTAGCTGTTGTTATCTTTGCCTTGAAGATATGGCCATATTCCCTTTAAAGGGAGAAATTCACTATATTTTTGGACCACGAAAGTCTGAAGTATCTCTTCTCCCAAAAGGATTTAAACATGAGGCAAAGAAGATGGTAATAATATTTAAAGGACTTCAACTTTTCCATTCAATATCACCCTGGCAAGGCAAATGTTGTAGCCGACGCGCTTAATAGGAAACCACTAGGAACACTATCAAGTCTCAGGAAAGGTATGACCAACCTTATGGAAGATTTTACTCAACTTAATCTAGATAGGAGTCCACTATCCCACAGACATTTGATATAGCTACGGAGTTGGCCCATCTCCACTCCCTCTTGTTAGGTGATGCAGCCACTCATCAGTTGCTGGATTTGGCCCGTTCATGGATTTCTCAAACTAAATGTGGATGGATCTTACAAGGATAATCAGGGGCTTGCGGGTGGGGGAGGTGATCTACGTTACCATCTTGGCAATCTCCTATTTGCCTTTGCTACTCCTTACTACACATCGTCTAGTATTGAAGCTGAGGGTCTGGCTATGCGTGATGGTCTACGTGTTTACTTGGACCAGGGGTACACTTCTCTCTTGATTGAATCGGACTCCGTTGTCTTAGTTGGATGTCTCAATGGTGGGTTTAAACCTCCTTGGAAGCTTTTCTACGCCATGCACAACATTGGTCTTATTACCTCCTCTATACAGTTCAGTTTGCTCACATTTCAGAGAAGCCAATCTGGTGGCTGATGGTTTAGCTAATGTTGGGTCCCACAGTGCATGAACGCCTACACCACCGCATAAAACTTCTTATCACAGGTGAAGTAACGCAACTTAGCGCCATTCAATTTCTCGTTGAGATAAACAACAGGGTGGTGTTCTTGACTTAGCACTTACACCAACACCAGAGGCGTCACATGCCACCTCAAACACCTTCGAGAAATCTGGAAGGCGTAGGACCGGTGCCTTGGTCATCCTCTCCTTGAGTAGACGAAAGGTTGTGGCTGTCGCCTTCGTCCACTTGAATGCTCTCTTACGGATGCAATCCATCATCAGGGCCACAATCGTGTTGAATCCTTGAATAAACTGACGGTAGAGTGTCGCCAAGCCTTAGAAACTACGGACGTTATGGATGCTTTGTGACACCAACCACCCTACAATGGCCTTGACTTTCTCAAGATCAGCACGGGCACCCTCACTAGACACAATGAACCCCAAGAATATGAAGTGGTCAGCCAAATAAGAACACTTCTTGTGGTTGGCATAGACTCTCTTTCCTGAGGACCAAACACACCTAACGAAGGTGGCCCACGTGGTCCTCCTCGGACCGACTGCAAATGAGGATGCCATCGTAGTATACGACCACGAAGTTCCCAATGACGGGTCGTAACACCTTAGTCATCAATCTCATGAAGGTACTGGGGGCATTGGATAGTCTGAATGGCATGCCTAGCCACTCGTAAAGACCGTCCTTCCTCTTGAAGGTTGTCTTCAATTCATTACCTGGTCAAATCCTAACCTAACGATAGCCACTCTTTAGATCAATCACGGAAAACACAGTGGCTCCTGCCATCATATCAAGCATATCATCTAAGCGGGGAATGGGAAATCGATACTTCACAGTGATATTGTTCATGTTCCGACTATCCACACACATCCTCCAAATGTCATCTTTCTTGGGAGCTAAGAGTGCGGGCACAACACATGGGCTCATGTTAACTCTCGCCAACCCCCGCTGAAGAAGCTTCTCAACCTATCGTTGTAACTCTGCGTGCTTGACGGGGTTCATGCGATAGTGGGGTAGGTTGGGAAGAGTTGATCTCGGAATAAAATCAATCGCATGCTAGATGTCACGCATAGGCGGTAAACCCTCCAGGAGTTCCTCTGGGAATACATCCTAAAACTCCTGCAGAACAGAAACAACCTCCTTAGGGTGAGCATGAGGGATCTCCTCAACAGCCTCGCGGACCACAACAACAAAGAGCGACATGCCCTCCACAATCTCACTCTCGAGCTCCCTCGAGCTGATCAGCTGTAGAACCTTCCGTGGACGCTCTCTAGATTCGAGGGGTTCAAGTAGCTAACCCCCAATCGATACAAGTTCCCTCTACTGAGGGGACTCTCTCCAGGGATCACTATTGGGCTGTGATGGGTGGAGAGTGATGGACCGACGGTTGTGCTCGAAGGAACACGTGTTAGAATGACCGTAGAGAGCGGCGTCTCGATCATACAACCACCGCCTGCCCAGAATGATGTTGCCAGCCTCCATCGGCAACACATTGCACCAGATCTGATCCTAATAGGGCTGAAATTGGATCGGGACATAGCACCTCGTCCTAATTGGAGTGGAAGAAGTGTCCACCTAGGAAACCCGATACAGACTTGGGTGGTCAGTAGGAGTCAGCCCCATACGTGCGATAGTCACCGTGGAAATTACATTAATGCAACTTCCATTGTCAATAATGACCTTACATATCTTTCCCCCCAGCTTGAGAAAGGTATGGGTGGTCGTCGCCAGTGGTGTGGTCGCCGGAGTCGCCGGAGGATGGGGGCACTCGATTTGGGTTTGTGTTTGAATAGGAGTGTGAATGGGGGAATGAACGTTTCGGTTCGTTTTTTTTTTAACACTCAGGAACTTTGGCAGTCTATCGTTAGACATTGTGCCTTATCCAATAATTCAATTATTTTATTGACTTACTATCGTTAAACATGATGCCTTAAACCCTTTTTGAACTTCTCTTACAGCTACTTGTAATTGAATTATCGGGTAATATTACTTGTTCATTAAATGATAAACTTTGCTAGATTTGTACTTTAATTCATGAGCTTTACCTTGGATTTCTTTGGCCATCATTATTACTTTAATTTGGATGTCTAGATACTTACATTCTTGAGTCATTGATCCAAAATCTTGATACCTGGCATTAATAGGGCCCGATCTAGTCCTGGGGGAGCGCCCGAAAGTAGTCGTGCCCATGGGAGCTATTATTGACCCGGTGTGACATTGCACCAAAGTACTATCTAGCTAGATTAATCTGTGGCATTCCACTCACTCATAAATACTTACTCTTGCTTGACTCGCGTTAAACATTTGGAATACTTGACGTGTATACTTTTGCGTGATATGGCCAATTAGATGTTAACATCTTGTTCGTTCTATACTTGCTCTCCTTTTTATTACCTTGACTTACGTGATCACCAATTGCTTGCTTATTATATCATTCTATTCATATTCCATGATTTATTAAGTTTCCTCGGTATTAGCAAATTTACATTATCAACCTGTTAATCATGTAAAGATGCCTAGCGATAGAGATATAAATCCTATTGAGTTTCTTGCTCACCCAGTTTCCTCTAACATTTTTCAGGAAGTATGGAAGTTGAGATGCACACCATTATGGAAGGGGAAGAGTGACTGAGTGTTGTTATATTAGATGACACGAGTCCTTTCCAATGAATTAAGTCTAGCTTTGTAGTTGAGAGTCTTATACTTTGTGTCTTTTCTTTAAAATCCTAATTAAAATTGTTCTATTTAGTCATCTAGAAGTGTAATAACAAATGTATTATTAATAAATATTCATTTGTCAAATTGGGTTTTACCAAGTTACTTCTTGGTGGTAGTTGACCCTCCAATACTCTGCTTGTCTTGACTATTCGCTGCCACATTCTGAGCAGTTTCCACTACTACAGATTCGGGGCATGACAGTAATGGTATCAGAGTCTAGATTGTTTAAACCCTAGGATCTTAACCATAACTATAGGTTGCTAGGTGTATTAAAACTTATAGCCTTTGTCATTTCCAGTCATTACCCAGTGAGTTTGTGTAGAGATTTGGGTTAAGTGATAAAAGTATGCAAATTTTAAAGGAAATAAGATAATCAACTTTCGTGGTTATTTTTGCAGGAATCTAGACTTTAGTCAAGATGGAGGCGAATAGGTCTTGTTTCGTTCCCCATGTGGCACTAATAGATAATCAAGCTTATGCAGACCAAGTTAAAAGAGTTGAATTATTAGAGGATGCCCGGGAGAAGAGTGAAAGAAGGAGTAAGAAGGAGCAAGCCACCGATTGTGGAAGTTGTAAATCAACGGTCGGGGAAAAGAGATCTAGTAGTAAGAGTGGATCTCGAAGTGGGAAGAAATTCAAGAAGGGAGAGAAGTGTCGTTATTGTAATAATAGTGGTCATCGATTTAAGGAGTGTTGGTGGAAGTCAGGAGTGTCTCTCCATTGCGGGAGTAAAACCATAAGATAGCGAGTTGTCCTCTCCTATCGCAGTAAGCCAAAGATTGCAAGGGAGCACGGAGTCAAGGAAAACTTCAAGCGTCAATAGCAACCGAGCCGACTAATGACAGAGTAGTAGGTAGTATCCCCTATCTTTAACTCTAAACTCGTTCTTAAAATCTTAGATTTTATTGCTAGTAGGATTACTTTGGTGACTAGTGATCAAGGTGCAATTTGGAGTTAATTGAGAATTAGATAGTACACTCCCATTTTTGTTTTTGGGAAGAATATCATGTGAATTTCACGTACTACGATCTTGGACCTATGGGTTATGGGCCTACCAGGCTTCCGCTGCGCACTCTGATCCATGCGCACAATCAACACTACAACTCGGGGTCCGCCATCCAGACAATCCTTAACTCGACTGGCTAACTCCGAAAGACAGGGTGAGGAAAGCTCCATTGCCTCGAATCCAGAGTACAGACTCTCTCTCTTAGTCTGGCACCCCTCCTGCAACTCCGCAGGCTCCGATTTACAACATATCAGGAATCATAACACCAGCCAAGAATTCTCACAAGCACTGCTCAACTGGCACTCATCCTTTCGGAATAATGCCAGCACCCTTACGCTTCAAGGGAAATGGGCATAGCTTCTCACAGGCAACCATACTGCCAAAACACAAAATACATCTCACACGGACTTCATGGCACACAAGAGGAGGCCAACCAGTCCGAACACATGGTGCATGATGACGGAGGTTAACGAAAGCGCGATGCTCTCTCACCAAGGAGAAACTAACATACCTCCTACAAAGCAGGAGATCTCCATGTTTTGACCTGACCTCGAATCTTGCGCATGCTGGGAACCGCATCTTCCAGCACCAGAAAAATCATCTCTTCCTACCAGGTCAACTCCTCCGACAACACTCGTCAAGTGTTCTGTCGGACCATATTTACAGCGTCTCCCTGCACACCACCATTGCAATTCCTCGAACTGTAACTCACCACGCCTCGAGCACTGACGCTGCTGATCGCTGCCACACACTCCTTACTTAAGCCTGCCTCTGATCCCGGAACCATTAACACGTCAAAGCACTTACCGATGAGCGAAGAAGATCACTAAAAGACGCCAGGCTCGAAGGCTGGGACACCTCTAGCCATCGGGCATCATTCTCTCGAATCTGTCTTTGCTTACACCAAATCCATTCTCGATACTCGGGCCCTCAAAATATCCACTTCTTGAGTTGCTGTCGCGTGGACCACCACGCCAAGAGCCGCAACACGAACCATGATCGGCACCTGCCGACGCCTATCCTCAGTCCCAAATCTTTCGCGGAACCTTCACATCTCATCTGTCGCCTCGCATGACACTTCCAAGGCAGTGCACAATGGCCCCAAATTCCACAATCTGTGCCAAAAACCAAGCCACCGCCACACAATCTAGAACCAAATCCGGGGCTAGCACAGTTCATTCACACGCAGAAACGTAGGAGTTGGAGCTCACTTGGACGACTTTGCCCAATCCTGCCTTAAAAATTCGCGAAAATAATTGAGACCGACACGTCATTTCTGACGTCACAGAGCACGATGAGAACATCAGGCTCGACAATTAGCAGCTGATTAGAAAAATCCTTCGCTTGCCCAAGTGCATCTCTTGATCAAGACATCCAATCTGCTGCCTCAAATCACGATCTCAACACCTCAGGGGCTGGATAAACCTCAAGCTGGGATGGCCAAAACGATAATAACACCTTCAGAGCACACTCACGGCCACTAATCCACGAATAAGCCGCACTAGCCACCTGACTTCGCTGCAAATTCCTCGAACGTAGCACTGCGAACTCGCACCTGTCGGCAAAACTCTACCCAACGCAGCACAACCGGGGCCACCACCGCTGGGGAAGAAAGCTCTCTATCTCATTCCTCAGGCCCCACGCCAACACTCTGATACAATGGCAACCGCCTCCACAACGCCAACTCAGCACACTTTAGCTCTCACGCGAGAAACAAAGCGGTAAACAAACACTAAACCCTATGCCAGCTGTCGACTATACTGGATCTTATGGACTCTGATCACTGTAATATCTTGAATTCCCATGTATATCCACAATCACCGCTCTGATACCATCTGTAATGACCCAAGATCCGGATACCGGGAATAACCCGATACCATTCGAAAACTGGCCCGCCGCCCACGAGTCGGAGGGCTCGGAAGGGCTAAAAGGTGTGTGTGGAGTACATAGAAATAAGAAATAAAGCACACAATAACTATAATTAACAATTTAAATGGCAGAAGTAAAATTACATTTTCAATTAAACTACAAAGTCCAGTCCAAATAAAGTATAGTCTACAGTTAAAGGAAACATACCCAATGCCGAGTGACCACTCGGCCCGGCGAGCTGGCAACTACGAACCTCCGCACTATACCTCCGGACCTCGAGGAGGAACCGTTACACCGGAAAAGCAGGGGGTGAGTCTTCTATCACTGGCTCAGTAAGGGTCCCGCGGAACCCCAACCGTAAACAATAGTGGTAACAAGCAGTGCTAAAGAGAGCAACAACGACAGCAGGAGTAGGAGCGGCAACGACAACGGCGGAAGGGACAGCCGTAACAGAAAATACGGTGGCCGATAAAACCTCGGCTCTATAGCTACTCCTATTGTACCAGAAACACACCCCGATCTCGCAGTCGGAGGATCACCAGACTAATGGGAAAACCCTGGCTATGCTGCCAGAAGGAACACCACGACACCTCTGTCGTGGAGGCCTATCCTCACAGACGAAGGCCCAGCCCAAGACCACGCGGTCTGGGAACACGGTTACGACCTCGCCGTCGTGAACCCTACACCGTCCGGGGAAAACCCACGGTAATCCCTACCGGAAACCTTAGGCCTCTATATCGGAGAAACACGCGGGAATTACTCGTAAAGTCACGTCTCGCAGACGGGAAACTAAACCTCGAGTCACGAGAGTCTCGTCACGTGACAGGAGTACTGCCCACTAAAAGCAAGGCCGGATGCGTCCCCTAACGATTTAGTCCGTGGCTCAGGTGTCTTCCTACTCGCCCTAGGCGGACACTGAGACACGGTACCAGTAACCACAGAACACAGAATAAGGACCAGGTGGGGTCGCGCTAGTCAGCGCGGGTTTGTCGCCCCCAACCACTTGTGCACACACAGACTATATGCTCTAAGTCGGGTCCTCTAGCTGGTTTTCCCCCCAGCCCAGACTCAGACTGCAAAGGCGAGGGGCCCTACGATAACCTGCTTAAAAATCGTCTCACCCCGGTGTAGCTCTCCACCTACTCCCAGGCGGGTCGGTACACGCGTGCCCAGTCAGCTACTACTAGTGGGGGTCACTAAGTGGACGACTCTCGATGGAAACCACCGAAACACGGACAGGCTACGCACAAGCCGTCATATTTAGCTCAAAAAACGGGTGGCGCCATGCCACTGGACTCTGGGCAGTCCACTAGAAACCCAACGGCCCTTGAGTCACAGGACTCTGGGTCAAGGCCGTTGCACAGGACAGCTCCATGCCGTCAATTTGGCCTATCCCTAGGTCAGAAATCACGGTACAATAATTATTAAGGCGACGCATGACCGCCAACCCTAATCCCTTCCAAAGGGAAGCTAAGAAATCCTCCAGTCCTAGGTTGGGTAATTGTACTCGTAGTCCACAGGCCATACGCATGGCCCACATGGAAACTGCTTTCCGACGAAGCTATCGGTGTGCGGGAATGGCCTTCCGCACTCAGGTGGATGCACGGGGACTCGATTAAGCGTAACATGAAAGCTCAGAACACAAGAGGGTCACCCGGACCCCTAAAACTCACTGGCACACTAATCGAGGTAACTCGATACCTCCGGACACCCAAAAACACGGTCACTGTACCTCCGGGGTGTCCGGGACATTCACGGGACCAAAGGCCAACCAAAGGGTCGTAATCGGGTCGACTGGGGGCCAAAACGGGCGGATTCTTTGTATTTCGGTTGACCAACCCACAGGGGTCGGTCGGTCAACCAGTTCAATTGAAATGCCCAGTTTGAGCGAATGACCGAACGGTCGACCGATCCCCTGCGGTCGGTCGACCGAAAGCGGTGGAATGCCGTTCGGACCCAGCCCAGGGGTCCGTTTCCACGCCTCAGTCACCCCCAAGTGATGGGAAAAACATGGGGAAATTATTCCCCAGCCTCTAGACCACCTAGAGGATGCATTTTTTTTTAAAAAATAAAAGCCAATACCTGAGAGGGAAGGTGGGAGAGCGCTCACCCCTTCAGGGTGAGGTGATCGTGCCTCCACCACTCGCCAAATAGGGAAAAAATTATTAAATAAAACATGAAAGGAAGGAGTACAAAGAGGGACTAGGGCCTGATAGAAGGACACCCTATCTTATCAAGATGATAGGGGCCTTTTACAAAAGTAGGCAGCTCAGCCCAAGCAGTCCAAAGAGTTAGAGATGACTGGGAGCAACCAAAACTAGCAAGCATGTATGCTACTTGGTTAGCTTCCCTATACACATGGGATATAGAAATCTGCATAAGCTCAAGCTTGACAGCCACATCATGCATTATATAGGTCAGGCCCCTAGGACAAGTGTAACGACCCAGAGCCCATGGCACCGATAACCTGATAAAAGTAACGAATTACCGCTACCATGAACTGGGGACGCCACCCAGGAGGCTGATGAGGCCCCCGAAGGGTTAGTGGGGTTTGTTGCCACATCTCCAAGGGGTCACGAGGTCGGAGATGCCTCGTGCCATAGGGAATGCCGGGAGATGTCCTCATCACAAACTCTTGTAAGAGTATATGTAGAAGGAACATGAAACTTTGGTTGAACAATGTTACAAAAATATTAAAATCTTCTAGACTCAACATGTCTAAATGGAAGTTCATCAACAATAAAATATGTGCTAGAGCATTTCTAACAAGGTCTTGATTAAATTTCGCCCAATGTATTATATGACATGTCTTCTCACCCTCTCCTCTTTCGCTATTAATAGAAGATTGTAAAATTAGTTGTGTTTGTCCCTTATCATGGCAATTGATTTTACTCAATGAATATTTTTTACATCTCAAGCTCAAATGTTGTGTAAGTATACTAGTGCCACATTTAGAAGTATCACATTTATAAATTAATCCACAATGATTACACCTGCACTGTGAATGTTCATTTTCACTACCCTTAAGCTTGGTGAAATGGTCCCATACCTTAGACCTTTCTTTCATTTGTTTTTACTTTAATCGAGAGGTTGAAGTAGTCACCTCATTCGATTGATTAGCGTTAATATTGAAATTTATACCTTCAACTATACGTGGCTGGACAATATAACCAGTTTGTGACATCTATTTAAATATACAAATAATTAAATATTAATATAACATAAGTGATGGTCAAATCTGTTCATGTAGTTGATATAGAATTTAAAAAAACTTACATTTGTATATTCACTTGTTGACGTCGTTATTAATAAGATGATGTCAAGATATCGAACAACACTACAAGAAGGGTTTCACAATTTTTAACAAAATCTTTTAACACACAGACCAACCCTGGATAGATGAGTCCACAATAATGAAACACACAAATCCTCCACGTGGGGCAACACAAGAAGCAAAGATCAACGCATCAGAGGTCAATGCACAGAGAGAAAGAGATAAGAGGGAGGAGTTGTACCAGGCAGAGATGGTCTGTGTCCGATGACGGCGTACATTGTTGTTCACGTGGATGACAGGCGGAGAGGAGGAGATGAGAGAGGCACTGAGGTAGGGCTACAACTGTGAACTGCTAGAGAGCGTCAACGCGATTGTGGCTTGCAGGATGTGGCTGCAAGCTGCTAAAGAGCACCTGTACGACTGCAGCTATAGGCTGGCCGACTGTAGATTGGGTCCCTAGTGGACTACGAGGGGTGAAGGGTGACAGTCTGACGATGATGCTGATCTTTCCCCCTTGGATTGGAGTCGAAGATGGTCGATGAGGAGAAGGGACAGTCTACAGGGCAAGGGGTGAGGGGAGGGTGATTGGGCGATCAGGCAAGGGGAGAGGGGGAAGGGCCAACGAGGGGTGAGGGCTGACTAGGCAATAGGTTGTGGCTAGTGGCCGATAGGCGGACTGCGTGCCTTCAGTCTGGTGAGTGAGGGCCAATGGGTCCGGTGGCAGCGCGAGGGATGAGGGCCTTCTCATACAAGATAGAGATTAGAGAGGAGCATTTCAAGTAGGGCTGTAGGGGTCCGGTCAGTCTGGTGGGACTGAGAGAGAAATACGAGTTGTGTCGGGTAAGGGCCGACCGGTCCGATGGTGACGATGATGACCTTGACTTGGAGGTGGACGGCGGATGTTGGATGACAAGGATGAGGAGAGGGAAGAGTCTCCGAGCCTCAACTATAAGGTAGGGCGAGGGGTGAGGGGAGTGGCAGAGTGCTAGTAGACGCAGGAGCTGAGTGTTGCACCACTGTCGCGCTGCGGGGTCATGTGTGTCATAGTGTGTGTGTGAGTGATGGGTTAAATTGACCAAAATATTCTTGACAAATCGATTTATCCGGTTTAGTTTGGCTTCTAGAGAGTGAAAATCGAACCAAACTGAATTTTTGATACATGATTGCTTGAGTTTATCACATGAAATAAATGCCTTCTGTACTTCATATCATGCTACTAGTAGAAGTAAATTGTGGATGTTACATACATTGCATTGCATAATGTCCATCTTGATCCCAAAGGTATATCAAATGGTATGCTAAGAGAAGGGCAGATCTCTTTTGTCTGGAAACTCATGCTATGTGTAGAGGTTAGTCCTCCGCCAAGTACCTTAGGTTAAGAGTGTGTCTTGGTCTTGCATCCCATTGTCTTTGGTCATGTCAGTCAAAATTTTCATGTGCTTTAAATATTGTGTCCAGTAGAAGTGCACATAGATAGGGGGAGCCAGTGTCAAAAAACATCTAGTGTGCATCTCATTTTCATGCATACTGATAATGGGAGATCATAGTAGGTTGATCAAAATTTGAGTTAGCTCACATCCATACCTAACACGTGATATCAGATTCTATCTTGCTTCTATCAATCGAAATCTTCACTCCTCCTGATTTGAAAAATCTCAATTGGGCCAGTGTCTTTACCTGTTTATCTTATCACTTGGCACCTTAATACTTGGCATCAAATTCTTGCTCACTAAAATGTCTTGCAAATCCTATACTTCCTTCTAAACATAAATTAATGACAATATGATCTTCAGTTCATTATTTTAGCTATTGAAATTCAAAAATTCTTTCATATAAGGTTCTATGATACACCAAGAAAAATTGATGGTTTACGTCATTTGAGTCAAAGAGTTTAAAGATTGAACTCAATGAAAAGGCTGCAATTCATATTTAATAGTCTTCAACTACATCTAACATGATATGTTTTGTAAAGTTTCTCAGAATCTGAAAGTTTAAAATTCATGATGAACTTGGTTGAGAGACTTGGGCTAAGTATTATTTTTAAACAAAGAATTTTCTGAAAAACCAAAGGGCAGTCATGTCAAAAATAATGAGCCAACAACTCTACAGGCAGAGCAATGGCTGAGTGCACTGAGAAACTGGGTCCTTCATCAAAGAAATAAGAAAAACCTATGTCATGAAGTGCTTCAGTTATCTCTACTCTAAAATTAAAATAGAATGGTTAGTTTCACTGAGTAACTAGGGGTACTGGCATCTAATCAACGTGTACCCTTATGTAAAAAGGTAAGAATTATGCCTGACTGTTCTGAAAATGGTGAATAAAAAGAAAAAGAAAATAATGCTGTAACCCTACGGTGAAATATCATAACTATAAAAATTATTTATTCTCAATACATGTCCTAGTCACTCCTAAGAAATTCACTAATTTTTGGGTGAGTAAGATGCAGTAAGATTAAATTTGACATAATCTATGTAGTTCTGGTTTATTACTATTAAGGGTTAATGCAAATTTATACCTTGACTACATTGACATGTGAACTTTGTTGAATTGAATATTAGTGGCTGAACTTTATTGTTATACTCGTGGAACTATCTTGATTTATACGTGAAGATGCAGTTTGGGCACTGATTATGTCCAAGGGCTTGATGCTAGTCCCCTCGGCTGATTACCGAAAACATACTATAAACCATGGGGTATGATGCTGCTGGCGTCGCATTACGCTAGATGTACTTTCTTTATAAATAAGTGAAATCCACGAGGCTATGTCATGATTGAATTATTACATGCTTGACTACATGACATTTTAGTGCATAGCCTTCATGGTTATGAAAAGTGAAAAGTGAAAGTGCGTTCTTGTTACGTGCAAGTATATTCTTGTTCGTGAAAGTCCCTATTTACATTTCCTACTATATTCTTGCTTGATCTTATTTCCCAATCTACATGAATTCTCATCTTGATCATATCTTATTACTTATATTGCTTTGGTTTATACCGCATGTTTTAACGTATCCCCTTATTCTTATTGATCGTCGATGCCGTGATTTTGTCGCTCGTTTGTTGGTTGGTGCGATTCAAATCCATGATCACCGCACCGCTCAAAGTGGCGTTATTGCTGATGGTCAAGGTGGCGGGTGTGAGGCCATTGCCCGGATTGACGGTTGAACCGGAATTTTCAACCAAATTGCCATTGACCGTGCCGCCGCCCAGCAGCGATTGGTTGCCCGACGCACCCAATGTCAGGGTCGTGTCCGTGCGCAGGCTCACGTCAATCGTCGCACTGTTGGACAAAACAATGCTGGGAGTGGTTGCGATGGTTGCGATGTCGCTTAACATCAAGGAGCCTTGATTGACATACGTATTACCGGTGTAAGCCTCGGCTGATCCGGAAAGTATCAGAGAGGCTGTACCGGTTTTAACCAGATTGCCTGTGCCGCCAAGCGGGCCGTTGAACACCATCTGCCCGCTGCCAATGTTGAAGGTATCATTACCATTCAATGTCACCGGCCCGGAGAACACGTTGCTGCCCGACTGTCCTGCCACGGTTGAGCCATCATTCAAAATCAGCACCTTGCTGATCGCGTTGGATAGAGTGAAGAAGGCAAAGGTCGCGTTGGAATAGATCGTCAAAGTGGCGCCGGAATTTCCCAGACCAAACGGCATCCCCCATTGAACTCCAAACGTTCCGGCTTTGACATCAATGTTGCCCAAGGAAGGATCAACCTGGACACCCGCCAATTGTAGCAAATTAGTACCCACCTTGGTTAGATTATAGCCACCGATGACCAGCGCATCCATCGCCGTGGCGGTACTGGCGCGGAAATCCAACCGGCCGGAACCACCGAAGGTCGTATCGCCGTTCAAATAGATTTGCGCGATGTTTTGGCCGACGAAGGTGGCGTTGCCGCTGTTATTCACGATTGCACCATTGCCACCGACACCGGTGCCTGAGACGTTGATCGTTTCCGCCGCCAGATTGGCCGTGTTGGTGATATCCAAGGTCGCACCGGAACTCACCGTCGTTTGACCCGAAGCATTGCCCAAAGCCGTACTCGTCAATACACGCAACGTTCCTTGGTTAATATTCACCGAACCGGAATAGGTGCTGGAGCCGGCCAGGGAAACGACTCCCGTGCCATTGTCCGTTATGCTTCCGGACCCGGCGATGTTATTGCTGATCGTCAGATTGGTGCCGACATTAAACACAATCGAACCATTATTCGTTATCGCGCCCGAACCTAGGGCCGCGCCGTTGGCACCCAGGCCGATCTGCAATGTGCCGGAATCAATCAAAACGGGACCGGTAAAGTTATTGGTGCCGGTGTTGGCGAGGGTCAGACCAACGCCTGCCAAGTGCAATCCCGCACTGCCGGTCAAACCACCCGGGCCAGTGAATTGATACGCTTCGCCGGTGCTGCTGACCGTGATGCCGGACGCCGATATATTTGCGGATAAATTCACATTCGTCACCGTCGAGGTATCGTCAAAATTAGCGTAATCATTCGCGTTAAAATTCACCGCATTGCCACTGCGCTTCCAATTGATGGTGGAGGTGTCCCAGGTGGAAGAGGTCTGACCGGTCCAGAAATCATTGCCGAGCGCGGTCAAAACCTTGATCTGGATCGTACCGGGCGTGGTGGAAGGATCAACCACGGCAAACGTAAATCCAGCAGTGGCGGAAGCAACGACAAAATTATTGGTCGCCGCGCTGGTCAAACCCGATCCCACATATTGGATGACCGTATATTGATCGCCAACGTTCATGAACGAAGACGGAGTGATCCGCAGGGTGTTCGTGGCGTTGACCGTCAGGCCGCCCGTGACATTTAACAGGTCATTGCCGGAGACGGTGGAAGCCGAGAGCGAAAGTGATATGATGCTATTACTGATGGAAAGGGCCGTGCAGTGTGGGCAAAGTGGATACGCGGATGTCCCACGTGTTGCCGTCCGCGCTGAAACCGATGCGGCCGTCCTGCGGCCGCCGGCGTTCGGCGATGTCGAGTTTCGCCATGAGTTTCAGGCGCGACAGGATCGCCGACTGGAACCGGACGAGATTCGACGGGACCGGCACCGGGACGAGAACGCCGTCGATGCGGTAGCGGATGGCGAGCGTGCCGTCGCCGGGTTCGAAATGGATGTCGGTCGCGCGGTCGGCGGCGCCGCGCGCGATCACGTCGCGCACGAACCGGATGACGGCGGCGGCCTCGTCCTCGGCGTCGTCGCGCGCCGCTTCCTCGGCGAGTCCGGCTTCGGCGGAATCAAGGCTGCCGGCGCCGACGCCGAAGCCGGCGCGGAGCGCGGCCTCGACGGTGTCCGGCGCGGCCATGCGCGCGACGGGCGTCAGTCCGGTGATGGAGCGGATCCAGCGCGCGTCGCGTTCCGAGAACGGCCACGAGGCAACGAGCGGCAGCGTGCCGGCGGTGGCTTCGGTCCGCAGCGGCATCGCGGCGTATTCGTGAAGGAGCGCCGGGGAGGCGAGCTTGCCGGGTTCGGCGGCGGGCTCCCAGACCGGGACGAATTCCACGCCGGCATCCGCGGCGATGCGCCGGGCGACGTCCACCGGGGCGTCTCCGGTGACTTCCGCGATGCGGGCGCAACGCTGGCCGCGCGGCGCCTCGAGCACTTCGAGGGCGTCCTCTTCGGTGAGGCGCGGGAAAAGGGAAAGGAGACGCGGGGCGTCGGCGGGCGCGGGCATTGCGTGTCGCGAAGAAGTTGGGAGACGGAAGGAGTCGGTCAATTGCCGCGACTGCGGCGACCCGTGCGGCCGGAACCGCCGCCGGTGTTACCGTTGCCGGTGTTGTTCGAGACGTTGCCGGAGCCGGAGCCGGCGTTGCCGGGGGCGGCGGTGACGGTGGCCGCAGGCGTGGCGGGACGCGACCCGCCGCCCATGAACGGCGGGGCGTCGCCCATCTGCTGCGCGTCGGTCTGCGAGACGGCGGCGACCGCCGCCTTGGTCCGGTTCCAACCGTCCTGCATGTAGGTGCGGCGCTCGTTCTGCTGCTGCTCGGTGAGATTGCGCCCGTCGAACCATTCCGGGTGGTCGGTGCGCGCCTTCTCGAAACCGGCGCGCATCGTGTCGCGCATCACCTGCCGGCCTTCGTCGGACATGTTGCCGCCCCAGCGTCCGCCGCCGCCCTGACCGCGATGCGCGTCGCCGACTTCGGGCACTTCGGCCTTGGCGAGCGTGAGGTGCAGTTTCAGGCCGTCGAAATTCACGTCGGCGGTGCCGGCGTCCGCGTCGGCGTTCTCGACGACCCACTTGGCGTTCCTGTCGCCGACGGTGATCCACGCGGCCTCCTTGGTATCCGGGCGGGTGAGACTCACCTGGAGCTCCGGACCGGAGCCGTAGACACCGCGCAGTTCGAGCGCGTCGCCGGAACCGCCTTTGCGGGCGCGCGAGGACACGGCGGCCGGGCCGGCGTACACGTCAAACAGGGCGCGGGCAACGGCGGCGTCCGACACGGTCAACGCTGGCACCAGGTCGCCGCGAATCGACGTGGCCAGCGAGCCGTCGCGGCGCCATACACAGGCAATCTCGTCGCCGACAGCCAGCGCCGTGCAGCCAAACCCGGCGGATGTTCGGGAGTTTCAGCTGGTCTACCAAGGGGTGCCCGCCGTGGCCTGCACCAAGTTCGTTTTGGGTGCGGCCCTTTATTTTGATGACGTCAGCGTGAGCACGAGCACCTCGGGCACCGGCATCGTCGTGCGTGCCAACGACCAGCCGGTGAACACCACGGCCACCGTCACCGGATGTGGCGCGGGCGACCCCCTTATTTTCTTTCCTTCATCGTGACTTGTACATAGCCCGTACTCTGGTACAATCGCTATTTATCACTTGCACTTGATAGGAACACTCTCTTGGACTTGAACGTCTCTCCATCATATATTCCTTCTGTCAGACTAGGTATTCCTGCCTCAAGGTCTCCGTGAGCCTGAGATTCTCACTAGGACGCCGAGTCGATTGTACCCTAAAAACTCAAAAGCTAGATGAGCACTACGTGATTTTCATACTCTGTCCTGATCGCGGCCTATCGAGTAACCGCATTTTGTAGATCGCGGTGGCCAAACGACTGCGCCCATCCAGTGTGGTTGGCTATTTTCAGTTGGCTGATATTCTGGTTCGGTCGACCGATTCCTGTTTCAAGTCAGCTGAACTCCTATTTTCAATCGACTGATTTTTCCTTGGTCGATAGACTTTTTGACCTGAACGCGCTCCTCCATCCGACCGCGTCCTCAAGATGGCAGTTCCTAGTCCAACCGCGTTCTATCAAAACTTGTTGAACCCGAAGGTCTAGTCGAAGGGTTTATTGTGTTCTGTTTGCAGTCTCATATGACCTTCTGATTGTCTGAAATCCGAAACAATACCTATCAAGTCATTAATAAATTATGAAATTAAGAAAGTTGTCATTATGCGGCTGAAATCCTTCCGTAGCATAATGTCCCTTTAATTCATTTTGGAACTCTTTCAAAGAATTCAGTGCGTTAGTGCCTTGCTTACTATTGCCTCAAAAGTAATTATTGAATTTAGCATTCTTGGCCGAACTTATTGACATTCTCGTGGAAATAAGTAGATTTATAACTTGAAGATGCAAATACAGGCATGGAGGGTGTCCAAGGGCTCCAGTCTAGTCCCCATGGCAGAGGGTCAAAAATGTACTAAAAATTATGAGATATAATGATTACTGACGTCACATTGCGCTGTGAGTACTTTCTTTATAAACTAACCAAATCCACGAGTCAATTAATGATATTATATATGTTTGCTTAAAAAGTATATTCTCGTTACATGACAGTACATTCTCGTGCATAGCCTTCTTAAGGTTATGAAATAGTATATTATCCTGATTGACAGTACATTCTTGATTGAAATGTCAATTTATATTATTGCTAGACCATGCTCGTACATTCTTGAAACATAATATCGCACTTTACAACTAGTCTTGCTACTTGTTAGTATTACTTTTTACCGCATGATTTATCGCACTTTCTTTCATTATTAAATCTTCTAGAGCTAAAACATTAAACATGTAAACCATGTCGACATGATGACACGAAGATACCTACTGGGCGAGTGCGCTCACTTCCTACTTTCTCTAACATTTCAAGAAGCTCTAGTGGATCAGAGTCAGATCATTCAAGTGATGGTTCCGAGAGTGAGTGATGATCGAGAAGAACCATAGATATTCTTGAGTCTGTTATTTTGAGTTTAGAATCATTCATTGTAATAGGTGGTGAAGTTGATCATGTTTATGTAAATTTTTTGTATTCTTGAGTATAGTGAGTCTGCTTGTAAAGTGAGTCACTGGTTGATGTAAACTTTGATTATTTGTTCAATAAAGTTGAAAGGTTTTCGTTCTTATGATGTTGCATACATTATTTGTAATACCCTGGATCCTTTGGATCAGAATCAGAGAGCTTTAGAGTGCTTTCGTGGGTCTTGAATTGCGTTTTTTAATCCACATGGGTTTTTCCCCTGTATAAGTTGCAGAATCTCGTGGAGAGTGAAATGTTGAGTTTTGAGACTCTGGACGCTACAGGTGCATTGTGCTCTTTCCAAGGATCGTGACGACTATTTTTTTATATTTTTTAGATTTTATGAAATTTCAGGCTAAAAATCAGATTTTAGAAATATTGAGAAATCAGCGTATACATCTCATCCATGACAAAAGGCATTTCGACCGGATATTGGCGCTCGGCGGATCTAAAGGGGTTTTCCTTATACCCTTCGCTCAGCATCGGATTGAAATAGAAGAGGTCCTGGCTGGAATCGGGATGGATGTCCAGATCATACTCCACCTGCAATGGATCATCCGGGCGGTTCAGCGAGTCGACCACGAAGTTGCTCACCGCGAATTCGGGTGTATATTCCGCTTTGACGGTTTTAAAGAGATCGCTCTGGCTGGTTGTCTTGAGCTTTTCCCGCAGGGCACAGGCCTCATTGAACCCCGGCGTGCTCGTGAAGTGACCAACAAGCCCGCTGCCTTTATCCGCCTTGCTGATGAACACGAGGGTATTCTTGGCCTCGTGCATGGAATCGGCGTCCAGCGACACATAGGATGGCAGTTCCTTGTTCAGCACGCGCGCGTACCCGTTGTAACAACGCTCGGGTAACCGGCCAAAACCCAGCCAGGGTTCGCTGGCATCGAGGTAATAGCGGTTGGAATCGATCATCGCCCGGCAGATCACATAGTTGAACCGGCTGAGCAGCGGATAGACCTCATTGGCAAAGCCGTGGGAACGGGTGCTCAGGATCACCGGATCGGCGCTGATCTTCGCGTGACGTAACAGCGCCACCAGCAGCAGGTTGAGCTCGGCCTCGTTGCCATGTTTATTCTTGAATACCGTTCTCAGCGGATCATATAAATACAAACTGCTATGCCCCGTGCAATTGAACTTGTCGCGTACAAAGGCAAAGATCCGCTGCGCCTTTTCATGATCGTCTTTCGCCCCCTGCAGCACCGGCTTCAGCTCATCGTCCATCCAGCCATTGCCTTTGTCCAGGTCGGCCCCGAAATCCTCTTCCTGGAGCAGGTCTTCGCTGACCTTGGCCCAGTTGCCCATGATGTCTTTATAATAATGAAAGGCGGTAAAGTTATAGCTGGCCAGCTGGAACTCCAGCTTGGATCTGTAATTCTCCATCGAAGTAGTGTATGGTTCTTCCTTCAGCGCCGGGACGTTCTTCATCACCCAGCGATGTGTGACCACCGCGTCGTCAAAAGTTTCGTGGTCGTCACTTTCCGCTCCGCCCGGGATCGTCAGCCGAAAGGATACGCTCCGGCCATCCGTTGTATTAATGTCATAGTTCGCATACCCATGCCCCAGCGTCACATATTGAAAGAAATTGGGCATATCCACCTGGTATTCGCTCCACAGGCAGGGATAATCGCCTTGAAACGACCAGGGTTGAAGATTGAACAGGAAGGGCGACGTCTGCGTATACGTGTATTCGATGATCGCACCTTCCTTAAGAGCAGGGAAAGTGAATTTCTTCTCGATCCAATTCCGGCTGAGCTGATCGGTGAAGATCGATCTGTCTTCGACCTTGGTCTCGACGACCTTCCCGTTCTCCAGCGTATAGGTGGCCGCATGAAGCCCCGTGATCCTTTCGGATTCATTACCCGAAACATAAAGCGGGATCGTGATAGTAGCCACATCGAAGGCATTCTTTTTGAGGATCTTGATCCGGCAGGAATGTCTGAAAGAAAGATCGAACCATCCTTTAGGGCTGGTATCGAAAGTGCTGGTGCCATAATCCGCGATCACTACGGCGCCGGCCGCGGAATCGGGTCCTTTAACGGTGACATTGAAATCTTCCGGGGTTACTTTCCCGAACTTTACAGGCAACTTATCCTGCGCCCGCAATACGGGTAAAAAGAAAAGGCAGCAAGCCGCAGTGAGCAATCTTTTGCAAATAATCATGGTCTGGGTATAGGTAGTTAAGAAAATGCTATTGCTTTTTGAGCACGATCTGTTCGTTCTCTTTCTTCACGATAAAAGCAAAGAAATCCCGCCCACCTTTTTTTCTATTCTCGTGTTAGAGAGAGAGAGTAACACATAGTTCTCCCTGGACACGATACGAGGTTTGAATTCCCCTCGAATTTCTCTTTCATTACATTTTTCTATAGGTAGAGAATAGTGTATGGTCCTTCCTCGGGCTTCTCTTTCTTTTCTTGTCTTCTATTTCCTTTGTATCTCTATTCCCTGCAACGGAGACAGAGGGAGAAAAAGACGATGTAGTATTTTCCCTCTTAACATTACTTTGAATATTTGTAGTCTCTCCCTCGAGTGTCATCCAAGAGAATAGTTGTCGCCGACGGGAGTCTCACATAGCCCAGTCAAGCATCATCAGAGGAAAGAAGAGGAGAGGGGCATCTCTGAGTTTCAAGGGCCGTGATGGTCCTGCTAGAATCTCCATTACCTGACTAAGATTGCTGTCTACCGGGGCTCTAGTCTGTTCACCGGTGCACTGTTGGTTCACCTTCTTGTATTCCAAGTGATCTCATTAAAACTTTACTTGTCGTCCATCATAGTGTAACCTCCTTGGATGCCTCCGGTCATGCACGAGGTGGAGCTCCTCTGGTCATAGTGGCTCGTAGTCTACTGCTACTCTCCTTACTCCTTTCTCCCTTTTCTTCTTTCCTCCCTCCTTTTTGTTAGAGATGATGGAGAGAGCGGATGAGTGCCAGGCTGACTAGCTTCCCGGCCCTTTGAGCATTGCTGGAAAGACGTCTAGGCATTAGAGGAAGAACGGAAACTATCTAAGGACTTCTTCTCCCCTATTTTTCTTATTCTTTTATGTTAGGGAGAGAGGGGCAGCTGGGCGTACTGGAGGCCCATCCCCTCTGGGCAGAGTGAGGAGAGACACATCGGCAGCCACTAGCCTTGTCATCTCTGATCACCGCAATGCAGTTGTAGAGGAAGAGTGAGAAAGAGGGAGAGATAGACACAAGATAGGCAAAAGAGGAAGAAGAAGAGTGAGATAGGCGTTGAAAATAGCCGAAGGAGGTGAGATAGGAAAAAGGATAGTCGGATGGGGTGAGATAGGCGAAGAGGAAAATGGAGAGTGGGATAGGCGATGGAGTGAGATAGACACTGGAGGAGAAAAAGATAGGCCAAAGGGGGTGAAGATAGGTGATGGGATAGTCAAAGGAAGGGAGATAGGCAAAGGGATAGGCAAACGAGGAAAAAGGAGAGTGAGATAGGTGATGGAGTGAGATGGGCATTGGAGGAGAAGAAGATAGGCGGAGGGGGAAGATAGGCGGAGAAGAAGATAGAAGAAGAAGAGAAGATAGGCGATGAAGAAGAAAAGATAGATGAAAAAGATGAGAAGATATGCATTGATAAAGAAAAGATAGGTGAAGAAAAAGAGAATATAGGCGAAGAAGAAGCAGAGATAATCGGAGGCCCCCCTTTTTTATACAACATGTCCACATAGGGGTTTTTTTTCTCGATGGCTTTCATGGTGGAGGACATCCTCCAACAGCATGGGGCGTGGCTGAGCAACATGGATATGGCCTCCGAGAAGTCCGAGGAAGTAAGTGATCTATTACTTTTCTAATCGGTCCCCGTTCTCTCTCTACCCTTGGACCCTAAGACCCTCTCTCTATAGTTCACCCTTTCTCTCTCTACTCTCTCTCTCTCTCTCTCTCTCTCTCTCTCGATCTCTGTTCCCTCTGTCAGATCTCTCTCTCTTTCTCAAATCGTCCTAACCATGGGTGTCTACATCATTTTGTACATGAGGTTAAATTTAACCAAGGTTTACTCCAAACATGGTAGTAGAATATTTTCAAATTTAACGATAGGGACTTATTTTAGAAGGGAGAGAGATTTAAGGGAGTTATTTGATGTCTCTAAGATTATAAGAATTTATTTGAAATTAAATGACTGGGAGTCTCTATGGCCCTTTATGGACTGTTCTGACATTTCGCGTGTGTTTAGCAGACTTCCTGGGTTTTCTGCTGATATTGCCTTCGACACTTGGTATCATGCTTTTGGGCTTGCTTTGCGCTTGCATGAAGTGTCTTCATTGAGTAGGCACCCACTGTGAAATTTTTCATTGCCACGGGACAGCTCTTCAGTCACTTATGGACCACTTCGGCATTCTGGGCACCCTGAATGGGTCATCAGGGTTTTTCGTTGATTTAGCCTTCAGCTCCCTATTTTGAGGAACCAGGGGCACTTATTCATCTCGGGCGGGCTTCTTTATTTGGTGGGGGAACACCTGGTACATTCTTGTCCTTGCCGGACGGGGTGTGGAGATATATTCAGCATGATTGCTTCATTGTCGGTTCATTGGCTCTGACCGTTATCCGGCCTTAGTGAGCTGTGATGGATGTTTTTTACCTCTAGTTAATGAAATGCATGGTCCCCAGGACTTCTTATAAGGTGACCTGGGGCTTCAGCGGTCTGAGTAGACTCATCTTTGACCTTCAGTTGACTCCTTCGGGCATACAATCATTACCCGGTTATATTTTAGATGTCAACAAATCCCCCCTAGCCGCAGACGTCGCGAGTGAGGGATGAGCAGAGTGGGGTCCATGGATGTGCTTGCTCTAGTGGGACCTTTACAAGTGGGGCCCACTTCATTTGGCACCTAGATTCGGTGGCGCATGTGGCTGTTGAGTCGGTGGCATCCCATTGAGTCAATGACACCTCGACTTGCATGAGTCGGTGACGCCGTGGGTGCATTTGAATCGGTGGCAGATTAACCGCTTGATTATGTGGCCACGGCGGGCCTGAGTCGGTGACGAGGCTGGCGAAAAGGTGGAGAGGTGAGTCAGTGATGCCGGCACCGACTCACCCTTCCCCTTATTTTCTTTTTAAACCCTAACACAGGGTTTTCTATAACCCCTCATCTTCTTCATCCTCTTGATTCCTTCTTCAATGGCGATGAGTGTTTGTTCCTTCCAGTGACGAGGCTTCTTCTTGGCGGCGGTGGCCATCTTCTCTTGGTGGTGAGGGCTTGTCTGACGAGAAGCCTTGTTCTCCTCTTTTCCTCTTTTGATGCACACGGTGGAGGGAGTGGGGCGTTCCCCCCCTCTCTTCTTCTTTCGCCGCAGTGAGATGGCGGCCATCCTAGGGTTTCGAAAGGCTGTATCATAGCAAAGCAACCCGGGGGAAAGCTTTGAAGCCTTGTTCATCACATTCCAAAGGGGGTCGCCCTTCATTACCCACTGGCTTCGGGGAGGTTCCTAGTAGGCTAGCCCTCGGAACTGGCATTCCCTGTTGTCCATTCAGCCTGGGTGTACCACCTACGGCCATGTTTTTAGGGACCATCCCACCTTAGTGCGTGGACATGCTCCCGTGTTGTTCTGGGACGCTCCTGACTAAGGGGAGACTCTGCTGAATTTTCTTCAGAAATTTTCTCTGATCATAGTGTCTCTTTTTTTAAATTTCTTTGCCCCTTTTTATTGCAGGTAGAGCGATGGCTTCAATAGTTTCTTCCACAGTTGTACAAGGGACCGATGATCCATCCGATGTGCGTCCGACAGTCACGTGATAGAACATTAACGACCTCGACCAAGGCCGAAGACACATAGTAGTGGTATCAGAATCATCTGACTCAGAAACAGATTCTATGGACGTTGAATGACTGACTCTTTCAGACAGAGGCCAATTTTCATTCGGACGGGGCTAAGGCTACAGAGTAGACTTCCCGAAAGATAAGCACCTAATGTCTTTTCTCGATCGCTTCAATCTTATGGGGAAGCGAGACATTCTAGCCGTTCAGGCTACTGAGTATAGTATACTCTTGGGCCGCAACAGCATGCTCGACTCGGTAGTTAGGAGTGAGCCAATTTACTTTTCGGGAGAAGCCCGTGAGTGGGGAGCTGTTACCAGTGTGCTAGAACTGACTCCTGATCAAGGGTTGCTGACTCGCACCTCAGAATTTACTCCCGCCAAGTGGGATTTATCGGCAAGAAATCTTCATAAAGAAAAGCACATATTCGGCCTTTTCTTGGCCCCGTTGAAGTGGGGGTTTAGAGAAGAACCATTCCTTTTGGATTGTTTGGCGATCAGGCTCAAACATCAGATCGCTGTTGGTTGGTTCGTAGACTGTAAAGTCACTGATGCCCAAGCCTTTCGGGACGGAGCTGTTGAATTCACGGAATACGTGCTTCAGCATTATGGTCCCATTTTGGTGAGAGCTGGAGTATATCAAAGCATTTATGCTTCTCGCTTCTGATACCCGATTTCAAAGGGCTTGTACTACAGCATGATGGAAGTGTTTTGCCCTGAGTACAACACCTTTTACACAGCAGAAGGGGAGACCTCTTTGGACTTGTGGTGCTTGCATTAGTTGTCCGATCTCCCTATCAATGGTGAACTGTACGAAGAAGTATGCTGGCCGGACTTGCTCAAAGATCGCACTGACGGCGAAGGTCGATATTACCTTAGGTACGCATATCGATACCTCATGAAGGTGCATCGGACCGTGTGGCTGTCTACTCAAGAAGTCCCCAAAACTTCTTCTTCCCACGCTCGTTTACGCAAGGAAATGAAGTGGGTGCGACTTGGGCTGTGGCTAGAATATTTCTTTAGATGTGAGGAGCAGTACAAAGACTTTCCTTCTGTTAGAGCAGCTCCAAGTAGGCTAAAGAAGTGGGCCCGTCGAAAGGCCCATCTGTCCCCTTCTCTCCAAAAAGGGCAGCGAGGTAGCCCTAACCCAACGGGAGTGGACCCAATCACGCATTGTGTAGCCTATCTGACATATTGGCTATGTACATTCACTCTCCCGCAGGGGGATGAGACGGTGATTCACGCTGAGGCTGTATACCTGGCGTGCTTAATGGCGTGGGGTGTGAAGCTATGACTCTGCCCGACTGCTTTATGCTTGATTTACAAGATACTGGGAGATCTTCATCTTACATGTCTTCCCAGAAATCTGTGGACTGTAGGTCCACTTAACTTCTTCAATGCTTGGGTGTGCTCTCTATTCCCCGAGTATGCTCCCCGGATGCTACAGTCATCCAATCTATTTCCCAGGATGCTCGAGTTTGCTAGTGCCGAGCCTCAGCAAGCGTCAGACCAGCTGTTTGCAATCAAGGGGAAACTGAGAAAAGTGCCTGCGAATGCCCCTGGAGCTTTACACTTCTAGAATTTGGATGCCCACTCCATCCCATTAGTAAACTACATGCGGGAGTGCAAGTTTGGTGAAGTAGAAGAATATGTTCATCCTGTCTCGGGTCGAGTCTGTACGACACCATCCCTGGAGCCTGAGCTGGTAGATTTGGCATTATCCATCGGGCCTAGTGTTTTGGTCTTCAGGAAGGGTGGGAGCACCTATTTAGAACCCTATTATCCTTTCCGATTTGGCCAAAATTTTGGCTATGACCTGTAAATTCCGCCCTCTTCAGGGCAATTTCCACTAGAGAGCTGATCAAGAGCAAGATCAGCTGCTGTTGAAGAAGCCTGCACCTGGTGGGACTATTTCCATCGCTGCGAGGCAGTTTCTTTCAGGCTGCTAGCTCTCGTGCGGCTCCCTCGTGTCACATCAGAATATATCAAGTGGTGGAATGCTCGTACCGTCGTTTACAAACTTTACTGGAATGACTGCTGGGATCATGTAGAGCATAAATTCTTGAACTCCCAGCCTTCCCCAGTATTTGAAATCAATCCCCATCATCTGCGGAGACTGAAGTCTCGGAAAGAGTCTGAAGTGCAAGCTTATCTGGCCGTTTGGAAATCAGTCAAGCAGCAAACATCCAAGCCGTAGCCTGTACTTCCAGTGATCAATAAAGATGAATTCATAGAGACCCTTTGGAGCTTGTGCTGGGTTGGCAGCGGTAGGGTATCCTTACAGCAGTTCCCGCTGCCAGTCGAAGAGCCCATTGCCTCTCCTACTCCGTGGCATCCGGAGACTGACTGTTTGTGCCCCTACAGGACTTTAGTACGGAAGGAGGACTGGTGCCCAACTTTATATGCTCAGACCTCTTGGTTGTTTGCCTTGTTACACATTCATGGCCTTTCCTTAACCGACAAGACCAAGATGATATTGGAGAGGCCGTTGTTTACTGCCTTCAAATATGTAGACAGATGGGGGATCGACCACCTCAGTTTGTATTAAAGCCTGTTGGCTCACGGTCATGAAGATCTGGCCCTTCTGGCTGAACATTGTGCCACTATAGGCGATGTCTGCCGCCTGGTCTGGGAGGGTGCGTCTGGAGAGAAGGAACCACCTTTGTATTATTGGTCTCTCTCTCCATTATATTTCGGCCCACCAGGCAAGTCCTATCTTGCTCTGCTTATTCTTCATCTTTTGTTCATTTCTTCTTTCGGCACATATACACGCAAACAGATGGCCAAACTGAAGTGGTCAACCGGAGTCTAGGGAACCTCCTTAGGTGTCTTGTTGAGGATCGGCCAGGGAATTGGGATCTCATCTTACCTCAGGCTGAGTTTGCATACAACAATTCCATCAATAAGTCAATAGGGATGAGTCCATTTGAAGCCGTACATGGGTACAAGCCAAGAAAACCGTCCGACCTCATTCCCCTCCCCCAGCATGCTAGAGTGTCCATTTCTGCCGAGTCTTTTGCACAACATATTAGGGAATTGCATGAGGAAATTCGCAAGCACATTAGCATGAAAAATGAGGCATATAAAAGGCTGGCCGACTCTCACCGGCGTCACCTAGAATTCCAAGTGGGTGACTTTGTGATGGTAAGGACGGAGAGGCTCTCCCCGGGAGCCAACTCCAAGTTGAGGCCACGAGGGACTGGTCCCTTCCAGGTCTTGAGGCGCATTGGTGCAAATGCTTATGAGTTAGATCTCCCTGAGGATTATGGGGTAAGTCCTACATTCAATGTCGCCGACTTAGTGCCATACAAGGGACCCACGGTGGTACCTAGTGAGGAGATTGAGCCTACTTCTTCCTTTGAAAGAGCACCCACCCGTGAGGAGAGTCCACTAGCCAAGAGAGCTCAGCGCGAACGCATTGAACGAATATTGGATGAGCAGGTCACTACCACCCGGAGCAAGGTATATGAGCGTTATCTCGTCAGGTGGAAGGATCGGCCTCCCTCGGAAGACTCATGGGTGCCAGAAAAAATGTTCACTTTTGTTCAGATTTCTGCTTTTTTCAACTTCTTCAAATTAGGTATGAACTTCTCTTGCTGCTTATACTGCTGTTTTCAATTTAGGTTAATACAGGTGACAAGGACAATGTGATGCAGAGCTTTTTCCTTGCTGAGGCACTCAAATACCTTTATCTTTTATTCTCTCCATCTTCAGTAATTTTATTTGATGAGTGGGTGTTCAACACAGAAGCACATCCTATAATTGTCCCAAGAAATGGAGAGACCACAGGCGAGTCAGATAGGAAACTGAACCAAACTTCCAGTAAGTTGTTGGTACGGAAGCATGGTGAATCTGAACATGCTTAGGTTCTTCTTCCGTCTCCATTTGTTTTGGCTCCCTGTTGGTCCATTCCTACCATCTGAAGGAAAGAACAACGGCCGCAGTTATATAAGACAAAGGAAATGTAATGGATGAGCAAGGGCTGTCTCCCCACAGGAGCAGCGTTCTGTGAGTCTATTGGGAATTATATATGGGTCAGACCGTGACGCGAGAGGTACTACCGAGACCGGTGCGACGAGAGGAATACGTTGGCGCCCTCCATCACGCGGTTCGGGGGATGGTGGAGCGAGGCAGAGCGAGTGGAGCTCGGTTCCTACTTCACCTGCATGCGACCGGAATGCCATTTTCGGGACGATCAAAGTAGGGGGATGGATCCGCAACCTCGTTAGGAACATTTTCATGCCACATGCACACCCATGCACGACCGTTTGGCCTTGTTACGTCCATTTTTAGATTTTTCCCTAAAATGTGTAAAAATGTGATTTTAATTGATTATATGTATTTTAATTACTTATTTTAGCTTCTGTGGGCTTGTATGAGTTGTAGGCTTGGCAGGTTTTAAGTTATTTTCAAGTTTTGTAATCAAACCCATCGATTTGATCGACCGGGGCACGGCGCGATTTTGAATAAAACTCGTTCGTTGTCCAGCTTACATGGCGATCTTACCAGTGATCGCCATGAGCTTAGCGCACCATCGAAGGCGCGTTATGGCGGTATGGCGGACTGCCTTAGGTCCGTTATGCTCCTGTAATCCGTGAATAGGTCGTTAGCATAACGCACTATCGCGCGACCGCTATGGTCTAACAAGGAATATCATGTCCATGCTACCAACAGAATATTCCATGCATATCCACAAAAAATTCATGCTGTTGTTGATATGCATCACAAAAACAGAAAATTTGTTGGTTCATGCAGATACTGTGGTAAGTCTGGTCATTCCATGGACGATTGTTCCATGATGGTTTTTGATGATAATGCAGCTAAAAATCTTTTTAGAATAGCTGCAAGGGGTACTGCAGGACCCAAGGCTGCTTGGGTTCCTGCAGGATCAAAATAATTCTAACATTACAGGGTTGCCTTGGAATAAATGAAGTGGGGTAAATCTACCAAGGCAATTGAAGACAAAGACCCCAAGTTTCTGATCCTCAGGTGTGTTCTGACTATACAGTTTAATTTTTATCATCTGAGAAGTTTGCAATAATTGCTTTAACTGTTTGATAATTTAATTTATGCTGAAAGGGAAATTTTCTGAAATTTGAATTGTGCAATCATGCATGTGATAGATCCCTTATGTCTGAACTGCATAGTTTACTTCTGAATTTATAAAATCTCAAATCATGTAAACCATGCTATTAGTCAGGGGGAGCTTGAACAACTTTGTTGAATTAGGCTTGGTTGAGGTTTATTGTCAATCTGTCATTAGATGCTTTGCATGCCTGCTCCTTGAGTGTGCATGCAGGATTGCCTGGTAGCTGGGATAAAAGTTGAAATCAAATGGCTACTACAGGCATGAGAAAGGAGGCACGGCCATTTTTAACAGGTTGAACAAGAAGCCATGTCCTCCATCTGCTGCAGCACAAGAGTAAGAATAACTCAAGAGTGAGACTAACAGGTCAGGTAAAGTTGGTAAGTGTTTTATCCTGAGAATTGAGAAACATTTGCCTATGTGGGGCTCAAAAATGAATTCAATTTTCAATTCTCCAGGTAACTCAAACACCTGACCGTCTACAGTAACTCTCTTCAATGGTATCCTAATGAGACTTATGCTGGTTTTCTGTAGGTTTGGAGATTAATGAACAATTCTCAACTACAGCCACCTGCCAACCAGCATAAATAAAAAGAAGTTGTAGTTACAGGTATATAGAGAAGAGACATTTGCTCAGGGGGAGGTAATTGAAAATCAAATTAATTCAGGTAAACCTGATCAATCCTCTTTTAGAGCAAGCTGTGCTTGAATATGCATAATTGTCTACTTCTGATTGTTTGAATGATTCTCTCTGCTCACTGTTTTGATGAATCTGATTGCTCGGATCATACTAAATATCAAATGATCATGTATGCAATTGCTTGATTTGTTTAAGTATGCTGTGCCATGCTGCCTGGTGTCAATGTGCTCTGATATTCATTTCTTTATTGAAGCACTGCATAACTGCACATGCATTCAAAATGATTGTACTCATTCAAGAGTACCTGCATACACTTCCATATGATCCCTGCATATTGGATTATAGGTTGCATACTGTCAGTCCTTGCATCATGGTGTCAGGGGGAGCTTTGGACCATAACTTTGTGGTCTAATCATTCTTAATCTTCATGTTCCCCTGTTGATATTCACACACTATTTGACATCTGATGCTCTTGAACTGAACAGGTCATCACTTCACATTTCTTGAATATCTTTTCTGAAAATCATGGGAGTTCCTTTCCCCAATTTCCATCACTTGACATCATCTGAACTGCAGTTATGATTTGATTCTTTAGACTGAGCAGTGGTTATTATAATTTTTCATGTACAAGAATCACAACTGCAATTTGAAAGGAATTAATGGTTTAACCTTTATAAATTGAAAGAGTTAGGTAGTTGCACTTCAGAATTTGAGTCAAAAGGGATCATTTATAACCCTTAATCTGTGACTCATGGTTAACATAGAAAAGGTCATTATGTTACCCGATACCCCACCCCAAGGAGAGCATGAGAGCACGGTTGAGGTCAATCTGCTCCTAAGAGAGCTACATTGTTTCCTTATTTCTTTCTTTCATTTTATTTTTTGAATTCTGTTAAGCTGTATGTCAGCAAGAGAGGGTGAATCCTCAAACAACGAAGCTGTAACACTCAGCAGTAGCAAGCTGTAAGTCTCAGCTATTTGGGATTTGTTTCCTAAAGCTGTGAATCAGTAGTCTGTAGGGATTTAGTCCTCGAAACTATGGATCAGTGGATTGAAGCTGTGAATCAGCAGTAATCCACACTCTAGTCTGAGTGTGGGGTGGATGTAGGTGAAAGTTGAACCACCTAAAAATCTCTTGAGTCTATTATGTGCTTCCTCTCTTAGTGTTTGCTTCCTTGATTCGTTATCTGTTTAGATGATTGCATAGGTTTGCTCATAGCATGCCCGCATCTCAGATCTGTTTTGTGCATCTGCTACCTGTGCCTGTGTCTATCATCCAGTAGTTATATAAAAAGGCATGGTTGGAAAGATAGGTTATGCCTATCTGGAATTCCACCTCTTGTGTGTGGCTAGCCTCCGTCAGGCACCGTATCTGGATGTGTGACATTTGTTGATCTGCATGACCATATTTAGCTATAATTTGCTATTTCTGTGATTGATCAATTCAGCTAAATTTTATCAATTGATAGTCTGCATCGATTTATCCTGATGTGAAATGACCCAGGGATGAGTTGAAATTGACCAAATGACCCTCGGACCTAGCAAGCAAGCAGCTCACAGACCGATAGCTTCACTCGAGCGGACTCACCCGCTAAGCGCACACTTGTGCCCGTAGGCAACACAATGATGGTGGTGAGGGTCCGGGGTGGGACCTCGCAGCTCCGGGGGATGGCTAGCTTGGGATTGAACCTCCAAGGGTCCAGGGATGCCCACTCTCATGGGCGGCCAGCACGCCGGAGGCGTGGTATGTGATGGTTCTCTCGCAACTCGCCCGCGGTAGTCACTCAAATACTGTCAAAGTCAGGATCGGGCACTCTCTCACCACCGACGGAGCAATCCCAAATGCAATACTAAACTAAGCAAATAAATCCTAGCAATGAGAAGGGTTCAGGAGCTCACCTGATCAGCGTGAATACACTGATCCCGGTCGGAGATGAGGGCGAGTAGGGAGGCGTGGGTACGCACCCGCACGCCGCGATGGTGTAGCTTTGACCTGAAATAGAATTTGTTACAGCACTACATCTCACGCAGTAGGGAGGTCTTGGGGTGGGGGTTATGTTCGTACAACCAAAACTACCTCTGCGCAGGGAGGGGCCTTTATCCAGCCAAGCGGGGAGGGGAAGAGGTAGACAAGAAGTTTCAAGGAATGTCAGAGTCGATTCTGTCCCCTCTCAGGAACAGAGGACAGACAGTCACTTTTGGAATTGTTGTGGTAGCTCTCGAACTCCTTTGTGAGCGAGACCAGTGCCAAAATTTCGTAGGTTGACCCAGGAAGGTGCTGAAATTTTGGTAGGAGCTTTCGAAGCTGACGCTGGTAGGGGTGGGACTGGAAGTAGAGGCTCTTTTCTCTGGCTCTGACTGTCTCAACACCATAGGATCAAGAAGATGAAGCCACCACGAGCTGTCCCGAACTTCAAATTGGGCGCGGTCAATGGCGTTGGAACCGCTGATGAGTTGCCTTCAAAACGTGACCCACGGGGGTGCCAATCGATGTCAGAGTAGGTCGTAGCAGCCCAAAAAGTGACACGGTGTCAGTTCAGTCCCAGGGAGGGCAGAACTAAGCACCCTGGGGAGAAAATAGAGAAGAATTCACTCGGGTTGCCGAATGGAGTGTCGCTTCTTGAAGGAGGAGGGAGACTCACATTAGAAGGTCCCGCGGTCGTCATCATCATCAGCACGAGTCCGTCGTTGATTCCGACGACCATTTCCCCCTTGATCATTGTCGGAGGCATAATCATCTACCATAGGCGCCTGTTGCCTCTCGACATCCTCCACATGAGCCCTGGGGACAGCGGGTTGCTGCACCGGCTCTTGTTGGCCATTTGTCGGCGCGGGTTGCGCCGCTACTGGACCCCTCTCTAAGACCTGACAGGAAAATGCGAGTAGAGTAGGTAGCTTGGATAGGTGGACTAGCAGAAGTCTTCCTGGCATGGGTAGCTGAAGCTAGATCAAGAAGATTCAAAGAATCTAGGCATGCATCCCCGGAAAGCATGTATAAGGATTATGCTCTTCAAGAGTTTGCTGTTGGTATTTAAATGCTTGGTGGGGGAGGATGCCATGTTGGTGTCCAGGGAGACTGCTGACAGGTTTCTCATCAGAAGCCTACCAATGAAGGTAGCCAAGAACTAGAAGGTGTCATACAGAATTTGGGCCATAGTTGGGGACATTATGGTCCTAGATGGATGGATGACGGACCCTCAACTATGAGCTTGATGCTGAACATGAATAGAGTCTTTGGCTACGTGGAATATATATTTTTTATTACAAGTGAACAGAAAAGTAAGACACATTGAGGCTCTCAGGAGAGTAAATGATTGACTTCCTCCCCCAAATCATGGTTTGCCGACTCGGTCTGACTTGGGCTGACTCGGGCGTACCGTAACATATATGGGAAAACCCTATACGGTATGGATCCCACCCAGGATCGGGGGTCTAGTCAGGCGAACCATGTTCCAGACGGAGGACTTGGGCTCCGGCATTTGATCGAACATGTGGAGGGGGTAGGACATGAGACCCTGGAGAGCACAGCAGGCTGCGAGGTTGCCCATGGCGAAGCTGGAGCTCTGGTGAAGGCCAGCCCGGATGATGCAGGCCTGAAGCCTTGCTAGGTCCTTTGGGATCTTTGGCTTGCCGGGGCTCCAGAGGAGAGAGAGAATGACCTACTTCTGCAGTTCTGTCTGTGCCCGGCCACCTCCAGGAGCTCTGGAAGCCCATCCATGGGAGCTTCTGCAGGATTATTTTCCCCAACGGCGGATGCCCCTTCAGGCCCCCTCCTTCCTCCTCCCTCTTCAGAAATGGACATGGCACTTGCCTTATCGATCGACACCACCAGCCTCAAGTGCAAATCAACTGTTCGACGAAGGTTCCACAAGAAGAAGCAAGTAGAGAAAGAAGGGGGAGTGGAGATGATGGACACCGGGTCGGTTGCAACTCGGGTGTACCATACTGGATCTGGGAAAACCTGATCCGGTATGGATCACTGAGGCGGCAAACCTTGCCTCAAATACAGATGAATTCTCAAGAATGATCTTTTTTGAGCTTTGATTATGAGACCTTGTGAGTCCATACATCTGAAAATATTTACACTAGACTAAGTGGTTTGCCTCATTTAAAGATGGTTATGTTGATATCTCTCAACCAATTTATCATTTCTTAACAAGCTTCTGTATATTTCAGGGCCAACCTCCTGAACAATTTAAAATTGTGATACCCAAGATTCCTGCATATTTCACGGTATGTACTTGCAGCCCAAATAGCATGTACTTTACTGCATCTCTAGATATTCTTTCTTCGATCAAGAATTGAAAATCTTGTTTCTTCATAGCTTGCAAGGATGCTCTCTCTCAACCTGAAGTATACATTCTACAAAGTGGGATGCTTTTCTAATCCTCTGAACATGGGCAAATGTTTGGGCAATCCTTTGCACAAGTAGCATTCAACTTCCAATAGAATGTGATTTCAAAGCCATATATGTTATACCTACCGAAAAAAAGCCATATATGTTCTAGGATTATGTTATGCCTTTGCTCTTTAGGGGTTGCTCCGTTACGGGAGTACTCCCCGCTTCTCCCCGACACGTCCTCCGGGATGGGGAGATGCTGCCAGATTTTTGACTCGATTCGGAGCTGTCGCCGCGCTAGAGTATGAACCTCGCGCGAGCCCGTGACTCGATCGCCTAGCGATCTGGAGCCAATCCGATGCATAATAAATCTAATAAATAGTCTAAAATCTTCAAAATATCTGAATAAACTCAAAAATAAGTCCGTCGGAACTGTTTTCGTCAGAAACAGGGCTGAATCGGCACCACGATTCATCGGCGCGTCCGTGAAATGGCGCGCCCCTGAATCGGCGCGCCCCTTAACCGGCGCGCCTTGAATCGACGCGCCCTCAACGGGGTGCGCCGGTTCAAGGCCCCCCATTCCTCATCATGCCGCGCCGTTTCAACCCTATTTCTGCGCGCGTCGCGCCATTTTAATGTTAACGACGAGCCGTTTACCGTCCGATCCTTCCCATTTCTCTCGGATTGACTTCCTTTACTAATGGCAGAACCAAATAAACCCTATCAAGTAATAAACTAGGTGGTTTGATCTGGTCGAGTTCGAATCGCTTAATCTTTGTCTCCGCCCTCGTGTTTCCGTTTAAAGCAATCATGTCAGATCAATGCATGCCTGAGTGTGCGGACTCTCGGTATATCAAATGACATTAGCGGAGAGTCGGGCGACGTCTGACTGGAAGCTGTTGTTGTGCGTGATGGTGGTCCCCGAACCTATGTCCTCCGCCACGTACTAAGAGTTTCGTTCCAATAAACTGTGCATGGTAGATTGCAATAACTTGCATGATCATCTGCATCCTTCACTTCGGCCTTGGCGGCCCCTTTTTCTCGGTAATTAATCAAAGGTTTTCCCTTCTAGTAAGGGATGTAATTAACGCCATAGCCTTAATGGTATGGCGGACTGCTGGTCCCGACCGAACCACACTTTCGCCCGACGCAAGTCAGGTTGAGCGCATAATAAATTTGTCACTCCGGTGACTGGCACGCCAATAAAAATAATAATAAAAAAACCCCAAACAGGTTTACACTTGGTTTGTGCTTAGAAATCTTACCTTACCCAAGTATGCACTCATGATCTTCTACTCCTGCCTTCAAGCATCTCTTCCTATCCTCCCTCTGATTTGCCCTACGATAAAGGATCGAAGAGACTTGTAATTGAATTTTAGAGAAATAGAAGAAGCTGAAAGATAACTTGGAGAAACTTGCTGGGAACCTACCTTTGTGAGACGACAAAGCCTTCCCAAGAACGGTCTATGGAGTACATAAAGTTTAGAGAATGGAAGAACATGAGTGAGGGAAGAGAAATAAAGGGAAATCTATATAACTCTTTCCCACTCTCTGCCTTAGGTATGACCTACCTTGGCACCCTACATGCAGGGTCAGACTACCAGGCCACTCCCACATGCATACCTACTCCAAACCCAGACATTTTAATCTATTCTATCATATTTGTATGATCATGTTTCCCCATATTGTACAAACGAAGCCAGTGAGCTCAGATCCGGTGGGCATTTGGATCCAATAATGATCTAATAATGTCAGGCCTCAGTATTATTTAATCTAAGGGAGACACAATAAGGTCAGCATTCTAAGACCTCTATCCTTCGCTGGGCGTTGTTTACTCCACTGTTGAGTTTGAATATTAACCAACTTTGCTTTATTCGCTTCTTGATGACGCTATGGTCTAACCGTCACTTCAGCATTCAACCATTGACAGATCTCTTAATAAAGTATCGATGTTCCCAGCTGGACTAATTAATTCCTTAATAAATCACCTGATTACTTAGTTTAGTTGAATATCTCGGTTGGGACCCTCAATGTCTTGTTCATCTCATCAATATATCGTAATCCCAATTCGTTATACCACTCCTCGACAAACTCACTAACCCTTCAGGGGCCTCATCAGCCTCTTGGGTGGCGTTCCCAGTCCTTGGTGGCGGTAATTCGATATTATCGGGTTATCGGTACCCTAAACTCTGGGATGTTACATCAGCCTATCAAAAGCATTGCGAACCTCCACTGCCTCCGGCACAGCAGCCTTCTTGCGACCTCCCCCTGGATGACCCGCCACTCATCCTGAGCCCCAAGGGCATCCTTTGCCAGCCCCACCGCTTTCAAATTCCCATGGGCCTACACCCCTCCTGAGTTACGAGGCTTCGCCTTCTTCTTGCATGCATCCACATTGTGGCCAATCCTGTGATAGAAAGAACAAACCTCCGGAACTCGATGAAATACCACCTGTTGCTAAAACCCCTCCTCCCCATAGCCAATTGAAACATGATCGCCAAGAGGATTGGACATATCTACATCTACGTAGACCAATGCTTCCGCCGTTTGCATCCATGCTAGAGTAGAGTCGTGAATGCGCAAGACCTCCCCAAAATTCACAGCAATGGACTTGAGATAATCCTTGTTGTACAGGTTCACTAGAAGATTGGGAAACCCAAACCATATCAGAATGGAAGAAGGGTCCGAGTTGAAATGAAATTCTTTGGACCAACGAAAGAACCGAAATAGGTAACCTTTGATATACAGGTTCTTATGCACCAAGACTTTCAGAAAGTCTTCTTCCTCCTCAGACTCGATAAGCACATGCCTGGGATTAAGGACACTAATGACAAAGGAACTCTTCAATCCAAGCTGTAAAGTAAGGCAGGGCTTGATATCCGGGATAGCATGCCTCCCGTATGAGCACTACGCAACAATGGACAACTACAAGGGTTCCTCTGACCTCCTAACTTCTTCCTTGGAGGAAAACACAATCGGTAGCCCTTCATTAGTGAAAGCTGACGGCTTCCGAGCAAGATCCACCTTCCTGGGCCGTAGTGAAGTTGCCAATGCCTGAGCGAACGTATGAGACCTATACCCATCGGCCGGAAGCTCCTCTGCTCCCTCCATGATCACCTATGCACTCAAACACCATGCACCACCTCGCCTTAGGTAGGGCCTACAGCCCCACCCCCACAAGGAGAACCTCCCCCAGCAGCAAACCCTAGTAGCGCCTCCAGCAGCAAACCCTAGCAGTGCTCGAACTGAACATCATAGTCTGATCACTTGATTTACGTATGTCAAATACATCTGTTTAAGTGTTTGTACATGTCATAGTGCACATCTTACATAAACACTGAATATTTACGGCACATAATTTTCATCTGCATACATATGTGAGCTTCAGTGTTACTCAAAAGTTTGAGATGCATATCAGACTGCATTTGTACTGCATTGTCATGCATGAACCTATGATATATAAAATGGTACGCTGGGAGAAGGGCAGATTATGTCTGTCTCAAAACCCACATCATACGTAGAGGCCCGACCTCCGCCTAGTACCATGGGTCAAAATTGCACATAGACCAAATCCAGATGTTCATGAGCATAAGTCATTTAACTCCCTGCATACTTTTCATTGCATATGCTACAGTCTGAGTACAGTTATAAAGTGCATAAAGTTAGGGGGAGTCTGTCAAGGTAACTCTTGTGCATCCTGCATATTTGGTTAGATTAATCCCCTGGATGGTCTTCATATTATGATTGTCATTTTAATGCATATAGATAGGGGGAGCTCTTCACTCTATCATATACATCGATTGCTAGCTCATACCTACATTCAGTGTCACGCCCCGACGCGGAATATCGGGACGTGCAGTTTGCGGGCACGCGAGCAAGAACGCTAAATGCTATTCTGAGCAAATTCAATTCATCAAAGTAATGAAATCCAAGGTTAAGCTATGTAGCAAAAAGATTTCAGGTAGGAAATAGATTTATAACAGAGTTCAAAAGGGCAAGCACTTCCATGATGAAGGATAAATATACAAGTCGTCAAAAGATTCATCAGGAAGGACAGATATATAAATCATCATAAATTTCACCAAGGAGGAATATATTTATAAACCATCACCAGATATATGTCATCATAAGATTCATTAGGAATATACAAGTCATCTTAAGTAATACTATAGATTAACACTTCAGAAAATTGAGATATACGAGGTTAGTAATGGGTTACTCGAGTGTCGATTGGCCCAAGCCGATCGGTAGCTTATATATCAGTTTCGTCACGAGAAACCAAGTTGTAGTAGGGTCATATAGATTTTTAGCCGGGTCATAAGGGTCTTGATATGTCTATTTTGATGATGATAAAACTCCAATGAAATTTAACCATTACGCACAAGGATAATAGGCTAGCAATATAATTCAACATCATTTCACAATCAATCAACCACAAAGATGGCACATGCAATCTCTTTTTGAATTTTTATTTTCATTATTTTTAGGTTTTCATTGTAAGACTCTTCATTATAATAGACTCTCATGATCCTACACATTAGGCCCTTCACACTTGACACTTGACCTACATGACAATGCATGAGATGCATGATGCTCACACATTCACACATTCATGCAACACAAAACAAAAGCATAGCAACATAAACCTAATCTTTTTCTCCCCCTTTGACATCATCAAAAATTGGGGAAGGGTTAAGAAGAAACCATGGTCCTAGACACATCAAAGACATAGAACCAGATCATCTTGAGGGATCATTTGAGGATCCTTGAAGATAATCCATTATCTCCTTGTACATTTGGGTGTGAGTCTCCATGTGGCTGTTGAAGGCCTGCAGGTGTTATTGTTAGTGTTGTGCCCCGGCGTATTTTGACGAAGACAAATTGTTCTATTGAAAATTGCATTGCATATCTTCTATTGAAAAAATTGTGCTGCTCAGATTGAAGTATGGTTAAATTGTGCTTTGGAATACTTGAATAAAAGTATGGATTGGATACTTGAATGCTTCTCTATGAGCGAAATATGAAATGATTGTTGGGGTGTCCATATGCTTTTAATTGAGTAATGATGAATGCTAGAATGCTATGGTTTGCTGACAATTGAAGTTTGGGATTGATGTCATTGGACTATTTGGGGAGAGAGTCTAGCTTGCCATGGTATATGAGTAACTAGATATGAATATAGGCTTGATTGGTTGGAAGATGGCCTTGCTATACTTGAACCATTTTTGAAATGAGGGCTTTTGTGTTAATTGGTTTAACAGATTTTGAATCAACTTAATGTGTGGATGAATGACAATATTTCTATATACAGGTTGAAAGGATTATGTAAATATAAAAAGTCAAGGTAATTGTTCCTTTCATTTGCATTGATTATAGAATGACAAAAATGCAATTGTGTGTAGTGTAGGTACCTTAATCCTCTCAAATCATTGGAGGAATGTTAAGAATTTATTTTTGAATGTGAATCATGATGTCTTGATTGGGGTTGTTACGCCCCAACGTGAAATATCGGGACGTACAGTTAGAAACTAGCTAGAAATAACATTAATATGCTAAACTAAGCAATTACATAGGTACTATGAAAAGAAATACTTCTATTGATCGAGAAGACTCCAAGTTTTGTTACATTAACTATCAATGCTTAAACACGATCAAACATAACTCCCAAATAGATTCTAATACAACAACTGACTCCAAAAAGGTAAATAAAATGCTAACACAACACTAAGGAATAACTAATGTCAACAACTATGCCAACTCGGCATCTACTAACAGGTACACTCAAAAGTATCACTCCTGCATACATCTAAGTCCACACACATTGTTCGATCAAGTCCGAGCACACCATTGGAAAGTCCGTGCATATTCATTGTCTCATGCATTCGCTGTGTCCATGCATAGGTTAACCCCGTGCATATTGAGTCAGTGCATGTAAGTCTTTTAAGTCCGTGGACATTGTTCAACCCCGTGCATGTTTTTAACTTCACTTCACAAAGCCCATGCACACTGTGGATCTGTGAAAACCATGTCCATGCAAACTTTCAAGTCCATGCATATTTCACCCAAGCAATGAAGTCCATGTATTTCTTCTCACCAAGTCCGTGCACATGTTCTTATCAAAGTCCATGCATATTTCAGTTTGTAAAGTCTGTGCATATGTCTTGGTTGTTAGAAAATCAAGTCCGTACATGTTTCTTCAGAGTTCGTGCACACTCTAGTCTGTGCATGTTTTTCAACAAAGTCCGTGCATTTCTTCAGCAATGAAGTCTGTGCATATTTATTTGAAACCAAGTCCGTACAGCCCCTTCTTCGTTCCTTTCTTCTCACTTCCCTCTTTTTCTTTCACTCTGTGCGCCACCAATGTATTCTCTCTCGTCTCCTTGTACTCTGCCTCTCTTCTTCTCTGGACATCTGTTCTCTTCCCTTCTACATGTTCTCTGTTTGATCAAGGGTGAACGCCCATTTTTTATAGACAAATTGGGAGCAGGGGAGTCAGTGCTGTCATCTCCAAATCACCGGCCCGCCAAATAGGGGCACCACCGACTCACCGGCCCGCCACTGCTATGGACGCCACCGAATCAACCACGAAGGGGCATCGTTGACTCACAGCACCAACGGGCTTTAAGCACCACCGATTCAAAGGATAAGGCACCACCGAATCACCTTTCAATGTGCCACCGAATCAATGGGGGGCACTTTCCGTAATTTTGGCATTTGGCCTCGAAATTGACCCGACGAGATCTTGTCATCCAGAGTAACCCTGGAATTGTTGTAGTGGCCCCAGAACATGCTTCGAAGCCCTAATTTGGGGTTTTCGGTGATTTCTAGCATGTGCCGAACCCGTACTAATTTTCTCAAGTTTTTCCCTGATTCGGTCTTCGACACTGTGATTCGTGCTGCCAGGCTTACTTTAGAGCCATGTGGTTCTTCTTCATCGAGTATGCCATTCCTCGAAGCATTTTCACCTTCACTGGGCATCCTTCAGGTCATCTACGACTCCTTTTCTGGTTCCGTGTGTACCCGAATCAGGGAACCCAGATTTCCCCTAAATTAGCATTCGACACATCGATTTGTGCCGCCAACTCCACTTTGAGTGCACGTGGAGGGTCTTCATGAGGAGGGCCATCCCTCGAAGCATTTTCACCTTGACTGGATGTCTTTGTGGCCACTTACAGACCATTCTGACATTCCGTGTGTGTGGAGCGGCCTTCTCAGGTTTTTTGTTGATATCATCTTCGGCAGTGCACATGGTGCTTTTAGGCCTACTTTACGCTTATAGAAAGCGTCTTCATTGAGTGGGCATCCATCTTGGAGATTTTCACCCTCATGAGACAGCTCTTTGGTCATCTATGGACCACTTCGGCACCCCGGGTGTCCTGATCGGCTCACTCGGGTTTTTCACTGATTTATTCTTCGACTCCCTGTCTTGAGGGACTGGGGACATTTCTTCATCTCGGGGAGCTTCTTTATCAGGTGGAGAATCACCTGGTACATGCTCGTCCTAGTTGGACGGGTATGAAAATGTGTTTGACATGATTGATTCGATGTCGGTTCATTAGCTCTGACCGTCATACGGCCTTAGTGAGTTTTGGTAGCTAGTTTATCCCAAGATAATGAAATGTGAGGGTGCCCGGCTCTACTTATGAGGTGACATGATACTTCCGCGGGAAGGTCAAAGAGAATGACAAACCCCTTGCTTATCGGGCAAGGGGCCAAGCCGAACGGATGAATTAATCTGTTTGTTTCAAGTGAACCGCAGGTGAAAGGAAGAAGACAAAAGGAGAGAAAAGAAAGGTACACACAAGTGCTCGAACTCAACAAACTCAGGTAACAAATGTCATATCAATCTATATATATATATATATCTGTCAAAATGAGTACAAGTGTATGGAGGGTGGAGGAGTACAAGCTCTCTCTCTCTAACTCTCGCCTCCACCCTTCTCTCTCTGCCTCTCTCTCTCTCCTCCCCTGCCGCCCCTACGATGAGCCCGTGGTGGGGGCATCGACCCCCGTGCTGTGCTCGGAGCTGAGCTCCGAACCTCCTCCTCCGCGTGCTAGTAGGATGAGGAGCCCGATACATATGTCGTGCTGGCGAAGGCGCTCGAATAACCCGCTGCTCGGGCTCTCTCACGTCCCCGATGCAGTTGCTCCTCTGTAGCCCGCAGCCGCTCCTGGACCACGGCGAGCTCCATCCGGACGGCAACGAGCTCTCCTCTCTCCCGGTCCCGCTCCGTCCTCTCGCGGTCCCGCTCCGTCCTCTCCCGGTCACGCTCCTCGGGATCCTGGGCACGCTCTCTCCGCTCGATTTAAAGGTGCATGCGGAGGTCCTGGACGTCCCGAGGCAGCTCCTCGTGCTGGCCCGCTACGGCAGTAAGACGGGCCACCTCCTCCTCTAGCTCCGTGACCCGCTGGTCACGGATGGCGAGCTCGGCCCTAGCCAAGGCGGCCCGAGTGCTCGCGTCCTGTAGCTCGGCCTCCTGCATTCAATAAAGTCAACTATCAGTTTTGAATTTCATTTCATCATAAACTTAATTGAAATTAATGTTGTTGACTTACCCATGCTGCGAGGTCGCGCTCCATCTCCTGCTGGCCCTGAGACCGCTCCAGCTCCACTATCCGCTCATCGCGGGAAGTGATCCCTGAGCGCGCCACTGCTAGCTGCTTCCTGGCCTCGGTCAGCTCCATCATCTGCATCATATTATAAAATCATTAATTCAATTGAAGAATATCATGAACATTATTCAAATAAAACTCACCAGCACGCTGCGGTCATGGTGCTGTCTCGCCACACAGGCGAGCGCATCCTGGAGCTCCTCAGTCTGGGCAAGGGCATAAAAGAAAATCATAAGCTTTCACGAATAAATAAGGGCGTAATTGAACTTAAGTTTAAGGGCTTACCCGTGCGGCTAGGTCACGCTCTGTCGCTTCAGCTCGAGCAACTGCGCCTGCCAGCTGCTCCTCCAACTCCCCGGTCCTGGTGCTCGGTCCTCTCGAGCTCGAGGCACCACCGGTATCCCTCGCCACCGCTCCCTGCTGGGCACGCTGCATTCAAAGCAAGATCGTCAGTGGCTAATCATCAATATAAAAGAAAGAAATTCATATGCATTTAATTTAAACACTCACCAGGGTCGCCAAATCAGCTCGAGCGGCCGCCAGCTGGGCCTCTAAGCTGTATAGGTGGACCTGGGCATCCATCGCCACTAGGTCCCGTGCATCCTGCATTCATCACACCGTTAGCTGCATAAGAATAAACATGCATCATATAGGAAAAGAAGTGTATTCTCATTTACTCACCCCTAGGACCCTCATCTGGGGCTGACTGCCATACACCTCCCGGTAACGGTGAAGGTACTCTGAGCTGTCAGCTGCCTGGGAGGTCACCCTCGTCCCGCCGCGCTGCCAGTCCGCGAATCGGATCCTCCAGTCCGTGGCCTTCGTCCAGTCACGGGTCTTCCTGCCAATCCCGCGAGGCTCCGCCACCTCGACCCACTCCTGGTGTAGGCCGAGGGTCCTCATGACCAGTCGGAGGCGCAAGGGGCCAATGCTTGGGCTATGGAACCCACATGCAGTAGAAATCCTTCGGGTGGTGGCGCTACGTCAATCTCACAACCTCTCATCACACGAAAACTATTATCCGCGTTGGGTTGGAGATGATGATTTTTTTTATTTCATCCCAGTTATTGTAGGAAATATTTTTGGTTGCAACAGATGCCTAAAGCTTCAACTAATCAATTTGCTGAATTGATTACATTTCTTTCTCTGTTCCACTTAGTCACCTAATTTCAATTGGCCTAAGGACAAAAAGACTAGTAGAAAGATTTTACAAGATCTAACTACAGTGATGCTAGAAAGAGGACGAGTGCATGTGTCCTCAGTTGTCTGATATCTACCAGCCTCATCCATTATATGGATGCATATGCCCAAACAAATCTATATGCACATAGATGACATATGTGATATTTTGTGGCTAAGTTGGCAGAAAGCCACTTGTTCTATGACAAATCTATATGCTCAAGTTGATTGAATAAGAAGCAAGCTAAGTGCTACTTTGTTAAAACTTTGCTCGTTTAATAATCAAGCCTAATTTGAAATATTTGAATACTAAATAATTTTAAGTCATTTAACCTTTACCAACTTGTTTGAACTACTAAATGAATGAACAAGCATGAAACAAGGTATTTGTACCTTACAGTTATATGTTAATTAGATTAGTAAATGAGATGCGATTACGGGAAAAGGTTCTCTCTCTAGGTGCTACTAGAGAGAGAAGCTCTGAGGCACGGCCCCCCAGGGGGCAGCCCTCACTGGAACCTCTCCGGCTTCCCACTCCACAAGTTCGAAGCTGTTCAGCGATGCCTCCAGCTGGGCCCTACGACTCTCAGGGGACGGTTTGTTTTCGCTGTGGGGGGAAAGGCCACCTGGAGGGACGTCGCAGGCCGATGGACTTCCGTAAGGGTGAGTGAGCGGTCTCCTACACAGACGCCATGAAGCAACGGACGCCAGCTCTGTCAGCCTAGGTGGAAAGGGGGAAATGCTTGCACGCAGGGAGCCTTTCGCTGGACAACCTGAGAGACCAGATGGTCTGGCTCGGAAAGTGCCTGTGGATCTTTCCCCCTTCGAGGGGGTTTGGATGCGGAGGCTGTTGAGTGAGAGGTGGGATCGGGGTGGGCCTTGGGAAGTTAGAAGAGTGCATAGAAATGGTCTGCTGGCAGTTGGAAAATGTGCAGAAGGTGTGAAGGCTCTGGCGGAAGCCGGGGTTACAACCTGCGGAGGTTCAATTCTTCGCGTCCAAGCTTGGACCTTAGAAGGGGAACTTACCCCACCCGAGGGAAGATTGCCCTTTGGATCAAATTTATAGGGGTTCCTATCATCTTCTGTCATGAATCAGGCCTGGACTTTCCTGTGAGGTTGTTTGGAAGGGTTGAGGCCGGCATGCTGCAGATGGTCCCAGGTGGGAACGTCACCTGTGCGGAAGTCCTCGTTCACGTCAAATCCCTTCAGGCAGTCCCTCCGGTCATCCTCTTTGCCATAGGAGAGATGGAGTTTGTGGTTCGGGTGTCGACTCGACCGGCGACATGGGGGTAGAAACGGTGGCCTCTTGCGCTAGGGTTTTCAGGTGGCTTTCTGGAGGTAGAAGACAATGGGAATGTAGGTGATTCAAATTGAATCGGTTTGCTGTTTTGGGCCAGGCCGGCTCAAGGGATACCGCCGGTTCGACTTCAGCAGTGGACCCCGATTGCGAACTTGATTACCCGACACTTACCTGAATCCAGATTTAACGGGATACTAGGTCCGCAAAGACCCGTTAGCGATCTTCTCTGCCGCCTGACACCACCTGTGAAGCCATCGGGGGTCCCCCACCCCGAGCCATCGAGATTGAGCGGTCACTGATCGGCGACGGGACCCTACGGCAGTGATCCTCTGCCGGTGGTGAAGTCCCTGCCGGCCCCTTCTGATGACCTGTTGCGGAGAAAGCTAGTGGCTGAAGGGAAAAGGGCAGCGAATCCCTTACAGTGCCTCCCCTCGCAGGAAGGACCTCTCTGCCTGTGGCCGGCAGCTGTGGCTCCCCCCCTCCGCCAGACGGTCCTGGCAAGAGGCCAGAGCACAAACATGGAGACGGGACACCAGGATGCAGACTCTCTGAGGATCATTCCACCTTCTTCTCTTATCCCTTAGATGCTCTTGCTCAAGTCAGGTGAAGGTGAAGACGACCAGCTGGGAGACACCAGCAGCAAATTTGGGACAACGGAGTAGTCAGGGAAGGTTATCCTGGTTGCTGCTATGGCCGGTGCCTCCTCGTAGATGCTGGTCAAGGAACAGGGGAGGTCGGCTCGGGAAGAAGCGAAAGAAGTCGTCCCGAGTTCTCCTGGGACGGAGAAGGGTTTCTCTAAAGAAGAGCAGGTTGAGGACAACAGTAGACTACCCAAGGAGGAGGTGAGGGAGCTTATGGGGGAGGTGGAGACGAAGACGCAAATGAGGGAGTTGGTGGACAAGATGGGGGTTTCGTTCGAGGGGATGGAAAAGGACATTAGAAGGTTGTTCATCAGGGTTCAGAAGAGGTGGCATATGGCCTTGGCAAAAGAGGTGAATATGAGGAAATCTTAAAAGAGGGTGGTGAGGGAGAATGCGGGGTGTGAGGAGGGAGAGGGTTAGAGCAGGAAGTGAGGGGCACAATTTTATCCGTACGAGGATTTTATCTTGGAATGTGAGGGGGTTAGGTGGAGGGTGAGAAGAGGAGGGCGGTGAAGGAGTTTGTTATGAGATGCAAGATCGACATTTTGCATCTGCAAGAGACTAAGTGTGAAGGTGATGGGGTGAGGGTCATTTTGAAAAGGGTAGCCTCTCCGACAGAGGGGAGGTCAAGAGGCATTATGATCATGGAGGAATCTTTTTGAGGTGGAGGAAGTAGAGGTGGTCAAGACTATCGGCAAAGGGGCTATCTCTCTACGCTTTCGTTGTGTGAAGGATGGCTTCTCTTGGGAGTTCTCAGAAGTTTATGATCCCCAATCCAGAGAGGGGAAGAAAACTCTTTGGGAGGAATTGCTTAGTTATCACCGTTCTTCTGGCCAGCCATGGTGTGTGGCGAGTGATTTTAATGCAGTGATGGTTGTATCAGAGAGGATGGGGGCCACCCCCCATTTGGGGGAGACGGAGGATTTCTGTGACTTCATAGAGGAGGCAGCTCTTATTGACATAGGACTGGTGAATGCTCAGTTCACCTGGTCTAATTTGAGGTCTTCACCAGCTTGCTCCAGGCTTGATAGGTTTCTTCTTTCGGTGGATTGGAAGGATCAATTCCCGCCGGTGCAAGCTTCTTGTTTGGCTAGATTGGTGTCGGACCACAAACCAATCCTTCTGAAGACCAGCCACGGCCAAATGAGGAGGCAAGCTTCTAGGTTTGAGAGGTTTGGGTTCAGGGAGAATGACTTCATGGACACTATCAGGACAGCTTGGAGTGTGCAAAGGCATGTAGGTTCTTCTATGGCTAATCTAGTTGGTAACTGAAACATGTGGCACAAGTTCTCTCTAGGTGCGGTGCTGACAAAGCCCTACCTAGCAAGTTGGCTAAGAACAAGATTCTTCAACAGTTGTCAGGTTTTGATAGCTTGGAAAAGGCAGACTTACTAGATGATCTGACAAATTGTGTAGGGATACCTTGAAAGCGGAATTTGAAGAGATCCTCCTGAGGGAGGAGATCTATTGGAAGTAGAGATCTAGGGAGAAGTGGATCAGAGAAGGGGATAGGAACACAAAGTACTTTCAAAAGATTGTTGTAGGGAGAAGGAGAACCAATCACATTGCCTTCATTAAGGTTGGCAACCAGACTTTTCAGAGGGAGGAGGACATCAGGAGATGTACGAGGGAATTTTACTCCAAGCTGTTCACAGAAGTGCAGATGGTCTCTGCCCTAATATTACAGATGATCTACTTCCTCAACTTATTCCAACGGAGCGTGAGGCCCTCTCTAGCCCTTTCTTAGAGGATGAGATCAAGCAGGCTATATTTTCCCTTGCAGGTGACAAAGCTCCAGGCCTAGATGGATACCCAATGATCTTCTTTGAGAAGTGTAGGGATATTGTCAAGGAGGACCTGACTGTGGCACTAGGGGAGTTCCATGAGGCTAATGCCCACTTGAGGGGCATCAACAAAATCCTTTTGGTCCTTATCCGTAAGACGCAAGAGGTTCAGGTCTTTGAGGACTTTAGACCAATTAGTATAATGAATAGTACTTACAAAATTATCACCAAGGTGTTGGCTAGAAGACCAGATAGGGTGATTGGCAAAGTGGTAAGCAGGCAATAAGGGGCCTTTATCAAGGGTAGACAGATTCAAGACAACTTCCTTGCGGCACATGAATGTCTGCATGCTATGAAGACTTATAGGAAGAGGGGAGTGGTTTTGAAATTAGTTGGGAGTGCCTACTATAGATTCTAGCTAAGATGGGGTTCCTCTAAGTGAACTTAGAGGGGAACAAAGTAGTATTAAAGGAATGAATGAAACAAAAAACTCAAAGGTGAAAATGAACAAGAAGAAATAATCACCCAGAAATAATGATAATGTAACTTCCGTAGAAGTAGACTTTTAGACTCAAACAATCGAGACGATCAATCAATCAGGCTCTCTTCTTTCTGAACGTTTCTCTCTTTCTCCAGTAGGGAATTCTTGCACTGGCGGAGGATTCAGATGTTCTCTCTCTTCTAATCAGCTCAATTTTTTTTCCGCAATCCTCTGAGCTTTTCGATCCCCTTTTATACGTAGACGTTAGGCGTGTGGATACCACGTTTCCTGCCGAAGCATTCACGCAGATCTGATCCTTCGAGGTTCCACGTGTCAGAGTCATGAAGTTGTAGCAATCTACATGGCAGAATCCTCTGATCCACTCCTTGCCTTGGATCACGTGTCCAGACACAAGTTCACTTAATCCTCATGAGCTCACATGCCATCACTTCTCTCTTGGGATTACGTGCCACTCCTTAATCCTTTCATTTATAGCAATGACATTTTGTCAAACACGTTGTAGTGCTACTGGTGAGAAGATGCACTAACCAGTTATGCTGCTAGTAAAGACATGCACTGACTTAATGCAACATTCTAAGACATGTGCTAAGACCTTGTATTGCAGTATGCAAACATGCATAGACTTTATGCACATACATTATAATGCCATATGGAACACATGCATAGACTTTGTATTGTGCTAACAAAAAAAGTGCACTGACCATATTTGCATAGAGCAAAAATATGCACTAACCCATGCATGCATATGTGAGAAATGCACAGACCTAGTTTTGCCTGATCAAAAGTGTGTACTGACCTTGTTAAGCACAAATCAAATGTGCACTGACTTCATACCCTGAAGTAGAAATGTGCACAGACCATATTATGCATTTGGCCTAGATTAGCAAATGTGCACCGACCCTGGTGATATGCAAACTGGTAACTAGCACCGACTTGACCTCCGCCGATACAATAACTAGCACCGACCTATATGCAGTTAAGTAAGAAACTGCACCGAGATAATATGCACAAGGCAAACAAATGCACTGACCTTCTATATGCTGGATGGCCTATATGCACGGACCTTAGAGCCTGAGTGAACATGGTATGCACCGACTATAGAGGAACATGCACTGACCTAGTGTTAAGTGCAAAGACGTGCACCTAGCTTACGTGCGTGCGCAAATCAAAGTGTGCACCGACTTTGGAATGCTAAAGCTGCAACTAGCATCGACTTCAACAGTGATGTGCACGGACTTTATCTTGCACAACGCAAGACCTGCACCTGACCTTATCACAACATGCACCGACTTCAATAGTGATGTGCACGGACTTTATATCGCCAAGTCAAAACTAGCACCGACCTATATGCCCATAAGAGTGATACAGACATGATGACTCCCATAACTCAGGTGCACAAACTCCAATACACAGACTCAAATGTTTCAGATAAACTCTGTCCGATTTAAGGTGTTTGATTTCTTATGAAGATTGACATTAGACTTATGGTGTTTGTCATCATCAAAATCATAGGGATACAATAATCTCTCCCTTTTTGATGATGACAACACTATGAGCCTAATAGATTTAATGCTGACAAAAAAAAATGAGGGTGTTCAAACATGTAAGCAATGTCCACACACTAGCTCCCCCTGACACACAGACTCTACACAAGACACACTGGCTCCCCCTGACATTACGACCATCAACCATTCGAAGCTCAAAAACATTCTCAAAGCCATTCTCCCCCTAACTCGCAGACATCTTCCCCCCTAACTCCCAGACATCTTCCCCCCTAACTCCCAGACATCTTCTCCCGGGGTTGAGCAGGGGTGACTACTCCCCACTCCCCCAACGCCTCCTGCTACATCAAGACCCTCTCCCTCTCTCTCTCTTTCTCTCTCTTACTCTCTTCTCTAGTGGTCATTGGAGGGGGACCTCACGACAGAGCTCTCCTCTTCCCTTCCTCTTCTTCCTCTCTTCTTCTCTCTATCTGCTTCTGCACTTTGTCTCTGTGTTTCCTTTTTTGTGTCTTCTCTCCTCTGTCTCTTCTCTTTTTTCTTCTTCTGTCTTCTGTCTCCCTTGTTCGCCGGTGGAAGAGAGGCTTTTAAACCTCAATGGCAAGAGCCTTTGAGTGCGGAGCGATGGAGACGAGAACGTGGGTCATTAAATGGGGATTTGACTTCGGTCCTGGGTGGCAGGGAGTGTAGGTAGCGTGTCCTCCTCCCCGTTTGACACCTCATCTACCCCGTTACGCGTCAAGGATCCATAGGACATGGCGTAAGATCCTCCCTATCAGACGCGTCGTTGGGGGAAAGTCAGGTCGAGCCGTTGAAAGAGCTGGGCATACCACTGGAGAACCTAAAGAAGGCATGCCGCTGAAGGTGTTTGTAGGCATGCCGTTGAAGACAACCCACGAGCATGCCATTGAAGGCCACCAGAGCATGCCGCTGAAGAAGCCCAGAGGGGCGTACCGACAAAGGCATGCTGGGGGCGTGTCGGCGAAGGCCACAGGGGCGTGCCGGGGATGAGCTACCAGGCGTGCCACTGAAGTAGCGCTAGGGCATGCCGTTGAAGGGCTGCCAGGCGTGCCATTGAAGCAGCGCTAGGGTGTGCCGTTAGGCGCGCCGTTGAAGCAGCGCTAGGGCGTGCCGTTGAAGGACTGCCAGGCGTGCCATTGAAGGGCTGCTAGCATGCCGTTGAAGTGGATTTGGGCCCGTTTTAAGCCCGTTTGACGATCCACTTAGTTCTCTTCGGGGCCCACGAGTTGTGAGCCCCCCAGAGGTTGGTTCCTCTTCGATGTCGTGACTCCAGGACTGGCTTCACGGTAGTGTACTATTTGTTCGGAGGGTCCAGATGGGACGTGTTCTCCGTAATCTCTTCCGTTGAAGTTATTTATTGATGCTGGATTGGTCGGGACACGCGGACGTGCAATTTTACACGTCCACACTGGTGCAGCCTAAGAGCTCTACGCTCGGCACGCCCTGCTGGTGCCCTCACCCGATGCAGCCCTATGCATCCTTGCCCGGTGCGCCTGCCTCTGCCTTCGCCCAGCACACGCCCGAGCCCCTCTCAGCCAACGATCCCTTAGCCCGCCTTCACGGCAGCACCAGAAATGTCCACCTCTACCCCGTTGCACCTAGAGAGAAGAGAGAAGGAGAAGAGAGGAGGGAAGAAGAAAGAAGAGGAGAAGGAAGGGAGGAGCCTAGGGCTCCATCGCCCTTCGAGCAAAGAAGGAATGAGGAAGAGAGGGAGAGCAGAAGAGGAGGGAAAGAGAGTAGAAGAATGAGAAGGGAAGAAAGAGGAAGGGAGAGTGTAGTGGAATCGTGGCGGCATCCTCACCCTAGGAACGACGATGTCGATGGTGGTGGTGGCATTCGGTGGGGGAGGAAGTGGAGGAGATGGTCACGATGGCAGTCGAAAAGGCAAGAAAGGAAAAAGAGGGAGAGAGGGAGAGTTTGAAAATGAAGAATGGGGGGTGGCTCGGGCGGTCCTCCCTTGCCCCGTCTTATAAGGGCCTCGGCCCGTTAAAAAAAAGAAGAAGAAAAAAAAGAAAAAAGAAGAAGAAGAAATATCTGTAGATATAATCAAAAAAATAAAAAAGAAGAAAAAAGAAAGAAACAAGAGAGAGAGAGAAAAAAAGGAGGAAAAAAAGAAAAAAGAAGAAGAAGAAGAAGAGAGAATATATAATAAGATTACGTTAGAATATAATGGAGGCTAATGTGGGCCATAATAAAGAAATAACTAGATTAAAAGGATTAATATGTTGATTGGATGAAGCCCATTTAACCTATAACGTGATAAATAAGAGATAAGGCCATCTAAATAGGGGTTAATGGGCTATCTTAGCTGGGCCTACGTTGACTCCCTGTTGGCTTAGGTTTTGGTTTTAATAGGAAGTTGGTCGACAGATAGTGAGAGGGCGGCTGCGTTTTGGGAAAGATAGGATCAATCTATAGGAGGTGGTGTTTTGATAAAACTAGGATTCTTAGTAGGATTCGAAGGGTAAAAATTCCTATAAATAAACCCCCCCATGCGATGGCAGAGCCATCGTGCTCTTGCCATTGCTGGTTCGTGATTGCTGCTGCTGTGCCGCTGTGCTAGTTGCAGAGAACCCGTGGGAAGAAAACGTTGGCTTCTTCCTCTTCTTCTTCCTTCTGCTTCCTATTCTTCTTCCTTTGTCTTCGTCCATTAAAGTGTCCTAAGGTAGGCATTCTCCCAAGCACAAACTTTAATTTAACCTCATGCTAGATGGTAGAGCACGTAATCTTCATTCATGTACCTTCCCAGGCATGTTTCCATCGTATAGTTTTGATTTTGTAGGAATCTGGCATCGTTTCTGCATAAACAAAAATTAGCGACGAGTATAGTGGACGCTAATTAAGTGGTGTCTTCATACACTGACGTGGATTCTTGAATCAACGTCAAGGCCCCTCACACTAATTAATAGGCGTCTACTACTCTGACATTAATTCTTTAGATAATTCATTAATCCAGTAATGTTTAAAAATCAATAACTACTAGACCATGATAGATAAAATAATGATGTGCATGTTTCTAGAATCCCTATATTTTTCTCCTTATTATCATGTTTTCAGTTTTCCTAAAATCCCTGTAGAAATCAAAGGGCTACTGTTCATGCCCTAAGAAAGAAATGAACAGTTATTTGTATCTGTCAACGCACCTGCCCAATGCAGTACAACATGTAAACTGAAAAGAATTAGCATTTGCTTGTGCGATCGTGAATTAACTAAGTAGCGCCTCTTTACAGAGATGTGAAATCATGTTTTAATTATTAAATACAAAGTAACCTTGAAATTATGGAATTAACATCCGTTTGCATGGACGTGACTTAACAAACTAGCGCCTCCATACACGGACGCCAACTTAAATAATTTTATTTAAACATGGTAAAAATCTAGAATTGGCACCTTTGCACAAGGACACGTATTCTTTAATTAACGCCTTTTGTTATTGATGCGAATTCTTGTTCCTATTCCTTAGTTTTGTCGCTATTTTGACCCATACCACAGGTTGCTTGGCACTGCTGTCTCATAGCCGAGATGGATTCCATGTTTTCACGAGTTTCACGTTCACACCCTATCTCTTGGAGATTGAAGGACCCTTCGTTGGATATTCCTTCTGCGGGATTGAAAATTCTTTCTCTAAGATCTCTGTAAGACTCCGCTAGCCTTGGAATCCCTCAAGAAAGTCAAGCAGGTTGTATCCTAAAAACTAAGGAAACCAGATTAGTCATGTCACTCTGAAGAAACATGACGTCCAAGCTACCATAGAGCGCCGAAAAGGGTGTTCTGTGAGAGTGCAGTCACTGTCTGGAATTAGCGTCCAATACAGTTGATGCCAATTTGAAATATAGGATCTTGATGAGGGCATCAAAAAACACAACTAAAGAAAAGGCCTAAATGACATCAGTCATGAGAAGCTGTGGAGGAGTTGGATCGCCGGCGCGAGCGTCTTGGAGCATCAGTCCGCGAGGTCGGGCGCGACCGATCATTCGGCAGGTTCCCAACAAAGCGGTTGTGGGCAGCTAGGAGGTCATTTTTAGGCTATTTTTAGGCATTTATTTGATTGAGTTAAAGTATATATGTAAATTAATCGGGCGTTTACACAATTTGAGGAGTTTGGGGGTTATTTTGTGAAAGGAGAATTTTTAACCAAAAAAAATATATTATAAAAATTTTTATATAACTCTCTCACCCTCACCCCCTCTCTCTCACTCTTGCGCACTCTCTCTCTCTCCCCCATTTCACTCTCACTCTCACTCTCTCTCTCTCTCTCTCTCTCTCTCTCTCTCTCTCTCTCTCTCTCTCTCTCATGTGCATCTCTCTCTCTCTCCCTGGGTTTTGGGCAAGACGACGCCAGAACGCGACGTGGAGGGCACCATTGGACTCGTGCCGACGAGTGGAGCACGTTGGCACCCACGTTGATGGGATCACGGCTTGAGGAGGCGGGTCGGAGTGAGGAAGGGCGCGGCGGCTCCGTTTGTTGCATGCGGCCAAGGTGGCTCTTTCGGTTCGTTCCAGGTAGGGCGATGGATCCCTGACCTCCCTAGGAACACTCCTACACCACATGCATGCCGTTCTGCGGCCAAATTGCATGCCCATCGTCAAATTTGTGTTTTTAGCTCCATGAACATCGTTTTATGTTTTGATCTTCCATGGGCATCGTCTTTGATGTTTTCTAGTCTTAGATTGATGTTATGGATGCGTGCATGAGCAGGGAACAGGTTTTCAGCACGAGCCCCGTCGATTTCGGTCGACCGAGGGGTGTTTCGGTTTCGAACCGAACACACTCGCCACCCAGCTCGTGTGACAATCACTCCAGTGACCGTCACACGCGTAACGCGCCTCACCAGGCGCGTTCACGCGCGTTACGTGAACGTGACGGACCCAGCGGGCTTGTCACAGCTCGGGGTAACGGACCTCACCAAGTCCGTTACGCCCTTCAGCCTGGGTCAGCCCTTTGAGGGTGGTTGGCCTGACGGACCACCCCAGGTCCGTCAGGATTGTGTAACGCACCATCCCAGGTGCGTTACATTTCTGTGGAAAACCTGTGGATCGAATTAGTTCGGGTGAGCGTAACGGTCCCGGATGGCGCGTTACCTCATTTTAACGCACCTTCCCCGGTCCGTTACGCCCTGTGTTTTCTACATCTTAGTATAAAACTACTCGGGTGTCCGTAATGGACCAAGGGGGCACGTTACGGTTCACGTAACGCGCTGCCCCTGATCCGTTACGGCCTACTTTCCCTGTGTTTTTGGGGAAAAGCTCTGGTGAGCCTAACGGCCCGAGGAGGCGCGTTACCATGAGGTAACGCACCTTCCTTGGTCCGTTACACCCGGTAATGGGCCGGGCTGGTCCGTTACATCCTCTGGCACCTTAAAAGATTGCATATTCATAATTTAATACATTCAGTGTTGCATAACCACCATGTTTAAGTTATTTTATAAACAATGGCTCACTTTTAGATCCCAGTAGAGTACTTCCACTTCCTTATGATAGAACCACTAGATGTAGCCCTGAGACTTTCAGTGTCGACCCACCTGGGAGAGGTGGAGGGGCATTCCCGTCGATCAGTTTTTAAGCTAGTTATCGTGGGCCCCCGGCTCTTTACCATAGCATCGTACGGGGGGGACTGGCTAGAGGCCTGGCTCTAGGCAGGAGTCAGTGTGTGCATACGTGATCAGAGGCCTGAACTGACACTGACGAGTGTTACTCTGACTAGTTCTTGGTTTGGTACTACTTACGCCTCTAGCTGGTTATCAGTACTCGCGAGTTACCTGAGACACAGTGTAAGCCATCAGTGGACGCATCTGGTTTCTACCTTCTAATGGGTTTCTCCTTCTGTCTCCTGTCACCTGGTTAGTTGGAGATTATTCTATTGGTAGATTAGCTTCAGACGCTAATAAAATTGGGATAAAATTTTTATACGTCATTGTATCTCGAGGCATATCTATTCACCCCCTTTAGGGTGTGCCCGATTACTAACAAACTTGATAGGTAAGTATGTGGAGTAGTGATATATTCTACTCTCATCCCTATGGCGCTAATACTCACTTTGAAGTAAGAGGTGAGGATGAGTTTATACTCTTAATGAATCTAAGACCTAAGAGGCAGGGTGTTACTTTACTCACACACTTTGAAGGATTCACCGACATGTATGGAGTCGTGAGACCACGACTATGAGATATGTGCTATCTTATAAAACACACATGATATATTTGCGCAATATCATTAATAGCGCAACCCACTTAGAATCTCGATTAAGTTATATTGTGTGTGAATATAGGAAAGTCTGAATCATGAGACATGGTTCACGACATAGTCCAGCAAGTGTTCGCACTGATAATCTCAAATATCACTAAGTGAAAATTCAAACCGAAAGATATTTTCACCCATTGTATAGTATAAAGAACTCAGCATCTTTCTATTTGTTTGCTTATTTTTTTAATCTTTTAAATATTTTTAAATCATGTGGAGGATTGTTAAATACGTGCGTCGTGTGTGATATAAAAACTTTTATAAATAAAATCTCACCGGCCGGTCCAACATTCACAAAAGGTGAACGCTATAGCATGTAACGTTTCCATTAAATGGAAACGTTACACACTAAGACGTAAACATGTTAAATGGGCGGCCATCAATGTTTGGACATTGGGGAAGGCCTTCCAAAGCCTATATAAAGACCCCCTGGCCACCCCAAACACATAGAAAAATATAAGATAACAACGTGAAAGCTCTCCTTATTTTTCTTCTCTATTTCTTCCTCCACAATTTCATTTCATTTGTGATGAGTTCTTGAAAGTTGGGTTGAGACTCACTAAAACTCTCTTCAAGGACGTGCCGACGAGAGAGTGTGTCACCTACTCGGGTCGTCGTATCTCTAGGAGACCGTTGCCACGAGGACCGCACGTCGACTGACAATAAGTTCTCTTAGTTCAGTGATATCGCACTTCGACCAAAAGATTACGCTTTCTTAAATCTCTTAATTTATATTTTAGATTTAATTATTTGTTATTAATTTTTATTATTTTCAATAATATTCCCAACATTAACGTCCTGGTGAAAGGAACGGGTGACTGGAAGGAGACCTTACGTATAGGCATCTTCATAAATTCGTGATGCCTCCAATATCGGCAGCAACCGGGGACTCAGTTCTGATGCTTATGTAACCTTGAGTTCCGTGTATTTGAAATTTTGAATAGAGTCAATAGACTATGGTTAGTTGGCTCGAGTCGACTAGAACACGTTGTGGAGGAGCGCGAAGAGGGTGTGATAGGGAGATCGGGAGGTGGTGGTGGAGGGCTAGAAAAGGGAATACATGAAAGGGAAGTGGGAGTGGCAGATGGGCCGCCAGAGGTCGTCGGAGGACATGGCAGCGTTCCAAGAGAGGCAAACGCAGGAGGCCAAGGCGAGGGTCTTGGGGTCGAGGCGGTGGGAGATGAGGGCAACCTCCCATGGAAGATGCTCCCCCCACCAGTGTACAGTCACTTGGAATGGCGGGGATGGCAGGGAGGGAGATGAGGAATCCCAGGCCGACAAGGAGGAGCCGGCAAAAGGGAGTAGGACAACGGTGTCAGCGTGCCATCGTTGCTGCTGACTGGCGCTGGCACTTCCTCTGCCCTACTGCCGCTGCTCCTGCTCCTTCCCCTAGGCCCTGGCAGGTGCCGCCGTTGCCGTGCTCTTCTCCCAGTCCCCGGCGTTCTCTGGCAGCGGCAGTCCCCACTCCTTCCCACCTCTGGCCGCCGTCGCCATCGACAAAACTGAAGTAGCAGCAGTCCTGTCCTTGCAGGAGAGGCAAAAGAGAGCACTTGTTCGCACTTTCCAGCAGCTTCCGGTTCGCGCTTCAGCCGTCAGACCGCAATCGACGACCGCTAATGGCCGTCACCTCCACAGCATCCAGCACTCTAACAACCATGGCGGCCGTCACCTACGGTCCCATCGTCATCGCCACCATGCACGGGTGGGCTATTTGGTGATGCCGATCACTTTTGCCAGCTTTACCCCAGTTGTCGGATCACCCTACTTTATGGGTGTGGTCCCCATGGCTGCTCCGCCGCTACCCCTAGCCTCCGTGCTCACCGACGCAACTGATGCGCCACATTAGCTCCCAGCCTTAACAACTTGCTCGAGTGTTAGGCTCGGGTCTTCCACCACCGGCCCCCGTAGGGGCCCCGGATCGATTCCTGCCTAGGCAAGCGCTAGCCCCCGGGCCCAGTTTCGACAGACTTCCAGTGTGGGCCTAGTGCCCCAAGCTTCAATCTCTACTGCAGTGGTTCACTCGGACCTTCAACCCCGAGCTCCAGTTAAGTCGACATCTGGCACGGGTCTCTACCCCAGGATGCTCGGCTCCCCAGTATTCCACTCGAGTGCTCAATCCCGAGCTCCAACCGAGCCAGCTCCCCGCACGGGTTTCCTGACCCAGGGTCAAGGCTCCCCCGCACTCCGTTTAGGCCTCTCGACCTAAACCTCTGAAGAGCCGTCATTCAACCTAGGTTTTCAACACCCAGTTCGAGGCTCTCCAGCACCCAGACCGAGCGTACAACCCCAGGATCCCTCAAGGTTAGCTCCCAGCGTGGACTCTCCATGCCAGGCCCCAGGCCTCTCAACCTCATAAGGGGACTCTATCCCCTACCCCTGAGTGGCGTCGACTCCCAGCACAGGTCTTCCTCTATGGGATGCGGCAACCCCGATGTTGGGTGTGGGTCCTATGTCCCACTCTCCTGTCTTGCCGGCACTCGGTACAGGCTCACAACCATGGGTCGCCAGCACTCCAGCACTTCCAACAGTATCAGCCCCCGGTGCAAGAGCGTCGGCAATGCTTCTATCGGCCCGGGTGAAAGCTTACACCCGAGTCACCCAGCCACTGGTTTCCACCACAGACCTCATGTCTTGGGGGCCAGTCCCAGTGTTCCCTGCTGACGATCTTGTGCCGCTAGCAATCATGGGTCTGGTCTTCTCTGTCTACCATCTCAGAGTAGGATCCCCAGAAAAAGCATCGCCATGGCCGTAAAGGCAGGTAATTCATCGCTACAACCAGTAACTCCGGCAAGACCATCCTTGTCAGTGATTTGCAGATTCGCCTCAATGGGGGTGACCCGATCATACCACAGGAATGGATCGTCCCTACAGTTCCCACTACTAACCACTTCAGCCTCCTGCGACAAATGCATGAGGACAATGCAGAACTCAGAAAAGCAGATGCCCCGACAGTGGCCCGAAGGCACCTACACCAGCTCGATGTACAATCTCTCAAGTCTAGCCGAAAAAGCAGCGACAAGGGAGACCAGCAACCCAACTTGAAAAGGATCTGAGTCACCCCGAAAGAAGCTCAAGTCGTTCGGAGGGCGCGCCTTAGGAACCCCTGATGGGAATCGACTCCGAGCCTGTACCTTTTATTTTTGTATTTCTATCCTTTTTATTTATTTTTATATCCTAGGGAAGTAGATTCACAATTGTAAGGCTTTAAGAGCCTATTTGTTCTTCCATAGGATTGTGTGGGTTTTTATGCAAATGTGTAGTAGGTCCAGCTAGGGGGCCCTCCCTCCTTGTCCATTGGTCCACCTAAGCCATGTGGGGCTGGTCAACCATCCTAGGTGGCCATCTAGAAGATTGACTAGTCAATATGGCACATGGGGGACAAATGGGGCGTCTCGTCGCGAACCGGAGGTAGGGTGACGATCCCTAACTCATTGCCTTTCCATTCCCGCGATTTGTAGGCCGAGGCGAGGCCGAGAGGGGTTTATTTCACACCGGGAAGGGTGAGCATGCCTCGGGGAGAGTTTGCCCGATCCGCCATTTTAGGCCGTGAATCCGCACTTTGGGGGCGTAGAATCATGCTAGGGGGCATGGGGGTTCGTTCCTTTTCATTTTCCCCCTCCGTGGGGCTTGTTTGGGGCCGGAATGGGCGACCTCGGTGAGATTTACCATTTTCGCGCCCACGGTGTTGTGCGGTCAAACCAGAGATCGCACAACCCTTGTGCGGCCCTAGTCTAGCCGCACATCGGTTCGACGCGCTTCGAGTCAGGCTCGGCGTGCAGTGGAGACGTGCGGTCTATCGCGAGACCGCACATCCCCTTTGAGCGGCCCTATGCTGACCACCCATGTACTGGTTTTGACCGTTGTTTTGACCGTTATACAGTGTTTTGGGATGTGCAGCCAGGGGCTGGCCGCATAACCCCTTGTGCGGCCGTGGGTTAGCCGCACATCTCTGATGCCTTTTTGGCTCGGTGCGCAGTGGGCTTGTGCGGCCTGTCAGTGACCACACAACCCTTGAGCGGCCCAGGATGGACCGCTCATCCTGTGAGTTTCCGACCATTACTGGTTACCGTTACATAGTGTCGTGGGGTGTGCGGCTAGGGACTGGCCGCACATCTCTTGGAGTCGTGGCAGGTCGTGCGGTCAGGGTTGGACCGCACCTGCCTTGTGCGGCTAGATCCCAACCGCACATGTTGTTCAGTGTCGGGATTGAGCGGCCGAGGTCTGGCCACACATCCCTTGAGCGGCCGTTGCTCGGTCGTTCATCCTGGCAAGGGCGGCCGTGATGGAACCGCCCGTGCCTTTGAGCGGCGGGGCCGTAATCGCCCTTCTTTCATGTGGCCAATGATGGACCATTCGTCGTCTGAGGCTTGAACTGTGATTTTTTGTGCCGATGCGAGTTTCGGTGAGCGGACCTCGATCCTCATGCTGACCCGTGGTCTGACTGATGCCGGGCATCATGTGGGGACCAAGTGTGGGCGCCGTGTGGGGGTCCCAGGACGTGACGTCTTCGGCCTTCGTCACCGTGAGTCGGTGTTAGTACGAGGGGGCGGTCCCCCATACTCCGTCTGGTTCAGACGTTATTTTTCGTTGACTGGAGAGTCTACCTTCCAGTGACCCGTCCACTAGTCGTAGCTTCCTGCGCACGCGGGTGTGGACCCACCCGGGAGTGGTGGAGAGTGTGACCTGAGTTAGACGATTTTTAGGCTGGTCTCCATGGGCCCCTTGCCTTTGCCACCAGAGTCCAGTGGGGGGGAAAACCAGCTAGAGGACCTGACCTAGAGCAGATGGTCTGTGTGTGCACACGTAACTGGGGGCTTAGGACACGTGCTGATGAGCGTGACCCCAGTTAGTCCTTCTTGTGGTACTTGTGCGTGTCTGAGTCTCGCACCTGGGGCACTATAGCTAGACACTTGTGACGCGGTGTAAGACGTCAGTGGACGCATCTGGTCGTTCTTGTAGTGGGTGGAGCTCCTGTCTCCTGGTAGTTTCAGACTCGAGGTTGCTAGACCGAGGTTCTGTAGTACGGTACCGGTAGATTAGATGATTTTTCATTTATTTATTCCAGCTTGTTGGTTCTACCGTACTCCTGTTAGCTAGCATAGCTTACTGCTTTGTAGAGGTAGATTTACCACTGTTGCACCGGGTTTTTCCGTGCGAGGTAGGGTTCGAGGGATCCCTATTGAGCCTTCATTTTGGAGGCTCATCCCCTGCGTGTTTTCACCGTGTTTCAGGCGAGGCCGGCACTTCAGGAGGTGCGCCCAGGCAGGTGCGTTATGCTTCGCACGATTTGAGTCTGGTCTTCGTGGGCTTAACGGTCCCGCGACTGACCGCCATGTCAGGCATGACGCGTCAGTTCCGGTGCGTTATGGTTTTTCGATCGTCAATTTTGACGGTTGGGGGTCCTGGTCACATAACGCGCCTAGGTTGGTCTGTTATGTCCTATGACGCCCCAGGGAAGGTGCGTTATGCTCAACGCCCTTGCCTTCCACTTAACGCACTAGAGATGGTCCGTTAAGATCTATAACGCGCCTAGAAGACTACATTATAGTCTATTTTCACTCCGTGACATAACGCACCATGGTTGGTCCATTATGTACATAACGTCTCTAGAGGTGTGCGTTATGTTCCCTTTTGTCATGTCTTCTAACACACCAGTCTTGGTCCGTTAGAGGCTGTGATGCCCCAAGGTGGATGCGCCATAGCCAATGTTGCCATTTTCGTCTAACGCTCCTGAGTTGGACCGTTAGGGGGTTGTGGCGGCCTAGCTTTGGACTGTTATAGGCTGTGACGGCCCAAAGATAGACCGCCAGGCACCGTTTTGCACCGAAGTGGGTCTTCATGCTTGCCACGTTCATTTCGTATTGTGTGAATCCCTGGTCGACCCGGTCGTGACCCAGTGGTCGACTTGCGGTCTCGTGAATGCCCCAGACACCTCGAGGGTTTCGTGTCCATGTTTTGAGGGTGTCGGGAGGATCGTGCTATCTCGATTAGCGTGCTCGTGAGCCCTAGGGTCTGAGCAACCCCGTGCGTGTTTCGAGTTCTGAGGGAGGGGCCGTGTGTATGGCCTCGGGCTGTGAGCCCGGTTGACCAGCCTGGGGCTGGGGATTTTTCACGTGTCACCATGGTTTTGGACCTAGGGATTAGGCCAGATTGACGGCTCAATGCTGTCACGTGCAACGATCTTGACCTCGAGTCTCGTGACTCAAGGACTGTTAAGTTTAGTCGGTCTAGTGGGCTGTCCAGAGTTAGGTGGCCTCGAGTCACCTGTTACTTCGTGTTACTCGCAATGGGTGCATGCGTGATTTTCTGAGTCCACGTTCTGTGACCCATCCACTAGTCATAGCTTCCATGGCACGCGTGTGTCGGCCCACCGGGAGCACTGGTGTGGCATACCCGAGTTAAACTGTGAGTAGGCTGGTTACCGTAGGGCCCTCGCGTACCGCCGAGTCTAGGCCGGTGGGGGAAATACCAGCTAGAGGACAGGCCTAGGGCATATGGTCTGAGTGTGCACACAAGGTTGAGGGTTCAGACCTGCGCTGACGAGCGTGACCTCAGCTAGTCCTTATTTTGTGGTACTTCTTGTTACTTGGTGTGTCTGAGTCTCACGCCCGAGGTGTCGTAGCTAGACACTTGTGACGCGGAGCAAGACGTCAGGGGACGCATTCGATCGTTCTTCTAGTGGGCGGTGCTCCTGTCACATGACGTATTGTCTTGTCTCGATTTCTATTTCCATCTGCGAGACGGGATTTTGCGTGTTGTTTCGGGAGCGTTCCCGAAGTCAAGGTCTGGGGTTTCCGGTGAGCGTCACCGAGGGCTTTCCCTAGACGGCGTAGAGTTTACGACAACGAGGTCGTGACTGTGTTTTCAGACCGTGTGGTTTTGACTCATGCCCTACTGTGAGGGCAGGTTTCTGCGACAGGGACGTCGTGGTATTTTCCTAGTAGTGTGACTAGGGCGGTTCGTGTCTGGTGGTCTCTCGATCATGGAATGGAGATGTCAGCTGCGTGACTTGGTTGCCCCCGACGGGAGACCTGGTCATGTTTTACGGTACGGTAGGAGTAGCTGTAGAGCCGAGGTTTTGCTGGCCACCGTAGTTACTTTTCTACTTTCGTAGCTATCGTAGCTTTCCGCCTAGGAGGTGCTTGATTCTGAGTGAACTTATTGGGCTTTCATGATAAGTGGGCCCTGTGGGCTGTCACTTAGGCGAGATGTGCCTCGTTTGGTTTCGCTGGACCTAGTTTGGCCGCTCTTAGGTGGGCTGTAGAAACCCCCCTCTCCAGTAGGCGATGTGCTCCTTGGGTGACCATTGCCCGTTGAACTTCTCAAACTTGGGTGGCTTGGTGATGCCTGGCAACAACTTCTTGGCGGCGTGATGTATCGGGTAAGGGACCCGGTACACGTCGAATGGGGTGTGGTCACCGTCACCCCTCTCCGCCAACTTCATCTCTATCATTTTTTCAAGCATCAACCTATTCACAGTCATCGGGTCGGCCGGGCTCAGGTAGAAATGGGCCGGCTATGCAAGCGGCGTTATCAGCACTGTTGCTTGCGATGCAATGGCGGACCATTGGAAGTTGGAGACTGAAGGTGGGGCCAGCACTGCAGGCTACAGCTGTTGCAGAGGGGTGCCTTTGGTATGGTTAGGTGCTGGCAAAGGCACCGTCGCCTGTGGAGATGCTTCCAAGGTCTGCCCGTTGCCCCCAAGAGTTTTGGGCAGTGCTTTAGTTTGCCCGAATGTGGAAGGTTAAGGATTCCTTTCGTTCAGTTGCTTCCTCAACAGCTCGATCTCTTGCTGGTACAGTTGCATCATGAGCAATACGGTAGGATCATTCATAGCAAAGCTAGGGGTCCCTCCCCTTTCTTTGGCCAGAGCTTCCTCAGATGAGGTAGATGGCACTGCGCTGGTGTCTCCAGTAATGATGACATTACCGGCGACGGCCATTAGGGCTTCTCCGAGAGCAGCATCTTTGGCATGGGCTTGTACCCCCTCACTCCCTGCTCTTCTTCTCCTGGTGAGAGGACCCTGCCTTCTGGCAAGCCTAGCTATCTCCTCAGGCTCAGTTGGTAGAGCCCCATATCGGTCCAATATCTCGGCCATGTTACAGGTGTAGACTCTTACATCTCTGCCCTTCCTTGATGTTCTTCTTGATGGTCTGCTAGGGAAGGTCATCCTGTCAAAGATCGATCTTCATGATCGTGCCTCTCTCCGAGGAGAAGATCCGCAATAGTCCTCTGGCACATTCCTTGATTTTGCGCTCGACGGAGATCAAGGCTCTTGTTCTTTCGGGACTTTGGACATGGCGGGCAGTAGCCTTTGACGTCCCCAGGGAGTGCTTGCCGGGCCGTATAAGTAGGCCCTCATCACTTCATTTACCCCATCCTGTGGATGTAGAGGGGTGGAAGTATGTGATGTCGTCATGCCTTCGCTGTAGGGCTGGTGAGATGTATGCCCTGACCGGGCTGTGTTGTGATGGTGTTGGGGGCGCCGATGACGAGCGTCCCTTGGCGAAAATGGGGGAGTAGACGTCAATTGTCACCCCGGAGCTGTCGATTCGGTCTGACTCTCTCCCCTTCGCCCATTGTAGCAAGCTTTCTCCGGCCCTGCCTGAGCCGATGGAGTAGCTCGGGCACCCTGGGCACCCATACATGCTTCTTCTTTGCCACCTACCCGTTCGACTGGTTTCTTGGCCTCTTGGCCTTGTTCAGTCTTCTGTTATCTTCTTCCGCCAGAGGCTGGAAGGAGTTTCGCACTAGCACAATGGGTGCGATCTTGTCCAGGATTGCCTCGACTCGTCATCCGTTCAAATGCACCCGGATGCTTCCGATGATAACTGATTTGCCAGAGTTGGAGACCCGGCCCATGGAGGGAGCATGATGTGACACGATCTCGGACCTAGGCAAGCAAGCACAACTCGCAACTTGAACGGGCCGATATCGGCGGCCAACTCACCCGGCACTCAACCCAAAACCCGGGGTGACTCGGCGATGCCGAGTGGAAGCTCCCACCGAGCCAGCTCCCCACACAGGCCTCCTAGCCCGGGGGCAGGGCTCCCCAGCACCCCGTTCGGGCCTCCCGACCAGAACCGCAGAAGCGCGACCACCTCGCCCGAGTCCCCAACCCCTGGCACGAGGTGTCCTAGCATCCAGACCAGACGTACAACTCCGGGGTTTCCTGAGGATGACGTCTGTTACGAGTGGTCCGCATCAGGTCCTGGATCCCTGGGCTCTACCTCGGGGGCATTCCTCCCGCAATCTGACAATGTCGATCCCTAGCATGGGTCTGCCTTTGTGGGACGCGGTGACCTCAGTACGGGCAGAGCGCCCTCTGTCACGCCTTCCGGTCTGACCAGCTCCCAGTTCAGGCTCAAGGCCTCGGGTCAGCGGCATCCCGGTACCCCCTGCAGTGACAACTTTAGGCGCAGGCACATCGCGACGAGCGTCCGCAACACTACTGTCGGCTCGGGCGAAAGCCTACACTCGAGCCACCCAGCCACCGGCCTTCACTACAAACTTCGCATCTTAGGGGCCTACCCCGGTATTCCCGATGAATGGCCCTATGCCACCAGCACCCACAGGCTGGGTTTTCTCGGCCTACCACCTTGGAGCGGAGTCATCTTCTGCTCCCTAGAATAAGCATCATCGTAGCCATAAAGGCAAGCGACCCGTTGCTACCACCAGCAACTCCGCAAGACCATTCTTGTCGGAGACTTACGGATTCACCTGAATGGGGGCGAACCCATTATTCCTCCGGAACGGATCGTCCCTACGGTCCCTATCACCAACTGCTTTAGCCTCCTGCGTCGAACGCGGGAAGACAAGGTGAAACTTAAGCGGGCGGACGCTTCGGCAATGGCCCAAAAACACCAGCGCTGGTTTGGCACTCAAGCTCCCAAGTCCCGTCGGAGGAATAAGGACGAGGGAGACCAGCAATCGGACTTGAGAAGGATCTGGGTCACCCCGGAGGAAGCTCAAGCTGTCCGGGAAGCATGCCTCAGCAACCCCTTTCGGGCACTAAGGCGTCGTGCCAAGCAAGGAGCGTCTGACCCCGCAGTCGCGTCATCTGGCGGTGCCCAACCTTTCATCGCCACTCGCACAAATAGGCGGAAACAGAGACGGGCTCGTTCCGGGCCCCACCAATGTCTAGCCCCAAGCTCTCCTCAGGTAGATGCCACGATGGAGACTCCCCCGTAGCATACCTCGGTCTTTGATAGGCTGGGGACACCTGTCCGCCCCAAGAGGCGCTCCCATAAAAGGAGGACAGTCCGGCTCCTCAATGACGCAACCAGGGTGTTCGCGTGTTATACCGTCGGACACCAACCTAAGATTCAGACTGACGATCTGAACCTACCTATATCTCACCTCAAGAGGCCTCGTCACCCGCCTCCGCCGCCGGCCACATCGGCACTTCTGCCGGACCTCAGGCGTCCACATGAGCAAAAGAAGTTACTGTTGAGGAGCAAGCCGCCCCTGTCAATGCGGAGCCAATCAACATTGACCGTCCGCCCGGTGAAGTCCAAGAGGTGACTCTTGAGACTCTCATGAAGGAGAACTAGCATCTGAAGGCCCTCCTACAAGACTTGCTTCAGAAGTGTGACCTTCATCCTCAGCCACCTGCTGGGCCCTCGATAGAAGCGCCAGCTCCATCGGGTGGGCAAAATGGTGCTAACACCTCCCCGATAGTTACTCGAACGCCCACGATCATTGGTGTTGGCTCGAGTTAGGATGCAATCGAGAGGGGGGTGAATTGATTGCCCGCACTTATCGACAAATTTAGACCGAATTAAACTAAAACACATTGTAAGGCTAGTCTCCATGTTATGTACAGAGCTGAAAAAATCAATAAAAGAAAGCATCATGTGCTTCACTGTAAGCCGGTGCAGGCCTATCTGAGCAATCAGGCCGCGTCTGGGATGGCAAATCCGGTTCGTGATGCAATAATTGCTGCCCTGATGAGCCGAGGAGCAGCCCCGGCCTTGATCGACGGGCGCTAACGACGCATCCAGCGAGGCGCTTTGTTGTCAGTAATACCGATGGCCCAAGATGCGATGAAGATGCCCGCGCTGGCGCCAACGGCAAGCGACCACCAATCGGTGTCTCGACTTAAGAAGTAAATCGCTGCAAGCGCAGCAACGAACACTCCCGATATCCAATAAATACCGTTGCCAGTGCGGTCGCGTGGCGGTTCGTCCGGATCGTGTTCGATTTGGTTCATGTCATCGTTTCATACGACGAATCCAAGGAAAATAGAAGATGGCATTCGACTGGTCAGCTTACGCGACCGGTGGCGCAACGCGTCCCGATAGCTTCTCAGGCATGAACCCGCAGTTTGCGGCAGCCCTCCAGCGCATGTTCGAAGGCGCTCCAGCGAATATCCGAGACAATCTGCGTGTCGGTTCCGGTTTCCGTTCTGTGGCGCGTCAGAAGGAGCTTTGGGCGCAGGCGCTAAAGAAATACGGCTCTCCGCAGGCCGCCAGGAAATGGGTCGCACCTCCCGGCAATTCTCAACATAACATGGGGTTCGCGGCGGACCTGAAGTATCTGGATCCAGAGGCGCTGAAATGGGCGCATGCGAATGCCGGCAACTATGGCCTTGCCTTCCCGCTCGGTAATGAAAACTGGCACGTAGAACTGGCTGGGTCGCGAAAGGGCGGTCCCGGCCTGGCCGCGTTGGTCAACCGCACTCCTGATGCGGTGCCCGTTCCGGCGTCACCCGTATCCAGCCAGATCGCCGCACGCGAAGCCGCCCCGCCGCAAGTTCCCGGCAGTATGGCCCCGCCGCTGCATTCGACCACAATTCAGGACAGGCAGGTAGCGCCGCCAGTTGATCAAGGCGCTCCAGCTTCAGAGCCGTTCGTCGCGCAGGATCAGCCGAAATCGCCGTGGGACATTCTGGGGTCAATGGCGCTGATGCAACCAGAGCAACCGCAATTCCAGCCCGTAGAGATACGCGGGCCAAGCCCTGAACAGGCGCAGGCCCTGACCTCCTTCATCGAAGCACTCAAAAAGCGAGCAATGGTCTGATGTCCTCAATCTACGATTGGTCATCGACGGCTGACGACAATGCAACCGCCGATACCGGGCTGACATGGGCAGAGGGCCAAGCCCCAAGCACCGTCAACAATTCCGCTCGCATGATGATGAAGCGCCTCAAGGACTTCGTTCTTGATCTCGGCGGCTCTCTTGTTACCGGAGGTACGGCCAATGCTCTGACGCTCACCACTGGTTCGGCATTTGCCGCCTATGAGGACGGGCTGATCGTCACGTTCAGGGCGCTGAACACCTGTACGGGGGCCGCAACGCTCAACGTGAACCTTCTTGGCGCGAAAGCCTTGCGGAAATTCACGATTTTTGGCGAACAGGCGCTATCGGCTGGAGATATCCAGGCGTCGGGCATCTATGAGGCCATTTATTCGACCGATGCCAATTCCTCCGCTGGTGGATGGCTGGTTCTGAACCCGTCTCCGGGCGCGTATGCGCCGGTAGGTTCACGTATCGGCTATTGCGGCGATACCGCTCCTGAGGGGTGGCTGCTCTGCTATGGGCAGGCGGTATCGAGAACAACATATGCCAGCCTCTTTGACGTAATTGGCACAAAGTACGGAGCGGGGAACGGTTCTACGACCTTCAACATTCCTGATTATCGGGGGCGTGTCCCCGCAGGCAAAAACGACATGGGGGGCACGGGTTCAGGCCGGCTAACCGGGTTTGATACAAATACTCTCGGGGGGGCCGGAGGCGCGGAAACGCACACGCTCTCCATAACTCAGATACCCAGCCACACCCATGGCGCTGGCACGCTCGCAACAACCAGTGCGGGCAGCCATACGCATACCGCGACGGTCAGGAGCGCGGGTAATCAATCTGCCAGGATAGGCTCGGTGGGCGCTGATCCCGCGTTCACAGGTACCGACACGACTAGCATCAACGCCGCTGGTGCTCACACGCACGATATCACCGGTTCGACCGGCTCGGCGGGGTCTGGGGCTGCGCACAACAACGTTCAGCCGACCATCATTGAAAACGTGATCATCAAATACTGATGGCCGAATCCTCACCCAGCATTGCCGCTATCAGCGAAATTGCCGACAGCGACCAAATCCGCGTCGTGTTGTTCATCAACAATCGGCTGGTGCATGTCTCCATGCCGGCCTTCCTCACGGAAATTGGTCAGCAGATTGCCGATCTTGGCGAAGAAATAGAAGGCACCCTTGAGGGCTACGTGACCCTGACGGGCGTAGAAACCATCACCAACAAGACCCTCACCAGTCCCGTTATCGATACTCCAACCGTCAATGCGCCCACGCTGACACTCAAGGCAGATGCAGCGCCGTCACCCACGGTAGAAGGGGACATTCAGTGGGATACGGATGACAATGTCCTGGTCATAGGCGACGGGGCGGCGACACAAACGTTCATCCCCATTCCTGGTTCAACGGAAGCGGGCGATATTCTCTACTTCGGCGGGGAAAAGGCCTATTCCCGCCTTCCAAAAGGAACAGCCTATCAAACGCTGAGAATGAACAGCGGGGCGACCGCACCGGAATGGGGAACGCCGCTCGCCAACGTCGCCTATGACGGTGAAATCATTGCGACATGGGAGTATTCGTCCACGGTTACCGTAGTGGATTTCACCGACCTAGGGGCCTATTCCCGGCTTCAGGTCATCTTCGATGGCATCGTTATAGACAGTGCGGCAAACCCGCTGCTCCGGGTGAGTACCGATAACGGCTCAACCTTCCTCAACAGTGGCTACGACTCCTTCGTAGCGAATGACGGAAGCGGCGCTACGTATAACACCGGCCTGGGCTTGGCGGATGGCACCGTAACCGAGATCACAGACGGTGTTGTCTATCTCGATTTGTTCAATGCAAATACGCGGGCCGTTTACTCTGGCATTTCGGGTGGAACCCATAAGGTAAGCGGTCGAGCGCCCTCCGGGACTAACGACGCCCTCCAGTTCACCACGAATATCGGCGCAAACATCACTGCCGGCAAGATCGTACTCAAAGGCTGGCGTCCCCAGCCGTAACGGCATTGGGCATCGCCCCCGCCGATTGAACATCTGAAATCGCAAACCTTTTTGATGGTGAGGCCGAATGCCTGTCCCATATCATACCCACACGTTCACGATTCCGACCGCTTCAGACGCGGATATCGATACGGGAACGGACGATCAGGTCGTTGTCACGCCAGCCAAACTGGCGCGCGTCAAGCTCCCTCAGGGTGGAGCGACCGGCCAGATTTTGGCGAAAGCCAACGGCAATGATTACAACGTCGAGTGGCAGACAAATCCCGGCCTGCCCGCTGATCTTCAATCCCTGTATTTCGCTGACATTCCGGAAGCTGAATCAGCAACCATCCCCGACAGGATTATCTTCGTTCAGATCGGCCTTGCCTACTACGTCAGGGGCGATAGCGAACCGTCTCATGACCTCGGCTGGCAGGATGCGGGTGGCCAATGGTGGGACATAGACTTTGCTCGGCAGCCGAAAGGCGATCCAGCCTTATTCGGTGCGAGCACGCTTGGAACCACCGATGGCCGTGCTGTTTGGCAGAAGGTCTTTGATGCCTATGTGGCTAATGCTGCTGCGAACGGTGTTGCCACCTCCATAAAGCCATCCCCCGGCGCTTACGGGCTTGAATGGGATGGCACGTCTGGTGATGTCGATTTTGCGGGCGCGGCTGCTACCGGTTTGAACCAGCGTTGGGTCTTCAGCTTCGATGGTGTAGACGGCCTCGAGCTCGATTTCTCCGACATCATCATGAAGCAACTGGCTTCGACGGAAGACACGACTGCACCGATGTTCCGCATTCGGGATTGCAAGAACGTTCGGGTTCTCGCCCGGTTGAACAGTGTCATTTTCAATTTAAAAGTATTTTTGAAAAACTAAGGACATGGTAATATAGAGAAAAATACATAGAATCCAAAAATATGCACAACATAATTTTTAATTGCATGGTTCCATAGTTATTCAATTTTAAACATGCTACCCTTATTAAATATACCAAGTTAATTTAGGAATTAGCGACCACTTACTTGGTCGCAGATATGATGTAGCGACCACTGCTTAGTCGCTGATTCATTAAATAGGGACCACTTCTTGGTCATTAATTGGTCACTAATTCTTGAAATAGCAACCACTACTTGGTCGTTGATTGAAATAGCGATCACTGCTTAGTCGCTGATTCATGAAATAGCGGCCACTGCTTGGTCGCTGATTCCTCGCCATGCAGACAATGAGAAAATATGCTAAAATACATGAAGAGATTAATAAGGCACAATTATGCAAGATCATGGTAGATGCCTTCACGTGTTTTAAATCAAGATTTAGTGTGAGATTAGGAGAAAACCTACCTTTTGACACGAAGAATGAGGTACGAGGATGAAGAAACTGAAGATCAGGAAGTAGCAGCAACAGGAAGAAGTCAAGCTCTCTTCTCATTGCAACCACAGCAGGAGGAAGAAGGAAAACTGCAACTCCTTCATATCGCAGGAGGTAGTTAAGGATGTAAGGGATGAAGAACTTCTAAGTTCTTCATGGCAGTAGGATGAAGAATCAGCCCCCTTCATGCTGCAGGAGGATGAGGAGGAAGAAACCCTTGCATTTTTTAGACAACAGCAGGGACACAAAGGAAGGAGACTAGCACGTTCACGTTGACGTAGTGGCAGTAGGAGGGAGACCTCGAATGCAGTAGCATCAATAGAGTTGCTACATTTGATAGGGATATGCTTTATAGAGATGTAAAGGTTCTAGAGGGTTCAAACGCCAACTAATGCATTACCTTGTAACCCACCTCCTTTCCTTAACGTTAATTATCCTTTCCCTGTTAATAGTCGCTAACCTTGGCTTGTTTAAAAAAACCCTAAGGGCTAACCGCATGCGAGGTTCGAGCATTCACGTGGGCTTGAGCATTTGATGAAAGGCCCATCTTTACTGAGTACGTGAAGTCCCATTCACATATATGGGTTTTGGGCTTCGATGGGTTTGGTTGGGTTAAATGGGTAAGCTCATATAAGAGTGAGCTCATGCCTATTCGTGGGTTTCCTTGGATGTGTTTCCATGGTGTGCATGTGTGGGCAAAAGCCCATGCTTTATGTTTATACATTTTGGGTCTTCTTATGGGTTGTTCTAAGGCTTTATATATATTATGTTAATGGAAGAAGATAATTTATGGGTTAAAGCCCATTAAGTGCATATGTAAGACTTAATTCTTCCTATTTGGCCTTCTTATGCAAGTTTAATTTATTTTGAATATGTTTATTCCTTATTATTTATCCGGGGTGCTACAGCTGAGGAGCCTTGGCCCCGAGGCAGGAAACCCATGATGGGGGCAGGCTCGACTAGGACTCGAAACCGAGAGCCCGAGTGGGGTGCTTAGGAGCCGCGAACCTAGGGCTGGGATCCCGTGTTAGGCACTGACTTGGCTGGAACTCGAGATTGGAAGCCTTAGTAAGGTGCTGAGGAGTCGCAAACCCAGGGCTGGGAGCCCGTGTCGATTGTTGACTTGGCTGGGGCTAGGGATTGGAAGCCTGAGCAAGATGCTGGGAAGCCTTGGCCCCAGGGTGGAAGAACCGCGTGGGCGGTAGGCTTGGCTAGGGCTCAAAGCTGAGAGCCCCAGTGAGATGCTGAGGGGCTGGGGACCTAAGGCAAGGAGCCCGTGTCAGGTGCTAGCTTGGTTGGGGCTTTGGATTGGAAGCCCGAGTAAGTTGCCGAAGTGGTGGCTGAGGTCCGGGGCATAGAGCCCGTGCTAGAGACCTGCTGGTGCGCCACCCAGGAGCTAATGCTTGTCCCGGCGAGAAATGGTGTAGGGCCCCCGTGGGAAATGGTGGTGGAAGCCCCGAGCCTGATGCTCGGGTGGGCTGTCGATGCTGGAGAAAGGAGCGGGGTGTCGACCCCACGAATGAGCACAGGTACTGGGAGGGCTTTGGAGTAGCCATGGGGACTACACCCAAGAAGTAGGGTGATCCGATGACAGGGGTGAAGCTGTCGAAAGTGATCGGCATCACCAAAACTCCCACCCGCGCATGAGTGGTGATGACGATGGGGCCATAAGTCATGGCCACCATGGTCACTGGAGTGTTGGATGCTGGATCGGGGGCGACGGTCGAAGACAGTCACTGGGCATGGTCCGACTGTCGGAACGTGAATTGGACGGTGATGGGGAATGTGTGCGTGTGTCCCCCTGCTACCTCTCCAGCAAGGATAGGAAAAAAGGTACCACGGCTTCAGGGTTGGCACAGGCTTCTCTTCAGTAGGAAGAAGAAAGGCGAGAGATGTCCCATCGGGCGTGCCATCCTTTTTGTTGGCCCCCGCGCACGTGCGCAAAGATATCGGTGGCCGAGATGAGGGAAGAGATAAAGCGATAAAGGAAAACACAGGAGTTTGATGTATCTCAGGTATCCTCCTTCATGGCTGTATGTCTCTCACGATGGCACCGGGCACTCACCTTTTACGAAAGGTTGAAAGGGGTCGAATGGAACTAGTGATTTCTTGGAGCTAGGGTGAACGGATAGGGGTGCAGGCATGCTAGTCGATTTCTCGACAATCACCTATGGAACCGAAGGTTGACTGAGGGAGCATCGCCAGGACGCGGCACGTGGGCTCAAGGTATCGGTCGGCATGTGGATAAAGGGGAGGTTCCATGGGTGTGAACGCACAGGCGATTGTGGGGATTCGTGTATAGGACATCTTTCCTACCAACCGCAAGTAGTCGGTGTTTATTTACATTGGATTGAATCTAAATACCTTTGTTCCGTGCTGAAGAAAAGCTTGAATATTTCTGAAGGCATGGGTAGACGATCAGATGCCCCGACAGCTATGAGCTCATTGGGGAGATTTGATTGACTGGAGACTGGGACTAGACCCACACTAGGTGATGTGGAGGTGGGACTGAGACCCGGGTATGGTATATGTATTTAACTGGTTTCATGTTTTATGAGAGCCATGTGGGCTTTACAAATGGGCCGAGGAGGCCAAAATACAACAGGCACAAGCCATAGGACAATTCTGACGCGTGGGCCGTGTCGATGTGTAACAAGGTGGATATCCGCATGTTTTTACAGAGACTCTCCATGAGGAGATCGAGGAGAGCCCAAATTGTCTAGATGGCATGGGCGATCATTGGCTGGTGCTTGAAGGAGGCCGAACGCTGCTCAAGATGAGTAGTCAAGTACGGGTCTTGGAAGGCGAGTGTCTTAATGCTGGGGAATCGAGGCCGATCCTAGGAATATCACTTCCCAGATAGGGTCTAACTAACTCGATTCCATGCTCGGGGTGGGTGGTGGCCAGCTCGGGATGAGCGGTGGGCACGCAATTTTGTGACGAAGATAAGTGCAGCATCATGGCATATGCGTAGCCATCGTAGGGTGTCATGCGTGGGTGGACCCGAGATGCGAGTGTGTTCACAGTCATCATAACACCTTATATGTGATGGAGATGAACTTGTGTGAGATGGCTAGGCGCCATGTAAGGGGAGTACGTGTGACATACTGTGGATGCACTAAAAATTCACTCTAATAATTGTTCGCTTGTTGGTGTGTTTTATTTGTCTATTTAGTGCGAGGGCGTGCTAGTCATGAAGTGACGATTTATTCGGGCTACATGGAAGCCCATGGTGCGCTCGGTCTGACTTCGTCAGGTGATTGTGTGGTTCGGGTCGGGACCTAATCCCATCGTGCCATAAAGGTCACGACGTCATTTACATCCCCCATACAAGGGAACACCATTGATTAATTGCTGAAACTAAGGGCCCTGCGGTCAAAGAATTAATGCTAATTGCAAAAGAAAGAGGCAGGAATGAATCACACAGGAGCCTGTGCCAAGACACGGGCAATCAGACATATCGGTCAGTCATAGACCCTTTCATATTCGGAGGGGAGTCCATGGTGAGAATGTGGTGAAAGCCAAGATAAATCCATTCAGATGTCTGTCGAGTACACGACAACTTTAATAATGATCCGGAAAGAATCCGATTCGGCGAACGGGTCTGGTTTAGTCAGAATGTCGGCCCGAGGTAAGGTCGGGTCATGGCCATCTCGGGGTAATTCCCAAGGCTCGAGCCCAGCTTACAAGGGACAGCGTTATTGTTCCATTAGCACCAGGTCATGGGGAGAGACGAGGCTGCAATGTGAGTTTTAACATGTCTCTTATTTGGGGTTTTCTATTTATATATTTTTTTGTTGTTTTATTTTCCTTTTCTTTTTATGGATTCTCTTTTTTGGTGGGTGGTTTTGCTATTTTCCCCTTTTTATCAAAAGGAGGGGATAAAAGGCAAACATATATATTCAGTTACTTAAATCTTTGAGGGGCCTATATCTAATTTGTTTCATTTCTTCACCCACATTGTGAATAGTGTCTCTATACCTCTCACGCATGCAGGATCATTGGCATGGGCCTTCTCAGCTGGGCACGCATGGTGGCAGCAGCATCTCGCGGCATGCATGGGAAGCTAGCAGGATCGCCTGGGGAGTACGCAAACACATCTTCTGGCAGAGCTATGCACAACATGCGCATGGCAGCAGCAACATGCGAATGACGTGAGCCGCATTGGCATACGGGCACAGCAGCAATGGCTGGGTGGTAGTAGCATGGGGAGCCAGTGAGCTCCAGGTGAACACAGCAGCCAAGGCATGCAGAGGCAGGCGAGCTAGCGGTGCAGGCAGGCGATAGTGTAGGGAGACGATAGCATGCATGCAGAAGGCAGGGTTACAGGCAAGCACGCAACATGGGAAGAAGGCAGCGGCCTCCGAAGTGGGTGAGTAGGGTGGCGTGCAGCGGCGAGCATGAGCAACAGTAGCAGAGTGCAAGAGCAATGGCAGTGGGCATGGCATGGAGCCTACAAAACCTCACAGCCCTCCTCTCCCGGATAGACTCTTCTCCCCCTCCCCTCAAGGTCAGTCATCCTCTTCCCCTTCTTCTCTTCCTCTCTCCCCCCTCTGATCTCACCTTCTACTTCTATTCCTCCTCCCTCTCTTCTCCTCTCACATCCCCTTCCTCTCCATCTTCTTTCTCCTCCTCCCCTCTCTACTGTCTCCTTCCCCCCTCCTTTTGCTCACTAGCAAAGCCCCAGTTCAGAATAGGGGTGCCGGCCAGCACATCCCTCCCCTCCTCTTGCTACTGTCATGTCTCTCTCTCCATCTTTCTCTCTGTTTCGCTGCACTCTCCCCTCTCCCCATTCTTCTGTTCTTCTCCTCCCTCCTCCAATTCTCTTCTCTTCCACTCCTCTTGCTCCTCTCATCCCGCTCCCCCCATTCTTTCTCTCCGTTTCTGCATTGCCAGTGGTCCCCTTCGTATCTCTCCCCCTCCGCTCTATCGTCTCTACTCTTCCTCTCCCCCCACCCTTTGTTTCTCTTCATTTCTCCCTCTCCCTTTCTCTCTATATAACACACTCGCACCACCACAGTACTGGCCCTCTCTCCCTTTCTGTTCTCATCTTCTCCACCACACACATACGCAGCACCGTACTGACAACTCTCCTTCCCTCTGCACTCCCCATTCTCTTGCTGCTATCCCCCTCCTCCTCTCTTTTGCACACACAACACACGTACTCGCCCTCCCCTCCCTCCGAGCTCCTCTCTTCCTCACAACACGCACACCTGCACCATCGTCAGCACTGGCCACTTCTCCTCTGTCACACACACACCCCATCACACACACAGCCTCACACACTCACGCAGCGGCGTCGACCTCATCGACTCCCCCTCATGACCACTGAACCACCACATCGACTCCCTTCTCTCTATCCACCGCAACCCTTCTCTCCGTAGCTCTCTCCTGTTGGAACCCTGATTTTGATGATGTCACTCTATGAATCATGATGAGACTGAACTGCATAAGAACCAGTCAAACAATTTATTTGTCTAAGAGTCAGAACTAAGGTCGATGTACATGTAGATGTTGATTTTTATTTATTTATGTGATGAATGAATGATGAGAAATTCATTGCTTGCAAGATAATGATGAATAGTGTGCAGAAATGAACCAAGTGATCAATCTACCACTAAACAAGCACAATATCTACCTATGCAATCATCATGATGCCAGGCATGGGCAAACGCTCTCAATCAATAGCTAAACTAAAGAGGAAAATAAAAACACACGCCAGAGCGTGGAGCAAAGGAACTCCTCCAGAAATTAGCTGTGAAACGCGGATCTCGATCAGATACGATGGAAATGGGAATCCCATGCAAGGGTATGATCCGCTCCACATACAAACGTGCCATCTTGGGCACACTCCAACTGACTCTGATCGGTAGCAACTAAGCCGCCTTCGTCAGCCAATCCATGAGCAACCAAATGCTATCATGCCCACTAGGAGTCCTCGGGAACCCCACCACAAAATCAGTGGTCACGTGGTCCCATTTCCACGCTGGAACCTCCAAGGGCTGAAGCACACCTCCTAGTCGCTGATGCTCCACCTTCACCTGCTGACAGGTCAGGCACTTGGCCATGAACTCAGCAACATCTCTCTTCATGCCAGGTCACCAGAATTGCCTCCGCAAGTTCCGATACATCTTCGTCGCACCCGGGTGTATGGTGTGCCTGCTCCCATGAGCCTCACATAACACTGCACGATGAACCTGCTCCTCGGCTGGGATGTACAGCCTACCATAGAATCTCATAGCACTGTCCTCGCCGAGCTCCACCTCAGTCAAAGCCAAAATCTGAGGCAACTCAGGGTCCGCATGCTGAGCCTCTATCACCTGACGGTTGATAGCAGGGGTGACAGTCAGACTCGCGAGCACTACTAACCCTGGCTCTTGGGGAATCTTGAGCCTAAATGACACTTCAGGCACTTGTTCCCAGAGCCTCCACTTCCTCAACATCAAGGCACTGACCGTGACCTTCCGACTCAAAGCATCGACGACGACATTCATCCTGCCCGACTGATTAGACAGGGTAAAGTCATAATCCTTCATATACTCCATCCAACGTCGATGTCTGAGGTTCAGGTCCTTCTGAGTAAACACATACCTCAGACTCTGATGGTCAGTCAACACCTCGAATTTCTCACCGTACAGATAATGCCTCCAGATCTTCAACGTGAAGATCACAGCCGCTAACTCCAAGTCATGGGTAGGGTAGTTCTCCTCATGTTGCTTCAGCTGTCGCGAAGCATACGCCACCACTCTACCATACTGCATCAACACAGCGCCCAATCCGACCCCGAAAGCATCTGTATACACCACGAAACCTCCCAATCCAGAAGGCAAAATCAACACCGGAGTTGAGGTGAGCAATCTCTTTAGCTCCAAGAAGCTACGCTCACACTCATCAGTCCAGACAAAAGGCACATCCTTCTGCGTTAGTCTGGTCATTGGGGCCACAATACGAGAGAAATCTTGGATAAACCTCTGATAATATCCATCAAGCCCCAAGAAACTCTGGATCTTGGTCACAGACCTCAGCCTCGGCCACTGCATTGCTGTCTCGACCTTGGTGGGGTCCACGGAAATACCATCACCAGAGATCATGTGCCCCAAAAAGTGTACCTCACGAAGTTAGAACTCGCACTTGCTGAGCTTTGCATGCAACTGGTGATCTCGTAATGTCTGCAGCACCACACCCAAATGGTTCGCATGCTCCTCGGTAGGCCGCGAATAAACAAGGTTGTCGTCCACAAACACGACCACGAACTGGTCCAAATAGGGATGGAACACCCTCTGCATCAAGTCCATGAAGCCTGCGGGGGCATTGGTGAGCCCAAACGGCATCACCAAGAACTCATAATGCCCGTACCTCATACTAAATGCAGTCCTCTCCACATCGGACTCGCGAATCCTCAGCTGATAGTAATCGGACCGCAAACCAATCCTCGAGAATACCCGAGCAGACTGAAGCTGGTCGAACAAATCATCAATCCGTGACAAAGGATACTTGTTCTTAATGGTCACTTCATTCAGCTGGCGGTAGTTAATGCACAACCTCAGACTACCATCCTTCTTCTTGACGAAGAGGACTGGCGCACCCCAAGGGGAAAAGCTGGGACGAAGACGACTCGTCCAGAGCCCTCTGCCCACTCATCACCTCCAGCACCACCATCCCGAAGCTGTACACGTCGCTCTTCTCCGTCAGCTGCCCGTACAGCGCGTACTCCGGGGCCAAGTAGCCACACGTCCCGGCCACCCTGGTGACCATGCGCGACTCCCCCCCTCGGTTCTGTTTGGCCAGACCGAAGTCCGCGATCCTCGCCCTCATCTCCCCGTCGAGCAGGATGTTGGTGGCCTTGATGTCCCTGTGGTAGATGGCGGGCTTCACCTCGTAGTGCAGGTAGGCGATCCCCCTCGCCACGTCCAGGATGATGGCCCTCCTCTGCGCCCATGTCAGCGGCTCCCCGCGGGGCCTGAAGAGGTGATCGTCGAGGCTGCCGTTGGGCATGTACTCGTACACCAGGTACCTCTGCCTTGCTCCCTCGCCGTCTTCCTCCTCGTCGGCGTCGCTGTTGGCGATGCAGCAGCCGCGAAGGGGCACCAGGTTCCTGTGCCTCAGGTTGCTGATAATGTCCACCTCGTTCCGGAACTCCTCGTCGCCCTGGAAGTCCGTCTCCACGATCTTCTTCACGGCGATGGGGCTCCCATCCGGGAGGATGCCCCTGTAAACGACCCGGAAGCCGCCCTTCCCGACCACGTTCTTCTGGGAGAAGTTGCCCGTCGCCTTCTCCAGCTCCTTGATGTCGTACCAGACCGACCGCGCCATGGGCCATGAAGGGGACCTTGGGCTCGGCTGTCCGTCCTCTTCCGGCCGCTGGCGGCCCTTCCGCCGCCACCACAGAAACGCGGCTACCAGCACACACGGCACGACGATCGCAGCGGCGGCACCGCTCAGGCTAAGGACCAGAGTGGACCGACTTGTTCTGGCTCCCCTCCCCGTTGGGGTGGATGTTGCAGAGGCGAGAGGGATGCTAATGATGCAGTTGGCCGTGCTCGGATCCTTGGGACCAAGTCTGCTGACGACGCCAGCCACATAGGTGACCGTGAAGTAGAAGCACTCCGTGGCGTGGGTCTGGTTGCCGTCGACCTTCATCAGCTGGGAGAAGACCCTGAGACCGGCGGTGACGCAAGCCTGGCAGAGGCCGAGGTCGGACAGCTGGTCGGACCCGCAGGCGTCGTCGAGGGAGGTGGAGTTACCGAGCTTCCGAGTCCAGTCCTGCCTCGTTTGGAGGCCGGCGCAGGAGTTGGGGCTGATGACGAAGCGGACGGGCGAGCCGAAGCAGGAGGAGACGAGGTTGGAGGATACGGGGAACGCGGTCATGAGGTTGGACTGGTAGTCCTCGAGGCAGGCGGCGGAGGTGGGCAGGTCGGGGAGGCGGAAGTGGCCAGTGTCCCGGAGCCGCTGCGCGAGGCCGATGCCGTAGAGGAGGAAGATGGTCTCGCAGCAGGCGGTGTAGTTGTTTCTGGGCGAGGCCGGGAGGCAGGGAGCGGAGTCCCATGGAAACTTACGGACGTAGCTCAGATCCATGGGACACGACGGCGACGGCGACGGTGCCGTCGGAGCACCGTCGGAGTAATCTGCGGCGGCTTCCACAACAGCAGCAACTACGAGCAACCATAGTAACAATAACCTATCCATCGCTCTCTAACTTTATCTATCTACCTCTGTCTGTCTCACTCTATGTATGTTCTCACTTCTCTCAAGAACTGGGTAGCACGGTGATGGGGTTGAGAGGCTCCTCCTGATCTCTCTCTTCACCCCGCATGCTTTCTGGATTCCTCTTCCTTTTCTCTGCATCCATTCTCTGTGAGGCTGCATACTTTGGTGTGCGAGAAGACTTGGCGGTCAACAGATGTCTCTGCAACATTAACCTCTTCAAGTGGGGATTGGGGTCCTTATATAGGAAACCCACAATTACATAAAAGTCCCTGTACCTGACATAACGGATTAGGGCTTATTGTGACATCGCGTTCACCGAGAAAGATGAACATTAAGGCAGTTATGAACGTGCTATAGGCGGGCGTCACGTTCTGAACATGCTATAGGAGAGTGGCTCGTTCTATTTATGAACGTGCTATAGGCAGGCGCCACGTTCTGAACGTGCTATAGGAGGATAGCACGTTCTGAACGTGCACCTCGAGAGGTGTGCGTTCATGTGGGCGACCAGTCTTGCTGGCCAGAGGGTGGGAAGCCAACCTGGCACACCTTCCTTGGCCCGTGTGCATCCCGGACACCCCGTGGGTACCGTGATCGTGTTTTTGGGTGTCCAAAAGTATCGAGCTATCTCGATTAGCGTGTCATGGGTCTTGAGGGTTCGGGTGACCCGGCGAGTGTCCTGAGTTTTCATGGCTGCGTTAGACCGAGTCACCGTGAGTCGGTACGAGTGCGGTAAGCCCTCCCCACACGTCGTGGGTCTCTCCGAGAAGCATTTTTCGTGTGGGCCGTGTGTATGGCCTAGGAATATGAGTCCAGTCAACCAGCTTGGGGCTGGAGGTTTTCTGTGTCTCCCTTGGATGAGGGATTAACTCAGCGGCTTGTGAGCTACCTCGAGAATCATGTCACCGAGATTTCAGACCTAGAGATTAGGTTAGTTCGACGGCATTGTGCCGTTACGTGCAGCAGTCTTGACCTGAGTCTCGTGACTCAAGGACCGTTGGGTTTATTAGGTCTAGTGGGCTGTCCAGAGTCTGGTGGCCGTGAGTCACCTTTTCTTCAGGTTACTCGAGATGGGTGCGTGCGTGATTTTCTCTGTCCATGTTCTGTGAGCCCTCACTGATCGTGTGTGCCGTAGCCTTCTTACAATACGCGTGTGCTGACCCACCTGGGAGTGGTGGAGCGGCTTACCCGAGAGAGACAATTTTTAGGCTGGTTATCGTAGGGCCCCCACGCACAGCTTGAGTCCAGGCTTCGGGGGAAGAACCAGCTAGAGGATCTGACCTAGGGCGTATGGTCTATGTGTGCACACTTGGCTGAGGGCGGCGGACCTACGCTGATGAGCGTGACCTCAGCTAGTCTTTATTCTGTGTTCCTTGTTACTGTACGGTGTCTCAGTCTCCGCCTGGGGCATTGTAGGTAGACACCTGAGGCTGCGGACTAAGTCGTCAGTGGACGCATCCGGCCTTGCTTCTGGTGGGTGGTACTCCCATCACGTGACGTGAGTTGTCGTATCGCGGGTTTTCATTTTCCATCCACAAGATGGGGTTTCGTGTATAGTTTAGGCGTTCTCCCGGAGTCAAGGTCTAGGATTTTCGGTGAGCGTCACCGAGGGCTTTTCCATAGACCGGTGCAGAGTTCACGATGGCGAGGTCGTGATCGTGTTTTCAGACTATGTGGTTTTGGTGTGGGCCCTTGTCTGTGAGGACAGACCTCTACGACAGTGGCATCGTGTCGTTTTCCTGGTAGCGTGACTAGGGCGGTCATAGTCTAGTGGTTCGTGTATGGTTGTTCCCCAACCTTGGGATTGGGGTGTTGGGTTCTGTTTCGATATAGTAGGAGTAGTTGTAGAGCCAAGATTTTATCGGCCACCGTGTTTACTGTTCCTGCTGTTACTGTTGTTCTTATTGTAGTTGCTACTTTTCGTACCACCGTTGTTTTCTGTTGGGGTTCTGCGGGACCCCTACTGAGCCAGTGATAGGAGGCTCAGCCCTGGTTTTCAGGTGCGGCGGTTCTTCCTCTAGGTTTGAGGGCGTTGCGTGGAGCTTCTTAGTTGCCAGCTCACCGGGCCGAGTGTTCTCTTGGCATGTGGTTTGTTTTACTGCTTTAGACTGTACTTTCTATTGGACTAGACTCTGTTGTAGTTAGAATACACTCGTAATAAACATAAAGAAACTCAATAGTCAGGTGGGGACTCCATGCTATCACCCAGCCACAAAGAGGTCAGCGTCGCTCTAGTCGTGCTACGTGTCTGATAATGATGGCTAGCTCTGGTGTCCTCACCATCGAGTACCTGGTCTTGAGCCTCCATAACAGCCCGATGGAAGCCTTGAGAGAACCCCTTTCGCAGACCCCGACGGTAGCCCGACTCATAGTAAGAGAAGGCGACCTTCTGGAGAGCCGCCTGGTAACCCTCTGAGCATTTGTATTGCTCGAGCGTCTCTACCCCGGATAGCTCTGCCTTTCTCTCAAGCTCGACTGCCCTCTGCTCCTCCTCGGACAGTCTCTTCTCAGCTTCGACCCATACGCCCTTGACTTTCGCCCACTGTCGCTCGGCCTCTCGGACTTGGCCTTCAAGCTCCTCGCGCTCGGCCTTCCGCTGCTCACCGCACTCGACCTGAACTTTGCGCTCCATCTCCAAGAGCTTATCTTTCAGTTCGATCAAGTAATAAGTGTGGGCCAGCTGCTTGGCCAATATCTGAGCCTCCTCTTGGTTCGACTGAACCTGCGCCTGAAGCGAGGTCACCTCTGGCTAAAGGTCTCCAAGGTCGAGAGTCAGTCATTCAACCTTCCGGTCGGACGCGGCATGGGCCCAAGAAAGAGATTCCCTCTCTGAGTCTACCCGTGCAAACAAGTCCACTGTCTCAGCCCCCAGCTGAGCCAGGATCAGGCCTCCTCGAACTGCCCCTGATGTAGCGGAGTGGCACCTCCAGTACAAGGGGGCTCAGACAGCAAAGGTGCCAGTCGTGGGAGGGAAAGCCCTCTCTGGAATAGCTGGGATTGGGACATCCCCCCCAAGTACCCACACTTCTGGGGTCCCACCGGCTGGCTCGGATCGGGCCACCCCACCCCTCACCTCCTTAGTCTTGGTCGACTAGGATTGGGTCGACTCACCTTGCGACCCCTCAGCTTCGACCGGCTCAGACTGGATCCCTTTGCCTTGCGCCCCCTCTGCCTCGTTCGGTGCCCTAGCACCAGTCGCCTCTGCTTGGGACCCAGCTGCCTCAACCCCAACTTCTTCTACGGTGACGGCCCCCTCTGATTCAACGGCCGGGAGAGCCAACTGTGCACCCTCCTCGACCGAACGGGCGACATCCGCCCTCTTCGCCCGCTTCCTCTCGGCGGCCGCGGCCTTCATCGAGGACCACAGTAGCTATTCTACGGGATCCTTGTGCTTGGCCCCGCGGCGCTCGGAAGCGCCATTCCGGGTGATCCGCTTGCCCTTGTCCCGGGCACGGGAAGAGCTCTCGGAAGCTCGAGGTCCACCGGGAGCGGGCATCTCCTCCAAGTCGATAATTTCCTACTCGAACGGCGGCACCCCCTCATCAATCGGTCGCCTTGAGTCTAGATAGAAAAAAGTAGATCATGAGAAGGAAGCTTACTTGTCTGACCCAAAAATGAAACAAAACCCTGAAGTCCTTACTAGGAAGCACCATGTGCAGAGAGGGATACTCCTCAATATTTACTGCAGTCATCAACTCGGCAGTTGATCAGTGATTCTTCTGAAGAAGGGTGGCTCTCTTCTCCACCTCTGGAGAAACCATCGCCTGCTTTAGAGGAAAGTTCAGATGGAAGTTAGGCACTGTCGGGAAGGCCCAGGGCTCACCCTCTATGGCCTAGCCCACCCAGAAATACTGGATCTTTCAGCCCTTATGGGAAGAGTCCTTGGCAGAGAGGGTCATGCAACTCCTTCCCCTCTTCGCCTGAAGATAGAAGAAGCCCTTGCCTGCATGGGTATGCTCCTTCAACTAGAAAAAGGCATGGAAGAGGTCCAGCGAAGTGTCAACCCCACACGAGCTGATTGTGGTTGTATCCCCTTCGTCTCGGCACGAACGGGGCATGGAAAGGCCACGATCGGACGAACCCTTGGGGTTGTTTGCTGTGACGGTTGAACGGTCGAACCAGGGCACATCCAAGGTATGGGCGGCTGGCTCTGGACCGTTCATCCCCGCGGGGTTTTGGGGCTTGTGCGGTCGCACGATAGACCACACATGGTTGTGCGGCCCATTAGGGTCCGCCCATCTCCCCCTTGGGCTGCCAGATTCTAGCCGCCTATCTTAGCGTTTGGGTTGAGCGGCCAGGATTTGACCGTTCATCCCTGTTGACCTTTGGTCAGCTGTAGCGTGTCGGTCGCGTTAGGTAGTTTGGTCAAGATCGTTTTGACTGGCATTGTAGTAAGTCGGTTCCGTTCAGCGGTCCGGTCAAGACCATTTTGACCAGAAATTATTCTGGGTTGTGGGCTTGAGCGGCCAAGACTTGACCGCGCATCCCCTTGGGCGGTTCTGCCTTGACCGTCTATCCCCCTTAGGATCTGACCCTTGAGCAGCTAATCCCGGACCATTCATGCTTGGGTGGTCCTGCCCTTGACTGCCAATCCCCCCTTTGAGCGGGCTGTCCCTGACCGCGCATCCTTTGTGCGGTCCTCCTAGAGCCACTCATCCATGTGCGTTGTCGATTTGCCTTAGTGGCTTATTCTGTGATTGTTTGAGTGTCGTGTTGGACTCTGGTCGACTCGGTTCTGACCCAGTGGTCGACTTTTGGTCTCGTGAGTGTCTCGGACACCTCGGAGGTTTCGTGTCCGTGTTTTAATGTGTCTGTGGGTTCTGTGTTACCGTGGTTTCAGACCTAGGAACTAGACTAGATTGACGGTATTGTGCTATCGCGTTCAACGATCTTGACCCTGAGTCTCGTGACTCAAGGATAGCTGGGTTAATAGGTCTAGGCTGTCCAGAGTTTGGTGGCCTCGAGCCACCGGTTACTTCGTGTCACTCGCGATAGGTGCGTGCATGGTTTTTTGTGTTCACGTCAGTGACCCGCCACTAGTCGCAACCTTCTTATGGCATGCGCGTGCTGACCCACCCGGGAGTGGTGGAGTGACATACCCGAGTTAGACGGTGAGTAGGCTAGTTACCGTAGGGCCCCCGCGTACCATCGAGTCTGGGCCGGTGGGGGAAATACCAGCTAGAGGATAAGCCTAGGGTGTATGGTCTGAGTGTGCACATGAGGCTGAGGGTTTAGACCTGCGCTAACGAGCATGACCTCAGGTAGTCCTTGTTTTATGGTACTTCTGGTTACTTGGTGTGTCTGAGTCTTGTGCTTGAGGCATTATAGCTAGACACTTGTGACGCGGTATAAGACGTCAGGGGATGCATCCGGTCGTTCTTCTAGTGGGTGGTGCTCCCGTCACGTGATGTGAGTTGTCGTGTCCCGGGTTTCTGTTTCCCTTCTGCGCTACGGGGTTTCGTGTGTGGTTTCGGGAGTGTTCCTATAGCCGAGGTCTGGGGTTTTCGGTGAGTGTCACCGAGGGCTTTCCCTAGACGGCGTAGAGTTCACGACAACGAGGTTGTGACTGTGTTTTCGGACCGTGTGGTTTCGACTCAGGCCTTGCTGTGAGGGCAGGTTTCTGTGACTGGGACGTCGTGGCATTTTCCTAGTTGTGTGGCTAGGGCGGTTCGTGTCTGGTGGTCCCCGACCGTGATATCGAGATGTCGGACGCGTGACTTGGTTGTCCCCCGACGGGAGACTGAGTCGTGTTTTTCGGTACAGTAGGAGTAGCTGTAGAGCCGAGATTTTACCGGCCACCGTAGTTACTTTTCCTTCTTTCGTAGATAGCATAACTTTCCTTTCTGCCGTTATTTTCTAGGTTGGGGTTCTGCGGGATCCCTACTCAAAGCGAGTGACTAGCTGGGGTCACGCCCGTCGACGTGTGTCCAACTGCCCCCAACCACGTGTGCACACACAGACCACGCATCCTAGGTCCGGCCTCTGAGTGATTTTCTCCCTAGTCGGACTCTGGCGACTGACGTGGGGCCTGACGGAAACTAGTCTAAAAACCATCTCTCAGGGTAAGCCTCTCCACCTACTCTCAGGCGGGCCAGTACATGCATACCGATGGCTACGACTAGTGGAGGGTCACTGAAGGAGTAGACAGTCAGTCGTAGAAAACAACGTCACAACTAGATGGTACAAGGGACGCTCCCTGTACTTACACCGACTCACGGTGACACAAGCCGAGAATAACACCTCCCGGGACTACACAGTATCACGACACCTGGCCTTGACACGATACCAAGCATCTTTCAGACCACGGGTCAACACGTAGACTGAGATCCAAGCTCCCGGGACTCGAATCGGCCAAGATCAAAGCATTGGTCAAGTTAGTACCCTTGAACGGTCCACCATGGGCCACTCAGGGGCGTACGGTTGGACAAGGGCCGCACCGGGGGATGAACGGCCCGGCACAGACCGCACTACCCCTGGAACAAACGGACAGATGGACGGCACTGTCCAGACCGCACACAGTCTGGGTGGCTATATCTCAGCCGCACAAAGGGATGAACGGTCTAACTCGGCCGTTCAACATCCCAACGGTCAAAATGATGAACAGTTGACCCCTAGCCGCGCTTGGATAAGAATGGCTAAGGCCTCGCCATTCAAGGGGTTGGACGGACCCACACGGGCCGCTCATACCCCCAACAGTCACAAGTTATGGATGGCCAGCCCATGGCCGCCCAAGGGTAATGCGGACAGCCCCTGGCCGCACACCCCGAGCACTGTGCAACGGTAACCCACAACGGTCAAAAACTTCAGGGGATGTGTGGTTAACATGGGGCCGCTCAAGGATGTGCGGTCCCACGACTGACCGCACAACCCACTGCGCGCCAAGCCGTTGAACGGCCAGGACCATGGCCGCACAGGGGAAAGCCCACTGTGCGCCGAGCACATGGGCGGTCATGGGTGGGCCACTCAAGGGATGAACTGGCCCTGGTTCGACCGTCCATCACCCACCGGCGCGAAGATGGCGAACCCGCCAGAAAAGTCCATTTTCGGCCCCATACAAGCCCCACGGAGGGGGAAACGCAAGAAATCAACCCCCAAGCCCCCCTAGCATGCTTCTACGCCCTTGAAACGTGAAATCGGAGCGTAAAACGATGGATCAGGTGAACTCTCCCCGTGGCATGGATGTCCCTTCCCGGCGTAATAACTCCCTCTCTCGGCCTCGCCTCGGCCTACGAATCGCGAAAATGGAATGGCATCGAGCTAGGGATCGTCACCCTACCTTTGGTTCGTGACGAGGTGCGTCGGATCGTCCACACACCACGAAGAACGCCGTTAGAATCTCGAGCTTTCACGCTTCCCACGCTCGCCGCACGCCGCCGGGATCGTCCCGTCGTCACCCACGTCCTCACGCCGTCGTCCCGCCACCATCTGCAGTCGGAATGGACCTCGCCGCGTCGAACGGGAGAGAGAAAGAGGGAGAGGGGCGGCCACGGTCGTGGGAGAGGAAGAAGAAGAAGGAAGAAAAAAAAGGAAAAGAATTGTTGTTTATATAGAAAATCTGATTTTTCACAAAAATACTAAAAAATAGAAAATCACGTTTCTGCGATCCTCGGAACGCACCGATCGCAATGGTACCACTCATGCCTGGGTGAACGACCGTGCTTGCCCACAGCGGAGTTTCGCAGGATTGTCGGAAATGGGGTCGGGAATCGAAAAAAACACGCGAAAAAAGTCGCGAAACACGTCCGAGCCTCCGAAATTTTTGTGGTTTCTTTTTTTTTTACATACCTGAGAGCCAAATGGCTGGTCTGTGGCTGGTGCAGATGCATCTCTACTCCTGTTAGTATCGGGATGAAGGTGGGAGGCTGGCTCCCCAAAGTGCTTGGAGGTGGTTCCGAGAGGGCTTAGTCGGCCCTGTTGCTTGACTAGGGAGAGAAGCTTGAAGCGGTGGCTGGTTCGGCCTTCCGCGAGAGAAAACTAGTTCTGCTGGTTGTAGCTGGGGTGTGTGCCTTAGTTTGGGTGGCATACAAATTTGTGTTCTGGTGCATAATACAGCTTTAAGTGCTTGCCGTTGAGAGGTGGGAAGGGTTTGTGACCCTTATGGTCAACGACCATGTAGGTCCCACCCTTATAGGCATGGCGGATAATGTATGGGCCTCGCCAATTCGGCTGAAACTTGTCACTAGAGCGGCCGGGCATGACTTCCCTTTCCTTAATCATGACGAGGTCGCCTTGCTTGAAGGCTCATTGGTTGACGAGCTTGTCATAGGCTCATGCGATGCGGGCTTGGTATACTTGTAAATGCTTATAGGCTTCGAGTCATTTGCCTTCCAGACCGGCGAGCTCTACCAGCTTTCTTTGGTATTCATCTTCATCAGGACCAGCCAAATCGGTGTGCACTGCCACGCGGTGCGATGCTAACTAGATTTCAATGGGGATGACGGATTCCACCCCGTAGATGATGGAGAACGATGAGCATCCTATAGGTGTTTTGTAGATTGTCTGGTAGGCCCATAATGCCTCGAAGACCTTTTCACCCGAATCGCGTTTTCGGTGGCCGACAATTTTAGCCAGGAGGTTGTAGAGGGTCTTGTTGAAGGCTTTGGCAGAACTGTTGGCCTGCGGGTTATAGACCGAAGAGGTTCTCCAGTCGATGTGGAATTTGGCCGCCAGTTGGTATACGGCCCTATTCTTGAAGGGTGCTCCGTTGTCAGAGATTATGTGACTGGGAGTACCGAATTGGTAGATGATGTTGTGTCTGACGAATCTGGCGACCACCTCGCCGGTGACTTCCCGTAGGGGAAGGGCTTCCGCCCAGTGAGAGAAGTAGCCGGTGGCGGCCAAGATGTACTTGTGGCCCTTGGATGATGGCAGGAAAGGTCCTGCGATGTCCATACCCCACTCAGCGAATGGCTAGGTAGGGGCTATAGGACACAACGGGCTAGGAGACCTCCTGGGTATCAGGCCAAAAGCTTGGCATTGGTGGCATGTACGGGCATACTGGATGTAGTCCATGTACATGGTAGGCCAATAGAAGCCTTTGAGCTTGATGTTGTGCTTCATTCTATCTCCGGCCTGATGCGCACCGCACAACCTGGAATGAACCTCGCGCATAATAGCTCAAGTCTTGACTGAGGAGACGCACCTCAAGAGGACGGACTTGTCCTTCTCATGGGTGAGTCGATACAGGGAGTCACTGATCAACTCATATGATATTGCCCGACGGAGCAGTTAGACCCTTTGAGCCCGGACAGGAGGGAGCCACCCCCTCTAGAACTTGATGATGGGCTCACGCCAGTCCTCTCCTCCCAGAGGAATATCCTAGTCGAGGTCTTGGACCTCGTAGACTGTAAGACCGGAGTTGCCTTCGAGTGAGCCCGACATCAATCTTCTGTGTTTGATTGTGATGTCAACTTTGCCCTCAGGTGGGAGTTTAATGGCCATTGCCAGTTTTGCCAAGGCGTTGGCCTGGGCGTTGCTGCTTTTGGGAACATGGTCTATTTCAAAGAAATAGAACTTCTGGGTCAACCGGGTGACAGCGGCGTGGTATGAAACCAACTCTGACTTTCGCACGTCATAGATACCGAGGACCCGTCAAACTATTAGCTGAGAATCTCCATAGGCTTTGGGCAGCACTTCCCCTTGACTCAGGACGTAAGGGGAGTACAGGGAACGCGCCCACATGGAGTGGCGGAACCCGTCTATTAGAGGTGGGCGTCCGGAGACGACAACACCCTTGGTAAGTCGTCAGAAGAACCCGGGGAAAGCAACGGATGAAGGGATCCGTGGGAGAAGTACACGTAGGGGCTTATTCTAACGAAGAACCATGCGAAGGGAGGAAATAGTCAAAGGAGACAGCAAGCACAGGAGATTTTCCTTATTCCTGATGAACGGGAGAACCGGATACGTCAAGGACCATGGAACAAACATCATGAGAAAAGGGAGAAAGAAGACACATGTACGAGGCGACAGGGGTTGAGCAGGGACACTGGCCTCCTACTCTTCCCCTCCCCTGCTACATTCCCTCTCTCTCTCTCTCCTTTTCTTTCTCTCTTGCTCTCCGGGGATCGCCGGGGGGAAGCTCTCCTTCTTCTTCTTCTCTTCTTCTCTTCTTCTCTTCTTCTCTTCTTCTCTTGTGGGTATCTCTTTGTATCCTGTACCCTCTTGTGTATCTTTTCTCTTCTTTGTGTGCCGTGGAGCAGGCTTTTATACTCCCAGCGGCGGGAGTCTTTGAACACACCCGATGGAGGCAGGACGTGGGCCATTAATGCAGATTTGACCTTGGTTGTCCCTGGTGATAGGGGGTAGGCAACGTAGCTAGCTCTCCGTTTGACACCTCAGACTGGCCACTGCGCGCCAAAATCTTCAGGACATGGCCATAAGATTTGATCCGCGCCATTATGGGGTGCGCCGTTGAAGGAGCAGACCGTGCCGCTGAGAAGGCTCTGGCAGCTGTGCCGTTGAAAGGGCTTGATAGCGTGCCATTAAAGAAGGCACAAGGGTGTGCCGTTGGAGGGCACGTGATGGCGTGCCGTTGAAGAAGGCACAGGGTGTGCCGTTGAAGGCTACGCCGAGCATGCTTTGAAGGGGCACATGAGTGTGACGTTGAAGGGCAGTTGATGTGTGCCATTGAAGGCACTTGAAGCGTGCCGCTGAAGGCTACGTAAAGCTCTCTTTAAGGGGTGTATGAGTGTGCTGTTGAAGGGCACATGGACGTGCCGTTGAAGGCCTGTTGGGGCATGCCATTGAAGGCAAAGCCTTCTTGAGGGGCACATGGGTGTGCTGTTGAAGGGGCACATGAGCGTGCCGTTGAAGGCCGGTTGGGGTGTGCCGTTGAAGGATACACAATGCCTTCTTGAGGGGCACATGGGTGTGCCGTTGAAGGGGCACATGAGCGTGATGAAAGGTGGATCTTGGACCTTTTTTGGACCCGATTGACAATCTGTTTGATTCTCTTTGGGGGCCCACGAGTAGTGGGCTTCCCCAGGGGTTGGTTTCTCTTCGCCGTCATGGTTCCAGAGACGGCTCCACGGCAGCATGTCGCTTGTTCGGAGGGTCCGGACGGGACGTGCTCTCCATGGTCTCTTCAATTGAAAATGTTGTTACTGTTGGACTGGTAGGGACATATGGACGTGCGATTTTACACGTCCACAAATGCCCCCACCCACGGGTAGCGCGGGCGAAGGATGAGCCGGGTGGTGCCTGCGGGTGTACTGGTTCTTTGAGGTCGGACCCGAGGTTCCATCGTCCGGGGAAGAAGACGGCCCTGACCCGATGTGTGATGTCCTTACATGTGCGACCAGGTCTTTATTTATATAAGTACATACGCACGCGTGTATATA